>CM039673.1:266617793-267217793 GCA_022496015.1 Hordeum marinum
ACCCGCCGTTGACCTCGCCGGAGACCCCGACCCCCTCTCTGTAAGCCTACACCTCCACCAGTAGCCGTCGGATCCGTAGCCAACGCGCGAGATTAGATTTGTTTCATAATCGAACCGGTATGCTTTAGTTGTCGGTCATCCGTTCGTTAGCTCTCACGCGCACGCCCTCGCGGCCAATCACAGCATGACACGTAGACATTGTCCGATCGATAGGAAATTTTTCTTTTTCTTTTCTGTTTAGAAAACAGAATGTATTCTGTTTTTTATCATATCTTTTAAAATATTTGGTGTTTTTATTTGATTCTTTTGCATTAGTTCACAAATTTGATGTAGTTTATGTCTGTATGCTTAGATTTCAAATTTGAACTTTTAAATTTTGAATCTAATCAAATTTGTTTAAATTACTAAATCTGTATAACTAGGGTTTAAAAAATATATTTCTGAGTGAATCTTTTTGCCACTGTTTTGTATTAGTTAAAGCTATCATTCTACATAGTTTGAGAATTTTTAGGATGAATTTGGTTAATGTTTTTAACAAAAACATAATCTGTTTAGTTCTTAATAGATTTGAATTAAATTGACTTTTATTTAATTTGAACCTGAATTAGTTTAGCTTTTGTTTTTTGATTTCAGTAGGTTCTGTTGATTCAACATTAGGTGTATTTTTTTTAAGTTACGTGTTCAAATTGTTTTGTGCTCTAGTTTGAATAGGTACATCTTGTTTCACCATTTATATTGTTTAGAAAAGCTTTTGTAGTAATTATTTTAGCACAATACTTTTATAATGAAATACTTCTGTTTTCAAATAAAATTTTATATTTTACTTTTCTGTTATCTAAATGTCTAGTTGTTCAAAACAATTTTTTTGACTTGTATGTCTTAGTAGAGATTTTGACACCAAATTTTTATAGTCTTATACTTTAAGTGATTCCTATTTTGATTGTGCTTTTGCTTGTTGAAGTAATTGTTTACCCATCTATTGAATGAATTGTATTGTGTTTATGCTTATGGTGTGCTCTTGTTTGATTCATTAGATCATTCGGAGTGCGAAGCTTGTTATCTAGAGTCACTTGATTACGAGGATCGTCAGCAAGGCAAGTCACTTTGACCATGTATACCTATGTTTTATTGCATTAGTTCTTCCATCTCCCCAATTGCATGCAAAATAGGTAAACTGGAAACTTGGTTACTTGTTGTAGTATCATGTGGTAGGTACCCCCTCAACCCTTTGACACATTGGCCCCGGGAAACGTTGATTTACATTTTGCTATGCTATTAGTAGACGGGGTTGGTTGTGTGATTCATGAGAGTTGTGAGTTAATAATTTCAAGACCTACTTGATGATCAAGTCTTCAAGACTCCGAGTTTTCAACATACCTCTGGGTGGATGATGGTTGAACAGCGCCCTGGAGAAACCAGTGGTTAGCCTAGGTGATGCTGGAGAAGTGCCAGTATTCATGCGGAAAGGTCCACCCAGGCACAAAGAGGTGGATGGATGCTTCAAGACCCCAAGGCTTACCTAAATAGCCATAGGCCATTATGGGCTCTGGCTTGGTTGGATATCGTGGTGACCCTGGACAGGCGGTGCTACGAGATGTAGAAGAACAGTAGGAAAGGATGGGCACCTATAGAGTCTCGGGGAAACCCTTTAGAAGACCATGTTTTGGTCATCCGTTCTAAAACACCATGAAGTGCGAGAAATCCAACGAAGGTGATCAAATCTTGTGGGGAACGTGTGCAAAACTCTACAGAGTACCCAAACCTAATCGATTAGCCATGTCACGATCATGGACAGTTTGAGCTAAAGGAACTGAAACTATCTGGAACTCTCAACACCATAAATTACATTGATGTGGGTATTTTAATATCAACTTGGGTATGAGAATTGGTTGGTGGAACCATCTCATTAATCAACCAACTTTGTAGTAATTATGCCTTTGCCCTCTCTTGTTGTAGGAAAATGTTGGCTTTATGCAAAAAACTCACCACCCCACTTGCCATATATGCATATAGACTAGATGGTTACTTTACCCCCTCTCTTGTGACTTTGTTGCCATATTCAATATGATGACCTATACGGCTGAAACATATCATGTTGCGGAGTACTTTTCCGACCAGGAGTGAGGATGCGCTCTATGCTCGGTGAGATGCCCTTGGAGTCAGATGGACTCAACTACCTATGGAGCTTCCGCAAGACTTTGGTTAGTTTATCTCATGAGTTGGCCTTCAGCCACTTTATTGTAATCCTTATTATAATAAAGGACTCAATATGAGATTTCGATTAACTAATGATGTGTGCTTTCCCTTTGATATATACATTGATGTACCGTGTGTGTACCAGCATGATATTGGGATGGTACATAAACACCGGAGATTCGACCTTTCAGGTCGGGTCGCTACAGAAATGGTATCAGAGCACACGCTGACCGTAGGACGTAACCTCTAAGATTGGGAAAAGCCTTAGGATTTATTTCTCTTTTGTCTTTAAAATTCTTATACTCTCATCTACTCGTTTCTGACTTCCCTCCGATTTATTTCAAAATTTATAGATGGCCATCTTCATCCCAGTTTTGATCACGGAGTTTTGTCAGCCTGACGCAATGATGCCCTTTGGCAAGGAGCTAACGAGGATCGTCAGGGACGTAAGGATTGCTTTGCCGAGCATCACCGGGACTCCTAACATGTCTTTTCCACAAGACGGACGCTACAGGATCGAGGTGCACATCCCCGGGAAGACCTTTGGAAATCGTAAGGAACCCATCGACTTCAAATTTGTGGCACCCAGCTGGATACTTGGGAGAGACATGGCAATTCATCGTGCCCTTGGATGTATTCAGGAGGAATGCAGAGGTGGAACCATTTCACCAGGACTCAACGTGGTTTGTCGCAGGGATGCCAATGGAAATATCATAACCACTCCCACTGAGGACACCACCATTTCCTATATCCAGACTTTGGAGATGCACATCAGGACCTTGGAGCTTCGGGTACGTGCCGACACGAAGACGATCAAGAGGCTGATGAACCACGAGATTGACCTCGAAGCTGACCTACGGGAAGCCAAGTACGAGCATGAGTATGAAGTGAAGGATTTCTTAGAGAGGATCGATAAGCTGAACACTCGCATTGCAACTCTAGAGGAACAGATGGACATGGGTGAAAATCTTCATCCAGAAGGAGACATGGCTCCCTTGATTAGCAACGATGATGATTATGAGGAGAGCACCACCGGAGGAGGCCCCTTCACCATGTACTTTTGAGGAGAACTTTAGTTATGCCCCCATGTATCTTCATTTTCGTCGTTAAAGCGTAGGTCGATGCTTAGCTTGATTTGGAGATTTGTATCTCGATGTTTGAAACTTGAGTTGAATACATGAATGAGTGTTTGGTGTGATATGTTTGTTGCATTGCATATGGTTAGTGAATTTCCTTTTAGGTCATTGCTCTATTCTAATTCTCACCCCTCTAAAAACAGCAAGATGCCTCCGTGACGTGAGCCCGACTTCACTTTCCCACCAGAACTCACACAACTTCTCCAGCAGTAGAACGCCCTGATGCAGTTGTTGATTCAGAATCAGACCAACAACCACAACAACCACCCTCCACCTCAAAAGGCGACAACCTCACCCGTTTTCTGAGACTGAATCCCCCAACGTTCTCCAGCAGCACTGAGCCCATTGTGGCGGATGATTGGCTCCGCAAGATGGAGAGGGAACTCACCACCGCAGGATGCACTGAGGCTGAAAAGTGCGCTTTGCCGCCCATCAACTAGAAGGACCAGCCGCTTCATGGTGGGAGAACTACACCACCACGTACCCCATTGCTGGTGTGACTTGGGAGCAGTTCAAGCAAGCTTTCCGCACCGCTCATGTCTCAGCTGGAGCCATGCGTTTGAAGAAGCATGAGTTTCGCAACTTACGCTAGGGGAACCGTTCCATGGCCCAGTACGTGGATGACTTCAGCACGTTGGCTCGTTATGCACCAGGAGATGTGGCCGATGACGCAGCCAAGCAGGAGAAGTTCTTGGAAGGACTCAATGATGAGTTGAGCATACAACTGATGGTGGCTACTTTCAGCAACTACCAGGAGCTGGTAGACAAGGCCCTCATCTTGGAGGGGAAGCAGCAGCAAATCGAGAACCGCAAGAGGAAGTATGCACAGGGGAAGTCTACCTCTGGAGCTCATCAGAAGCCCCGCTACACCCCGTACTCAGGTAAAACCGGATCAGGGATCGGTAAGTATGGAGGACACACTCATCCCGTGCACAACCATGGAGGCCATAACCATGGAGGAAATGGGAATAATCGTCCCAACAGTGGCAGCTTCAAGAATGGTAATGGAGTGGGAATGGCAATCAACACCGTTCCGCTCCAGCTCAGAAGGATCTAAACCATATCACCTATTTCAAGTGTCAGAAGACAGGGCACTATGCCACTGAATGCCCTCAGAACAAGCAAGGAAATGGAAACGGCAACAACAACGGCAATTCCGCACCTAAGAAGCCAAATCCTTTTCCTCGTGCTCAGGTGAACCACCTCGATGTGGAAGAAGTCTATGATCAGCCCGAGACTGGTGGTTGGTATGTTTTTATTGCATTCACGTCCAGTTATGGTACTTTTTGATTCTGGTGCAACTCATTCATTCATATCAAGGGTAGTTGTGGAAAAGTATGGTTTACCCACCAGAACCCTTAGTCAGCCCATTAAGGTCAATTCCCCAGGAGGTATGATGATGGCAGGGATAGGATGCCATGCCTTGAAACTCCACATAGGAAACCATGTTTTTCCTACCGACCTCATCGTCTTAGAATCCCAGGGATTGGATGTAATCCTAGGCATGGATTGGATGACCAAGTATGAAGGAAACCTTGATTGGCCCAGCAAGTCTATTTCACTCACCACTCCGAAGAACAAGAGGATTAAGTATGTATCCCGACGGACACAGATGAGTGCTCGATTAAATTCCCTCACAGGAGTTGTTCAGGAGGAAGTGACGGTTGTACAAGACTTTCCAGATGTATTCCCGGAGGAATTACCAGGCATGCCACCAGATAGGGAGATAGAGTTTCTGATAGAGCTACTACCAGGAACAACCCCAATTTCCAAGAGACCCTATCGAATGCCCGCAAATGATTTAGTAGAAATCAATAAGCAGATTAAGGATCTATTGGATAAGGGATATATTCGCCCAAGTTCATCACCTTGGGGAGCCCCAGTTCTTTTGGTGGAGAAGAAAGATAAAACCTTGAGGATGGTGGTCGATTATCGTGCATTGAACAAGGTGACTATAAGAATAAGTACCCTGTGTCGATGATTAATGACCTGTTTGACCAGCTAGTTGGTGCCAAAGTATTCTCCAAGATTGATCTTCGATCAGGGTATCACCAACTGAAGATTTGTGAACAGGATATACCCAAAACAGCCTTCACCACCAGATATGGCTTATATGAGTATGCAGTCATGTCCTTTGGTTTGACTAATGCTCCTGCCTACTTCATGAATATGATGAACAAAGTGTTTATGGAATATTTGGACAAGTTTGTCGTGGTGTTCATCGATGACATTTTGATATTCTCCAAGAGCGAGGAAGAACACAAGGAACACTTGCGTTTAGTTCTGGAGAAGCTTAGAGAGCATCAGTTATATGCCAAGTTCAGTAAATGTAAATTTTGGCTGACGGAAGTCGGATTCCTTGGACACATTATTTCCGGAGAAGGAATAGCAGTAGACCCCGCTAAGGTTGAAGCAGTCACTGAGTGGAAGTCACCCACCTCAGTTAAGGAGATCCGCAGTTTTCTCGGACTTGCCGGATATTATCGGAGATTCATTGAGAATTTCTCAAAGATTTCCAAGCCCATGACAAAGCTGTTGAAGAAAGAGTCTAAGTATATCTGGACTGAGGAATGTGAGGCCAGTTTCCAATAGTTGAAGAAACATTTGGTTACAGCCCCAGTGTTGATACTGCCAAACATCCGGAAAGACTTCCAGGTTTATTGTGACGCATCACGTCAAGGACTTGGAGGATTACTCATGCAGGAGGGAAAAGTTGTAGCTTATGCATCCAGACAGCTACGACCCCATGAGATGAATTATGTCACCCATGATTTGGAACTAGCAGCCGTAGTGCACGCACTCAAGACCTGGAGACATTTTCTTATCGGAAATAGTTGTGATGTGTACACTGATCATAAGAGCCTGAAGTATATCTTCACGTAGAAGGAGTTGAACCTCCGATAGAGGAGATGGTTAGAGTTAATCAAGGACTATGACATGAGATTGCATTACCATCCAGGAAAGGCAAATGTTGTGGCAGATGCTTTGAGTCAGAAGAGTTATGTGAACACACTCATAGCCGGAGGATTACCCAGGAGTTAACCAATGATCTCAGAGAGCTTCGGTTAGAGATAGTTGCACAAGGATATGTTGCCACACTAGAGATTCAGTCCACCTTGACCGAAAGAATTTATGAAGCCTAGAAATCGGAAAAGGAGATAGCTGAGATAAAGCAGAGAATGAAGGAAGGAAAGGCTAAAGACTTTCGTGAAGATGAACAGGGTACTCTATGGTTTGAGAACCGAATCTATGTGCCCAACGACCCAGAGCTCAGGAAGTTGATACTTCAAGAAGCCCACGATTCACCATACTCGATACACCCAGGCAACACCAAGATGTACCTGGATTTGAAGGAAAGTTACTGGTGGACAGGTATGAAGAAAGATATTGCCGAACATGTTGCGATATGTGATGTTTGTCAGCGAGTAAAGGCGGAACATCAGAAACCAGCAGGGTTACTCCAACCTTTGCCGATACCCGAGTGGAAATGGGATAAGCTTGGTATGGACTTCATCACAGGACTACCAAGGACCCGTTCAGGATATGATTCCATCTGGGTAGTGGTCGATCGTTTGACCAAGGTGGCTCATTTCATTCCAGTGAAGACCACCTATACCAGTGCTAAGTTAGCCAAGTTATATATGACCAGGATCGTATGTCTGCATGGAGTTCCGAGGAGTATCGTGTCAGATAGAGGAACACAATTTACCTCAAAGTTTTGGCATCAGCTACATGAAACTTTGGGTACAAGGCTGGAGTTCAGTACAGCTTTTCATCCGCAGACCGATGGATAGACTGAGAGAGTCAACCAGATTCTGGAGGACATGTTGAGAGCCTATGCGCTAGACTATGGGTCCAGTTGGGATGACAACTTACCTTACATAGAGTTCTGGTACAACAACAGTTATCAGACAAGTCTGAAGATGGCCCCTTTCGAAGCTTTATACGGAAGGAGGTGCCGAACACCATTGATGTGGGATGGTGTTGGAGACCGAAAACTTTTTGGTCCCGATCTTATCAGAGATTCTGAAGAGAAGGTCAAACTGATTTGAGACCGACTCAAGATAGCTCAATCCAGGCAGAAGAGTTATGCAGATAACAAACGCAAGGAGGTGACTTATGAAGTAGGGGATTGAGCATATCTTCGTGTGTCCCCACTTCGAGGAATCAAGAGGTTTGGTGTTAAAGGAAAGTTAGCACCCAGATTCATAGGCCCCAACAAAATTCTGGAACGTAGAGGCGAAGTTGCATACAAGCAAGAATTGCCGGAAGGATTGTCCGGAGTTCATGATGTTTTCCATGTTTCCCAGCTGAAGAAATGCCATGCTGAGATGGCTGATATTCCTTTGAGAGACACAGTGCCCCTAGAGGCCATACAACTTGACAGTGACCTGACCTATGAGGAGAAGCCTATCAGAATCCTCGAGACTACCAATAGAGTTACCCGAAGCAAGACCATCAAGTTCTGTAAGGTTCTGTGGAGTCACCACACCGAGGAAGAACCACCTGGGAACACGAAGATCTTCGTAGAGACCACCCGCAACTATTTTCTAGCCAACCCGAATCTCGAGGGCGAGATTCATCTTAAGGTGGGTAGGTTTGTAACATCCCAAAATTCAATTTTGGAATGTTATGAAATATAGCTATGAATCATCATCATTTTGTTGGAATGTAATGAATTTTGTTGAAGTGCTTCTTTTGAAATTCTGAAAGGCCATTTCAATTTTCCCATGTATTTGTTTCACCTAGTTGAAAACCTTTGGAAATGTTCAAAGAAAGAGGGGAGTAACATGACACTCCACACCAGGGGCATCTTGGTGAAATATTTGAGCAATTGAACCAGGGGGTTATTTGAAAATTTATCTCAAAAGGATTTAAAATCAATTAGGCATTTTCTGAAAATAAATTTTTAA
Organism: Hordeum marinum; assembly: GCA_022496015.1. Classification (NCBI taxonomy): domain Eukaryota; kingdom Viridiplantae; phylum Streptophyta; class Magnoliopsida; order Poales; family Poaceae; genus Hordeum; species Hordeum marinum. Next base: position 266,626,039 of record CM039673.1, read on the forward strand.
AAAGATATTCAATATGACAGAGGAAAAATGTTCATTAAATAGCATTAATTCTCCTGATCATTTTGATATATATATATTTCTTATGTTTGGAAATGTTTTGAATGCATTAAAAGAGTTTTTACTGCGCTGGAAATAGAAAAGGAATCGTTTTAAATAGAAACGGGCTGGCCCACCGTCTTTAATTCCCGAAACCATTCCGGGTCGGCCACCGACACGGTAATCACGCCCCCACCCTCACTGGTGCGCGAGACCCACCGTTCGACCGCGGCATCAGCGCGGTCATCCCCATCCCCACGCCCAACCGCCGTCGCCGGAGGTCCCTCTCCGTGGATCTCGCCCCTCATGCCCTCCCTGACCATCGCACCGCTCCTATATAAAGCCCCGACCTCTCCTCTCTTTGTTCCACCGCTGAAACCCTCTTTCCCTCGCCGGAGTGCTGCGCCAGACCTCACCGGAGTTCGGCACCCAACCGAACGTCCCCGAGCTCGTGCCCGTCACCACACTCACCACCAGCCCCCTCCGACGCTGCCAATCGACGTCGGAGACTCGCCACCGCCGTTTGAAGCCTTTGGACACCGCCCCCAACCACCGCACCATCGTCCCCGAGCATTTCTGACCACCGGCCGCCGTTGACCTCGCCGGAGACCCCGACCCCCTCTCTGTAAGCCTTCACCTCCACCCGTAGCCATCGGATCCGTAGTCAACGCGCGAGATTAGATCTGTTTAATAATCGAACCGGTATGCTTTAGTTGTCGGTCGTCCGTTTGTTAGCTCTCACACGCATGCCCTTGCGGCCAATCACAGCATGACACGTAGACACTGTCCGATCGATAGGAAGTTTTTCTTTTTCTTTTCTGTTTTAGAAAACAGAATGTATTCTGTTTTTGTTTTTATCATATCTTTTAAAATATTTGGTGTTTTTATTTGATTCTTTTTGCATTAGTTCACAAATTTGATGTAGTTTATGTGCATCTGCGTAGATTTCAAATTTGAACTTTAAATTTTTAATCTAATCAAATTTGTTTAAATTACTACAATCTGTATAACTAGAGTTTAAAAATATATTTTTGAGTGAATCTTTTTGCCACTGTTTTGTATTAGTTAAACCTATCATTCTACATAGTTTGAGAATTTTTAGGATGAATTTGGTTACTGTTTTTAACAAAAATAGAATCCGTTTAGTTCTTAATATATTTTAATTAATTTGACTTTTATTTAATTTGAACCTGAATTAGTTTAGCTTTTGTTTTTTTGATTTCAGTAGGTTCTGTTGATACAACATTAGGTGTATTTTTTTTAAGATATGTTTTTCAAAATGTTTTGTGCTCTAGTTTGAATAGGTACATCTTGTTTTCACCATTTATATTTTTTAGAAAAGGTGTTGTAGTAATTGTTTTAGCGCAATACTTTTATTATGAAATACTTCTGTTTTCGAATAAAATTTTATATTTTACTTTTCTGTTATCTAAATGTCTAGTTGTTCAAAACAAATTTTTTGACTTGTATGTCTTGGTAGAGATTTTGACACCAAATTTTTTATAGTCTTATACTTTAAGTGATTCTTCTTTTGATTGTGCTTTTGTTTGTTGAAGTAATTGTTTACCTTTTTGTTGAATGAATTGTATTGTGTTTATGCTTATGGTGTGCTCTTGTTTGATTCGTTAGATCATTCGGAGTGCGAAGCTTGTTATCTAGAGTCACTTGATTACGAGGATCGTCAGCAAGGCAAGTCACTTTGACCATGTATACCTATGTTTTATTGCATTAGTTCTTCCATCTCCCCAATTGCATGCAAAGTAGGTAAATTGGAAACTTGGTTACTTGTTGTAGTATCATGTGGTAGGTACCCCTCAACCTTTTGACACATTGGCCCCGGGAAACGTTGATTTACATTTTGCTATGCTATTAGTAGACAGGGTTGGTTGTGTGATTCATGAGAGTTGTGATTTAATAATTTCAAGACCTACATGATGATCAAGTCTTCAAGACTCCGAGTTTTCAACATACCTCTTGGTGGATGATGGTTGAGCGGCACCCTGGAGAAACCAGTGGTTAGCCTAGATGATGCTGGAGAAGTTCCAGTATTCATGCGGAAAGGTCCACCCAGGCACAAAGAGGTGGATGGATGCTTCAAGACCCAAGGCTTACCTACACAACCACAAGGCATTATGGGCTCTGGCTTGGTTGGATATCGTGGTGACCTTGGACAGGCGGTGCTACGAGATGTAGAAGAACGGTAGGAAAGGATGGGCACCGACAGAGTCTCGGGGAAACCCTTTAGAAGACCATGTTTTGGTCATCCATTTCTCAAACACCATGAAGTGCGAGAAATCCAACGGAGGCGATCAAATCTTGTGGGGAACGTGTGCAAAACTCTACAGAGTACCCAAACCTAATCGATTAGCCGTGTCCACGGTCATGGACAGTTTGAGCCAAAGGAACTAAAACTATCTGGAACTCTCAACACCATAAATTACATTGATGTGGGTATTTTAATGTCAACTTGGGTATGAGAATTGGTTGGTGGAACCATCTCATTAATCAACCAACTTTGTAGTAATTATGCCTTTGACGTCTCTTGTTGTAGGAAAAATTTGGCTTTATGCAAAAAACTTACTACCCCCACTTGCCATATATGCATATAGACTAGATGGTTACTTTACCCCTTCTCTTGTGACTTTGCCGGCATATTCAATATGCTGACGTATACAGCTGCAACGTATCATGTTGCAGAGTACTTTTCCGACCAGGAGTGAGGATATGCTCTACGCTCGGTGAGATGCCCTTGGAGTCAGATGGACTCAACTACCTATGGAGCTTCCGCAAGACTTTGGTTTAGTTTATCTCGTGAGTTGGCCTTCAGCCACTTTATTGTAATCCTTATTGTAATAAAGGACTCGATATGAGATTTCCATTAATTAATGCTGTGTGATTTCCCTTTGATATATACATTGATGTACCGTGTGTGTACCAACATGATCTTGGGATGGTATAGAAACACCGGAGATTCAACCTTTCAGGTCGGGTCGCTACACATGAAGTCTTCATCGACAAAACCCAAGGTTAGTTTATCCCACCTATTGGGGGATGTCACATCTAGGGGGAGCTTTTCTCTAAGACTTGAGTCAAATCAACTCATAGTATGTGACAACATTAAATGCTTTCTATAAAAGTGGTAACCCCACTTGTGCTTAAACGATGAGTATGACCTATGATCAAGTATTCTTACTTGGCTCCTAAGTCAATATACTCATAGATATATATGACTCCGTCATCGCCAAAGTGCTTGATAGATGCTAGTATGTATGTGCATGTTTGCCATGATTTCATTTGACATCTTATTGTCTGAGCATGTTGATCTGCATTTATTTACCCATTTGAGGACATCAAATTGTTTCTATTTGGCTTTTGATTTTTCTTTTGCCAATTGGATGGACAAGAATGCCTAGGACCACTCTCTATCTATCTATGTTGCCTTACCTCTTATTCCATTCTTGCCGCATCACAAAATTTGAACAAGTACTTTTTGATCTCTCCGTGTAAGGCGCACTCGGAGTTTCGTATCGACAAAGGACTGACCATTAAAACCTCCCAAGTGCATCTTGGTGGAACTAATAGACAAATATTGGTCTCACCGAATGCCTAGGGTTCATTTGGTTTTCAATATCGGTACCACCGATTCCATCTTCTCGGTTACACCGAGTTTCCCTGTCAGCAGATAGTTGAGGAACTCGGTGATACCGAAAAGTTAGAATCGGTGTCACCGATAGCCATAGGTATATATATAGGCGGACCCGACCTTTAAATTTTTTCTTCAACCGTCGCCCCCTCAAAACCCTAAGCTTCCCAACTGAGGCCCCTGGTCGCCGCCATTGTCTTCCTGAGGACCTCCGCCATTGGAAGTCCACGCTGTCGACGAAATCTCAAACTCCGTTGCTGCTATAGCAAAGTCGTCACCAAGCTAGGGTACGACTTCACCCCCTCATGCGCTCCAACCTCCGATTCTTGTGCATTAGGGATTCTTCATCGATTATCCACAGTTTGAGATTGATTCATCCATGAGAAAATCCAGTAGATTAGCGAATGAACGTCTTTTTAGGTTTTGGCGTCCACCACATGAATCTCGGTAGAACAGATGCAAAATAATCGGTAGCACCGATTCGCTTTTCTGGTCGACCGAGAATAGTCGCTATGAAACCGAGTGCCCATTTTCGGTCTCACCGAAAATGGTGCCAAGTTTCTGTCAAGGAGATTGTGTGTTTTGGTAGGTCCAAAATGTTTGCTTCAGTTGTAGCGATATACATTTGGCAGAATGCAAAATTTGAGAAATCTTAGTTCAATCTTTTGAAAATGTCTGCATTTTGTGATGACTCATCCCCTTCTACTCTTCTACACTATATTCACAGGGTCAGATATGTCAGATGCTGAAGACAGTCAGAATTTGCAGGAGTAGAACGTTGACATGAGCTATGGCACTAGTACAAACAATAGCTTATCCTCTTCAGATGTTGGTATTCCCAGCTCAACTGATCTTCCTAGAGCTCCTACTAGGGCAAGGAGGAAATTTAATTCTGATGAGGAAGATGAGGACTTCATACCTGACGATAGGGATGGCAATGGGGACAATCCCCTATGGGGATACCTAGAACATCCCCATCCCCATCTATTCCCCATACCCCCATCCCCATCCATGTTTACATGACTGGGGATGAAATTTCCCCATACCCATGCCCCACGAGGGAACGAGGCCCCATTAGGGTCACCATCCCCATGAAGAGATGATCATATACATAATATGACAGAATATAATCAAGATATATACATGGTGTTGTCCTTGTTCTACTAATACCGATTTTGGTCGTACTAACTTCTTGGTCATGGTGGCGGTTGAGGTGAGGATGTGAGGTAAGTTTAAGGTTTTCCTCATTTTTTTTGTTTTCGCAAGTTTGTTTGTAAATATTTGAAGCTTGACCACAATGTCACAGTTAAAAAGTGGGTTATTGATGGGTATTGGGTCTGGGGAATAGGATCTCATCCCCATCCCCGTTGTACCCTATGGGGAATAAATTGGTTCGGTAAATATCCCCATGGGGAAGTTTTTCGGCCATCACCACCCCTAATAGATGAAATCCCCATGGGTTTGATAGGTATGGGGCCCCATTGCCATCCCTACCCGATGAAGTGCCTCCGAAGACTAAGCAAGACATGTCTGTCAAGAAGGCCCCTAAGAAGACTGTCAGAAAAGAGTATGCACCTTCAGATACTACAAGAGCACCTGAGAGATGTATAGGCACTATGACTGTTGAGCCTCCCAGGAAGTCTATCCCTAAGAAGGCTGGTGAGAAGAAAGCCAGGAAGAGGATTTTCTATGTTACTGGCAGGGGTACCTCCATGTATGAGGACCCAGAAGAGTCTGCTATTGCTGAGGATGAAGTGGAAGAGCCAAATGCCAAGGCTCCTCCCAAGAAGAAGTAGAAGAAACTTATGGCAGATGCTATGCCTAAGGCTACCACTTCCAAGAGCAAGCCAAATGCTCCCAAGAAGCCTTCAGCTTCCAAGCCCAAGAGGTCATCCAGACAGATTCCAGCTTCTGAGAAGAATAAGGGATCTGCCTTCAGAGATGCTGAGGAGGATGCCATGTCTGCATTGATGAAGCTTAGACCACACCTCCTAGACCATAATGCAAGTCACTTGGTTGCTGAGGACATGAAGAAGAAGAAGGATTCATGTCTAAGAGAATGGAGAGCTATTGATCCTTACTCTTAGAGGAGGAAAACAGTTGTGGACTATAGGTATAATACCAAGGAGCAACAAGATTTCTATGAGACTGTGTTGCTTGAAAACAGTCCTGCTGCTAGTGAAATGAGATAAGTTGATTGGAAGTACATCAAGGCAAATGAAGAATACTTCCCAAGTGTGCAAGACAAATTCCACTGCATTGGCCTAGATGAATTTGTTGGCAAATAGTTCACTGCATGGAGCAATGAGATGATCATGCAATTCTACCCCACTGCTCGCTTCTATGATATGGTAGGATTGCGTGGATGAATGAAGGAGAAAGATATGAGTCCACTGTTGATGAATGGGCTTCCATATTTGGAGTCGTGGAGGTGGAAGATGGAGATGTCTATGTGTACTCTGAGTCCAAGGCAAGCCACAATGCCATGAAGGACATGTACAATTCTATCCCAGCTGCACATCTGAATTCTCATAAGCTAGGATCCATCTATTACCTCCAAGCAGGTCTCCGCACCATCAACACCATTCTGAGGCATACATTGATTAAGCTAGGATCCATCTATTACCTCCAAGCAGGTCTCCGCACCATCAACACTATTCTGAGGCATACATTGATGCCCAAGTCAGGAGATGAGAAGATGACCCGAGGCTACTCCATCAACTTGCTGCTTCTTATAGAGCATCATCAGAGATTCAGAGTGATGGATCTGATTGTCGAGACTGTGAAGAGGATTGCTGCTGATCAGAAGTGCTCATGCTGCTATACAACCTACATTCAGATGCTCATCAACTCCAAGCTGGAGAAGCACATTTTGCTCTTGACATTCCACATTTGCCCCTACAGCCAGATTTTGAGGACAACATTGTGGTGATTGACCCAGATCATCCCAGATCAGCTATAGCACAAGTGTAACATCCCAAATTTTTAGATTTGGAATGTTAATAGGATCATTCTGTTTCTTCATGATTTCAATACATATTTGAAAATTTTCTGAGTATTCAAGGTGTTTCCAACTCAAGGCAAAATATTTGGAGTGGAGATAATATGACTTCTTCCCTGTTAATTATAGTTGGAAAATGCTAAGAATGTTATCTTGAGTTCATATTATTTATTTTGAGATTTTTACAAACTCATATTTATTTTTGGAGTTGGTTTTAGTGTTTTTTATTAGCACCTATTGCATAAAAATATTTTGTGACATTTTATTCGACTTGAAAATATGTTCTTTTTCTTCTAATAGTAGTAATAACATTTTACTCTAAGTGTTTGTGATGTTTGTACTTTGTTTGTTATTTTTTTTCCCATATGTGTCTTCTGTAATCAATAGGATTTTCAGGAATCTCGTTTATTCACCTGGGCCACAGTGGCGAGCCTATCTCTATCCCTCGCTCACATGCGCACCAGTAGTAGGCCAAACCCACTGAGAAGCCACCCCACCAGTTGTTTTTTGTTTCTCTGACTCACTGCATACCGGACCCACCTTGTCATCTCCTATCTCCAGCCGGTTTCCTATTCATGCACGAGACACACCCCACTCCCGATCCAAATTCGATCGATCTCTTGCCTCTCCTGCACTCCCACCTCCTTATAAATATTCTCCTACCTTCCCTCGTCCGATTTTTCGCAAAAATGAGATCCTCCCTTGCCCTAGAAGACCGAACCAATCTCGCCGGAGTCCGCTACCGCCTGAAGCTCTGCCACGGTCATCTCCAGCCGCTTGCTGCCGTCACCAGAGGAAGCAACCGACGCACTGGAGGTCACCATCGCCATCACTGTGATGCACTGGACCCCGTCCTACTCCTTATTGACCCACAGGACCCGAGGGAGCAATGCCTTATCAATGCCCGAGCCACCCGTGGCCGCCTTCTCCAACTCCGACAGCCTCCCTCCGTTCTGTCTCAGTGAGCATCCCACAACCGTCTGATCCCGCAGAAACGTCCAAGATTAGATCGGCTTGTTTTATTATTCCCAAACCGTTATCTTCAATTTAACATACGCTCGCTCCGTTAACTTATCAGTGGATAGGCGCCAACCAGTCACGTTGCGCCACGTGGCGATGCTACAATAACCGCAGCAACAGTTCCACCAGTTTTGGACAGATTTTGTTCAAATTTTGTATTGGCTATATCTTGAGATCCCTAACTCCAAATTCATCGATTCTTTTTCCTACGTACTCGTATTGATCATTAGAATCCAGTAGAAAAAAAATTTCATACTTTTTCACTGTTTAAATTTGAATTCATTCAAATTTAGTTTAAACATTCCGGAGGCCATATCTTTCAAACTGTTGATCCGATTCAATTGATTCTTTTTGCGTTGTGATCGTATTAGCATATAGATGATAAATACCCAATTTTATGATACTGTTGTTTGAATTTTAAAAATGATTTCTTGCTGTTGGTTTTATTTGATGTTATTTGAGTGTGATGATTGATTTGTTGTGTTGTTTGAAACGTGTAGATTGTCCGGAGTGCGAGGCAAACTATTGTCAAGAGTGAGAGTTTGAGAACCTGGAATAAGGCAAGTTACACCTTTGATCATCCTTCATCCTATTATTTTGTATGCATCTAGTTCTATGTCACACTACTATATTGCATGCGTAGGAATTGTTATGTCGGTATGATATGCTAAACCCAGTTAGGATAGCCATATGCTTAGTCTGATCCTGATAATCCTTGTCGCCATATTGGATACCGTTATATTGCAGTTATTGCTTAGCCTTGCTATGGTAGACGTGGATTGGGTATTGTGTGTCACATGGAAGTTGTGAGTGAAGCTAAGTAATGATTAATATAACAACATGTATATTATTGTATCCTCCAGGAGGCTCTACAATATTAATATTTAATTAATGAATCATCTGGGCGGATTGGTATGTCGGGACCAATCGACAAGTATGTATCCTATGGGAGGCTCTACTTGTCTCTGTAACGGTGGGGAATACCGCCTAGGTTTAAAAAGGTTGAACATGTTTCATATCAAGTATCTTCCATGTGCGACCGCTAGCTAATATGGGTTCTGGCTTAGTTGATCAGTTGTGGAAACCTTACTCGGATGTGCCAGCAGATGTAGCCGGATAGTTGGTACGGGCGTCCTTTGGGACTAGGTGACTGTTTCTGAAAGACTTCATCTCAATCTTCGGGTTGGGTCCAGTGGGTAAAGCATACTAACCTCTGCAGAGTGTAAAAACTAATCAGGATTAGCCGTGTCCATGGTTATGGACAATTTTGAGCAGCTAGACTTGAAACCTCTATAAGATCTTATCACCTCAATACAATTAAATGAGAAGTGGGCTTAGTTATACCTATGATCCTCGGAGGCTCTCATAGGCGGGTTAAATTGGAGGCGGTCCAGTTTAACAATTAATGAACTAAAGTGTAGTAAATATTAAATACTTGAATAGTAGGTCAAAGTAAGATAAAATTAGTTTTCTTCAAAAACAAACCATAAGCCTTTCCTTTGTCATATCCTTGCATATAGATATGGTAGGTCTATTATGACAATTTTGGTGTGATTTGCCAATACATTCAAAGTATTGACCCTTTGTGGCTGCAACGTTGTATGTTGCAGGATTTTTTACGACCTGTGAGTGATGCTCATAGGGTTATGATGACTACACTCAGCTTTGCTAGTGGTGTTGTTGGGACTAAACAGTTATCTTTTATGCTTTCTGTTGTGTTTTATTTTGAGCTAACCCTCGAGCTAAGCAGTTTGTAATAAATTATACTCTGGATCTACGATGTAATACTTATGACTTGTGGATTATTCTTGGTATTTCATTTTGTACTGTGTGTGCTAGCAATTGATCCAGGGACTAGCACAGTAAGCACAAAGACATCGAATCTTATTAGGTTCGGGTTGTTACAACAAGCACAGGTGCAGGCAGAGGTAGAGGCAGCTAGAGCCACTAGTGTTCAAGTCCCTAGATCTAGGAACAAGCAAATGGATCTCTTGATCACCACCGTTCAGGGCATATAGATGGACATCAATGACATATTGGAGAATCAGAATAGTCTTGTGAGGATCTTTGAAAATAGGATCAAGACCCTCAACGACAAGGTGATGGGCTGACCAAGACTGTGAATGAGCTCAAGCATGAAGTTGATGATGTGCCTATCCCACACAACGCGAATGATGACACTTTAGATGATAAGGATGTCTCTCCTCTCAGGCCAGACACTCACTTCACTACCCAGGCCAGATCGGCCATAGTGCCAGCTCTAGACTTGAGGCCTTCTTCATCAGCACATGCTACAGTCTCTTCAGCTCCATTAGCTCCTCCAGTACCTCCCATTGGTACTCCAACTCCATCCATGACGTTCGTCGACATCTTCACCGACGCAGTTCTCTCGACTCCTTCATCGACCATCGGAGAAGATCAGCCTGAGAAGAACGATTAGCTATATCTCGTTGAACTTTTTTGTAAATTGTTGCCAAAGGGGGAGAAGGTGTATATAGATCTTTAGGCTTCGACTGAGAGAGCGTTAGTTTTTATTGGTTTTATCATAAAATATTTGATCTTGTGGTTTGCTTGAGTTAAACTTTGTTGGTGTTTGATCATACACTTGATGTGTGTTGCTCCTATTTCCTATCCTTTTGATGCTTATGGGATGATCATTCACTTTGCTTGATTGTGTTGTGATATGATATTCACTCTTATTACTCTCGCACACCACCAAGACGTATGTGACATGGAAGAAGTTCCCCATGAACATAATCGAGTGCGCATTTGCATTCAAACGCAAATTTGAAATAATGCACAAATTTAGGGGGAGCTCTTGCTTATCACATACTTCTCAAAGCGACGATTACATTCGTTGATTATATCATATGTCGAAGCTTTGATCTATATGTTTTCATCAATTACCAAAAAGGGGGAGATTGAAAGCACATTTGCTCCCTTGGTGGTTTTGGTAATTAATAACAACATATATGTCATTGAACTAATGTTTACACTAAGCATATTTCAGGAAAAGTACAATGATAGGGATGGCAAAAGGATTGTGGAGAAACCCCAAGACGTAAGGAAATAGATTGGCAAAGCTTCAACCAAGAGGACTCTACATTTTACTTTATGTGGATTCACCTTGAGTCCATAGGAAAGCCAATACTATTAAAAGGGGGTAAAGTACTATTGGTGAACAAAATGCTCACACGTGCACAAGTGATCCTCACCAAAGACACCCACAAGCTCTTCCACCAAAGTCTGTCCAAAGCCAAATATAAAAAATCGGTGCAACCAACAATTCCCACTCGGTGCCTCCATTTCCAAAACTCAGACAGACCCATGCCAAACCCTAGCATATCGGTGCAACCGATTCCACTTTGGTACCACCGAGTTTGGGTTGCCAACTTCTTGTTACCTCGATCCAATTTTTTTTGTCTCGATGAGTTTGTTGGATCGGCGTCACCGAGTTGCGCAATCTGGCCATTGGTCAGCTAATCGGTACAACCGAGATTTATATATCAGTCTCACCGAGATCAAAAGTTCTCACCTTTTTGACACTTCGGTACCACCGAGATTCACACATCGATATCACCAAGTTGGTCACTTCAGGTGTAACAGTTGGATTTTTGGAGATGCCTATATATACCCCTCCACCACCACCTACTCACAAGAGAAGCACCCAGAACAGATCCCCACTTATCCCAACTGATTTTCTGAGAGAGAACCACCTACTCATGTGTTGAGATCATGTCATTCCATTCCAATCATATAAATCTTGGTCTCTAGCCTCCCCAAGTTGCTTTCCACCCAATCAATCTCTTCCACCAAATCCAAATCTGTGAGAGAGTGATTGTGTGTTGAGGAGTCTATTATCTTGAAGCACAAGAACAAGGAGTTCATCGACATTATCGAGCTTATTACCTTTTGGAGGGTGGTGCCTCCTAGATTGGTCAGGTGTTGCTTGGGGCCTCCTACTTCGTGTTGTGGAGTGAACCGAGAAGTTTGTAAGGGCAAGAAGATCACCTACTTCATGAAGATCTACCCAAAGTTTGGCTAGTCCTCCATGGACGTAGGCCATCATGGTATAGTCAAGGTTGCTTCTTCATGGAACTCTCCGTGGGTAGAGCCCTCCATGGACTCTTGCGACCATTACCCTCCGTGGATTGAAGACTCCATAAACGTGGACGTACGATAGCACCACCTATCGGAACCACGAGAAAAATCTTCTTGTCTCCAAATTGCGTTTGATCCTCCTACCCTTCCTTTACTACTCGTGCTTGTCTTTACTATCGGCGGCTATACTCATAGACATGCATGTTTCGGGTGTGCTCGAGTTGCTATGAATGCTAAAATCTGCCAATTCTTAAAATTGGGAAAAAGTAGATTTTTATTAAGTCAAGTAGTCTAATCACCCCCCTCTAGACCTACTTTCAATCCTATGGTGATAGGACGAATAGAATAGTAGCTTGATCCCGAGTTTAACGCATAGAGTCTTCCCAAAGTAGCTAAGGAACTTGACGTCGCGATCCGAGACAATTGTCTGTGGCACTCCATGTAGTCGTAAGATGTCCATACAAAATAAATTTGCAACACGTGAAGAATCGTCGATCTTATTACATGGAATTAAGTGAGCCATCTTGGAAAAATGATCCACAACAACAAAACCGGATTCATGGCCATTTTTTGCGTTGCAAATCAAGCACAAAGTCCATACTAATATCTTCCCAAGGTTGAAATGGTATAGGGAGAGGCATGTAGAGACCATGGGATTGAGCTTTTGACTTAGATTTGTGACATGTAGATAATTAGTTGGTTAATCGTCCCACATCACGAAAAATCTTTGGCCTCAGGTACTTGTTGGAGAGGGTGGCATATGTCTTGTCGCGTCCAAAGTGACCCATTAGTCCTCCACCGTGAGCTTCTTGCAAAAGCAACAAACAAAGAGAAGAGTCAAGTATACAGAGTTTGTTAGCACGCATTAGATAACCATATTTCATGTAATATGATTTCCAACAAGGTTTCACTTGGCACTTGGCATATGGATGAGAAAAGGAAACATCATGCTCAGACAAGTCTTTTATATGCTCGAAACCAATAACATTCAATTAAGGTTGAGTAACGAGCATGCATTTGCGGGAAAGAGCATCCGCCACAACATTTTCTTTACCCTTCAATGTATTTGTTGACATAAGGAAAAGATTCAATGAATTCATTCCATTTAGCATGCCGTTTTTTCAACTTAGTTTGACCCTTAAGATACTTGAGAGTTTCATGGTCGGTATGAATAACAAATTCATGCGGGCAGACGTAAAGCTCGCAAACATGTAACACTCTCACGAAAGCATACAATTCCTTGTCATAACTGGGATAATTAAGTTGAGCGCTGGAAATTTTCTCGCTAAAATACGCAATGGGGTGCTTTTCTTGCATGAGCACACCACCTATGCCATTACCACTAGCGTCACAATGCACTTCAAAAAATTTCACCAAATTTGGGTAATGCAAGCAAAGGTGCATGAGTAAGAAAATTGTTAATCTCGAGGTATGCGGTGTATTGCGTTGGTCCCCAAATGAAAGGTGCATTTTTCTTGCTCAAAGCATGTGGAGGAGATGCAATAGTGCTAAAATCCTTAACAAAGTGACCGTAGAAACTGGCTAGTCCTAGGAAGCTACACACTTGTTGCAAATTGCTGGGTGTGGGCCATGTTTTAATTGCATTAATTTTAGTTTCATCCAAAAGGACACACTTAGAAGAAACCACAAATCCTACGAAAACAACCTTGTCAACACCAGAAGTGCATTTTCCATGTTAGCATACAATTGTTCCTTCCTAAGGAATTGCAATACTTCCCTAACATGTTTGGCATGATCCTCAAGAGATTCGCTAAAGACAAGAATGTCATCAAAGTATACTACAACGGAATATCCAATGAATGGACGTAAGCCAATATGCATGACATGCATAAATGTACCCGGTGCTTCGGATAAGCCCATGGGCATCACTAGCCATTCATATCAACCAAAATTAGTTTTGAAAGTGGTGTCCCACTCATCGCCATCTTGCATGCATATTTGATAGTAACCACTTTTCAAGACAATCTTGGACAATATAGTGGCACCACTAAGTTAATCTAGCATATCATCTAGGCGAGGAATAGGGTGGTAATATCTAATCGTTATAGCATTGATAGGGCGGCAATACGAACACATGCGCATAATTCCTTCTCGCTTAGGTACTAAAATCATGGGAACCCCACAAGGACTTAGAATCTCGCGTACATGCTCTTTATCTAGGAATTTTTGGACTTGCCTTTGAATCTCCATCATTTCTTCGGGGTTGACATGGTAGGGTGCCTTGTTGGGGAGCGGTGCCCCGGGTATGAGGTCGATGTGGTGTTCGATCCCATGTTTTGGTGGAAGTTCCGGAGGTAGCTCATCGGAAAAACGTCTTGAATTTCCCACAATAATTGAGATAACACAAGAGGAAGATGTTGTGAAGGGTTAGGCCATACGACATCATCCTTGGACACAAGCACATAGTGAAGAATGGTCGACGGGCTCTCACTCACATCCCTCAAATCTCTTTTGGTGGCTAATAGAACTAGATCTCTCATGTCCCTCTTCGTGAAGTCACTCATTTTTGGCTTGTGGCACTCACTCTCTTTGAGGTGGATCACTCTCTCACTTTTATCTCCATGATGGGATGAAGCTTGCTTGTCCGCGGTCATTGACTTGGAGACATTTGTCAAAACACACATTCCTTGCCCTTCATTTTGAAGCTCTGGTGATTGGTACAACCATTGTGGATGATGTCATGGTTGAACTGCCAAGGTCTTCCAAGGAGTAGATGGAAAACGGACGTGGGAACCACATCACACTCCAAGGTATCTTCATAAGCGCCTATCTTGAAGGAAACTTGCATGGTGTGATCAACTTCGATAGTGCCGGAGTCACTAAGCCATTGGACCTTGTAGGGGCAGGGGTGCTTCTTATTGACCAATTGGAGCTTGGATCAAAGGTATTCACTTGCCAAATTGTGACAACTTCCTCCATCTATGATGACCTTGACGGATTTTCCTTGGATACCCGCTTTGGTGTGGAAGATGTCGCAACGTTGGTCCTCATGTTCTTATTGTTGAAGAGACAAAACCTTGGAAACAATGAGTGCGGGGCTTGGATCATTGTTACAAAAGATTTTTGAGTCTTCGTCTTTGTTGACTTGTCTATGCATGGCAACATGCTCCCATGCTTTCATCCCGTCATTGCTCATAGAGTCATAGGTGTCTTCGTCTTGAAGAATCATGGTCCTTCTTGTTCGACACTCGTAGGTCTTGTGGCCGCTGCCTTGGCACGTGAAACACTTCATGGAGCTTTATTTAGAGGATGAAACCCTTGGCTTGTAGTTGCTTGATGTAGGATGGCGGATTGACGAAGTCATATTGTCCTTGTAACTTGACTTGTCGTCAGTAGGTGTTGTAGATTTTGTAGTCGAAGGCGTCGTTTTCATAGAAGTTTGAGCACTTGACCATAGGTCTTGCAAGAGAACATGGAGCACTTGTAGTCATCTTGTAGTTGACATTCCGCCTCGGTTGCTTGATGGACTAGCTCAAGTAAGTTGGAGTATGGTTGGAAGTCCGCGATTTGCTTGACTTGGTAGTTAACACCATTCAAGAAGAGCACCATTGTTTGGTCGTCATCTTCCTTCACATTGGCTCGGATCATGGAGATTTCCATTTCTTGATAGTATTCTTCTACGAACTTTGTGCCTTGCTTGAGTAGTTGTAGTTTCATAAATAGATCCCGATTGTAGTGTGTAGGCACAAAACGAGCTCTCATGAGAGACTTCATTTGAGCCCAAGTGGTGATACAAGGATGACCTCTTTATGTTCTTCGTTCAATCACTTGTTCCCACCAAATGAGAACATAGTCTTGGCACTCAAGAGAGGCCATGGAAATCTTCTTCTCTTACTCAAAGTTCTGCAAATGGAATATCTTGTCGACTTTGAGTGCCCATGAAAGGTAGTCTTCATTGTTGTTGCTTCTAGAGAACTTAGGCATTGTGAACTTGAGCTTACCGAAGCATTGTTCATAATTGTAGTTGTTTTGGCGATGCCCATGATGAGGAGGAGGTGTGTCAATGTTGTTGTCGAGTTGATGTTGTGGTTGCCTTAGGGCGGTGTCGTTATTGTGCTCGGTGCAAAGTTCTTGAGGCTGTTGATGAGGTCCTCGTGTGTGGTTTCGTCGTCCTTGTTGCTCCTCTTGGCAAGCTGCTTCTTCTTGTTGTTCTTGCCAGAGTGCTTCTAGTTCGCGGTGAGCTTCGCGATTGCGCTCCTCCAAGGCACGAGTAGCATCTTCCAAGGCACGATGTGCTTGTATCGATTGTTCATGGCGACAATGGTGTTATTTTTCTTGTCGATGGTGTTCTTGCTCCCAAGCATCTTGATCTCGTTGGCGGCAACGGTCGCAAGCACGGACATGATCTGGCAATCCATTGCCATGGAATGTAATCTCGGTGGCTTGACAATGATGAACTTGAGGTGAGCTTGGACTGGAGCGCTCGTCTTGGTGATGAACACGAGCTTGCAGAGGACTAGCTACGGAAGACTTTTCCGACGAGTGGTGTGTAGAGCGCCGTCTTGACGTAGTCGAAGTAGAGGGAGCGCGGTTGACCATCAAGGACTGAAATTCCTCCATTTGGCTTGGTAGCTTGGTGTTGAGGTAGTCCCATGTGCGCACCTTGGATTTGCACAAGTCAGTGGCGAGTAGCTCGATGTGCTCATTCAAGGTACCTCGAGCTTGAGTAATTGCCTTGTTTGCGCTAAAGAATTGCAACTTGGTGACATGGGAGTTCACGTCGTCGTCATACTCCTCGAATGTCGGTGAAAGTGCTAGCTATCGACTAGAGGGGGGGTGAATAAGCGATTTTATGAAAAGCTTCGAAACAGTGAATGTATTCAAGCGGTGCGGAAGAGGAAGACGATCAGGTAGGGATAGTAATAAAGGATCTAAGCAAGGCATGCATTACAGTGAAGACATACAAGTTAGTTTAGCATTATAATCATGCATACTAAGATGAGTCGAAGTCAAACTTAGACAGTATGAAGATAAAAAGTAGATACGAATGTCTTTAGGATAAGTCTTCAAATTGGAAATGTAAGAGAGTGAAATATATAACCAATTTCTTGACGTAGACCCATGATTTGTTGGACCAGTTCCAGTTGTTATGACAACTATACTTCTGGTTAGGGAGCATGAGATTGAACTCAGAAAACGTCGTCTTCACCTTATTCCCCTTGAGCCGAAGTCACTTAGACAACGCCCAGTCACTCAGGTAAATTTTCAGGGGAGACTTCCAAAACACGTAGAAACTTGGTAACACGACAGTCCACAATGACTCTTGGATGCTCTAGACCCAGACGCCTAACTGTCTGGAAGATCACATTCTTCAAGTGTAATAAGTCTTCAGTTCTCTTAGAACAGTAAGTCTTCGGTGATGCTCAAACACACTAGCTCTAGGTGTTTAGTTGTATCCTTGCAGGATGTTTCTCTCTCAATGTATTCGAGGTGGGTTGCTCCAAAACAACGACAGTCGTATCTCTCTCTAAGCGGCCACCTTCTAATGGTGGAGGAGGTGGGCTATTTATAGCCAGCAGGCAACGTGACCTGATATGACCGAAATGACCCTGGGTCAATGGCCAACCGACACATGTCACAACGGTCGGATTTTGAACGCACGCGACAACTTTACTTGGTCTACAAGTAAAGCTGACTCAACCAACTCTGGAAGAGTTTTCCTCTCATCGCCTTGACTCGAAGACATAGATATGGATTGAGCATCACGTCCGCTTATGACTTCGATCACTTTGACCACACTTAACAGTACGATGGTTCCTATGACTCAAGAAAGAAGAAACAAAAGAACCAAACGACTTCATTGTCTTTGGATGAATGTCTTCGCATCCCACCAATGGCTTCAGTCGTCATCAATGTCTTCGGACATTTTTGGGGGTCATCTTGGATGGCTAAATGAAAAGTACAGGGACTTCCATCTGTGTTAACCTGTGAACTCTCATAAACATATTAGTCCTTCAACCACGTTTGTCTTCAGTACTTCAAAAACCACAAGGGGTGGCACTAGGTGCACTTACAGTCGGGTTTGACATGATTTTCCGATCCATAGCACTCAAGAATATATATAAGTGGGAGAGTGAGAAGACAATACTAATTGCTGTTGCAAAAGTTGAAAATGGATCTAGATCATGCAATGTGCAAGTATGGAATTTGTACAATTAGTACCGAAGACCGTCCCTCTCACACCTAGACAAGTACTTCTTATGGAGTAGCTTGGTTAGGATGGTGGCACAAAATTCAAGCAATTTGAGAATATGATTCAATTATGTTGAAAGATATTCGAAAATTCGCAAGTAAGACAATGTAGATTAATAGCAATGAGTGAACAGGGAAACACAAACGCGAATAGATAAGTGGGGTCGTGCAACCAAGGAATGGGCACAAAAATGTGGAATCCATGGAAAACGCTCATGTTGCACAACACTAGAGAGACACTAACCGATTTCTCAAATGGCATGATACGAACTTATGCATAGCCTATAAGAAACAAATCGTGTCGTTTTCTATTCCCGATTTGCTATGTATGTATGAGGCACAAGTCGCTCGCTCAAGTGATCCTGGATGATCAAGTATGATATGCAAAAGTGTCGAAGCTATTGCTTTTGTTCTTTTGTCCTGGCTTAAAAGATTTGATTCTATTTCTGTTAGCAATGATATTTGGATTGTCACTATGCGGGACGTGCACACCAAGATAACAATTATGTATGCGGGTACTATGTTGTAACACAAAAGATAATACGATGATATATGCACACAATTGTAGCTATGTAGATTATGTATCACTAAAGTGCAAAAGTAGCATAGCCCGGCGATACTCAATGGATAGTCTTGATAGGAAAGTAATGCAAATAGGCTTAGGGTAACAATGCAATGGTAAGGGTATGTTAAGACTGTCATCGTGGTTATCGTCCTTGCTTACGGTTGGTGTCAATGAAGAGGTGGTTGGCAACAATCTGGGGCGATGATCGGCGGCGATGACGATGAAGAACCACTTCTAATTAGCCGAAACACCTTAGGAAGTGGGGATGCTTGCGACCCAAAATCTAATATGCAAAAGGGCTGTGGAATAAAATGGTGGAGGTTTGTGGAAAATCTGTGGTGGGAAAACCCAAGAAAATGGAAAACTACGGAGGGGAAACTTTCTGTAAAGGCCGAAAGGTCGGGGGGCGGAGGTTCTGAGGGCCGAAGGGTCTGGGGGTTGGAAGGCCCGGGTTGGGCCAGAGGTTCATGGGGTCAGGAAAATTGGGACGAACTCTAATTTCCAAATCTTGGACTTGGGCGGAAAATCGTGAGGAAAAACCCGAATCTGATGGGAAAAAAGAAAAATTGGTGTTTATTGGATGGATGGCAAGCTATATCCACACATCCACAACAAAATCCACAGAACCAAATCAACAAGATGTCCTCAAATCCAACGAATCCAAGAAATTTTGGTATGGCTATTTTTATGGGGATTTTTGAAATTAGATCAAATCAAAGCAAAAATTGGCTAGAAAGTGGAGGGAGAGACTCCAAGGTTTGAATCAACGTGGCTGATGATACCAATATGATACGGGGCAAGCCCGGTAGCATAGATGCTTTCACACTTGGAGGGGGAAAGGGAGAAAACCAAAGTGAAATCACAAAATCATGGACGAACTCCGATCACACATCCACTAGAAACACATGAACACACGACATACAAAGATCCACGATCAACAAAAGGATACACGATAACCGATAGTTCTCCTCAGTCCAAAGGAGGAGGCCTTGAATCCTGTAGGATCTTCCCTCTAGAGGTGTACAACTCCACGAGGGAAGGAAGTAATGGAGCTAGTCTCAACAAAAGTATTTGCTAAACACAAGTTAACCCTAACTCGAGGTGGAAGAGGAGTATATAGTCTAGGTCGAAATAGGAGCGAAGGGGTACATTGACCTTTGGGCCGAGTCACTACGCAGGCAGGTCGGAAGTTCTGGGTGTCGGAAGTTTCGGGCAGGGTCCGACCAGGGTCCGAGCTGAACAGAGTGTTGGCGCCGGGTTAAGAGGCTGGGATGGAGGGAGGCCGGAAGTTCCGGACCGATTAGAAGTTCGGGGGCTGGACGTTCCAGGCCACGGTCCGGGCAGGTTCCAGGCTAAGCCGAAAGTCTGCCCGCCCGGGCTGGCTCCTAGGATGTTGAGCGGCTGGAGGTTCTGGGCTGACCGGAAGTTCTGGGCTGGCCAGAGTGATCCCGTTGGTGCTTGATCCTTGTCCTTCGAGGTCTTGGCGGTGCTTCCTTGGTCCTTTGTGGCCGTCTTCGTTGTACCTAGGAATGCATAGGGATTCACTGCGAGGTAGCATCTAAGTTCCATTGACGTTTATGTCTATCTCAAAGAGGAGTGAGTTCACCTTAGAGTAGATGGCACATGTGTGGGCTCTAGTCATAGGGCTATTTGGGGCTTGATGCGATGGTGTAGAGTCCATGGGGTTGATGGTGGGATGCTCCGCATCACCATATCACCGTCGTCACCCGCTTCCCGTTGCAATGCATTCTGAGAAATACAGAAGCAACTAACATGATTGTTGAGTGGACATTGGAGCTGGCTAGCTTTGATCTGAGCTTTGAAAGCATGATGACTATTCGGAGCATAGTCTTGGCGGAATTTATTGCATAATGGACGCCAACAATGAAGAAAGAAATTCCAGAAACAAACCTGCACGGTGATGAAATGCATAATGAAAAACGGGCTTGTGCAAAATGACTCTAGGCGTATAAATATCTTGAAGGAGCGCCAAGGAGTATAGTAAACATAAAGTGTAGACATCCATCATGACTTAAGTTTTACTACCCAAAATGGCAAATGTTCAGAAACGAGAGTTGTAAACTTAGCCAAAAGCAACACCCAACCCTTATTAGTAGACCCGTTTGAAGACTATCATCAAATGACCAAAAGGGGATGAATACATTGAGAACTACACGTCCCAAGCAGGAGTCGTTGAAGAAGGTGCAGTGGAGTCGTGGGGTGCTGGTGCAGTTGAGCTTGGTGAAGTGTCGCGACCCCGAGTTGATGGAGGGAGGGAGGTTGCATCATCAGCTTCATCTCCAAGTCTGACGTTGGCGTAAGGAGCTAAATAAGAGAAATCACTATCTTCGACGATGGTGTCTTGCGCCACTTCTCCGTGCTGGGAGGTCGTGCACCAAATCTGTAGCATGAATAGTAGCCATCTTCTCAAATCTCGTCCTCAACTGCCAGCATTGTAAAAGTCCTCCATGAGCGACGACTGGTTTCATAGGCCACAAATGCATTCTTGGTGGCGAGGTTGTAAACATGACTGATATCTTGCATCACTGAATGCATATGGTGGCGATTCCATTCATGATGCCTATCTTGATTCTAGATCAGAGAGACGAGAAGTTCACGATCAGTGAGTTCACGCTCTCTTCATGGTGGACGTTGACAAGGCAGGGTGCTAGCAGTGGCTTCAGTATTGGTGGCATTGGGTCTCTGTTGATGAATTGCACCAATTATTCTGGCCCTGGAAGGATCAGATGGAAGGTAAAGACCTTCAACTTCAGCATTGCCACTTGTGCCTTTAACAATGGCGTTCTTGCTTTTGGATGGATAAAGATCTACTTGTACAACTTCAATATCTGGCAGATAAATTCCATGGTTGCGAGAAGATGGAAGAAACATGATGTTGCTTTTGTATTTGATGAAGCCCGTAATCCAGGGAGCATATATCTTCGGCTCGAGGACATTGATGCCATTGGCTGCAAGGTTGCGAAGGAACAAATCTTGAATATTGAACCTGATGCCATAAACAGTGTTGTAGAGCAGTGTCTTTAGAGCCCCTTCAATCTTGTGAGTTTAGTTGTGCCCTTTGTGTCCGATTTCGGGCTCCGCAAAACCCCAAGAAGTTCAAACACATGGGCATGTGCAAATGTCCCCTGCTGCCTCGCCCGACCTAGCTCGCTACTCGATGATTTCTATGACGAACTCGCTCGATGACAAGGAAGCGGTTGCACATGATGTTTACCCAGGTTTGGGCCACTGCGAAATGTAATACCCTACTCCTGCTTTGGTGGATTGCCTCACGAGGAGGTAGGTGGATGAACTAGTACAGTGGTGCCTTGCCTCGCAAGAGGGCTCTGGTGGTGTTTGTTGGAAATATGCCATAGAGGCAATAATAAATTGGTTATTATCATATTTCCTTGTTCTCGTTTATTATCCATGCTATAATTGTATTGATCGGAAACTCAGATACATGTGTGGATACATAGACAACACCATGTCCCTACTATGCCTCTAATATACTAGATCGTTAATCAAAGATGGTCAAGGTTTCCTAGCCATGGACATGAGATGTCATTTGATAATGGGATCACATCATTAGGAGAATGATGTGATGGACAAGACCCAAACTATAAACGTAGCATATGATCGTGTTAGTTTATTGCTACAGTTTTCTGCATGTCAAGTATCTGTTCCTATCACCATGAGATCATGCAAATCACTAACACCGGAGGAGTACCTTGTGTGTATCAAACGTCGCAACGTAACTGGGTGACTATAAAGGTGCTCT
The DNA here is from genome assembly GCA_022496015.1 of Hordeum marinum. Classification (NCBI taxonomy): domain Eukaryota; kingdom Viridiplantae; phylum Streptophyta; class Magnoliopsida; order Poales; family Poaceae; genus Hordeum; species Hordeum marinum. The sequence continues at coordinate 266,648,399 of CM039673.1, forward strand.
ACAGGTATCTCCGAGGGTGTCTGTTAGGTTGGCATGAATCAAGACTGGGATGTGTTACTCCGTGTGACGGAGAGGTATCTCAGGGCCCTCTTGGTAATACAACATCACAATAAGCCTTGCAAGCAATGTGACTAAGTGTTAGCCACGGGATCTTGTATTACAGAACGAGTAAAGAGACTTGCCGGCAATGATATTGTACTAGGTATGGAGATACCGACGATCGAATCTCGGGCAAGTAACATACTGAAGAACAAAGGGAACAACATACGGGATTAACTGAATCCTTGACATAGAGGTTCGACCAATAAAGATCTTCGTAGAATATGTAGGAACCAATATGGGTATCCAAGTCCCGCTATTGGTTATTGACCGTAGAGGTGTCTCGGTCATGTCTACATAGTTCTCGAACCCGCAGGGTCTGCACACTTAAGGTTCGGTGACGTTTCGATAGTATAGAGTTATGTATGGTGGTGACCAAAGGTTTTTCGGAGTCCCAGAGGAGATCCTGTACATCATGAGGAGCTTCATAATGGTCCGTAGGTAAATATTGATATATAGGAAGTCTTGTTTTGGACACCGGAAAAGTTTTGGGCTCATCGATAGTGTACCGGGAGTGCCGAGAGGGTACCGGGGGACCATCGGGAGGGGCATTTCGACCCAAGAGGCTACATAGGCTGTGGGCGAAGGAATACCAGCCCTTAGTGGGCTGGCCTAAGTCCCACAAGAGGCACATGCGACTGGAGTTGAAGGAGAAGGAAAAAAAGCTAAGGTGGAAAGAGTTTCCAAGTGGGAAGGAGGAGTCCTAGTCCTCCTAGGATTGGAGGAGGACTCCTCCTCTTGTCCTTGCGCAAGGCCAAGGGCTGGACCCTTGTGGGCCAAGCCTCCTCCAAGCCTCCTCCAATATATACTAGAGGTTTTGAGGGTTTTGAGACAACGAAAAACAGCCACGTGCTGCCCTCTTCTCTAGATCGTAGTTTCTCCTCTAGATTGGTGTCAGCGATGCTTAGGCGAAGCCTTGCTGGAATAGCTCCACCACCATCGCCGCAATGCTGTCGTGCTTGCCGGAGAACTCATCTACTTCTTCGCTCCCTCTTGCTGGATCAAGAAGCCAGAGATTGTCATCGAGTTGTACGTGTGCTGAACGCGGAGGTGCCGTCCGTTCGGCACTAGATCGGAAGGATCGTGATCAAGATCGAAAGACGATTCATGATGGGATTGTGGGACGGATCGTGATGGGACCGCCGCATGGATCATGATTCATCGTGAGATGGATCGTGATGGGATCGCGTGACACTCGGCGATTTGGATCGCAAAGACGTTCGACTATATCAACCGCGTTTCTTAACGCTTCTCGCTTAGCGATCTACAAGGGTATGTAGATCCACTCTCCCTCTCGTAGATGCTCATCACCATGGATAGATCTTGCGTGTGCGTAGGAATTTTTTTGTTTCCCATGCAACTTTCCCCAACAGTGGCATGATGAGCTAGGTCTATGTGTAGATGAGATCTCGAGTAGAACGCAAAGAGTTTGTGGGCGTTGATGCTTAGATTGCTTCCTCCCTTGGTCATGTTTTTGGTTCAGTGGTATTGTGGGATGAATCGGCCTGGACCAACCTTACTCGTACTCTTAGGAGAGACCGGTTCCATCGACTGACGTGTAACTTCGTTGCACAAAGATGGCAGGCGGGTGTCTGTTTATCCTACTTTAGTTGGATCGGATTCGACAAAGGCGGTCCTTGAGAAGGTTGAAAAGCAACTTATGTATCACCGTTGTGGTTTTTGCGTAGGTGAGAATTGTTCTTGCTAGATACCCGTAGAAGCCACGTAAAACATCCAACAACAATTAGAGGACGTCTAACTTATTTTTGTAGGGTATGTTGTGATGTGATATGGCCAATTACATTATGAGATATATGTGATGTATGAGATGATCATGTATTGTATAGAATATCACGACTTGAATGTCGATGAGTACGACAACCGGAAGGAGCCATAGGGTTGTCTTTAATTATTATATGACCTGCATGACAATCATTAAGCGCTATGTAATGCTTTACTTTATCGCTAAGCGGTAGCAATAGTAGTAGAAGCATGGTGGGCGCAACAACCTCGATGGCGACATGTTGGTGGAGATCACGGTGTCATGCCGGTGGCGATGGAGATCATGCCGGTGGTTTAAGGATGGAGATCAAAAGCCCAAGTTCATGGCCATATCATGTCACTTATGATTTGCATGTGATGTTAATCCTTTTATGCACCTTGTTTTGCTTAGAATGATGGTAGCATTGTAAGGTGATCCCTCACTTAAATTTCAAGATAAATTATGTTCATCCCCGAGTGTGCACCGTTGCGAAAGTTCGTCCTGTCAAGACACCACGTGATGATCGGGTGTGATAGACTCTACGTTCACATACAACGGTTGCAAGCTAGTGTTGCACATGCGGAACACTCATGTTAAACTTGACGAGCCTAGCATGTACATAAATGGCCTCGGAACACAAGAGACCGAAAGGTCAAACATGCGTCATATAGTAGATATGATCAACATGATGATGTTCACCATTGAAACCACCTCAACTCACGTGAAGATCGGACTTGAGTTGGTGAATTTGGATCATGTATCACTCGAATGACCGGAGGGATGTCAATTTGAGTGGGAGTTCTTAAGTAATATAATTAATTGTACTCATTATCATGAACATAGTCAGTAGTGTCTTTGCAAATTATGTTGTAGATTACTAGCTCACGCTGTAGCTCCCTTGATTTTTTATATGTTCCTAGAGAAATAGAGTTGAAAGATGATGGTGGCAATATTGCGGACTGGGTCCGTGATCTGAGGATTGTCCTCATTGATGCATAGAAGGCTTATGTCCTTAATGCACCGCTCGGTGCGCCACCCCCTCTAGCATCGTCTGTAGATCTTGTGAACATCTAACAGGCACGTTCCGATGACTACTTGATAGTTTAGTGCGTCATGGTTTACGACTTAGAATTGAGGCTCCAAAAATGTTTTGAATGTCATGGAACATATGAGATGTTCTAAGAGCTGAAATTGGGATCTCAGGCTCGTGCCCGTACTGTGAGATATGAGATCTCCAACAAGATTCTTTGCTTGCAAGATGAAGGAGAATAGCTCAGTCGTTGAGCTTGTGCTCAGATTGTATAGGTGCTACAATCGCTTGAATCGAGTGGGAGTCGATCTTCCAGAAAAGAAAGTGATTGATATAGTTTTCCAAGTCACTATCACTAAGCTACTAGAGCTTCATGATGAACTATAAAATGCCAGGGATGGAAATAATGATCCTTGAGCTATTCATGATATTTGATGCCGCGGTAGAAATCAAGAAGGAGCATCACGTATTGATGGTTAGTAAAACCACTAGTTTCGATAAGGGCAAGGGCAAGGAGGGAAACTTCATGGATGGCAAGTCAGTTGCTGCTCTAGTGAAGCAACCCAAAGTTGAACCCAAACCCGAGACTAAGTGCTTCTATTATGAGGAGAGCGGTCGCTGAAGCGGAACAACCCTAGATACTTGGTAGATAAGAAGACTGGCAACGCCGACAGAAGTATATTTTGATATACGTGTTATTGATGTGTACCTTGCTAGTACTCCTAGTAGCACCTGGGTATAGGATACCGGTTCGGTTACTAAATGTTAGTAACTCAAAATAAAAGCTACGGAATAAACGGAGACTAGCTAAGTGTGAGGTGAGGATGTATGTTGGAATTGTTTCCAAGGTTGATGTGATCAACATCGCACGCTCTCTCTACCTTCGGGATTAGTGACAAATCTAAATAAATGTTATTTGGTGTTTGCGTTAAGCATGAAGATGATTGGATCGTGTTTATTGCAACATGGTTATTCATTTATGTTAGAGAATAATGGTTATTCAGTTTACATGAATAATACCTTCAATGGTCATGCGCCCAATGAGAATGGTTTGTTGAATCTTGATCGTAGTAATACACATGTTCATAGCATTGATGCCAAAAGATACAAAGTTAATAATGATAGTACCACATACTTGTGGCACTGCCGCTAAATGTCATATTGGTATAAATCGCATGAAGAAACTCCATGTTGATGGATCTTTGGACTCATTAGGTTTTGAATCGGTTGAGACATGCGGACCATGCCTCTTGGACAAGATGGCTACTAACCCCGTTTTCAGTATGATGGAGCGGGCTAGTGACTTACTGGAAATGATACATGTTGATGTATATGGTCCAATGGGTGTTGTAGCTTGCGGTGGATATCGTTATTTTCTTGCCTTCATTGATGATTTGAGTAGATATAGTGTATATTTACTTAATGAAACACAAGTCTGAATCGTTTGAAAAGTTCAAGCAAAATAAGAGTGAAGTTTGAGATCATCGTGACGAAAAGATAAAATGTCTACGATATGATCGTGGAGGTGAATATCTGAGTTACGAGTTTGGTATACAACTTAAGACAATGTGAAAGTTGTTTCACAACTCACACCACATGGAACACCATAGTGTGATGGTGTGTCCGAACGTCGTAGTCGTGCTCTATTGGATATGGTGCGAATTATGATGTCTCTTATCGTTTTACCACTATCATTTTGGGGTTATGCATTACGGACAACCTCATTCACTTTAAATAGGGTACCATCTAAATCCGTTGAGATGACACTGTATGGTTTGGGAGAAACCTAAGTTGTCATTTCTTAGAGTTTGGGAAATGCGACACTTATGTCTGATAAGCTCGTACCCAAAGCGGAAAAATGCATCTTCATAAGACACCCTAAGAACAACTGTGTATACCTTCTATCTTAGATCTGAGTACAAATTGTTTGTTGCTAAAACTGGGTCCTTTCTCGAGAAAAAGTTTCTCTCGAAAGAATTGAGTGGGAGGAAGATAGAACTTGATGAGGTTGTTAAACCTTAGTTTCAACCAAAGAGTAGCTCAGCGTAGAAAGATGTTTCTATGGAACCCATGTCAGTTGAAGAGGAAGTAAATGATGATGATCATGAAGCTTTAGATCAAGTTACTATCAAACCTCATAGGTCGACAAGGACGCGTACTGATCCTGAGTGGTACGACAACCCTGTCTTGGAGGTCATGTTGTTGGACAATGATGAACCTACGAGCTATGGAGAAGCGATGATGGGCCTGGATTCCGAAAAATGGTTAGAGGCCATGAAATCCGAGAAAGGTTCCATGTATGAAAACCAATTATAAACTTTGGTAGACTTGCTCGTTAGACGGCAGGTCGTCGAGTACAAATGGACCTTTAAGATGAAGACAGACGCTGATGGTAAATGTCACCATTTATAAGGCTCAACTTGTCGTGAAGAAGTTTCCGACAAGTTCAAGGAGTTGACTGCGATGAGACTTTCCAACTCGTAGCGATGCTAAAGTCTATTGGAATTATGTTAGCAGTTGCTGCATTTTTCAATTATGAAATCTGGTAGGAGGATGTCAAAACATCATTTCCTTAACGGTTTACTTGAGGAAAGGTTGTATGTGATACAATCAGAAGGTTTTGTTAGTCCTAAGGATGCTAAAAGGTGTGCGAGCTCCAACAATCCTTCTATGGGCTGGAGCAAGCATCTCGGAGTTGGAATATACACTTTGATGAGGTGATCAAAGTTTTTGAGTCTACACAAAGTTTATGAGAAACTTGTATTTACAATAAATTAGGTGGGAGCACTATAGAGTTTCTGATAAGCATATGTGGATGACATATTGTTGATCGGAAATGATGTAGAATTTCTAGAAAGCATAAAGGGTTGTTTGAAAAGAGTTTTTCAAAGGAAGACCTGGATAAAGCTACTTAATTATTGGGCATCGATATCTAGAGAGATAGATCAAGACGTCTGATAGAACTTTCATTGAGTATATACCTTGACAAGATTTTGAAAGAGTTCAAAATGGATCAGCCAAAGAAAGAGTTCTTTCCTGATTTGTAAGGTGTGAAGTTGAGTGAGACTCAACAGCTCGACCACGGTAGAAGAAAGAGAAAGGACGAACGTCGTCCCCTATGCCTTAGCCATAGGCTCTATATAGTATGCCATGCTGTGTACCGCACCTGTGTGTGCCTTGCCATAAGTTCGTCAAGGGGTAGAAAGGTGATCCAGGAGTGGATCACTGGACAGCGGTCAAGATTATCCTTAGTAACTAAAGGACTCAGGAAAGGTTTCTCGATTATGGAGGTGATAAAGAGATCGTCGTAAAGATTTACATAGACGAAAGCTTTAACGCCAATCCGGATGACTCTTAGTAGCAATCCGGATACGTATAGTGGAGCAGCCATTTGGAATAGTTCCAAGTGGAGTGTGGTAGTAGTGTCTACAGTATGATATAGAGATTTGAAAAGTACACACACATCTGAATGTCGCAGACCCGTTGACTAAAAGACCTCTCTCACATGCAAAGCATGATCGAGCCCCAGAACTCATTGGGTGTTAGATTCATAACAATGCTAATCACATGGTGATGTGAACTAGATTATTGACTCTAGTGCAAGTGGGAGACTGTTGGAAATATGCCCTAGAGGCAATAATAAATTGGTTATTATCATATTTCCTTGTTCATGATAATCATTTATTATCCATGCTATAATTGTATTGATCGGAAACTCAGATACATGTGTGGATACATAGACAACACCATGTCCCTAGTATGCCTCTAATAGACTAGCTCGTTGATCAAAGATGGTCAAGGTTTCCTAGCCATGGACAGGAGATGTCATTTGATAATGGGATCACATCATTAGTAGAATGATGTGATGGACAAGACCCAAACTATAAACGTAGCATATGATCGTGTCAGTTTATTGCTACATTTTTCTGCATGTCAAGTATCTGTTCCCATGACCATGAGATCATGCAACTCACTGACACTGGAGGAGTACCTTGTGTGTATCAAACGTCGCAACGTAACTGGGTGACTATAAAGGTGCTCTACAAGTATCTCCGAGGGTGTCTGTTAGGTTGGCATGAATCAAGACTGTGATTTGTTACTCCGTGTGACGAAGAGGTATCTCAGGGCCCTCTAGGTAATACAACATCACAATAAGCCTTGCAAGAAATGTGACTAAGTTTTAGCCACGCGATCTTGTGTTATGGAACGAGTAAAGAGACTTACCGGCAACGATATTGAACTAGGTATGGAGATACCGACGATCGAATCTCGGGCAAGTAACACACCGAAGAACAATGGGAACAACATACATGATTAACTGAATCATTGACATAGTGGTTTGACCGATAAAGATCTTCGTAGAATATGTAGGAACCAATATGGGTATCCAGGTCCCGCTATTGGTTATTGACCGTAGAGGGGTCTCGGTCATGTTTACATAGTTCTCGAACCCGCAGGGTCTGCACACTTAAGGTTCAATGACGTTTCGGTAGTATAGAGTTATGTATGGTGGTGACCGAAGGTTGTTCGGAGTCCTAGATGAGATCTCGAACATCATGAGGAGCTCTGTAATGGTCCACAGGTAAAGATTTATATATAAGAAGTCCTGTTTTGGTCACCGGAAAATTTTCGGGCTCATCGATAGTGTACCGGGAGTGTCGAGAGGGTATCTGGGGACCATCGGGAAGGGTATTTCGACCCAAGAGGCTACATGGGCTGTGAGATAAGGAAAAGCAGCCTTTAGTGGGCTGGCGTAAGTCCCACAAGAGGCACATGCGGCTGGAGTGGAAGGAGAAGGAAAAAAAAGCTAAGGTGGAAAGAGTTTCCAAGTGGGTAGGAGGAGTCCTAGTCCTACTAAGATTGGAGGAGGACTCCTCCTCTCGTCCTTGCGCAAGGCCAAGGGCTGGAACCTTGTGTTCCAAGCCTCCTCCCTCCCTCCTCCTATATATACTAGAGGTTTTGAGGGTTTTGAGACACAAAAAAACAGCCACGTGCTGCCCTCTTCTCTAGATCGTAGTTTCTCCTCTAGATTGGTTTCAGTCGTGCATACGCGAAGCCCTGCTAGAATAACTCCACGACCATCGCCAAAACACCGTCGCACTGACCGAGAACTCATCTACCTCTCTCCCTCTTGCTGGATCAAGAAGGCGGAGATCGTCATCGAGTTGTATGTGTGCCGAACGCGGAGGTGCCGTCCGTTTGGCACTAGATCAGAAGGACCGTGATCAAGATCGCAAGACGATTCGTGATGGGATTGCGGGACAGATTGTGATGGGATGTTGGGACGGATCGTGATTCATCGCGAGATGGATCATGATGGGATCACGGGACGCTCGGCAATTTGGATCGCGAAGACGTTTGACTACATCAACTGTGTTTCTTAACGCTTCCCGCTTAGCGATCTGCAAGAGTATGTAGATCGACTCTCCCTCTCATAGATGCTCATCACCATGGATAGATCTTGCGTGTTCCTAGGATTTTTTTGTTTCCCATGCAACATTCCCCAACAGTGTTGCCTTTCCGTTGTCTCCCTCCTTCTATAGTGCAGCCTATCCTCTATATATAGTGCCCCGGTGTTGGAAATATGCCCTAGAGGCAATCATGTATGATGATATTTCCTATGTGTTTATGAATAAAGATAGTGCTTGGACATTATCATTGATGTGTATTAACAACTATGCGACTTGTTTGTGAGACTATGCATTGTATGATAAGTGTCCTAAATGGCCCCTAGTTGAAAGGGTTGTGTGGACGCGTAACTAATCAGACTAGCATATGACAAGGTGGACGGTTCGGTCTCACTGACCATGTAGGATTGGATGCTAGCCGGATAATATGGACTCAGAATGGTCTGGTCGGATTCGACATAGTCGGATCCGAGTCGAGATAAGAGTTGGACAGACCTGACTATGAGACGGAGCGATAGGTCATCTGTGAGTCTCTAGTACAACATACGTTCTATGTCCTAAGACCCGAGCTGGCGCATGTACTCGGGATGGTGACAGACTTGCTTTGGGCTAACCAAACGCCACTCCATGACTGGGTAGTTACAAAGGTAGGTTTCGGCCTTGTCCAGACCCATGCTGCGAGACATGGTCGAGCAAGATGGGATTTTCCCCTCCTACCAGGAGAGATATACTCTGGGGCCCCTCAGGTGATCCGACCTGGATAAGCATGGCCATGCGATGAGGATTATGAGATAATCCGAAGTGTTGGACGGATTCACCGGAATGAGAAAGAGGTCGTGCTGCAACAAAGATGACCATATTGCCTTGTGCATGACAACATATATCGTGTGGCAAAGGGAACAAAAGTGTGAAGTATAGGTTTGCCAAACTAGCTTCATCAGACACTTGGAGTCGGCACATTTTGCTAGAGGCCACTACCGACTAGTTGAGTCGGATGTGATCTGACTCGCAACCAAGTGGACGAGAACCTAAAGGGTCGCGCGCTTAAGGGAAGGAACGCATGGGCTTTAGGATCCGTGCGAGGCCCAAGAGTTGAGCCCACGCAGGATGCCTATATATAGTGGAGGTGCGGTACACCCATCCGGTTGATCTCTTCGGTGTCGTGATTAGGGCTTTGCATGAGTTGTAACTAGCCACCTCCACTCGCCGCCGCCGACCGTGTGATCAGACCTAGCAGTCCGCCGCACGGGTGTTCTTCCTGCACGCGTGGATACCATTAAAGGCGGTGCACTTGCGCCGCTCCGGCAAACCTGTACGTGGGATCCGGCGACCGGCTGTTCGAGGGAGATCGGAATGGGCTGTTTGAGGGAGATCTGACAAGGAGGAGATGAACCACGCGAACGCGCTGCACAACTCTACTTCCGCTCCACGGCACTGCGTGTCTAGTGGTAATGATTTGTGATCCATCTCCGTAGCATGTTCTTGGTTGTTCTGCTCGTAGGAAATTTTAATTTGCATGCGATGCTCCTACGGTAGAACCCAACACTCGGGTCCTCTTCCCTTATCGTCATGGCGGGAAGGGATCCCATAGTGGCCAAATTTGAAGCGGGACAGGAGTACATCGTTATCCTGATGAAAGGCGGTCTTCGCCTACAAAGCAGTTGTCGATGATGCAGAGGTGGGCTCGGCGATGACATCCTTCCTATTGGGCTTGTGGTCGTGGTCTCGTTGCATTGGAATGCAAACCTTAGGGGGACGCTTTGTGAACCCGCGTACGTCCCTGCCCCCTTTGCACCAAAGGGGAAACTGTCCGCCTGGCATGCTGGTGCCTGCCGGTCCTGCTTTGCCTCATCCTTGGCCTCTCGAGGCCGGGCGCTACATAGAGATCTCCGCCACTCCGGAGGGTGCCTGAGGAGGCCCGCCCTTGCTAGTCTTGACGATGCTTCCCTCACGAGCTTAGGCCCTCACGAGGACCTTGTCTTCAGTCAGGCCGTGCTGGTCCACACCGGCCGACGGAGTGGGGCCGCGCTCTGGGCCATAGACTGGTCGGTCTGGGTACCCCCGTTCCCAGAACACCGACAGTAGTGCCCGGTCCAAAGCTCGCCCGAGTTGGCTTCTAGGCGAAGCCGTTGAAGGTGGCCTGAAGCGTCGTGTGCCCGATTGCCTGTGGGCCAGGGTCAACATGCGGAAATCTTTGAGAGAAATGCACCTCCTCTTCTCCACGTCGGCTTGCCAATTATCTGGTCTGTCAAATTGCTAGGCGCATGCCAACATGCCGTCTTTGTTCCCCATCGATCTCGCCATCTGTTTTCCCCTCTTCGAAGGCTCTCGCCTTTTTTGCCAAATCCTTGCGTGCGCGCTGCCCCGCTCTCTCGTCGTGGCCCCCAAGAAGAGAGAAGGCAAAGGCTTGAGGGTGCCGTGGACCATGTCGATGCCGGAGCTCGCATTGGGCCGATCCTCGGTGGTGAATCTGGTGGGGTTGGAGAAGGTTCATCTCGTAGTCGTCGCCAGTTCGAATGAATGGGGCAACAAAGACCTGGCTGGGCTCGCGGCCTCGGAGCGAGCTCGAGGACCCCGTCATCCCCCTTCATCTCCATGCCCTCCTCTCTCGCTTGTTGTCGCCCTTCTCGAGTTTCCTCTCTGCCATGCTTTCGCATTATCGAATCCACGTGCTCCACCTAGATCCTGGCTCCCTTCTCCTCCTTTTGGCCCTGCCTCCTCATTTCTGTGTGAGGCCTTCATTGGTGTCTTCCCCTTCGTGGCCTTGCTTCGCCACTTCTCCCTCGATTTGACATCTGGGGAACAGTGCTCTGGATGACAGCCCCTGAGAGCAGCTGACGCATCGTCCGGGGGGGGGGGCTAATGCCCGTCTCGCTCCAGAGACGGAAGGATTTCGGTGGCAGTGGGTGTACGTTGATGCTGCTGAGGCCGTCCCCCTGTTTTAACCTCTGTTGGTCCCTACAGTGCCAAATCCTGGGTGAAGGCGTGAAGAGCTTATTGGCCCAGGGCTTGCACTGGTCCTAGCCAGGCTGGCGACGCTGAAGAAGGCGGGCGTGACGATGAAGTTGGTGGTGCGGGAGTTCACATACTGATGGATTGCTCCCCTTCAATGTCACTCCCGTCTAATGTGGACCTTCACTGGCTTTCACGATTCCACGAGGATCCAAGTCCCGTCTCTTTCTCCCGGTGTGCTGCGCGAGCTGCACCACCGCTTGACCAGTGGTGAACCTGACGCGCTCGCCCTGGGCGGCCTCCCCTTGTACAACTACAAGGACCGAGAGGCCTTTGTCATGAAGATATCACATTTTGATGAGTTGGGATTCCTTCCTCCAGAGGAAGCACGTCCCAGGGCCCCTTCACGGGGGCCCGGAGCCCCGGGGGCCCTGAAGCTGCGGCCCCTCCCGCAGTCGTGGTGGGACATCCTTCGCAGCCCGCTCCTCCAGCTCCCGCTTCAGGCCATCCTGGGGTCGAGGGTGACACCCCGCCGACAACGGAGGCCACCGCCTCTGCCGTTGAGTGTTAGGTGCCGGTCGTTAGTACATCGTCCCTCGGTCCCCGCGCCGGACGGAAGTGGAAGGCTCCGAGGGGCGGCCGCTCCTCAATGCCGTGAGAGTCGATGAAGAGGAAGTGGATAGCCGTGGATGAGTAAGTTCATGTGCCCCCTTTGACGGTGTCCTGGACTAGGGGGTACTCACCACGTCGTCTCCCAACCAGTGGGTCGGGCCGAGGACCCCAGGGCGATTCACTAATGGGCCAGTTTGGAGAGCCCATGATACATACAAGGGATTTCCACAAGACTTGGTGCACAAGACAAGGACTCGTATAAACCCTAGGCCTATAGTACATTATATAAAGCGAGGCAAGGCTAGTCAATAGACAATAAAAAGTCCCATATTCATTACAACAGTCTTGTGGTAGATACATGTACTATGTACTATCCCCATATCAATATAATTAGAAGCAGGACGTATGGTATTATCTCCTTGGAGAGCCCGAACCTGGGTAAAATCCTGTGTCCATGTTACCATCTTAAGAATATAACTAGCAGGTTGACCCGCACATTTGTGCGACTAGCTTTGCCACATGTTTTTAAATCATTGTTTTAGATTTACATAATATTATATAAATATGGACGTATATGATACTAAAGGATATTGGAATTATGAAAAAAACTCGATTCCAAATAAATTAAGTTATTTATATATTGGTATAGAGAATAACTACACTTTGGTTGCTCGAATTATAGGACACAACCATCTATTTATGCACAAAAATAGTTCTCCCTTTTTCTTTAACCAAGTATATGACAAATAAAACTATATTCTTTTACTTGACTAATATAAATAGTTCTTACATATTAATCACAAATTTTAGAAACGTCTGAGTGCACATATTCTTTTCAAGCAGTATTTTTGTATAAATCATTGTTGATATTTAATTTGACACCAAAGGATTAATACCTCATTGCATTATTTTCTTGATAAACCATATTCATCGTTGCATGGTCATTTAAATTTCGTACACCATTTTATCCACATCACCTTTTTTGTTACTTTGAAATTTTATATTGATTTTTTTGTCCATACCACTTTTGCATTTTTGTTCATGGCCCACTCAGGCGAGTTCACATGGCAGTGCTCAATTTTTTTTACTCGTTCATGCCCCACTCATGCGAGTTGACACTTTGGTTGCACGTATTATAGGACTACCAAGTCATCTATTTATTTGGAACGATAGTTTTATATTTTTTATTGACCACTTCTTAGCTCGTGTACTATTATACATGTCGTCTTATATTTTTGAGACTCCCCATTATGAAACTTTAAACATTATTTATCTATGTGAATATGTTTGTACACAATTTTAAATAATGATAGCCCTACATGAATCTATGAAAAATAAAATTATTACTTTATGTACTAATATAAATAGATTATATATCTATAACCAATATTAGAAAAGTTTGAGTGCACATATTCTTCTCAAGCGAAAGATTTTATGAATTTTTGTTGATGTTTAATTGGACACCAAAGGATTAAGATCTACTTACAATACTTCCTAAATATAGGGTATTCATTGATGTGTCCTCATCTAATTTTGCTAAATTATTCTATTAAATATAGTTTATATCCATATAATGATAAATATAAAAATATATTATTTTATATCATTGTTTGTGGCCATTTGTGTGAGGTCACGTGGCGGCACTATAAAATTGACATAAGATAACATGAAGCGGATTGAGCGTCCCTCCGGCTTTGGCGATTGTTCGGGCTCGCCGGCAAAGCATTGCACTATCTTGAATTTTTAAATGGGCAAAAAATAGGACCGCCCTATGAAATAATATGTGGTAGTAGCAAGACTTGTATAGACGGGCTTATACATGCGTGTTTTGTTGGATATACACATGTGTATTTTTTACCAGACTTGTAACTCTTTTTTTCTAGCCTTCCTTTTCTTTCTCTACTTATTTTATTCTAGCTTACCTTTTTTGGGGTGCGTGTTCAGACTATAACCATCATAAACAGCACACATCAAAATACTGGGGCTGGACACTATTTTTATTCGAGCCAGCGCCAAACAAATACTACTTATATGTATGAATAACGGTATCATATGGTACGTACCTTTTTCCATCAAACGTGGTATCTAGCTAACACGGAATTGTTACTCATGTATTGGAACAGAACTCTAATTCATCTGTTTTTGGTACGGTTTTCTGCACCCAAGTTGCAGCCAAAAGACTGTATGTCATCTATTTTTTTTACGTACGACTAATGGCTTGGTCACGTCAATATGATGGACTTGTATTTGGGTGTAATTCCGCTTCCTAGGCTGTGTTGCCAAGTTTCTTTCTATCTGCTATTCATATAACACGAAAAAAAGCTGCTATCCATATGGTGCGTGGCCAAGGTTTCCTTTTTCTCCGTGGGGAGTTGTGTTAATCTAGTCCGTTCATATTTGTCAACTTTTGAGCGGTGAATCTATGTCGTTACTTTTCTATCGTTTTAAGTATATAATAGATTGGTCGACAACGACAGAAGTGAAAATTTAGGTTTTACTAAGAACCACAGAGTTTCGAAACTTTCCCCGAACTAAATCCTCAATATTTTCCTCCCACATTGATCGGAGTTGAGGTTTCACGATCATGGTCAACATGATAGCATGGCAAAAGGAACTTATAAAGGAACTATTTTTTCCAGAAGATGTTTCTTACGTTAAATAGTAATATAACATATCTCTCCGCATACCTTTGTTTATAAAACCATATGGCCGAATTGCCTTGTTCGCCGTAAATCTTTACCCTTTTAGCTTTATAAAGTAGGACAAACACTCCTTGGCTACTGGCCGAGGAGGTTGAAGCCGATGGTTGATCAACAAAGTCTTGTACAATGCAGATCCGAGCATTAATGATGTAAAGTACTTAGATAAATAGAATCATTACACATAAATTGTGTCAAACTTAACAAAGTTTGTGTCACATAAATATCGATCCTTAATTCGACCACCGTGCCCAAGTTAAGGCTCAAGGGCTACTACACTGCCTATTCAATACATCAAATTCAAAGTGCAATACAGTCGGCCGCACCCAACCTGAGTCTCGGAAACTACTGCACGCCGTGTTTTAAATCCTAAAGTATGCTACCGAGCAAGGAATCGATCCTTAGGCCGATTTTGCAAATCAACCAGAGTCTCAGGTGCTACTGGGATAAGTGGTTTTATGTGTACTTCAGGTGCATCTCGGGTTTTAGACCGACACACACCTTGAGGACTACTGGCTATATATCTCGGCAGAGAATAAATTGCACCAATCGAAAATATTCGCAAAAAACCAGCCCACGGTCGGGATGGTGCACCACCTCGGAAGCAATCTAGCATAAAGCTCGGGGCACAAGTGGCTGGCTCCATAAAGGGCATTCCCGACATTAAGTTCGGATGCAGTTCGACATGGAGCTCGAAAGCAGTCCGACATAAAGCTCAAGATCGAAGACACCTCGAAAGCAGTCTGACATAAAGCTCGGTTGCGAATAGTTGGCTCCATAGAAGACTATTCCGGTAGTTAAGCTCGGATAAAGTTCTTCAAATTTTCAGAGACCGAGGTAATTTATGACACCTCGGATGCAGGCCGGCGTTGGAGCTCGCCTGCATAAAGATTCTTCGCACACAATCCGGCATTGGAGCTCGGACGCATCCCGTCATTGCGCTCACATGCCGATCAGCGTTGGAGCTCGGCTGCAAAATGACACCTCAGATGCAGTTCGGTGTTGGAGCTCGGACGCAAGAGGACATCGCCGCATGGGAAACACTTCGACCCCGAGATGTGGCATAAAAAATAACAAGGCATTGATAATGGTCAAGAACTTAAAGGGGCTCCTCAGATGACCGATGTGTGAAC
This sequence comes from Hordeum marinum, assembly GCA_022496015.1. Taxonomy (NCBI): domain Eukaryota; kingdom Viridiplantae; phylum Streptophyta; class Magnoliopsida; order Poales; family Poaceae; genus Hordeum; species Hordeum marinum. The sequence goes on from CM039673.1 coordinate 266,664,094, forward strand.
TCTTCATATACACCTCAGGAATCCTCAAGATCGGAGATGGGAAGATTTGTTAAACCAGTTTCCAACACCGACGGCTAAAGATAAAGAATAGTTCGGAATAACCGAGGAGCTTCCCCAACTTGAAGACCGGTTCAGGGGGCTACTGACGGTGTCCTGGACTAGGGGGTACTCACCACGTCGTCTCTCAACCAGTGGGTCAGGCTGAGGACCCCAGGGCGATTCACTAATGGGCTAGTTCAGAGAGCCCATGATGCATACAAGGGAGATTCCACAAGACTTGGCGCACAAGACAAGGACTCCTCTAAACCCTAGGCCTATGGTGCATTATATAAATCGAGGCCAGGCTAGTCAATAGACAATAAAAGATCTCATATTTATTACAACAATCTCGTGGTAGATACTTGTACTATGTACTATCCCCATATCAATATAATTAGAAGCAGGACGTAGGGTGTTATCTCCTAGAGAGAGCCTGAACCTGGGTAAAATCCTGTGTCCATGTTACCATCGCTCCAAGACGCCTAGCTTAGTGTGGGGACTCCGACTCATAAGTCATGATCATCGAATGCACGTGTACAATGATGCTAGAGATCAATGCTCACTTAACACAAAAAAACTGAATAACAAGAGTCTTACATCCTTACATACCGTCTTACACAAATAAAGGCTAGCTAGGCCAAGTCTTACATAGATAGGGACACAAGGGCCAACACTTAAACATAACAAATAGTGGAAATCTTGGTCGAAGGCATGAACCCATGCCATTTGCCCTAAACCTACATGGATTCTGACTGGGAAGCGTCCTAGTTAACATGTTTGACACCAATGAACTCTTCACCGTATTCCTGCTCTTCCATGGCTGGCCAATTAAATAACCAGTGTCAAGCCAATGATTACTTTGAATGTACTCGCAAGCAACCCATGTTGGAACAAGGCAATAACAATGCATGATATAACAGTAAGTATGTATTTTGCAGAAAGCTAATTTTGAATGCAATGACATGATCAAGTAACTTTGTAAGCATGCATCAACAGTTGGCCAATATCCATATGATCAAGTTACAGATATCATCAAAAATAGGGGGGTTGAACATATCATGTTCAGTCATCACGTCAAGTCATCTGACTTATCTCAAGTATCATCTCTGTGTCATCCACACACACACCAAGTTTGCGAAAACATCTGGAAGTAGCTTAACCAACACCACCCAACTGTCCTGACCTTGGACGCGGCTATTCGAATAGTTTTACACTCTACAGAGGTTGCACGCTTTAACCACAAGACTCGGGGAACTTCCGCGTCATCCACGACCCACGACACATTACATACCCGAGGTAAGCACCCGAACAATGCCTTGCCCATGGCGATACTAAACAAACAGTCCACTCGATTGGTACACAACCCTCATGAAGTACATCCCATGAGCCTCTCTCCAGATGGTATCATCCATGAAGGGACCAACGGTGTGCCCGGTGCCTGTGAAGATAGCGCATGCTCGCCCATTCCGGTACGACCCTATCTCGAGAGTGACCACTTCACTCTCGCCACTAGTAATGCGGGCTCCTTGCTAGCACCAACCATAGTAATCAACAAGGCCCCATCCCATAAGGGGTATCGTGGTCGCACATGTAAGGTTGGGACGGTCGACGAATCATAAACCCTATGTTTTCGAAAACACACACACATCCTACCCCGATACACCACTTCTTTCTCAAGTGGTTACCTAGCACATCATCATCATCACCCTCAGGCATTAGTGGCACCCGACGGGTTTTTTGAAAAAAATCTTTGAAATCTTTTTGTTTCCACATATCCTGTCCCACTTTGCGTAGAAACTACTTAGCATCCAAACTACAAGCACCCGCATAACCCTCATAAGGAGGTAGGGTCATCCACGATGCAAGTGTCAACGATAAAGTATCATAGGCAACTCACTGAAGTGGTCACCAGATCAACATGATCAACATCACGGAAATAAGTGCTATATACCATGCAAATAAAAGGGTTCATAGTCATGGTCAAAGGGCTGCTTTCCTGGCTCAACAAATTCTTCAGGGTCTTCAAAGTCTTCGGGTCCAACTCCCTCGTCAACAGCATAATCTATCTTCACGATAAAATAACGGTAATAATAAGAATCAACAAAAAAAACAGAGCACAAACTCTACTTCTAAAATGCTACCCTACTCTCATAAATACTACAAACTATTCTAAGAATATTTGTCTAGAGTTTTGGTAGGAAAAAGGTTTTTAAAACTATTTCTAATAGAGGCTAAAAATATTAAAAACTAGGTTTTCATTAAAAACATTTCATAAAACATTCATACAAAAAGCACAAGTGGCACTGTTAAATTCTACAGAATATCATAAGATTTATGGTGGAAAAATATTGGGAAAATGATTTTTATTTAATCCTGTGGGATTTTTGGAAAATCCCACAAAAAAGAAAAAGAAAAGAAAAGGCCTCAGCATGCTAGGCTAGAAGCGGCCGGGAGATGGGGCGGCTCAGTGGCCAGCCAGGACACGTGCATTGGTGCCCCCGCATGCATCAGGTTTCAAACCTGACGGGCGGGGCCCATTGGCCAGAGAGGGAGAGCGACGTGGAAGAGAGAGGTGACAGGCCGATAGGTTGGCACCACCTATCAGTTCTTTCTCCCACCTCTAGACCGAGGAGGGGGGACCTCACCGATGATGATGTACGACACGATGAGGGGAGGCAGGAGCGGGAATGGGCTCAGGAGGGTGTTGCCGATCTTCTAGAGGTTGAAGGCTATGATAGAGGGCTTCGGGATGGGGTCGACGGGGTCATGTCATACTGCAAAACGAATGGGGAAAAAGGGGAAACGCATCAAAGGAGCACTGGAGTCTCGACGGAGGAGGAAACAGGGCCGGAGGGGGCCTATACCCAGAGATCACCGGAGATCCGACGCGGCAGAGCTCCGGATCAATCTGCACATAGGAACCTCGGGTGCTTGCTCGGGATCTTGGGGTGGTCATTCGGGAGTGGGAGAGGGCCAACAGAGGAGAGGGTGGAGCTCGGGGGTGGCTTACATAGCCTGCCCACGGTCCACCGAACAATGTTGTGCCGGCAAGCTTGTAGCGCTCGCTGGAGGGCACGGGGGAGAGAGGGAGAGTGTCTGGGGCATTGCTGGGGCATGTCCACGACTAGTGGATGAAGAGGCAGAGTGGGGGAACACATGCGTGCGGGCGCATGCATTGTCTGGTTCGGGCGGTGTTTGGTATGCGCGAGAGGGGAGAGAAGGAGGACGGGAGACGAGGGGGACAGGGCCGTGGTGTGCCCCAGACGTCAAGGCGCAGCAACTGGCATGAGGGGGAGGCCCGAGGTGATCGGGCTTGGGTAGGAGAGAGATCAACTCTCTGGATCATGGCTGCATGCTCGAGAGCGCGACTTTGGCTAGCATGATGAGGCTTCAGTGCGCTCTGATGCATCCACTTATATCCAGCGGTTGCGGGAGGGAGTAAACAATGGGAACAGAGGCATGGGATGCTCTGTGGTGGCTAGGAGTGAGAGATGAAAGTGAGAAAGGAGAGAAATATGTTGTCCAAGGAGGGAAATGGGGCTTTTACCCATGCACTCATGCTCTTTGGCACCAGGAACTTTAATGGAGGTAAAACACATCAGTAAGGGACTATGGTAAAATTTTAGAGGCAAGGAGAATAGTAGAAGGGGGTCAAACAAGGTCTTTTACGGGATATGCAAAAGTGTTTGATGAAGGTTTAGACAAGCAAATGGGGTTTCCATTCTCCTTGATGCACCACTTTGTGTAGCATCCTTATTTGGGTAGTGGATCATGCCCACAAAGTTTGGGGTCAATAGGAGTTTCTTCAAAATGTAAAGTTGTTCAAATTTGGATTTGGACATGTATGGTTCTCGAATATTTAGTGAATCAAGTAAATTGGGATTGAGATGAAAGTTTGCAAGACCATCATATATAACATGAGTGACTTCCTGCAATTTTCTTGGAATTTATTGAGAATATTTCTTATAGAAATATTTCAAAAGCTTGATTTGGACAGAAAGGGTTTGAGGGCTTTTTCCCATGATTTTGAACACGACCATGTGTTGAAAGTCATATATATGGAAAATATATGTCCATGGAGTTTCCTAAATTTTATAAAATATTTTCAAAGCATTAAAAATAATTTTTTCCTATAAAAAACCATTTCCGGCCTTAAAAAGCCTTTAAATAAAATAGTAAAATAGTCTTTAAAATTAGTATTTGGTGGCATATGTCTTGTCACGTCCAAAGTGACCCATTAGTCGTCCATCGTGAGCTTCTTGGAAAAGCAACAAACAAAGAGAAGAGTCGAGTATACAGAGTTTGTTAGCATGCATAAGATAACCATCTTTCATGTAATAGGATTTCCAACAAGGTTTCACTTGGCACTTGGCATATGGAGTAGAACAGGAAACATCATGCTCAGACAAGTCTTTTATATGCTCGAAACCAATAACATTCAATTCAAGTTGAGTAACGAGCATGCATTTGCGGGAAAGAGCATCCGCCATAACATTTTCTTTACCCTTCAATGTATTTGATGACATAGGGAAAAGATTCAATGAATTCACTCCATTTAGCAAGCTGTTTTTTCAACTTAGTTTGACCCTTAAGATACTTGAGAGTTTCATGGTCAGTATGAGTAACAAATTCATGTCGGCGGAGGTAATGCTCGCAAACATGTAACACTCTCATGAAAGCATACAATTCCTTGTTATAATTGGGATAATTAAGTTGAGCACCGGGAAGTTTCTCGCTAAAATATGCAATGGGGTGCTTCTCTTGCATGAGCACACCACCTATGCCATTACCACTAGCGTCACATTGCACTTCAATTTTTTTCATCAAAGTTGGGTAATGCAAGCAAAGGTGCATGAGTAAGCAAATTGTTAATCTCGAGGTATGCAGTGTCTTGCATTGGTCCCCAAATGAAAGGTGCAGTTTTCTTGCTCAAAGCATGTGGAGGAGATGCAATAGTGCTAAAATCCTTAACAAAGTGACCGTAGAAACTGGCTAGTCCTAGGAAGCTACACACTTGTTGCAAATTGGTGGGTGTGGGCCATGTTTTAATTGCATTAATTTTACATCCACAAGGACACACTTAGAAGAAACCACAAATCCTAGGAAAACAACCTTGTCAACACCAGAAGTGCATTTTCTATGTTAGCATACAATTGTTCCTTCCTAAGGACTTCTAATACTTCCCTAACGTGTTTGGCATGATCCTCAAGAGATTCGCGAAAAACAAGAATGTCACCAAAGTATACTACAATGGAATATCCAATGAATGGACGTAAGATAATATGCATGACACACATAAATGTACTCGGTGCTTCGGATAAGCCCATGGGCATCACTAGCCATTCATATCAACCAAACTTAGTTTTGAAAGTGGTTTTCCACTCATCGCCCTCTTGTATGCGTATTTGATAGTAACCACTTTTCAAGACAATCTTGGAAAATATAGTGGCACCACTAAGTTAATCTAGCATATCATCTAGGCGAGGAATAGGGGGGTGATATCTAATCATTATAGCATTGATAGGGCGACAATCCGAACACATGCGCATACTTCCTTCTCACTTAGGTACTAGAATCACGGGAACCCCACAAGGACATAGACTCTCGCGTACATTCCCTTTATCTAGGATTTTTTGGACTTGCCTTTGAATCTCCATCGTTTTCTTCGGGGTTGACGCGGTAGGGTGCCTTGTTGGGGAGCAGTGCGCCGGGTATGAGGTCGATGCAGTGCTCGATCCCATCTTTTGGTGGAAGTTACGAAGGTAGCTCATCGGGAAAAACGTCTTGAAATTTCTACAATAATTGAGATAACACAAGAGGAAGATGTTGGGAAGGGTTAGGCTATACGACATCATCCTTGCACACAAGCACATAGTGAAGAATGGTCTACGGGCTCTCACTCACATCCCTCAAATCTCTTTTGGTGGCTAATAGAACTAGATCTCTCATGTCCCTCTTCGTGAAGTCACTCATTTTTGGCTTGTGGCACTCACTCTCTTTGAGGTGGATCACTCTCTCACTTTTATCTCCATGATGGGATGAAGCTTGCTGGTCCACGGTCACTTGACTTGGAGACATTGGTCGAAACACATATTCCTTGCCCTTCATTTTGAAGCTCTAGTGATTGGTCCAACCATTGTGGATGACGTCACGGTTGAACTGCCAAGGTCTTCCAAGGAGTAGATGGAAAACGGACATGGGAACCACATCACACTCCAAGGTGTCTTCATAAGCGCCTATCTTGAAGGAAACTTGCATGGTGTGATCAACTTGGATAGTACCGGAGTCACTAAGCCATTGGACCTTGTAGGGGCGAGGGTGATTCTTCTTGACCAATTGGAGCTTGGAGCAAAGGTATTCACTTGCCAAATTGTGGCAACTTCATCCATCTATGATGACCTTGACATCTTTTCCTTGGATACTCGCTTTGGTGTGGAAGATGTGGCAACATTGGTCCTCATGTTCTTATTGTTGAAGAGACAAAACCTTGGAAACAATGAGTGTGGGGCTCGGATCATTGTCACAAAATATTTGTGAATCTTCGTCTTTGTTGACTTTTCTATGCATGGCAATGTGCTCCCATGCTTTCATCCCATCATTGCTCATAAATTCATAGGTGTCGTCGTCTTGAAGAATCATGGTCCTTCTTGTTCGACAGTCGTAGGTCTTGTGGCGGCGGCCTTGGCACGTGAAACACTTCATGGAGCTTGATTTAGAGGATGAAACCCTTGCCTTGTAGTTGCTTGAAGTAGCATGGCGACTTGACGAAGTCATCTTGTCCTTGTAACTTTACTTGTCATCAGTAGGTGTTGTAAATTTTGTAGTCGAAGGCGTCGTTGTCATAGAAGTTTGAGCACTTGAGCCATATGTCTTGCTAGAGAACATGGAGCAGTTGTAGTCATGTTGCACTTGACATTCCGCCTTGTTTGCTTGATGGACTAGCTCAAGTAAGTTGTAGTATGGTTGGAAGTCCGCGATTTGCTTGACTTGGTAGTTAAGACCAGTCAAGAAGCGCAACATTGTTTGGTCGTCATCTTCCTTGACATTGGCTCGGATCATGGCAATTTCCATTTCTTGATAGTATTCTTCTACGAACTTTGTGCCTTGCTTGAGTAGTTGGAGTTTCATAAAGAGATCCCAATTGTAGTGTGTAGGCACAAAACGAGCTGTCATGAGAGCCTTCATTTGAGCCCAAGTGGTGATACGAGGATCACCTCTTTCTGTTCTTCGCTCAATCACTTGTTCCCACCAAATGAGAACATAGTCTTGGCACTCAATAGAGGCCATGGAAATCTTATTCTCTTCCTCAAAGTTCTGCAAATGGAATATCTTGTTGACTTTGAGTGCCCATGAAAGGTAGTCCTTATTGTCGTTGCTTCTAGAGAACGTAGGTATTGTGAACTTGAGCTTGCCGAAGCGTTGTTCATAATTGTAGTTGTTTTGGCGATGCCCTCGATGAGGAGGAGGTGTGTCAATGTTGTTGTCGAGTTGATGTTGTGGTTGCCTTAGGGCAGCATCGTTATTGTGCTCGGCCCGATGTGCTTGAGGCTGTTGACGAGTCCTCGTGCGCGGTTTCATCGTCCTTGTTGCTCCTCTTGGCAAGCTGCTTCTACTTGTTGTTCTTTCTGGAGTGCTTCTAGTTCACGATGAGCTTCACGGTTGCGCTCCTCCAAGGCGCAAGTAGCATCTTCCAAGGCATGATGTGCTTCTATCGATTGTTCATGGCGACAATGGTGTTCTTTTTCTTGGTGACGGTGTTCTTGCTCCCAAGCATCTTGATCTTGTTGACGACGACGGTCGCGAGCACGGATGCGATCTTGCAATCCATTGCCATGGAATGGAATCTTGGTGGCTTGACAATGATGAACTTGAGGTGAGCTTGGACCGGAGTGCTCGTCTTGGTGATGAACACGAGCTTGCAAAGGACTAGCTATGGAAGAATTTTCTGACGAGTGGTGAGTAGAGCGTCGTCTTGACGTAGTCGAAGTAGAGGGAGCGCGGTTGACCATCAAGGACTGAAATTCCTCCATTTGGCTTGATTGCTTGGTGTTGAGGTAGTCCCATGTGTGCACCTCAGATTCGCACAAGTTGGTGGCAAGTAGCTCGATGCGCTCATTCAAGGTATCTCGAGCTTGAGTAATTGCCTTGTTTGCGCTAAAGAAGTGCAATTTGGTGACATGGGAGTTCGTGTCGTCGTCAGAATCCTCGAATGTCAGTGAAAGTGCTAGCTATCGACAAGAGGGGCAGTGAATAAGCCATTTTCATGAAAAGTCTCGAAACAGTGAATGTATTCGAGCGATGCGGAAGAGGAACAAGATCAAGTAGGGATAGTAATCAAGGATCTAAGCAAGGCATGCATTACAGTGAAGGCATACAAGTTAGTTTAGCATTATCATCATGCATACTAAGATTAGTCGAAGTCAAACTTAGACAGTATGAAGATAATAAGTAGATACGAATGTCTTCAGGATAAGTCTTCAAATTGGAAATGTAAGAGTGCGAAATATATAACCAATTTCTTGACAAAGACACATGATTTGTTGGACCAGTTCTAGTTGCTATGAAAACTGTACGTTTGGTTAGGGAGGATGAGATTGAACTCAGAAAACCTCATCTTCACCTTATTCCCCTTGAGGCCAAGTCACTTAGACAGCGCCCAATCACTCAGGTAAGTTTTCAGGGGAGACATCCAAAACCCGTACAAACTTGGTAACCCGACAGTCCACAATGACTCTTGGACACTCTAGATCTAGACGCCTAACCGTATGGAAGATCACATTCTTGAAGTGTAATAAGTCTTCAGTTCTCTTAGAACAGAAAGTCTTCCATGATCCTCAAACACACTAGCTCTAGGTGTTTAGGTGTATCCTTGCAGGATGTTTCTAACTCAATGTATTCGAGGTGGGTTCCTCCAAAATGACGACAGTCGTATCTCTCTCTGAGTGGCCACCTTCTAATGGTGGAGGAGGTGGGCTATTTATAGCAGCAGGCAACCCGACCTGATATGACCGAAATGAACCTCGGTCAATGGCCAACCGACACATGTCACAACGATCACATTTTGAATGCACGCGACAACTTTACCTGGGCTACAAGTAAAGCTGACTCAACTAGCTCTGGAAGAGTTCTCCTCTCATCGCCTTCACTCGAAGACATAGATATGGGTTGAGCATCACGTCGGCTTCTGACTTCAATCACTTTGACCACACTTAACAGTACGGTGGTTCCTATGACTCAAGAAAGAAGAAACAAAAGAACCAAATGACTTCGTCTTCGCGTTTCATTGTCTTTGGATGAATGTCTTCGCATCCCACCAATGGCTTCAACCGTCATCAATGTTTTCGTACATTTTTCGGGGTCGTCTTGGATGGCTAATTGGAAAGTCCAGGGACTTCCATCTGTGTTAACCTATGAACTCTCACAAACACATTAGTCTTTCAACCACGTTTGTCTTCAGTACACGAAAACCAACAAAGGGTGGCACTAGGTGCACTTAATGTCGGGTTTGACATGATGTTCCTATCCATAGCACTCAAGAATATATAAGTGGGAGAGTGAGAAGACAATACTAATTACTGTTGCAAAAGTTGAAAATGGATCTAGATCACTCAATATGCAAGTATGGAATTTGTAGAATTGGTACCGAAGACCGTCCCTCTCACACCTACACAAGTACCGCTTATGGAGTATCTCGGTTAGGATGGTGGCACAAAATTCAAGCAATTCGAGAATATGATTCAATTATGTTGAAAGAGATTTGAAAATTCGCAAGTAAGACAATGTAGATGAACAACAATGAGTGAACAGGGAAACACACACGCGAATAGATTATTAGGGTCGCGCAACCAAGGAATGAGCACAAAAATGTGGAATCCACGGAAAATGCTCATGGTGCACAACACTAGGGAGACGCTAGCCGATTTGTCAAATGGGCGTGATACGAACTTATGCACATCCTATAATAAACAAAATATGTCGTTTTCTATTCCGGATTTGCTATGTATGTATGAGGCACGAGTCACTCGCTCAAGTGATCCTGGATGATCAAGTATGATATGCAAAATTGTCGATGCTATTGCTTTTGTTCTTTTGTCATGGTTTAAAAGGTTTGATTCACTTTCTGATAGCAATGATATTTGGATTGTCACTATGCAAGACATGCACACCAAGATAACAATTATGTATGCGGGCACTATGTTGTAACACAAAACATAATACGATGATATATGCACACAATTGTAGCTATGTAGAGTATGTATCACTAAAGTGCACAAGTAGGTAGCCCGGCGATACTGAATGGATAGTCTAGATAGGAAAGTAATGCCAATAGGCTTAGGGTAACAATGCAATGGTAAGGGTATGTCAAGAGTGTCGTCACGGTTATCGTCCTTGCTTACGGTTGGTGTCAATGAAGAGGTGGTTGGCAACGAATTGGGGCGATGATGGGCGGCGATGATGATGAAGAACCACTTCTAATTAGCCGAAACACCTTAGGAAGTGGGGATGCTCGCGACTCAAAATCTAATATGCCAAAGGGTTGCGGAAGAAAATGGTGGAGGTTTGTGGAAAATCTGTGGTGGGAAAACCCAAGAAAATGGAAAAATATGGAGGGGAAACTTTCGGTAAAGGCCGGAAGGTCGGGGGGGGGGGGGCGGAGGTTCCGAGGGCCGGAGGGTCCGGGGGCCGGAAGGCCCGGGTTGGGCCAGAGGTTCATGGGGTTAGGAAAATTGGGACGAACCCTAATTTCCAAATCTTGGACTTCGACGAAAAATCATGAGGAAAAACTCGAATCTGATGGGAAAAAGAAAAAAATGGTGTTTATTGGATGGATGGAAAGCTAGATCCACACATCCACAACAAAATCCACGACACGGCAAGGGGAGGCATGAGTGGGAATAGGCTCAGGAGGGTGCTGCTGATCTCCTAGAGGTTGAAGGCTATGACAGAGGGCTTCGGGAGGGGGTCGTCAGGGTCATCACACACTGCAAAATGAATGGGGAAAAGGGGAAACACATCAAAGGAGCACTGGGGTCTGATGGAGGAGGAAATGAGGCCGGAGGGGCCCTATACCCAGAGATCACCGGAGATCCGATGCGGCGGAGCTCCGGGTCGATCTGCGCACAGGAACCTCGAGGGCTTGCTTGGGATCTTGGGGTGGTCGTTTGGGAGTGGGAAAGGGCCAACAAAGGAGAGGGTGGAGCTCGGGGGTGGCTTATATAGCCTGCCCACGGTCCACCGAATGACATTGCGCCGGCGAGCTTGCAGCGCTCACTGGAGGGAACGGGGAAGAGAGGGAGAGTGTCTGGGGCATTGCTAGGGCACGTCCACGACTAGGGGATGAAGAGGGAGAGAGGGGGTACACACGCGTGCGGGCGCATGCATTGGCTGGTTCGGGTGGTGCTTGATAGCGCGAGAGGGGAGAGAAGGAGGAGGGGAGAGGAGGGGGATAGGGCCGTGGTGTGTCCCATACGTCGAGGCGCATCAACTGGCATGAGGGGGAGGCCCGAGGTGACCAAGCTTGGGCAGGAAAGAGAAGTCAACTCTTTGGATCATTGCTGCATGCTCTAGAGCGCGACTTTGGCTGGCATGATGAGGCTTCAATGTGCTCTAATGTGTCCACCGAGATCCAACGGCCGCGAGAGGGAGTAAACAATGGGAAAAGAGGCATGGGATGCTCTATGGTGGCTAGGAGTGAGAGACGGAAGTGAGAAAGGAGAGAAATATGTTGTCCAGGGAGGGAAATGGGGCTTTCACCCCATGAACTCATGCTCTTTCGCACTAGGAACTTTAATGGAGGTAAAACACATCAGTAAGGGACTATGGTAAAATTTTAGAGGCAAGGAGAATAGCAGAAGGGGGTCAAACAAGGTATTTTACGGGATATGCAAAAGTGTTTGATGATGGTTTAGACAAGCAAATGGGGTTTTCTTGACTTGAGATTTGGCAGTGTCATAGGGTGGTTAGAATTAGGGCTGATCACCAATTTTGAGCTTAATTGATGAAAGTTCACAATGTAACTTTTGGTAAACCCTAGAATTTGGCAAAATCAGATTTCTGTAGATCCAAGCATGCATTTGCATTCTCCTCGATGCACCACTTTATGTAGCATCTTTATTTGGGTAATGGAACATGCCCACAAAGTTTGGAGTCAATAGGAGTTACTTCCAAATGTAAAGTTGTTCAAATTTGGATTTGGACAAATATGGTTTTGGAATATTTTGGTGAATCAAATAAATTGGGATTGAGATGAAACTTTGCAAGATCATCATATATAACATGAGTGACTTCGTGCAATTTTCTTGGAATTTATTGAGAATATTTCTTATAGAAATATTTCAAAAGCTTGATTTGGACAGAAAGGGTTTGAGAGATTTTGCCCATGATTTTGAACACGACCATGTGTTGAAACTCATATATATGGAAAATATATGTCCATTGAGTTTCCTAATTTAATAAAATATTTTCAAAGCATTAAAAATAATTTTTTCCTATAAAAAACCATTTCCGGCCTTAAAAAAGCCTTTAAATAAAATAGTAAAATAATCTTTCAAAATAGTATTTGGTGGTTTTGGGGAGTCATATATATAGTAGGTTTGAAATAAAGCCTTTGGGGGAAAAGAGTCCACCTAATTTGAGGACTTGTAGTGCAAACCTCAACTGAGGGTTTTTTGAAAACCTAATTTGAATAAATCCTGGTCAAAACTAATGTCACAGCCCTAGAGTTGCTTGAAATTGTTGCCTCAACATCTGCATGTGCATCATGTCATCATGATTAAATTCAAATGAAATTTGAAATGGGGATGACAATACCCTAGCACCTCCTCATATAAGCAAAATTCCAACAATTGAATTTTCAATGATTTCAAACTGTTCTTCAAAAATGTTCACTATTTCTTATAAATGTTGGCAACAACATATTAGGGGAAATATTAATTTTCAAAACAAATATAGCATTTTAAAATACACATTAATGCTCCTGAAATCAATTAATAAAGTTTTATAAATATGTTAGTTGTCCAAAATTGCCCAAACCTTTTCGTGGGAATTTGAATATAATCAGAATATATTTAATAAAATATTGTGCATTATATGCTAGGTATTTTGGCTTCACAAAAATAAAAGAAGATTGTCAGAATAAAAGAAAACAGAAACTGAGAAACTAAATGAAATATAAAAAAAGGGAGCTTACCTGGCCCAGGAAGGAGATGGCCCAGCCCACCAGGGGTCAAGAGGTCATGTTCAACCTCTGCCAGTAGGAAGAGGCGACGTGACGCACGCGCGCGCACGGAGGCTGCCACCTCCTGCTTCGCCGTGGCACTCCCCGGCCTCCCAAGACACCTCGAGGACGCCCAGAGACCTCCTCTCGACTATTCCCCCCTGTTGCTCTCTCTCTTTCCCTCTGCCCTCTCTTCCTCCCAGACCCGAGAGGATCGCCGCCGTCGCCCCATAGCCACCGGCCACCCCTCGCCTCTCTAGACGGTCCAAGAGTTTCGCGGCGTTGAGTTGCCCGTGCTCGCTAGAGAAATCGCGCCGGGAAGCCCTGAAGACGACGACCGTGTCCTTCTCCAACCTCCGGTCATCGGACGCCGCCGACAAAATTCATCGCCTTCGGGTCGTCATCGAGCTCGATGTGCCTCCCCTCGGCCTCCCCGTGAGTTGTTCTTCCTCTCCCCTCACTCCATGCACCTGAATTCATGCCATAGCTGTTGCCCCCTTGCTGACCAGTCGACGTCATCGCACCCATAGCTCCGGCCGTTGCCAAAGTCGCCGTGGCCATCGACTCCGGCGTCCCCGCGTCCTCCCGCTGCCTCAGGTAGATGCGCGCGAACCTCAGCTTGCCGTAGCTCCCATCTGCGCTCAAAACCATCACCGGGTGATGATTTTCGTCGCCCTCCGCTATCCCTGGAGTGGCCGGCGATGAGGCCCGAGTCAACTCCGGCGAGTTTGACCCGGGATTGACCAGTTTTGACCCCGCCTGGGTCACCGATAGGTGGGGCCAGATTCTGGTAGATTTAGGATTAGTCTCAAATTTAATTAATCTGGTTAATTAGTTTAATAGGTCACTGACTGGTGGGCCCTGATGTATTAATTAGCATTAAGTAATAAAATTAGACCCTATTAGTGACTGTGTCACTGACCAGTGGGTCCCACTGGTCAGGTTTGACCTGGACCTGGTCCAGTTGACCTGCTGACGTAGGCATGACCTCAGCATGACGCAATAAATAATTTTCTGTAATAAAAATAATTCCAAAAAATGCTCTAAACTTCTAAAAATCATAGAAAATAATCTATAGCTCAGATGAAAATAATTTATATATGAAAAATGATCAGAAAAATCCAATGAATCCGTTTATGCCATGATCATGCATGTTTGAACAAGTTAACATCACCAAGGAGGACATTTTATGATTAGGCCAATATATGAAATATCATTTGGAGTTGGAATTTCAAACTTGTTTGAATTCCACTTCAACCAATTTGGCTAACCACAACTCTAGGTTAATTAAGTACCTTAATATGCCATGTCATACATCATGATTGTTGCATTGCATTGAATGTGTTCTTTCTTCCTGGTTGCCGGTGATTGTTCCCCCGGTAGACGATGGTTCTGACGATGTGAACGTTGACATTAATGAAGAGAAGTATTTCTTCAGGATTGTCAGGCAAGCAAAACCCCCTTGAGCATACTGATATCACCCCACTCTCTCGCTCTTGCTCTCTTTTACTGCATTAGGACAACATCGATTCAACTGTTACATGTCAACGGTAGTTGAACCCATTCCTTTGCATGACTTGTCTTTGCCACATTAAATAGTTGAAATCACTTAGCATGAGTAGCAACTATTTGAGCCTTGTTGTGCTTACTCATAAATGCATGCACACTTACTGTGCCTGCTATGCTTAGAGTCGTGTCGTGTCGGGACTGATACATCTGGGTGATGGATCAGAATGGCAGTGTTCATGTCCTACGATGTGAGAGCTAAGTGTGTGAACACGATTTGGTAAAGGTAACGATGAGAGGTCATGTAGGAGTGCATGGCGGGTTGTCTCATCGGGACCGTCCTTAAGAACTGAGTTCTGTGTATGTTATCCAAGACAAGATACTACCACACATTGGGTTCCGGTAACTCGACCCCTCTCGACTTATTAATCGCCTAGACCTCTGTCCAGGAGTTGCAACTAGTTTTTGGCGTTTGTAGGGAAAGTGTTGGCGGCCGTGTATAGTGCTGCCCGACGGGGTGGACTATGATGCGGTACAGACACAGTGGCACGGTGTACCAAGTGGCACCCGAACGGTTGGCTTGGGAACCCTGCGCACATCGTTTGAGGCCGTAGCGGAAACTTTGGCCGGACTTCCATGCGGGTTCAACCTCGGATAGGCGATAAACCTGGACTAGGGTCTTGTGTGGTTGACGGTCGTGGCCGAAGCCCACGCCAGTGCTTCCACTTAAAGGTTGCCGAGATGCATGACGTGCATATGGTGCTAAGTGGCGAGAGCGTGTGTGAAGAAGTATACCCCTGCAGGGTGAAATAATCTGTTCGAATAGCCGCGTCCTCGGATATGGACTACTTGGAGAACTTATGTGGTTCATAGACAACTGGAAGTGGATACTCTAAAATACGCAAGATAAGCGTGAGTGCTATGGATGGCCTTCTCGTAGGGAGACAGAAGTGGATCCATAGTGGTGTATTGATTGGTGAATATGTGGACTCATGTGCGCTTTTCCATCTCAAAGTAAGGACTTGTAGTCGTAGTATAGGTTAGCCAAGAGTCAAAGCTGGCTTGCTGCAATAAACTCCACAACCGCCTTCATTGATACTGATGCATGTGTAGTTAGTTCTGATGTAAGTCTTGCTGAGTACTCTTGTACTCACGTTTGCTTAATTTATGTTTTTGCAGAGGAGACGTCAGTCTCATTAGTGGTATTTACGACGTGAAGTTCGATGTTGGCCGGGTTAGCTTGGGAATCTCAAACAGAGGTCTGGTTCCTTTGGTAGGGTCATTGTAGCTTTTTAGGCTCCTCTAGCCACTTTTGCAGATGTCTGTATCCAGACATGTTTAACTTCCGCTTGCTTGTTTGAATGCTCTGAATGTAGGGTCTTGTGACCTCTGTTTGTAACATCCTATTGTAATGGCTCCTCCGAGTCTTCTAAATAAATGTTGTAATGTCGTATGGTTATGTTTTGATGCCATAGTTGTATCTAAGCATATCGGGCATGTCGTGCGTACGTGTGACGTGCAACGGTATGTATGGGATCCGACACCTAGTTGTGTGCCTTTAGTAGTACTCTGTATGGGGAATTGCCTCTTTGTGCTTCCATCGAGCCTTGGTAGCTTGCTACTGCTCCGGACACATTGATTGACCGGCATGTATCCTTCTTTGCTGCTGTGTCTGTCCCTTCGGGGAAATGTCTCGCAGTGTAATGGAGTGCCTGTAGCCTGCTACGACTCGTCTACGTGAAGTGATGACATTTATGTCCCATGGCGTAATGGAGTCCTTGTAGCTTGCTATGACTCGTCTACACACGCTAGAGATCGACACCTGCATTGCTGGGTTACGTATGCCTGTCCCTGTACGGATGTGCCACTTGGGTTCTACGACTAGTCATGTCGGCCCGGGTTCTTTGACATTTGAGTGCTAGCGACATTTTCACATACGTGAGTCAAAAGACGCAAACGGTCCCGACCCAGGTAAGGTGGCAGCCATGGAGATAACTGTGCGTGAGACCGCAAAGTGATGTGATGTGTTACATGCTGGATTCTTATGGCTTAGGATCGGGGTCCCGACAGCTTTGGTATCAGAGCTTGACTGCTTGTAGGATTACCAAGCCAAACTGGTCGATGTTGAGTCTAGAACTCCTTTAGTTATATAAGGGAATTGATTGTGGAAGGGAACGTAAGGCTCTTTTTACTGTAACATCCCAAACTTTGGAATGTTATAATAATTATTAGAATGATTGTTTGTTTGTTTGTTTGAGTGATTGAAAGTGAGTGAAATTTGAAACTTTTTGAAAGTTTATTGAGAGGGAATGAAATGACTTTCCCAAAACATTCAATCTGCATTTTGATCACCAGGAATTCAAAATTCATTTCATCACAAAACCCTAGAGAGAAGATGACATGACTTCTTCCATTTAAAGAAATGAAAAGGGATTTGAAAAGAATTTGAATTTCATTTGAAAAATATTTCAAATTCAGAAAACTTTATGCAACTCAATGATTTTCATGAGAGAGGATAATATGACTTCCTCATATTTTAAGAAATATGAGTTGGAAGTTTAAAAGAAGGAATTGAAAGAGCTTTTGAAAACCTCTGGATTATTTTGAAAGTCCCACCACCTCCTTGTTGCTGGCTGGAGTTGTTGGCTTCAGGGTTGGTGAAGGAGCTATTGTGGGTAGCAGTCACCATCTTGTTTGGAGCAGCCAAGTCAAAAAACTGGGATAGACGAGAGGAAAAGCAACAATGGAAAAGTGCACCTAAGGGGGTTGTTCGAGTGTAAGTGTGGTAAAACAAGGGTAGAAAGACCAACACATATATTAAGATAAGATAGATGATGGAGTCGCTCACATGTTGCCTAAGGCAAAGGTGCGACTTGCATCAGTACACAGATAAAAACAAACAACAAGTACACATGGTTTCATATGAACCACTACACGGAATCGACTTCGCATGAGGGTTACATGACTGATCCTACCCTAGGGGTTCTCGGACTTAGGTGGTGGAGTGCTCGGTCTCGTAGTTATGCTCCTCTGGGTCTTCCACTTAATGTAGTATCTCTCGGGTGTGGTGAAGTTCCTCGCGGAGCTTCACGAACTCCTTAATCAGGCTGTGAGCCAGACTGTCAACAGAGAGGTTGAGGTAGGACTGGAACCTGAGTGGTGTGCCATCCTCCATGGATGGAATCAATGTCCAACTCTCGCCAAGATCATCCTTCCTGAAAGGGAGGTAGCGAGTAGCTGGCTCGTTAGCCATCTCTGCAATGATGTCTCGAAGGTGCAGAAGTGCCTTGCATGCAGCTGTCTTGACTTCGAGTGCCATGGTCTCCATCCGTGGTCCTTCAAGGAACCAGCTAGTCAGGGAGTCATTTTACTTCATGACCACATCCACGTGGAACTCCTTAGTGACGGCATCAACCCAGTGCTCGTGGTAGAGGTAAATGGGTGGTTGGCGAAACTGGCACTTCTCTAGGCTATCCTCAAGGAGTAGGGGAAAGCCGCATGTCAAGAAGGCTTTGAGTACGATCGCCATCTACAAAGGTTTGAAGGGAGGAGAGTCAGTAGAGTGTTGTGTGAAGAATAGAAGAGGTAATAAGAGCACAAACTCCTAAGTATAGGTGCTAGGTGTAGTCTTGAAATTGGTTTCATCCTAACTAACGTCCGTGCTAATTAAGGGCTTCCTACAGTCAGGATGGCTCTTATACCAGTGGGGACCCTGACTTATAAGTCATGATCACCGAATGTACGTGTATAGTGATCCCAGAGATCAATGCTCACTGAACACACAGAAGCTGAATAACAAGAGTGTTACATCCTTACATACCATCTTACACAAATAAAGGCCAGCTAGGCCAAGTCTTACATAGATAGGGCCACAAGGGCCAACACTTAAACATAACAAACGGCGGAAATCTTGGTCGAAGGCATGTACCCATGCTATCTGTCTTAAACCTATAGGCATTCTGACTGGGAAGCGTCCTAGTTTGCATGTTCTTCACTAATGAACTCTTCACCGTATTCCTTCTCTTCCATGGCTGGCCAATTAAATAACCAGTGGCAAGCCAATGAGTACTTTGAATATACTCGCAAGCAACCCATGTTGGAACAAGGCAATAACAATGCATGATATAACACTAAGTAGGTATTTTTGCAGAAAGCGAATTTTGAATGCAAACACATGAGAAAGTAACTTTGTAAGCGTGCATCAATAGTTGGCCAACATCCATATGATCAAGTTACAGATATCATCATAAGCTGGGGGTGTTGAACATCTCATGTTCAGTCATCACGTCAAGTTATCTGACTTATCTCAAGTATCATCTCTATGTCATCCACACACACACCAAGTTTGCAAAAACATCTAGACGTAGCTTAAGCAGCACTACCAAATTGTCCTTGATCATGGACGTGACTATTCGAATAGTTTTACACTCTGCAGAGATTGCACGCTTTACCCACAAGACTCGGGGAACTTCCGTGTCATCCAAGACCCATGGTATATTACATACCCGAGGTAAGCAACCGAACAATGCCTTTCCCACGATGATACTAAACAAAGAGTCGACTCGATTGGTACACAGCCCTCATGAAGTACATCCAATGAGCCTCACTCCAGATCTTATCATCCATGAAGGGACCAACCGTGTGCCCGGTGCCCGTGAGTACATCCCATGATCACCCATTCTGGTATGACCCCGTCTCGAGAGTGACCACTTCTCTCTCACCACTAGTAATGTGGGCTCCTTGCTAGCACCAACCGTAGTAGTCAACAAGGCCCCGTCCCATAAGGGGAATCATGGTCGCACATGTAAGGTTGGGACGGTCGACAAATCTTAAACCCTCTATTGTCGAAAACACACACACATCCTACCCCAATACTCCACTTCTTTCTCAAGTGGTTACCTAGCACATCATCATCATCACCCTCGGGCATTAGTGGCACCCGACGGGTTTTCGAAAAAATCTTTGAAATCATTTTGTTTCCATCACCATGCATATTCCCGTCCCACTTTGCATAGCAACTACTTAGCATCCTAACTACACCCACCCGCATAACCCTCACAAGGAGGTAGGGTCATGTAGGATGCCAGTGTCAATGGTAAAGTATCAAAGGCAACCCACCGGAGTGGTCACCACATCAACATGATCAACATCACAAAAATAAGTGTTATATGCCATGCAACTAAAAGGGTTCATAGTCATGGCAAAGGGATGCTTGCCTGGCTCAACAAATTCTTCGAAGTCTTCAAAGTCTTCAGGTCCAACTCCCTCATCAATAGCATAATATATCATCGCAATAAAATAACGGTAATAATAAGAATCAACACAAAAACAAAACACAAACTCTACTTCTAAAATGCTACCCTACTCTGATAAATACTACATATTATTATATTTGTCTAGGGTTTTGGTAGGAAAAAGGTTTTTAAAACTATTTATAAAAGAGGCTAAAAATATTAAAAACTAGGTTTTAATTAAAAACATTTCATAAAACATTCATACAAAAAGCACAAGTGGCACTGTTAAATTCTACAGAATATCATAAGATTTATGGTGGAAAATATTGGGAAAGGATTTTTATTTAATACCGTGGGATTTTTTGAAGATCCCACAAAATAGAAAAAGAAAAGAAAAGGCCTCAGCATCCTGGGCTAGAAGAGGTCGGGAACTCGGCCGGCTTAGTGGCCAGCCAGGCCAGGCGTGCTGGTGCCCCTGCACGCTTCAGGTTTCAAACCTGACGGGCGGGGCCTAGTGGCCAGATAGGGAGAACGACGCGAAGAGAGAGGTGAAAGGCCAACGGGTGCGGGCCACCTGTCAAGTCCTTCCCCCACCTCCGGACCGAGGAGTGGGGAGCTCACCGGTGGCGATGTATGGCACAACGAGGGGAGGCAGGAGTGGGAATGTGCTCAGAGTCTGCCGTTGATCTCCTGGAGGTTGAAGGAGCTGCGGGGGTGGCCGGAGTCGTCGACGAAGGGAAGGCCACGATGAATGGCTTCGAGAGGTGGTCACTAGGGTCGTCTCACACTACAAAAATAATGGGGAAAAAGGTGAAAAGCATTAGAGGAGCACTAGAGGCTCGATGGAGGAGGAAACAGGGCCGGATGGGGCTTGTACCCAGAGATCACCGGAGATCCGATGCGACGGAGATCCGGGTTGATCTGCGGACAGGAACCTTGGGGCTTTCTTGGGAGCTTGGGTGGTTATTTGGGAGTTGAAGAGGTCCAGCAGAGGAGAGGGTGGAGCTCGGCGTGACTTATATAACCTGCCCATGGTCCACCGAACGATGGTGCACCGACGAGCTTGGATCGCTTGCTGGAGGGCACAGGGAGAGAGGGAGAGTGTCTCGGGTGTTGCTGGGGCACGTCCACGACTAGGGGATGAAGAGGGAGAGTGCAAGAATGTGCGCGTGCGAGCGCATGCATTAGCCGGTTCAGGCGGTGCTTGGTACGCGCGAGAGGGGACAGAAGGAAGAGGGGAGAGGAGGGGGACAAGGCCATGGCATGTCCCGGACGTCAAGGCACATTGACTTGCGTGAGGGGGAGGCCCGAGGTGACCAGGCTTCGGTAGAAGAGAGAGGTCAACTCTTAGGAGCGCAGATGTACGCTCCAAAGCGCGACTTTGGCTGGCATGATGAGGCTTCGATGCGCTCTGATGCGTCCACTAATGTCCAACGGCTGCGGGAGGGAGTAAACAATGGGAATAGAGGCATGGGTTGCTCTCGGGTGGCCAGGAGTGAGAGAGAAGTGAGAAAGGAGAGAAACATGCTGTCTAGGGAGGTAACTGGGGCTTTTACCCCAATCACTCATGCTCTCCGGCACCAGGAACTTTACTGGAGGTAAAACACATCAGTAAGGGACTGTGGTAAAATTTTGGAGGCAAGGAGAATAGCAGAGGGCCAAACATGGTCTTTTACAGGGTATGCAAAAGTGTTTGATGATGGTTTAGACAAGAAAATGGGGTTTTCTTGTCTTGAGATTTGGCAGGGTCAGAGGGTGGTTAGACAGGATCACAAGGTTTGAACTTAATTGATGAAAGTTCACAATGTAACTTTGGTAAACCCTAGAATTTGGCAGAATCAGATTTCTGCAGATCCAAGCATGCATTTCCATTCTCCTTGATGCACCACTTTGTGTAGCATCCTTTTTTTGGTAATGGAACATGCCCACAAAGTTTGGGGTCAATAGGAGTTACTTCACAATATAAAGTTGTTCAAATTTGGATTTGGACATGTATGGTTTTGGAATATTTTGGTGAATCAAATAAATTGGGATTGTGATGAAACTTTGCAAGATCATCATACATATCATGAATGGCTTTATGGAATTTTCTTGGAATTTTTTGAGAATATTTCTTATAGAATAATTTCAACAGCTTGATTTGGACAGAAAGGGTTTGAGGGGTTTTGCCCATGATTTTGAACATGACCAGGTGTTGAAACTTACATAGATGGAAAATATATGTCCACTGAGTTTCCCTAAATTTTACAAAATATTTTCAAAGCATTAAAAATAAATTTTTTCCAATAAGAAAACCAATTTTGGCCTTAAGAAAAAGCCTTTAAATAAAATAGTAAAATAATCTTTAAAATTAGTATTTGGTCGTTTTAGGGAGTCATATATATAGTAGGTTTCAAATAAAGCCTTTGGGGGAAAAGAGTCCACCCAATTTGAGGGCTTGCAGTGCAAACCTCAACTCAGGGGGTTTTGAAAACCTAATTTGAATAAATCCTTTTTAGACAAAAAGAAATTTTTGATAAAAATAGTTTTAGGTACTACACCCATGGCATGATCGTTGGGCAAGATGTTTGGATCAAGGAAGATGAATATGGAGAGGAGTAGGACCTAAGAGTGCCAAACATAATCAACCAAACAATCAAAGAAGCAACAATTCAAACAAGCTGATGCACTGAAAAAGTTTTAATGGTTCCAAATTTTATAAATTGAAGCATAGCAAAGTGATACAAACACATGATGTGACACTTAGGACCCCTACTACAAGATATGCCAGATTCAGAACAGACACCCTTCAACCTTCGTCTTGCGTTCCCCTTCCGAGTTTTTGTTCCGCAAGCTACCCACCGGTGAAGGATGAGTCGAGTCGCTATCGCCTACTTGTGGGGCCGATGGGCCCCTTGGGGCCCTGCCTTCTGTTGAGTGTGGGGCTCTTGCTACCAAGGCACCCGTATCCGAGCCTGCTCGGCCTTCAGGGGTCCTCGAGCGCGAGCCTGCTGCGATCTTCCTCGCCCGTGGCCTCCAGCTCCCGAGGGTAGGGCTGCGCCCTCCACTGACGACCTTCCTAGGGGTCATGTCATGCTGTGCCCTTGGGCCTCCTTCGCCTGGTGATGTCGGGCCTCAGGGGGCGTGTCCTTCTTCTGGGGCAGTCTGGCGGATGTCCCCAGGCTCCGAGCACGTGCCTAGGCTGGGCGGACACTCACGTGCCTTGATGACCCACAAGTATAGGGATCTATCAGAGCCCTTTCGATAAGTAAGAGTGTTGAAACCAATGAGGAGTAGAAGGAAATGACAAGCGGTTTTCAGTATGGTATTCTCCGCAAGCACTGAAATTATCGGTAATAGATAGTTTTGTGATAAGGTATCGTAACGGGTAGCAAGTAATAAATGTAGCAAAGGTGTAGCAAGGTGGCCCAATCCTTTTTGTAGCAAAAGACAAGCCTGGACAAACTCTTATATAAAGTGAAGCGCTCCCGAGGACACATGGGAATTTCGGTTAAGCTAGTTTTCATCATGCTCATATGATTTGCCTTCGTTACTTTGATAATTTGATATGTGGGTGGACCGGTGCTTGGGTGCTGCCCTTACTTGGACAAACCTCCCCCTTATGATTAACCTCTCTCGCAAGCATCCGCAACTATGTAAGAAGAATTAAGATAAATCTAACCATAGCATGAAACATATGGATCCAAATTAGCCCCTTACGAAGCAACACATAAACTAGGGTTCAAGCTTCTGTCACTCTAGCAACCCATCATCTACTTATTACTTCCCAATGCCTTCCCCTAGGCCCAAATAATGGTGAAGTGTCATGTAGTCGACGTTCACATAATACCACTAGAGGAGAGACAACATACATGTCATCAAAATATCAAATGAATACCAGATTCACATGATTACTTATAACAAGATTTATCTCATATCCTCAAGAACAAACATAACTACTCACAAAGCATGTTAATGTTCGGAATCAGAGGAGTATTAATTATCATAAAGGATCTGAACATATGATCTTCCACCAATTAAACCAACTAGCATCAACTACAAGGAGTAATCAACAGTACTAGCAACCCGCAGGTACCAATCTGAGGTTTTGAGACAAAGATTGGATACAAGAGATGAACTAGGGTTTGGAGAGGAGATGGTGCTGCTGAAGATGTTGATGGAGATTGACCCCCTCTTGATGAGAGGATCGTTGGGTGATGACGATGGCTTTGATTTCCCCCTCTGGGAGAGAAGTTTCCCCGGCAGAACAGCTTCGCCGGAGCCCTAGATTGGTTCTGCCTAAGTTTCGCCTCGAGATGGCGGCGCTTCATCCCGAAAGCTGTCACGCCCAAGATGCGGTCCTATCCTAGATTGATGATGAAGAATAAGAAGAACTCCAAATCAAACAAACATCACGCTCATGTCAAATCATCGCATTACCAGTACCTGCAACTGTTGTTGTAGTAATCTGTGAGCCATAGGGACTCAACAATCTCATTTCCAAGGGTATCAAGACTATTAAATCTTAATAGGTGAGGTATGGTTAAGTGGTGAGGCTGCAGCAAGCAACTAAGCATTTATTTGAGTGGCTAACTTACGAGTACATAAATTAAAGTATGGTGGTCTACGCATAATGGACGTGAACTAGTAATGATCACTAACTGATCCTGAAGACCTACTTACGTCAAACATAACCCCGCCGTGTTCTCTCTCGGATAAGGACTCACGAGAAGAGACAATCACAGTTACGCACACACTTAGTGTATATTATTAGAGTTTACTTCAAGTTTTCTATGACCGGGTGTTAAACAAAGTATCCAAGTTTTCCACATAACTGCGGGCACGACTTCTCAAAAAGATTTAACCCTGCAGGGGTGCTCCAACTCATCCATCATAAATTAACCACACGCCGTGGGAATAACCACGACCACGGATCTCGTGATCATCCTAGGCAATTCATAGGAATTCTGACACCTCGAGATAGCCCGAAGAAGATCAAAGCTCCTCATGCAAGACGTTCAAGAAAGGTAAAACAAATTCAGCAAGGCCGCCCGACGTGCTGACAATCCCGATAGGAGCCGCGTATCTCGTTCTCAGGGCACAACCGGATGAGCGTAGCGTACAATGGCCTAATAGAAATCTGTTGAGTTGCCCCTGGTTGGACCTGCACACGACTCTAGTTTGGACCAACACTCATGAGGAGCACTGGCCCGGGTTGTTGATTAATCCATAGGGTGATCATGCCCTATCTAAATTTTAGTTGTTATTAAGCAAATGTAGTACCAATGTTGGGCCTTGCCAGACAAGTTTTATCCCAAAAGAAAAATCAAGGGGGTCCCCATAACAACCCCGAGCATGTTAGGAGCGCTCAATTATGGAACATAACACCGGTTTACAAGTAACTAGGGGCGGCAAGAGTGGAACAAAACACCGAGCAAATGGCCAAGCCTTCCACCCTCACCAAGTGTATAAGTGCATTAAATTAAATAGAAATAATATTGTGATAACAAAAGAATGTCCATGTTGGCTGGGGGGGTTAGCTCACCTAGTGGGCTCGACCCATGCGGCGGGGAGGCCTAGCTGGGCCGGCTAGGGCGATGGGCCACACGCGCTGGCGAGCGATGCGTTGGGGCGCTTGTCCCCCGCAGCAAAGCATTGGAGGCAGCTCAACATGGCGGCGGTGGCTTCCCACGGGACCAGCAACGGTGAGGCCATGGCAGGGCGCGGTGGCGCGGATCTCACCGGATCCGTCCAGGGCAGCTCCATTCCCGGCGGCGGAGGCTCGGGGCGGCACTGGGGTTAGGAGATTGGGCAGCAGCTCCAACTTCCTGGCAACACAAAGAGGGAGATAGATATTAGAGGAGGGAGAGGAGATGAAGGGGAGAGAGGAAGAAGAGGGAAGGCCACAGGGTTTAGGTCCGGCCGGGGATGGTTTGTAGCGACCCGATATCAAGGGATCGGAGTCTCTATGCTTAAGTGTCATCCCTGGATCGGTATACTGACACACACAGTATTTGAGGATTTACAATAGAGTTCAATGACACATTTATGACATCGAGAATCCTCAATGAGTATTTATTACATTCATGTGGCCTAAGGCCAAGTAAAACAAAATCATGCGGAAGCAGTAAGTGTAACGAGTCCACATACTCCACAAGCAAGCTGAGTGCAGAACAACGACCTATCGCACCTTATTCGTCGTCGGATAAATCTGCAAGATGATAAGTTGCATCCGTGTAGGTCAGTACATGGAATGTACTAGCAAGTCACATCATAAAGTGTAATGATCCTACATAGTACATGCAATTTGGCTCGTGGAAAGGTCTAAGTTTAGTTTTGCATAAAGCTAGTTTTTCCCTATCAAAAATAATTGCTCTACTTCTACAAATATCATAAATCTGAGATGATGCCCATCTCAATCATTCCAAAATTTTGTACCTAGTTGATTAGTTAAGAGTGATGAGATCTCCCTACATTTCCACTACTAAAATCTCAAGTTGTCCATGACCGGGGACACGGCTAATCGATTAGATTTGACTCTGCAGAGGTTGTGCACTTTTCCCCACAAGACTTGACCACATCCTTGATCGGAAGGTCGAGACATAGTCTTTCGAAAGCATTTCCCCTAACCCATGGATAGGCCGGTACACCTACATCATCTACATCTGCTAGCCTATCTCGGAAGAGGTCACACCATCTACTCAACTATGCCAGGGACCATATTGGCTTGTGGCTGCACACGGAAGGTTATAGACATTAAAATAAGGTTGACCCCTTTGATCCTGGGTGGACGGACCACTAGTGTGCACTCCCATGGATTCCCATGAATGCTCCCACTATACTTCTCCACCATACAAACCAATTTCCTCCCAGGTAGTTCATTAGGGTTGGTCCTAATTACTACTTTGTCACTCACATCTCAAGGTGATAACACTCCCCAATCTATGTCTACTTTGGCGAGGCATTGTAACATAACACGGTGGCGACAAATTTGATACGGTTCAGACCTACCTCAAATTAACTACTGGGTGCAAGCATAGCCCTCGGGCATAAAATTCTACCATGCAATCCTACAACAAAGGACTACGTGCATATATAAAACATAGGTAAAAATTGATATGATCAAAATGTAACTTGCCTTTGTGCTGGGAGTGAAGTTCTAGGGAATGGTAGTACTCTGCTTTGCACTCCGGACAATCTATCGCAAAGTAAATAAACACACATAAACAAGCATTCATACAATTCAAAGAAAACATGCAACAAAATATTTGCAGAAGCCAAATAAAATCCAACACAAGTCATTAGCATGAAAATTTTCAAAGTATAAATAGTGTTCAAAATTCGTGATGTGCACTAGTGTTCCTACAAGGCATTCTAGTAAAATTATGATGAATAAAAAAAATACTTGTGTATAATATATAGTGGCAAAAGTTCATGGCAAAGGATTTAGTTCATGTGACGTGGTGCAAAAAGAATCACTTCGAACGGGTATACCGTTTGGAAGATATGGCCTAATGAAATTTAAATTCAAATCTGAAATAATTTCAAATTTTAACATGCAAAAGTTTGCAAGGATCAGTTCTACGGTTAGGGCTATTCGACATGAAAATTTAGCCGTTGGTTTCATCTCGTTTCGATCTACGGTTAAAAAGTTAAGGCCTTTTGAAGTTTTGAAACAAATCTGATTTTTTTTGCTATAATAGCGTTTTCTGAAAACACTATATTGTGAATGTTCACAGCTAGAGCGCGAAGTGGACGGCTCTCATTTGCTAGCTGCGTTCTCCGTGGTGGCTACGCGGTGAACATTCACGAAATAGGTAGGTTCGGCTAAACTAAAAGAAAACCGACGTTCAGTTCAAATAAACCGCACGGTTTAGATCAAAATGCGGTTAACCGCGTACCTCTTCGGTCTAATAAAAAAGCCTAATCTAATCTACAGGTTCAAATAAAAAAAACTATGCTAATATAACTACACGAGCAAGGCGAGCGCTTACAGAGAGGAGGACGAGTTGGGCAGGAACTGGGCGAGGACGTGGCGGCGGCTCCGGCGATCGCCGGCGTTAGTGGAGAGGCAAGGAAGATGCGGCTCGGCAAGGGCCTCCGGTCGGTGGTGATGGCGGTCGATGGCGACGCCCGGAGGGAGCAGAGCGATGGGCGGACCTCCGGTCAACTCCGGCGACGCAGGTTGTCGGGGCGGCGGTTCCGGCGAACCTAGGGGCACAAAAATATGGCAGGGAGGTGCGGGATGATGAGGGGGTCCGATTTCATGAAGAAAAAGGGGCCATGGGGGTTCACCGGCGTCGTATTCCTTCGGTGAACGAACTTCGGGCAGCAAGATGCAGATGGACAAGGTGACGGCTACGAGCGACAAGAGGTGGAGAAGATCAGTTGAATGGAACGAGGGGATCGAGGGCCTTTTATAGGCGCGACTAGAGGTGTTGCCGAGCTGCGGATACGCTCTATCCCAAGAGCCTTGCACGACCGGTGCGGGACCTGCGAGCGCTGGGTTTATCCAGCGGGTGCTGCGGGAGGTTGGGGATGATGGGGTCGGGCCCCACCTACAGGTGCATGAGAGAGAGACGAGAGAGAAAGAGAGTTATCGTGGGGAGGGAGCGAGCAAGCGCTGGGGAGGCTCGGGCGATCGGCTTGGTTGGCTCGGGCGAGCGGCCTGGTGGCTGGCTTCGGCCGGCCTAGGTGCGTGCGTTTTTTTTTTGAAAACTTCTTTTTTTCCCAAATCAGAAACAACAAAAGTAATATATATATATATATATATCAGAAAATTCCTAAAATCCTTATTTGTAAAATAGATCACAAGGAACATTAATTCCTGCTCATATAATTTAGAAAATATTTGTTTTAATGCAATAAATTTAACTCTGGCTAACCAAACCAATTTTCTATGCAACCTTGAGAACACCAAATATACTTTAAATACTTTCGCACTCATTTATATTTTGAGGAAGTCATATTATCCTGTCTATTATTTTATGTGAGTGGAAAACTTGAACATCATAAACTCCAAATGCAATAAAAATATGATATGCAATATGATAATCCTATTAACATCCTCATTTAATTAAATTGGGATGTTACAAACCTACCCCCCTTAAGATGAATCTGGTCCTCGAGATTCGGGTTGGCCAGCAAAAAGGTGTGGATGGTCATGCTTGAGATCTTCTTCTCGTTCCCAAGTAGCTTCCTCCTCGGTGTGGTGACTCCACTGAACCTTGCAGAACTTGATGACCTTGGTACGAGTGATCCTCTCGGCAGTCTCAAGAATCTTAACAGGCTTCTCCTCATAAGTTAGGTCGCTCTCCAACTGAATTGCTTCTAGAGGCACTATATCTCTCAAAGGAATACCGACCATCTCTGCATGACACTTCTTCAGTTGGGAAACATGAAACACATCATGAACTCCTGACAAACCCTCTGATCGTTCCAACTTGTATGCAACTTCTCCTCCGTGTTCCAGAACTCTGTATGGCCCCACGAATCGTGTTGCTAACTTTCCTTTGACTCCAAACCTCTTAATACCTCGAAGTGGAGACAGTCGCAAATATGCTCTATCTCCCACTTCATAAATCACTTCCTTGCGTTTAGCATCGGCATAACTCTTCTGTCTAGACTAAGCTATCTTGAGTCTATCACGGATGAACTTGAACTTCTCCTCAAAATCTCGAATCAAATCTGATCCAAACAATATGGATCACCAACTCCATCCCACATCAACGGTGTTCTACACTTCCTCCCATATAATGCCTCAAAAGGGGCCATCTGCAAACTAGCTTGATAGCTGTTGTTGTATGAGAACTCTGCATAAGTTAAGTTATCATCCAAACTAGACTCGTAGTCTAGCGCACAAGCTCTCAACATGTCCTCCAGAATCTGATTTATTCTCTCTGTCTGCCCATCTGTCTGTGGATGGAAAGTTGTACTGAATTCCAGCCAGGTACCCAAAGTTTCATGTAGCTGATGCCAAAACTTTGAAGTAAACTATGTTCCTCTATCTGATACAATGGTCCTCAGAACTCCATGAAGACATATAAAGCCTGGTCATATATATCTTCGCCAACTTAGCACTTGTATAGGTAGTCTTCACAGGAATGAAGTTAGCAACCTTGGTCAAGCGATCAACTATTACCCAAATGGAATCATAACCTGAACAGGTCCTTGGTAATGCCGTGATGAAGTCCATGCCATGTTTATCCCATTTCCAATCAGGTATTGGCAATGGCTGAAGTAAACCTGCTGGTTTTTGATGCTCTGCCTTTATGCTTTGACATACATCACATACTGCTACAAACTCAGCAATTTCCCTCTTCATACCGGTCCACCAAAAACATTCCTTCAAGTCTAAATACATCTTGGTGTTTCCTGGATGTATCGAGTAAGGCGAATCATGAGCCTCCTGAAGAATCAACTTCCTGATCTCTGGATCATTGGGCACACAAATACGTTGCTCAAACCATATGGTTCCATGCTCATCCTCACGGAATCCTTCTACCTTTCCTTTGCTAATCCTCTCCTTTATCTCAGCAATACCTTGATCCAACTTCTGAGCTTCTCTGATCTTTCCCAGCAAGGTGGACTGAACTTCGAGTGCGGCAACATAGCCTCTTGGAACGTTTCCAACTCGAGATCTCTAAGTTCATCACACAACTCCTGAGGTAATCCTCTTGTGATTAGAGTGTTGACATGGCTCTTACGGCTCAACACATCTGCCACGACGTTGGCTTTTCCTGGATGATAATGCAAACTCATGTCATAATCCTTGATGAGCTCCAACCATCTCCTTTGCTTAAGGTTCAACTCTTTCTATGTGAAGATGTACTTCAAACTCGTGTGATCGGTGTAAACATCACATTGGTTCCCGATAAGGAAATGTCTTCGGGTCTTGAGTGCATGCACCACTGCTGCTAACTCCAGATCATGCGTGGCATAATTCAACTCATGAGGTCAAAGCTGACACGAAGCATAAGCTACAACCTTTACTTCTTGCATAAGCACGCCTCCAAGTCCTTGGCGTGAAGCATCGCAATACACCTGGAAATCCTTGTGTATGTTCGGCAGAATTAGCACTCGAGCCGTAACCAAACGTTTCTTCAACTCCTGGAAATACATCGGGATAATCCTTTGTTGGGGAACATCGCATGGGAAACAAAAAATTTCCTATGCACACGCAGATCTATCCATGGTGATGAGCATCTACGAGAGGGACAGTGGATCTACACACCCTTGTAGATCGCTAAGCGGGAAGCGTTAAGAAACGCGGTTGGTGTAGTCGAACGTCTTCGCGATCCAACTCGCCGAGCGTCCTGCGATCTCATCACGATCCGTCCCGCGATCCAATCACGATCTGTCCCGCAAACTCATGACGATCCATCCCGCGATCTCATCACGATCCATCCCGCGAACTCATCCCGATCCGTCCCGCGATCTCATCACGATCCATCCCGCGATCTCGTCACGGTCCTTCCGATCTAGCGCAGAACGGACGGCACCTCCGTGTTCAGCACACGTACAGCTTGATGACGATCTCCGCCTTCTTGATCCAGCAAGAGGGAGCAGAGAGGTAGAAGAATTCTCCGGCAGCGTGACGGCGCTGCGGCGATGGTGGTGGAGCTATTTCGGCAGGGCTTTGCCTAAGCACTGTAGAAAACCGATCTAGAGGAGAAACTATGCACTAGAGGAACGGGTAGCACGTGGCTGAAAATTCTGTGCCAAAACCCTAAAATCCTCTAGTATATATAGGAGGAGAGGAGGATGTGTCTTGGCTGCCAAAAATCCAGCCCTTGGGTCGACCAAAGTGGGGAGGAGAGGAGGACTCCTCCTCCAATCCTAGTAGGACTAGGATTCCTCCTTTTTTGGCCTTTTTCCACCTTTTTCCCTTTGGGCTTTTTCTCCCAGCCACATGGACCTTGTGTGGGACTTCGACCAGCCCACAACAGGCTGGTATTTACTCTCCCACATCCCATGAAGCCTCTTGGGTCGAAATACCCCTCCCGGTGGTCTCCCGGTACACTACCGGCACTCCCGGTACATTACCGATTAGCCCGAAACTTTTCCGGCGACCACAATGGGACTTCCTATATATCAATCTTTACCTCCGGACCATTTCGGAGCTCCTCGTGACGTCCGGGATCTCATCCGAGACTCTGAAAAACCTTCGGTCACCACCATACATAACTCTATACTACCGAAACGTCACCAAACCTTAAGTGTGCAGACCTTGCAGGTTCGAGAACTATGTAGACATGACCGAGACGCCTCTATGATCAATAACCAATAGCAGGCCCTGGATGACCATATTGATTCCTCCATGTTCTACAAAGATCTTTATCGGTCGAACCTCTATGTCAAGGATTCAGTCAATCCCGTATAACGTTCCCTTTGTTCTTCGGTATGTTACTTGCCCGAGATTCGATCGTCGGTATCTCCATACCTAGTTCAACCTCGTTACCGGCAAGTCTCTTTACTCGTTCAGTAATACAAGATCCCGTGGCTAGCACTTAGTCACATTGCTTGCAAGGCTTGTTGTGATGTTGTATTACCGAGTGGGCCCTGAGATACCTCTCCGTCACACGGAGTAACAAATCCCAGTCTTGATCCATGCCAACTCAATAGACACCCTCGGAGATACCTGTAGAGCACCTTCATAGTCACATAGTAATGTTGCGACGTTTGATACACACAAGGCACTCCTCCGATGTCCGTGAGTTGCATGATCTCATGGTCATAGGAACATATACTTGACAAGCAGAAAACAGTAGCAATAAACTGACACGATCATATGCTACGTTTGGTAGTTTGGGTCTTGTCCATCACACCATTCTCCTATTGATGTGATCCCGTTTATCAAATGACATCTCATGTCCATGGCTAGGAAACCTTAACCATCTTTGTTCAACGAGCTAGTCTATTAGAGGCATACTAGGGACATGGTTTTGTCTATATATCCACACTTGCATCTAAGTCTCCGATCAATACAATTATAGCATGGATAATAAATGATTATCATGAACAAGGAAATATGATAATAACTAATTTATTATTGCCTCTAGGGCATATTTCCAACAGTCTCCCACTGGCACTAGAGTCAATAATCTAGTTCACATCACCATGTGATACGCATTGTTATGAATCTAACACCCAATGAGTTCTGGGGCTCGATCATGCTTCGCATGTGAGAGAGGTCTTATAGTCAATGGGTCTGCGACATTCAGATACGTGTGTACTTTGCAAATCTCTATGTCAAACCGCAAACACTGCTACCACACTCCACTTGGTACTATTCCAAATGGCTGCTCCACTATATGTATCCAGATTGCTACTACGGGTCATCCGGATTGGTGTTAAAGCTTGTATCGACGTAACTCTTTACGACGAACTCTTTATCACCTTCATAATCGAGAAACATCTCTTTAGTCTTTTAGTTACTAAGGATAATCTTGACCGCTGTCCAGTGATCCACTCCTGGATCACTCTCGTACCCCTTGACGGACTCATGGCAAGGCACACACAGGTGCGGTACATAGCATGGCATACTATACAGAGCCTATGGCTAAGGCATAGGGGACGACATTCGCCCTTTCTCTTTCGTCTGCCATTGTCGAGCTTTGAGTCTCACTCAACTTCACACCATACAAAGCACGCGAGAACTCTTCTCTTTGACTAATCCATTTTGAACTCTTTCAAAATCTTGTCAATGTATGTACTCATTGAAAGTCTTATCAAACATCTTGATCTATCTTTATAGATCTTGATGCTTAACAATTATGTAGCTTTATCTAGGTCTTCCTTTGAAAAACTCTTTTCAAACAACCGTTTATGCTCTCCAAAAATTCTATATCATTTCCGAATAGCAATATGTCATCCACACATACTTATTAGAAACTCTATAGTGCTCCCACTCACTTTGTTGCAAATACAAGTTTCTCGTAAACTTTGTATAAACTCAAAAACTTTGATCACCTCATCAAAGTGTATATTCCAACTCCAAGATGCTTGCTTTAGTTCATAGAAGAATCACTGAAGCTTGCACACCTTTTAGCATCCTTAGGACTGACAAAACCTTCTGGTTGTATCACATACAACCTTTCCTCAAGTAAACCGTTAAGGAAACGATGTTTTGACATCCATCTGCCAGATTTCATAATTGAAAGTGCAACAACTGCTAACATAGTTTCAACAGACTTAATCATCGCTATAGGTGAGAAAGTCTCATCATAGTCAACTCCTTGAACTTGTCGTAAACTTCTTTGCAACAAGTCGAGCTTTACAAATGGTGACATTTACCATCAGCGTCTGTCTTCATTTTAAAGATCCATTTGTACTTAACAACCTATCGTCCAACGAGCAAGTCCACCAAAGTCTATACTTGGTTTTCATAAATGGATCCTTTCTCGGATTTCATGGCCTTCTAACCATTTGTTGGTTTTCGGGCCCATGATCGCTTCTCCATAGTTCGTACGTTCATCATTGTCCATTAACATGACCTCCAAGACATGATTGTTGTACCGCTCAGGAGCAGTACACGTCCTTGTCAACCTACAAAGTTCGATAGTAACTTGATCCGAAGCTTCATGATCATCATCATTAACTTCCTCTTCAACTAACGTAGGCTTCACAGAAACAACTTCCTGTGTTGCGCTACTCTCTAGTTGAAACAGAGGTTCAATAACCTCATCAAGTTCTATCTTCCTGCCACTCAATTCTTTCAAGAGAAACTTTTCCTCGAGAAAGGACCTAGTTTTAGTAACAAACATTTTATGCTTGGATTTGAGATAGAAGGTTCACCCAACTTGTTCTTAGGGTATTCTTTGAAGATGCATTTGTCCGCTTTGGGTTCGAGCTCATTAGGTGAAAACATTTTCCACACAAGCGTCGCATCCCCAAACATTAAGAAATGACAGCTTAGGTTTCTATCAAACCATAATGGTGTCATCTCAACGGATTTAGATGATGCCCTATTTAAAGTGAATGTAGTTGTCTCTAATGCATAACCCCAAAGTTATAGTAACAAAACGATAAGAGACATCATAGCATGCACAATATCCAATAGAACACGACTATGACGTTCGGACACACCATCACACTATGGTGTTCCAGGTGGCGTGAGTTGTGAAACAATTTTCACATTGTCTAAAGTAGTATGCCAAACTCGTAACTCAGACATTCATCTCAACGATCATATCATAGACATTTCATCTTCTTGTCACGATGATCTTAAACTTCACTCTGAATTTGCTTGAACCTTTCAAACGATTCAAACTTGTGTTTCATTAAGCAAATATACACTATATCTACTCAAATCATCAGTGAAGGTAAGAAAATAACGATATCCATCATATGCTACAAGACTCATTGGATTGGATACATCAACATGTATCATTTCCAATAAATCACTTGTCCGCTCCATCAAACCAGAAAACGTGGTCCTTAGTCATCTTGCCCAAGAGGCATGGTTCGCATGTCTCAACCGATTCAAAATCGAATGAGTCCAAATATCCATCACCATGGAGTTTCTTCATGTGCTTTATACCAATATGACATTTAGCGGCAGTGCCACAAGGATGTGGTACTATCATTATTAACTTTGTATCTTTTGGCATCAATGTTATGAACATGTGTATTACTACGATCAAGATTTCAACAAACCATTCTCACTGGGTGCATGACCATTGAAGGTATTATTCATGTAAACAGAATAACCATTATTCTCTAACTTAAATGAATAACCGTGTTGCAATAAACACGATCTAATAACGTTCATGCTCAACGCAAAACACCAAATTACATTTATTTAGGTTTGTCACCAATCCCGAAGGTAGAGAGAGCATGCGATGTTGATCACATCAACCTTGGAAACATTTCCAACACACATCATCACCTCACCCTTAGCTAGTTCTCCGTTTATTCCGTAGCTTTTATTTCAAGTTACTAACATTTAGCAACCGAACCGGTATCCAATACCCAGGTGCTACTAGGAGTACTAGCAAGGTACACATCAATAACACATATATCAAATATACTTCTGTCGACGTTGCCAACCTTCTTATCTACCAAGCATCTAGGGTTGTTCCGCTTCAGCGACCGCTCTCCTCATAATCGAAGCACTTAATCTCCGGTTTGGGTTCAACTTTGGGATGCTTCACCGGAGCAGCAACTGACTTGCTATCCATGAAGTTTCCCTCCTTGCCCTTGCCCTTATCGAAACTAGTGGTTCTACTAACCATCAACACTTGACGCTCCTTCTTGATTTCTACCTTCGCGGTGTCAAACATCGCTAACAGCAAAGGGATCATTATTTCTATCCCTGGCGTTTTATAGTTCATCACCAAGTTCTAGTAGCTTAGTGACAGTGACTTGGAGAACTATATCAATCACTATCTTATCTGGAAAATCAACTCCCACTCGATTCAAGCGATTGTAGCACCTAGACAATCTAAGCACATGCTCAACGATTGAGCTATTCTCCTTCATCTTGCAGGCAAAGAATCTTGTTGGAGATCTCATATCTCGCAACACGGGCACGAGCCTAAGATCCTAATTTCAGCTCTTAGAACATCTCATATGTTTCGTGGCATTCAAAACGTTTCGGAGCCTCAATTGTAAGCCGTAATGCAAGATGCACTAAACTATCAAGTAGTCATAAGAACGTGCCTGTCAGATGTTCACAACATCTACAGACGACGCTAGAGGGGTTGGCGCACTGAGCGGTGCATTAGGGACATAAGCCTTCTATGCAACTACGAGGACGATCCTCAGATCACGCAGCCAGTCCGCAATATTGCTACCATCATCTTTCAACTCTATTTCTCTAGAAACATATAAAAATTCAAGGGAGCTACAACGCGAGCAAGTAATCTACAACATAATTTTCAAAGACACTACTGACTATGTTCATGATAATGAGTTCAATTAATCATATTACTTAAGAACTCCCACTCAAATTGACATCCCTCCGGTCATCGAGTGATACATGATCCAAATTCACCAACTCAAGTCCGATCATCACGTGAGTTGAGGTGGTTACAATGGTGAACATCATCATGTTGATCATATCTACTATATGACTCATGTTCGACCTTTTGGTCTCTTGTGTTCCGAGGCCATTTCTGTACATGCTAGGCTCGTCAAGTTTAACCCGAGTGTTCTGCATGTGCAACACTGGCTTGCACCCGTTGTATGTGAACGTAGAGTCTATCACACCCGATCATCACGTGGTGTCTCAACATGACGAACTTTCGCAACGGTGCACACTCAGGGAGAACACAATTCATCTTGAAGTTTAAGTGAGGGATCACCTTATAATGTTACCGTCGTCCTAAGCAAAACAAGGTGCATAAAAGGATTAACATCACATGCAAATCATAAGTGACATGATATGGCCATGAACTTGCGCTTTTCATCTCCATCTTGAAAGCACTAGCATGATCTCCATCGTCACCGGCATGACACCATGATCTCCATCATCTTGATCTCCATCAATGTGTCGCCATCGGGGTTGTCGCGCCCACCATGCTTCCACTACTATTGCTACCGTTTAGCGATAAAGTAAAGCATTACATAGCGCTTAATGATTGACACGCAGGTCATACAATAATTAAAGACAACCCTATGGCTCCTGCTGGTTGCCATACTCATCAACATGCAAGTCGTGAAATTCTATACATCACATGATCATCTCATATATCACATATATCACATCATGTAATTGGCCATATCACATCACAACATACCCTGCAAAAACAAGTTAGACGTCCTCTAATTGTTGTTGCATGTTTTACGTGGCTGCTACGGGTTTCTAGCAAGAACGATTCTAACCTACACATAAACCACAACGGTGATACATAATTTGCTTTTCAACCTTCTCAAGGACCGCCTTTGTCGAATCCAATCCAACTAAAGTGAGAGAAACTGCCACCCGCAAGCCATCTGGGCAACAAGTTGCGGCGAGGGAACCGGTCTCTCGTAAGCGTACGAGTAATGTTGGTCCGGGCCGCTTCATCTCACAATACCGCTGAACCAAAATCTGACCAAGGGAGGAAACAATCTAAGCATCAATGCCCACAAACCTTTTGTGTTCTACTCGAGATCTCATCTACACATAGACCTAGATCTGATACCACTGTTGGGGAATGTCGCATGAGAAACAAAAAATTTCCTACGCACACACAGATCTATCCATGGTGATGAGCATCTACGAGAGGGAGAGTGGATCTACATACCCTTGTAGATCGCTAAGCGGGAAGCGTTAAGAAACGCGGTTGGTGTAGTCGAACGTCTTCGCGATCCAAATCGCCGAGCGTCCCGTGATCTCATCACGATCCGTCCCACGATCCAATCACGATCCATCCCGCGAACTCATCATGATCCGTCCCGTGATCTCATCACGATCTGTCCCGGGAACTCATCACGATCCGTCCCACGATCTCATCACGATCCGTCCCGCGATCACGTCACGGTCCTTCCAATCTAGCGCCGAACGGATGACACCTCCGCGTTCAGCACACATACAGCTTGATGACGATCTCCTCCTTCTTGATCCAGCAAGAGGGAGCGGAGAGGTAGAAGAATTCTCCGGCCGCGTGACGGCGCTGTGGCGATGGTGGTGGAGCTATTCCGGCAGGGCTTCGCCTAAGCATTGCAGAAAACCGATCTAGAGGAGAAACTATGCACTAGAGGAACGGGTAGCACGTGGCTGAAAATTCTATGCCAAAACCCTAAAATCCTCTAGTATATATAGGAGGAGAGGAGGAGGTGTCTTGGCTGCCAAAAAGCCAGCCCTTGGGTCGACCAAAGTGGGGAGGAGAGGAGGACTCCTCCTCCAATCCTAGTAGGACTAGGATTCCTCCTTTTTTTGGCCTTTTTCCACCTTTTTCCCTTTGGGCTTTTTCTCCCAGCCGCATGGGCCTTCTGTGGGACTTCCACCAGCCCAAAAAAGGCTGGTATTTACTCTCCCACAGCCCATGAAGCCTCTTGGGTCGAAATACCCCTCCCGGTGGTCTTCGGGTACACTACCGACACTCCCAGTACATTACCGATTAGCCCAAAACTTTTCCGGCGACCACAATGGGACTTCCTATATATCAATATTTACCTCTGGACCATTCCGGAGCTCCTCGTGACATCTGGGATCTCATCCGGGACTCTGAACAACCTTTGGTCACCACCATACATAACTCTATACTACCGAAACGTCACCAAACCTTAAGTGTGAAGACCCTACGGGTTTGAGAACTATGTAGACATGACCGAGACGGCTCTACGGTCAATAACCAATAGCAGGCCCTGGATGACCATATTGGTTCCTACATGCTCTACGAAGATCTTTATCGGTCGAACCTCTATGTCAAGGATTCAGTCAATCCCGTATAACGTTCCCTTTGTTCTTCGGTATGTTACTTGCCCGAGATTCGATCATCGGTATCTCCATACCTAGTTCAAACCCGTTACCGGCAAGTCTCTTTACTCGTTCCATAATACAAGATCCTGTGGCTAACACTTAGTCACATTTCTTGCAAGGCTTTTTGTGATGTTGTATTACCGAGTGGGCCCCGATATACCTCTCCGTCACACGGAGTAACAAATCCCAGTATTGATCCATGCCAACTCAACAGACACCCTCGGAGATACCTGTAGAGCACCTTTATAGTCACCGAGTAACGTTGCGATGTTTGATACACATTAGCCACTCCTCCGATGTCCGTGAGTTGCATGATCTCATGGTCATAGGAACATATACTTGACAAGCAGAAAACAGTAGCAATAAACTGACACGATCATATGCTACGTTTGTAGTTTGGGTCTTGTCCATCACACCATTCTCCTAATGATCTGATCCCGTTTATCAAATGCCATCTCATGTCCATGGCTAGGAAACCTTAACCATCTTTGATCAACGAGCTAGTCTATTAGAGGCATACTAGGGACATGGTTTTGTCTATGTATCCACACATGCATCTAAGTCTCCGATCAATACAATTACAGCATGGATAATAAACGATTATCATGAATAAGGAAATATGATAATAACTAATTTATTATTTCCTCTAGGGCATATTTCCAACATCCTTCACCATTGGTACTTCTTCCTGGACAACTCCCATAAGAGAGTTCACTTGAGTCCTCTTAGGCTTAAGCCTGGATACATACTTGATCCTCTTCTTCTCTTGAGTGGTGAGAAGAAATGACCTACTGGCACAATCAATGCTTCCCTGATACTTGGACATCCAATCCATACCTAGGATTAAATCCAGCCCTTGTCACTCAAGTACGATCATATCTATGGGAAAAACATGTCCCCCTATGTTCAAAGGTAACTGAAAACATGCCTGACTAGTCATAGACTCTGCTCCTGGGGAACTCACTATAATAGGTGACTTAAGAGCTATAGTAGGCAACTGATATTTATCCACAAATCCCCTCAATATGAATGAATGCGATGCACCAGTGTCAAATACAATGAGTGCTGGAAAAGAATTAACCAAGAACTTACCAATCACCACATCCGGTTGTTCATAGACTTCTTCCACGTTGACATGATTCACATGCCCCTTAGTGAAAGGATTGGGCTTCTTGCCTCCAGAACTTTCATTGCCATTCCCATTCTATAGCTCGGGACACTCATTGAAGTAGTGCCCTGTCTTCTTGCACTTGAAGCAGGTGATGTGACTCACATCCTTCCTCACTGGTGTAGTAAAGGTAGGGTGATGGTGATTGTCGTTTCCTCCATTCCCATTGCCATTCTGATGGCCATTGTGGTTGTGTCCATTGCCTCCATGCTAAGAATGACCACCATGGCGGTGATGGTTGTGCCCTCCAAACTTACTGTGTCCTGTACCAGAATATCCTGAGAAAGGGGCAGAGCGAGGCTTCTGCTGAGCTCCAGACTAAAACTTGCCTTGACCGTATTTCCTCTTGTGATTTTCCATCTGTTGATGCTTTCCCTCTAGAGTGATCGCCTTGTCCACCAAATTTTGATAGTTATCAAAATTCGCTACCATCAACTGAATTCCCAGCTCATCATTCAGTCCCTCCAGAAACTTCTCTTGCTTGGCTGCATCGGTTGCCACGTCACCTGGGGCGTAACGGGACAACCTGCTGAAGTCATCAACATACTCAGACACTCAGCGATCTCCTTGGTGCAAGTTATGGAACTCCCTCTTCTTGAGAGCCATAGCTCCTGCTAAAACATGAGCAATGCGGAATGCCTGCTGGAACTGAGCCCAAGTCACATTCTCCATGGGGTACGTGGCGGTGTAGTTCTCCCACCACGAAGCTGCTGGTCCATCCAGTTGGTGAGAGGCAAACCTCACCTTCTCCTGATCGGTGCATCCTGCTGTGGCTAGCTTCCTACCCATGTTGCGAAGCCAGTCATCTATGACAATCGGCTCCGGGCTGCTCGTGAAGATTGGAGGATTCAACCTTAGAAAACAGGTAAGGCTGTCAATTTGTAGTGGAGGTGGAGGTGGAGGCGGAGGCGGGTGGTTGTTGTTGTTGTTCTGGGCCATATTCTGCATCATCAACTATATCATCTCATTTTGGGTCTGAAGCAATTGTTCCAAGGCAGGTGGGATATCATTCCCTGAGCCACTCCCGGAAGGGTCACGTCTTGGTGGCATCTGTTGGGTCAGCATAGATGAGGTATAGATAGAATTAGGCCTATGGGAGAAACACTACCCATATGCAAATGATGTCAATAAAAATCCAAATCACTCCAATTCAATTCAATCAAAGAGTTCACACAAAACAAATCTAAGGTGAGCCATGTCACAAGATTTGACAAGGTCCCACAAATAAATCAATCAAATACTAATCGAATATCGAATCCTAATATCTCATGGTGGTCCAAATCTACTCCTCATCGGAAGAGAGATCTATCATGTTGATGTCGGCTCCAGCGGCATCACTCCGTATCTCCTCATCGTCGTCCTCATAGTCTTTGTCCTGACTGACGTAGTCCCCGTAAGAGTGATCCTCTTGGAGATTCTCCCCGTTATCAAGCTTTTCCTCAGCCTCCTCCAACTGAAGCTTCAAGTCGTCAAACTTATCCTGCAGCACATCGAGCTCCTCCTCATGCTCCGCGCAAGCATTCTAAAGCTCCTCTTCCAGCTCAACCTTGCGGGTAGTCAGGTTGTGGGTGGTGACGAGGCTGTGGTCCATCTCTTCCTTTATCCTGGTGATGAGCTCCTCTAGGTCCTCAATGTGTGAGGTGATGGTGTCGTCCTCCCTGGTGCG
Source organism: Hordeum marinum (assembly GCA_022496015.1). Taxonomy (NCBI): domain Eukaryota; kingdom Viridiplantae; phylum Streptophyta; class Magnoliopsida; order Poales; family Poaceae; genus Hordeum; species Hordeum marinum. The sequence goes on from CM039673.1 coordinate 266,706,310, forward strand.
CACCACATCTCCATCCGAGTCGCGGTGCGCGTACATGACATATCTAGTCTTCTTGAGATCCTCGCGGTAGTCCCGACGGATGCACCCAAGTGCAAAGAGTGCAGCGATCCCTTTGCCAATGCCCCATGATCTTACTTCTATGTAGAAGTCGATCGACTCGATGGAATTTCCAAAAGTTCTCCCGGGAATGTGATGTTAATCCTCCAGCGCATCTCCTTAGGTAGAGTGGCCATGAAGGTACCAGTGAAGTTGGGCAGGGCAATGCGCATATGTCCTATGATATCCATGAGCTATCTTCCAAAGGGCATGGTTGCGTCGGGCTGAGCAAACTCAATGATGGGGGTCGACATCTACAGTTTGAAAGAGAGGAGAAATTAGTAGTGAAGCAAGGAAAAGTATGAGACCAAAACAGGGGTATAAAAGTGTAGTAAAATATGGTTTTTATCCTATGGCTTTCCATTTTCTAAGGTCGCATCCTACAGTCAACGTGTGCTCTGATACCATCTTGTAGCGACCCAATATCAAGGGATTGGAGTCTCTGTGCTTAAGTGTCATCCCTAGATCGGTATGCTAACACACACAGTACTTGAGGATTTACAACAGAGTTCAATCACACATTTATTACATCGAGAATCCTGAAAGAGTATTTATTACATTAATGTGGCCTAAGGCCAAGTAAAGAAAAATCATGCGGAAGCAATAAGTGTAACGTGTCCATCAACTCCACGAGCAAGCTGAGTGCTGAACAACGACCTATCGCACCTTATTCGTCATCGGATACATCTGCAACATGATAAGTTGCAGCCGTGTAGGTTAGTACATGGAATGTACTGGCAAGTCATATCATAAAGTGTAATGAGCCTACATAGTACACGCAATTTGGCTGGTGGAAAGCTCTAAATTTAGTTTTGCATAAAGCTAGTTTTTCCCTATCAAAAATAATTGATCTACTTCTACAAATATCATAATTCTGAGATGATGCCCATCTTAATCATTCCAAAATTTTGTACCTAGTCTATTAGGTAAGAGTGATGAGATCTCCCTACATTTCCACTACTAAAAGCTCAAGTTGTCTATGACCGGGGTCACGAGTAATCGATTAGATTTTAACTCTACAGAGGTTGTGCACTTTTCCCCACAAGACTCGACCACATCCTTGATCGGAAGATTGAGACATAGTCTTTCAAAAGCATTTCCCCTGACCCACGGATAGGCCGGTACACCTACATCATCAACATCTACTAGCCTATCCCAGAAGAGGTCACACCAACCACTCAACTAAGATAGAACCCATATTGGCTTGCGGCTGCACACGGAAGCTTATATACATGAAAATAAGGTTGATCCCTTTGAGCCTGGGTGGAGGGACCACTAGTGTGCACTCCCATGGATTCCCATGAATGCTCCCACTATACTTCGCCACCATACAAACCAATTTCCACCTAGGTAGTTCATTATAGTTGGTCCTAATTACTACTTTGCCACTCACATCTCAAGGTGATAACATTCCCCAATCCACGTCTACTTTGGCGAGGCATTGTAACATAACACGGAGTAGACCTACCTCAGATGAACTACAGGGTGCAAGCATAGCCCTCGGGCATAAAATTCTACCATGCAATCCTACAACAAAGGACTATGTGCATATATAAAACATAGGTAAAAACTGATATGATCAAAATGTAACTTGCCTTCGTGCTGGGAGTGAAGTTCTAGGGAATAGTAGTACTCTCAAATAATTTCAAATTTTAACTTGCAAAAGTTTGCAATGACGGGTTCTCTGGTTAGGGCTATTCGAGACGAAAATTTAGCCGTTGGTTTCATCTCGTTTCGATCTACGGTTAAAAAGTTAAGGCCTTTTGAAGTTTTGAAACAAATCTTAAAAAAAACCTGCTATAATAGCATTTTCTGAAAACACTATATTGTGAACGTTCAAGGTTAGAGCACGAAGTGGACGGCTCTGGTTTGCTGGCTGCGTTCGCCTCGGCGGCTACGCGGTGAACATTCGCGAAATAGGTAGGTTCGGCTAAACTAAAAGAAAACCGATGTTCGGTTCAAATAAACTGCACAGTTTAGATCAAAACGCGGTTAACCCCATACCTCTTCAGTCTAATAAAAATACCGAATCTAATCTACAGGTTCAAATCAAAAAAGAACTATGCCAATCTAACTAAACGAGCGAGGCGAGTGCTTACAGAGAGGAGGACGGGTCGGGCAGGAACTGGGCGAGGACGTGGCGCCAGCTTCGGCGATCGCCGGCGTCAGTGGAGAGGCGCGGAAGATGCGGCTCAGCAAGGGCCTCCTGTCGGTGGTGATGGCAATCGACGGCGACGACTGGAGGGAGCGAAGCGAGGGGCAGAGCTCTAGTGAACTCCGGCAATGCAGGTTGTCGGGGCGGCAGCTCCGGCGAACCTAGGGGCACGAAAATATGTCACGGAGGTGCGGGATGATGAGGGAGTCCGATTTCATGAAGAAAAAGGGGCCGTGGGGGTTCACCGGCGTCGTATTCCTCCGGTGAACGGACTCTAGGCAACGAGATGCAGATGGATGATGCGACGGCTACGAGCATCAAGAGGTGGAGCAGATCGTTTGAATGGAACGAGGGGATCGAGGGCCTTTTATAGGCGCGACTAGAGGTGCTGCGAAGCTGCGGATAGGCTCTATCCCGAGAGCCTCGCACGATCGGTGCGGGAGCTGTGAGCGTTGGGTTTATCCATCAGGTGCTGTGGGAGGTTGGGGACGATGGGGTTGGGCCCCACCTGCAGGTGCATGAGAGAGAGACGAGAGAGAGAGTTATCATGGGGAGGGAGCGAGCGAGTGCTGGGGAGGCTCGGGCGATCGGCCTGGCTGGCTCGGGCGAGCGGCCTGGTGGCTGGCTTCAGCCGGCCTGGGTGCGTGCATGTGTGTTTCTTTTTTTTGAAAACTTCTTCTTTTTCCAAATCAGAAATAACAAAAGTAATATATATATATATCAGAAAACTCCTAAAATCCTTATTTGTAAAATAGAGCACAAGGAACATTAATTCCTGCTCATATAATTTAGAAAATATTTTTTAATGAAATAAATTTAACTCTAGCTAACCCAAATAATTTTCGATGCAACCTTGAAAACACCAAATTTACTTTAAGTACTTTCGCACTCATTTATATTTTGAGGAAGTCATATTATGCTCTCTCTATTATTTTATGTGAGTGGAAAACTTGAACATCATAAACTCCAAATGCAATAAAAATATGATATGCAATATGATGATCCTATTAACATCCTAATTTAATAAAATTGGGATGTTACATGGTCGCTGGCGACGGCGGCAGCTCGCCGGAGGGCGCGGATCGGGCGACAGGGTCGAGGGGAGGCCCGGGATAGCTGCGGTCGGAGCTGCTCGCTCGGCCGCCTATGGGAAGCGGCGGCGGCGCTTCGGGCCCGGGGCGGGCCTGGATCTGGGCCTGGCGGGCCCTACACGGAGGAGTGAGGAGGCTGGCGGCTAGGGAGTGGCGCTGGCTGGTTGGGGCGGCGCGGAAATTGAGGCAGGGCCTAGAGTTTCCATTAGGGGCAGTTTAGGGTTGCTTAAATAGGAAAGGGCGGGCTAGGTTAGCAGTTTTTGTCTGTTTTTGGGCCATTCAATCTCGATCGGATGGCCCGGAAGCGGAGGGGGTGCTAGGTGGGCTGCGGTGGCCATGTACATGGGTTAGGGGGAGATGAGAGGGAAGTTTACGGCCTATGACACGAGGTTCTAAAACACCGTAAACGTCTGACGAATAACCGATGACCGCAATGCTACGGTTGACCGATCGGGTATCAAACGAACTCGGAATGCGACGAAATTTGACAGGCGGTCTACCTACACTATAATAAGACCGCACGCCAGGTTTTGACCCAATCCGAGAATATTTTTCACGTGCTTTGAAAACGTTTTTTTAAACGATGCCGCGGGCGCGGGCGTGTGTGGTTGGTCTCGAAAGGTTGACGATACGAATGGAGGGAACCGACAGCTACTCACGGATGTAAGTTTTTGAAAACAGGTGACGATGCTATGCGGATGATGCGAATGATGCAATGATGAATGCAACAACCAAACGAAAGACGAAAGGGAATGGAAATAAAATGGGAATCTTCTGGAGCGCTGGTCCCGGGTTGTTACAAAAGCTCTCTCCTATTTTTTTTCCAGGTCAAAACCCTTCATATAGCAGAAGATGGGCATGGGAGGCCTACCAGGGGGCCCACAAGACACAAGGCACAGCAAGGGGGGTAGGCCATGCCAAGCAGGCTTGTGACCTCCTAGTGGGTACCCTCTAGTATTTGTTTCGCCCAATATTTTTTTATATTACAAAACAATTCTCCGCAACTTTTCAGGACTTTTGGAGTTGTGCAGAATATGTCTCTTAGATTTGCTCCTTTTCTAGTCTAGAATTCCACCTGTCGGCATTCTCCCTCTTCATGTAAACCTTGTTAAATAAGAGAGAAAATACATAAGTATTGTACCATAATGTGTAATAACAGCCCATAACGCAATAAATATCAGTATAAAAGCATGATGCAAAATGGACGTATCAACTCCCCCAAGCTTAGACCTTGCTTGTCCTCAAGCGAAAGCCGAGATCGATAATTGTGTCCACATGTTTAGAGATAGAGGTGTCGATAAAATGAAATACGGACATGAGGACATCATGATCATCTTTAGAACAACAACATATAGTGACATATAATTTCTTATGTTAGAGCAACAATTCATTCACAAGGTAAAGTATAAATAAAGAACTCTATTGAGAACCAAAAACTATGCTCCCAATCAACAAAGCAATTGCAGTTTATCACGACATCAGAAAGAGGCAATATAAGAGCTTGTAAAGAAAATCCACATACTCAATCATCTTTTAGTCTTTCATAATTGCTAATACTCACGAGGTACTCATGAGGTCAAAGCTTCAATTGGACACAGAGAAAGATAGGGGCTTATAGTTTTGCCTCCCTCTAGGGTAATGTCAACAGAAATAGCTCATGATCGCCCACATCAGAGTGGATATATGTGTCTAGATCATTCCCCAACACATAACGCTTGCCAAGAGAGAAAGGTGAAATATAGGAAGTGGTGAAGATCACCATGACTCTTGCATAAAGGTAAGTACTTATAAAGTAAAAGTAATAGATAGGCCCTTTGCAGAGGGAAGCAGAGGTTGTCATACGCTTTTTGTTTTTGGGTGTGCAAACCCTTAATGCAAAGGAACGCCGTGTTGTATTCTCCTTTGTGATAGAAACCTTTATTATGAAGTCCGTCGCTTTTATTTCTTTACTATCACAAGTTTGTACAATGCTTATTTTCCCTTACAATAAAAGATCATACATATTTAGGAGCAATTCTTATTGCTTTTTGCACCGATGACAACTTACTTGAAGGATCTTACTCAATCTATAGGTAGGTGTGGTGGACTCTCATGGCAAAACTGGGTTGAGGGTGTTTGGATGCACAAGTAGTATCTCTAATTGGTGCGGAAGTTTTGGCTAGTATGAGGTGGAAGCAAGCACTAAATGTTGGAGGATCTATAACCATATAAGTTCTATTCGAAAATAAGCAAACATAACCAATTATGTTGTATTCCTTGTCCAACATCAACTTCTTAGCATATAATATTTTAATGAGTGCTCACAATCATAAAAGATGTCCAAGATAATATACTTATACGTGAACCTCTCTTTCTTGATTACTTCCTTTTAACTGCACCAATGACCAATCGCTATGTTTGTCAATTCCCAACAAATTTCAATCAACACACCTTTAATATGTGAAGTCATCACTCCCCATAAGATCATCATATATACTCTTTGCCTTTATTCTATTCTTCTTTTTTCACCTTTTTATTTTTCTCAAGATCATAGCAAACGACCAAAGCCCACACATCAAAACTACTTTTTATTAGATAACTCTCGGACTCGCTTACATAAGGGGAACACAAAGCGAAACTCAAAGCTAGATCATACTAGAACTTTATTCAACTAGATCAAAACAAAACCAAAACGATCAAACTAGGAAAAATGAGAAAAGGTAAAAGATGTGATGGTGATACGATACCGGGGCACCTCCCCCAATATTGGCACAAGCCAAGGGGAGTGCTCATACCCATGTGTTTAGATGCCCTTTTTTCGGAGGTGGTGATGTCATATTGTTGGCGATGATGCCCCTCAAAATGCCATTCTCCTCCTGAAGCTTGTTATTTCACCGTCTAAGATTTATTATCTCCTTGCGATTCTTTCCGGCGACAGTTAGGGCTCCCATCACCCATGGATGTTTCATTAATGCGGGAGAAGAAGCAACACTCTTTTTCATATTTTCGTAAGTAAGAATCTAGCATTGGGAGGGATGACCGAATTCGTAATTGCTGAGCCCTGAAGTTCCTTCAACATGACTCCAGGATGTAGATGAGAGGTAACTTCTTGGTCTACCTCCATGGCATCCACCCTTTTCAAGTCGACCTTCATATCTTCCTCCATGGACTTCCCAAAGTGGTTGGCTTCATTGTATGCTCCTGACCCCGGTGTCGAGTGAGAGACACAACTCTCCCCCACCGACTCTTGCAAAGACATCTTGCTCTAAATCTGCTGCAAAAACAACTTAAAATGAAAACAAGAGGTATTGTGGTTATACGAAGGTCCAAACCTTTGGGAGGTTATATAATGATTTTTTACCAACATAAAGGAGTGTACCACAAGAAAACAGAGTCCGGAGGGTGCACCGGGTGGCCACAAGCCACAAAGGCACAACCAGGGGGGTAGGTCGCGCCCTGCAGGCTTGTCGCCTCCTCGTGCACTATTCGTACTGCTTTAAATTTTCCTAATTTATTAAATATTCCAAAACGGAGAAGAATTGCTATTGGGAAATTTTTGGAGTCAGTTTACTTATCGTACCACATACCTATTCCTTTTCGAAGTCTGAAATGTTCTAGTAGGTCTGCTTAATGCATTGCTCCGGAGTTATGGTATTGATAATATTGGTTTCAACATTTATGGGAGTACCTGAGTTATAATGTTTGATTCTTTGCCCATTTACCACCTTCGGTTTAGTGCCCTCAGCATTGTTGATCTTGATGGCACTGGAATGATATAATTCCTTGACAATGTAAGGCCCTTCCCATTTAGAGAGAAGTTTTCTTGCAAAAAATCTTAAAAAAGAATAGTATAGCAATACATGGTCACCCACATTGAATTCATTCTTTTGTATCCTTTTATCATGCCATCTCTTAACCTTTTCTTTAAACAACTTGGCATTCTCATAGGCTTGGGTTCTCCATTCATCAAGTGAGCTAATGTCAAATAACCTCTTCTCACCAGCAAGTTTGAAACCATAGTTGAGCTCTTTGATTGCCCAATAAGATTTATGCTCTAGTTTTAGAGGTAGGTGCCATGCTTTACCATAAACCATTTATGGGAGGCCTGACTGTCGAAGACATGGAATACGAGGCATGGGATTCCTAACATTGGGGCGTCGATCAAGGTTGAATTCATACTGAGGCCCCATCTGTGGTGGAGCAACGAGCTGAGGCCATATTGTGGGAACCATTTTTCCTTCCCTATTCTGAGCCAGGAAGATATTTTCCTCATTATCACCGGTCGATGTCATGGAATGGACAGGAGGACCATCAGGAACACTCACATGTCCCAGAGTGTTGTTTACTGCAATGTCTTTAGTAGCAGTGGCAGCAGACTCAGGTTGATCTCGAGGAATGTCTTTAATCATTATCACTTCATCAACTAGTGAAGTTGGTGATACATGAGGGTAATCTTCAGGGATGCTATGCATTGAAGACATAGCAGGTCTTGGTGCATGGCGAAGCCTCTTGAGAGGCGACATATGAGGAGTGGTGTCTGTCTCCATGGCAGCAAATGGTGATTCTTGTGATCGTGGAGGAGGTGGAAAGAACGGTGGAGAAGGAGTTCCGTGTTCAGCTTTAGGAATCTCAGGCCTGATAGGCGTTCCTATATCCACGAACTCGCTTTCTTGCTGGGGTGATGATACCATGGGGTGCATCAACTTGAGGCACCTCATTCTGTTCAACATTTCCTTCAACAACAATGTCTTTAGCTGCATTGGTTTCGACAGCTGGAATGTCTTAAGTGCATAGAGCCTCTATGATAACAGACTCGTGAAGAAGACGACACTTAGTTTTCGGCGGAGAGGTGGGTGGATCTTCAGAAGGAGATGCACGCTTGCGCTTGTTAGTTCAGCTTGCTTGGTCTTCTTGCTTGATGTAGCAGTGGAAGAGGTACACGTCCTTGGGCTAGCGAACCCAACAGGAAAGACAATGCCGCGGGGCTCAGAAACTTGCAGGAGCAGGCTGATCCAATGACATTGAAGCTTGCTTGGAGTGTTCAATAATTTCAGGAGCAAGAGCAGGCTAACCAAGAGCCTTTCTCTTCAGCATGTCGTTATGGGCTTGAATCATGATCAAAGTCTTTCTCTTGAGGCACACTAGGGTGCCTTTAACAACTTCACACTTCCTTTCAAACTCAGCTTTAAGATTTGTCATCATTAGCTGACATCCCTAAATCTGAAGGGTGAAGAGTCTATGCACGTTCTGCTTGAACAGTTCCTTTTCATGGTTTATCTTGGCCTTCATCTGCTTGGCTTTCTGAGCCACGGTTAGTTCCTCATTCACCAACCCTTGGAATGTGACATTTAGTGCAATTGGAAGTTGGAGGGCATCATTGGTGAGGGAGGGATCAACAAACCATTCATCAATCAAATGTTCAAAGATGGTAGGGTCGAATAGAGGTAAGTCTTCGACACGCTTGGATTCCTCTTCTTTCTGCTCGATGAGCCAAGCTAAGGTTTCGTCATCAAACTCATCGTCAGACAGTTCAATCATGTTGGCTGCGTCCATCAAAGATATGGTCGGTCTAGGTCCTCTAGTAGCAACAACCTTCCTTTTCATTCGCGTGTGAAGACAATCTTCTTCCTCAGGCTCTTTTGGATCAATAGAGGGGGTACGCGAAGCCTGAGGTGTAGAGTCAGCTAGCTTAGGTGCTTTTAAAGCTTGCATCTTTGAAGCCTTTGACTTCTTCAAAGGCTTCGGATCAGGAGCTGAGTATTTTCTTCATCCTCTTCCTCGGAGTCAGAGTGAGTACTTCTGCCTTAGTCTTTGGATGAAGATTCTTTCAGACGATATCTGTCCTGGGTACCTTCTCAACATTTTTCTCAGCATACTCATCTGTGGCAAACTGATACCTTAACCACTTGTCCACCCATTATCTTCGAATCCATTGGATTTGATTCTTGCGTTGAGCATAAGTTTCCTCCTTATCAGACTTGTACTGCTCATAAAGCTCAGGGGAAGATCTTTGGCAGTATTCTTGCACTTCTTCCGACCACCCTGCTTGGATGATTTATCATTTTCCATTGGCTTTGATGAAGGCTTCACAGGGTTGCGCAAATATCAGCACACACTAGGCGATTCCACATGTATTTGCAAATAGTCTACAAATGAATTCATACTATGAGACCCATGCGATTTTGCTACGAGCATGTACCTGTGAAAGAGTTAGAGACGCGAGGGAAGCGGAGAGGTAATATGCATTCTCAAAAGATTTTGAAGATAAAACAGTGTTTCGAAGACATTGACCTTGTTTACCGAAGACATTCACTTTTATAGAGAATATGGTGATTGCAGATTTGTACAAGTCCAAAAATTTGTACAAGTGAGGAATCAATCCAATTTAGACCACAAAGTTGAAGTATTGGCAAAGACAGATATAGATCAGGATGTGGTTGAGTGGAAGATGAAATACAACAACCGAATATTTGCGGTAAGATTTTCAAATCAAAAGTGCGGTAAAAATAGCTATTTATTTACCATGGTGAAGAACACAAAGAACAACTCGATGAGGCGGGGAGGCATAGAGGTTAGATCCGCCTCACCATAACTTGGTGAAGGCATACAACTACGGTGGCAGCAAGATGGAAATGTTCGCTGCCGGCATGAGTACATCGTCGAAGAAGTTGCGGCAGCTAAGCACTTCGTCCATGGTGGCGATGAAATCCAATGATGGCCCTATGGTTTTGAGCACGAGGGTGGCGAAGGGAGATGAAAGTAATAACTAGCGGCAACACTTGTATTTATAGGGATGGAAACATGCCAACTGTTTGGATGGATATGCCCCGGACTCATCGGTTTAAGTGGGACACATGACAGACATGCAACATATCTGACAACCCCACTACCATAATCAAAGCGGTGGTGCGGGAGTTGTTGCTAAAAACACGAAGACAGTTGAGATTTGAGAATTAATTATGTGGTTGATTTGTCTTCAACTGACAAGGCGCACTGGAGACATTCAACATGTGTCAATATAGAATGCATATGACTAGATTAGAACAGACTTAGACGAGGTAAGAACATATGAGAATGTTGGGTCCAATCACATTTGCGTAGGAAAAAGTTGAAGAGAAAGCTATAGGAAAAATGTTGTATAGGATAAAAATCCAATTGAAATATAGATCTGCAAATAATATTCAACAAAAACACACGTGCAAACAATAAAGTTTTGTTCTGAAGATAAACTCAGTTCTCGAAGACATGTGAAGTAGATAAGTTAAAGGCAATGACTTCGAGGTTGGTTGGTCGTGTTATGCACCGTATAAGAATGGTTGACCTAGACACGGTGCACAATTATTGTGGCGCTCTAAAGTCACACTCTTCATTAATGTATTCACACTCAGATTGTAAGTCTTCATGAGTCAAAGACATATGTTACTTCATGTGTTGTGCATAAGCGTCAGGATGTATTCCCATTGAAAGGACATTTGAGGATTCTAAGATATTTAGCTCACACCACAACTTGAAAGACCTCTTCTCATCGAAAGGCTTCGTGAAGATATCTACCAATTGTCTTCAGTGTCAGCATGCTTGATGATGTCACCCTTCATCACGTGACCCCAAAGAAAATGATGTTGTATCTGTATATGCTTCGTCTTCGAATGCTATATTGGGTTGTAGGAGATCTTAATTTCACTCTCATTGTCGCAGTAGAGAGTTACATGCTTCAGGTTGATGCTGTAGTCCTTGAGGGCCTGCTTCCTCTATAGAAGCTGAGTGCAGCATGAGTCAGCAGCAATTTTTTCGGCTTCGATAGTGGAGAGTGAAACACAGTTCTACTTCTTCGAACACCAACACACAAGAGAACATCCTAGAAAGTGACATGTTCCTGATGTAGACTTGCAATCTACTCTGTCGCCAACAAAGTCGGAATCTGAAGAGCCAATGAGCTCAAACTTCAAACCGTTTGGGTACCATAATCCTAGCGTCGGGATGTGAGCCAGATATATAAGTATTCGCGTCATTGCGAGGTGGTGCGACTCCTTTGGTGCCGCTTGAAATTGGGCGCACATGCAAACGCTAAGCATTATATCTGGCCTAAATGCACATAGGTACAATAGAGACCCAATCATGGAGCGATATACCTTCTAATTGAAATCTTTACCATTTTCATCAGTGCAGAGGTGACCATTGGTAGGCATTGTCGTCTTGTAACCTTTGGCTTCATTCATGCCAAATTTCTTGATGCAGTCCTTGAGGTACTTCTGCTCAAATATGAAGGTGCCATTTGGTTGTTGTCAAATTTGAAGCCCTAGGAAGAATTTCAGTTCTCCCATCATCGACATTTGGTAGTTCTCTTGCAACATAAAGGCAAACTCATCACTGTATTTGTTGTTAGTACAGCCGAAGATAATGTTGTCCACATATATTTGACATATAAATAGTTCTCCATCATAGGATTTAGAAAAGAGAGTGGGATCGAGTGAACATGTTTGAAGTCTTTCTTCTAGAGGAATTCCTTGAGTGTGTCATACCAAGCTCTTGGTGCTTGCTTGAGGCTATAGAGTGCCTTGTTGAGCTTGAAGACTTTGTCAGGATTCTATGGATCTTCAAACCCTGGTGCTTGAGCAAAATATACTTCTTCCTCAATCTTACCATTGAGGAATGGACTTTTGACATCCATTTGATATAAGCATATGTCATGATGGTTAGTGTAAGCAAGCAGTATGCAAATGGCTTCGAGTCTAGCTACATGCGCAAAGGTTTCATCAAAGTCAATGCCCTCGACCTGTGTGTCATACCAAGCTCTTGGCGCTTGCTTGAGGCCATAGAGTGCCTTGTTGATCTTGAAGACTTTGTCAGGATGCTATGGATCTTCAAACCCTGGTGGTTGAGAAAAATATACTTCTTCCTCAATCTTACCATTGAGGAATGCACTTTTGACATCCATTTGATATAAGCACATGTCATGATGGTTAGTGTAAGCAAGCAGTATGCGAATGGCTTCGAGTCTAGCTACATGCGCAAAGGTTTCATCAAAGTCAACACCCTCTACCTATCTGTAACCTTGGGCCACGAGTCGAGCCTTGTTTCTGATGACTTGGACAGACTCATCTTGCTTCTTGTGGAAGATCCACTTTGTACTGATGATGTTGTGCTTCCTTGGATCAGGGCACTTCATGAGCTCCCATATGTTGTTTAGCTCGAACTGGTGAAGTTCTTCTTGCATGGCTTGAATCCATTTTGATTCCATGAAATCTTCATCAACTTTCTTGGGCTCTATGATAGATGCAGAACCAAAGTGCCCATAAAAGTTAGCCAATTGGGTAGCCCTTGAACGAGTAAGTGGACCTGGTGCATTTATGATGTCTAGCATTCTCTCAATTTCGACTAAATTAGCCACGCGTGCATAATTAGGGCGACGACTTTGTTTTGGCTGCTGAGCGTTGTTTTCGTCAGCAGCATTGTTTTCTGGTTCAGCATTGTCTGCGCGCTGAGCTGATGGAGGAATGATGACTTCTTCAACATATGGTTCCTCAGGCACAATTTCTCCAGTGCCCATCAGTCTGATAGCTTCATCAGATGGTAGTTAATGTAACACAGGAGGTAGGTGCTCTGTTTGGGAGCCATTAGTTTCATTGAAACGCACATCTACCATTTCAACAAATTTGTTGTGGAATGTGTTGAAGACTCTATAGGTGTGCGAATCCTTTCCGTAACCGAGCATGAAACCCTCATGTGCTTTCGATGCAAATATTGAATTGTGACGTGGATCCCTTATCCAGCATCTAGCACCGAAGAATTTGAAATAACTTACATTGGGTTTCTTACTAGTGAGAAGCTCATATGATGTTTTCTTGAAGAAATTGTGAAGATATACTCTGTCGATGATATGACATGCAATATCAATGGCTTTGGGCCATAGCTTTCGGGGTGTCTTGTACTCATCAAACATGGTGCAAGCCATCTCTATAAGAGTTCTATTCTTGCGCTCCATGAGGCCAGTCTGCTGATGAGTGTATGGACCAGAGTACTCATGAGTGATTCCAAGAGTATGCAGATAGGTGTCCAAGCCCATGTTCTTGAATTCAGTGCCATTTTCACTCCTAATGTTCTTGATCTTGATGTTGTAGTTGTTCATGCACCTATTTGCGAAGCACCTGAAGATATCCTGCACTTCTGTTTTGTAAAGAATGATATGCACCCAAGTGAATCAAGAATAGTGATCAACAATTACGAAGCCATATAGATTTGAAGTGGTAGAGAAGGTGGAATAGTGAGTAGGGCCAAATAAGTCCATGTGTAGCAGCTCAAAGGGATGTGTGATCATCATGATTGTCCTCGAGGGATGTTTGGCCCGGGTCATCTTCCTGGCTTCACAGGCACCATAGAGGTGATCCTTCTTGAGATCGACACCTTCAATGCCAATGATAAGCTTCTTCTTGGCGAGTGTATGTAGGTTTCTCATCCCTGCATGTCCTAGCCTTCTGTGCCATAGGCAACATTGTGAAGCTTTTCCTAGAAGACATGAGACTACCTCTGGTGCTGCAGGAGAATTCTACCATGTACAAATCACCCCTTCGAAAACCTTCGAAGACTTTGGTTTTGTCAGAGGCCATTAGTACAACACATCAAAATTTTCCAAATATGACAAGCATATCTAAGTCACAGAGCATTGAGATAGACATCAAGTTGTAACCAAGGGATTCGACAAGCATGACATTTTCCATGTGTCAATCCCTTGAAATAGCAACCCTACCTAGCCCCAATATTTTGCTAATGCTCTTGTTAGCAAAGACGATGTGTTATTCTGTTGGAGGTCAAAGAGTTTGCTCCAGCAATAAGCTTCAATCACTAGTCATGTGACTGGTGCATCCACTATCCATAATCCATTCAGTGGCATTGGATTTGTCTTCCTGCATTGAGCATTAGTATAGCTCACCAAGGCATGCAAATATAACATGCATTGATGAAGATATTAGAAAGCATGACTTAATGAAGACATTTTCGACGATATGAATGATAACATTCACATTAATTATCTTGCGTCTAGACAAGATTGTTTTTGGGTCTCCAGAGATAATCTTCGGGATGAGCTCCTTCCTATCTGGAGACCCGATGCTGCATAGAAGATATTAGTTCTACTTAACCACCCACATGCGAAGGGGTGTCTTAGAAGAAATGAGACGTAAACCAGCATCGTAGAATTTAGGCAAAATTGCCCTAATAGCACATTTCACATGAGGGTTAGTGTACTCAAATGAATAGGCAGAGAAATTCTTGGTTGGATGAACATAGCGGTTCATGCCATAGTGCACATATTCATGCGTCATCTTTTGTCTTTTCCTGCAGAATAGAATGGTTAGAGCACTCATATGAAGACTTATGTATTCTCAAAGACATTGATCTAAAATTTGTCTTCTACTTATGAGATGTCGTCAAGACACTCACGTGAAGCGTCTCAAGAAGACTTTTGGGAACCCAGATCTTCTTCATGTGAGAACCATTCCTGCAATTAGTACCAATAAACCTAGCAAACACTTCACCATTTTGGCACCTGCACAATTTATAGTTGGAATCAAGGGATTCCTTGATAATGAGAGGATTCACACAGTTAAAGCCTGATAATGTTGAAGGATCAACTGAAGGACCTTTTGCAGCAACACATGTGGTTTTGGGGTACTGCTCAGGTGTCCAGTAGGAGCCATCAACATTGAGGTTTCTTTCGGAACCCACACCCTCTTTCCTAGGGTTTTTGTTCAATATGGTCTTCCTCAGGACATCACAAAGACTCTGATGTCCTTTCAGACTCTTGTACATGCCAGTCTCAAGCAATGTCTTCAACCAGTCATTGTCATCAATGATAGCAGTGGCTTCCTTAGATGAGGGGTTAGGTTCCACAAATTCAGTTGAAGATAAAGAATTCTCAGAAGCATTAGAACATTTAGCAGTAGAGTCATTAGCTTCTCGAGCAAGAAATTTTAAGCATGGAGCATCAAATTCATCCTGAGCGGTATTGGTCTGCTCTGCTAGGAGTGAGTCGTTTTCCTTCCGTAGGTCATCATGAGCTTCTATCAACTTCTCAAGATCAATCTTTTTTTGAAGATATTGAAACTCCGGCAAGCATTTCCCGGAAGAGCTTCATAAAGCCGTTTCGGTTGGGGAGCACCTCCCTCTTGCAGAACCCCAGGTTCTTGCGGTCGAGGTAAGCGCTCCCACGAATGAGGGGATGCCTTTAGTCCTCGTTGTCGAGCCACAGGCTCCATCTTGGGCACAACATATAGTCCCCTTCCTACAAACATGAGAACTTCCCGGAGAACATGAAGAAGCCGAAAAACTAGCCCGTCGGTCAAGTATGTACCAGTTTCTCGCTGGCACCTTGTACAGAAAGAGACCAAACGGTGTGAAATTGAAGTGCATTTACCGGGAAGATGGACTGAAGCTGTTGGCGGAGATTCACAGAGGCATATGTGGGTCTCACATTGGATCAAGGGTCCTTGTCAGAAAAGCCGTCCGGTAGGGTTTCTATTGGCCCACTGCCCTACAGGATGCAACTAAGGTAGTGACCAAGTGTGAAGCATGCCAGCTCCATTCATAGAATATCCATCAACCAACGCAAGCTCTCTAGACGATCCCTTTATCATGGCCATTCTCGGTCTGGGCTCGATATTTGGGGACCTTTCCCCGCGCTATCAGGGGCTTTGAGTTCTTGTTCGTAGCAATCGACAAATTTACAAAGTGGCCTGAGGTGGAACCAGTGAGAAAGGTGATTGCGCAGTCAGATGTCAAGTTCATGAAAGGGCCAGTGTGCCATTTTGGAGTGCCCAACATCGTGATCACCGATAATGGCACCCGGTTCACGAGCCACACCTTTATGTAGTACATCCAAATCCTTGGAAGCGAAGTCTCCCTCGCCTATGTTTACCACCAAGAAGTAGCAGGCAAGTAGAGAGGATGAATTCTAAAGTGTTCTGTGGGCTCAAGACAAGAACTTTCGACAAACTGCGAAGAAGCGGCAAGTGCTGGTTAGATTAGTTGTCGTTGGTTCTTTGATCCCTCGGAACGATACCAAATCGATCTACCGGCCAGACGCCCTTATCCCTAGTGTACGGGGCGGAAGTAGTTCTCCCCACGGAACTCATATATGGGTCACCTCGAGTACTTGCCTACGATGAAGTAGAGCAAGAGCAGCTATGGCATGTCAATGCCATGCTCCTCGAGGAAGATCGTCTCCGGGCCGCTATGCATGCTACACACTACCAACAAGCCCTTCGCCGCTATCATAGCTGTAGGGTCCACGCCCGAAACCTTGAGGAAGGTGACGTTGTCCTTAGGCATGTTCAGTCCGCCAAGGGTACCAACAAGTTGACGCTGTAGTGGGAAGGCCCTTACCGAGTAGCACGAGTCACTAGACCTGGCGCAGTCCGTCTGGAGACCGAAGATGGCATCAAAATGCTTAACTCATGGAATATTGAGCATCTTCACAAGTTCTATCGGTAACGCGCGTTAGTCGGGCTCAATCCCCGATAACCACCTTTTGTACAAGCCTTGCCGCTGTGCATGTAACCCTTTGTAGAAAGCCAGGCACAGACCCTATGCAAGCAATAATAAAGCTAGTCATTTCATCATACCAACACATTGCATGTTTAATATGCATTTTTATGTTGCAATGTTATCACTTTTAATTTCTAGAAATTTGGTAGAGTACTTGATGAGCCTCTCATCCTTGTTGCCGCATTCCCTCTCTCCAGAGGACAGAGGCCTTTTGCCCTATATGTTTGACCATCAGGAAAACAAGGAAGGAGGGCAAAGAAACAAGGATGGCGGCCCATTGTACTCTAGAGCTCGATGTCATTTGCTCCCTTAAGGAAACCCTTGCTATCCTTTTGACCGTGTACAATGGAGTCCTTCACGCAATGGAAACCCTTGTCGGGAGGAGCCATCCCCCAGCTCCTGTCACTTATTAGCTTTGGGGGGAGGCGCCGATACCAACAAGGAGCCTTGTCGGGGAATGATACCAGCCTGCTGCAGGGGTTTCGCTCCCCCTTTGGTGCTCGCGGTTAGTAGTGACTTGAAAAATAGTTCTATGCGGCAAGGATAAACATGATTACAAAGTATAAACAAGGGGAGAATGGAATAATACTGAAGGAAGAGAAATATCATTCTGTCGTTCATTTTCGATATAGAATGGATAAAGATTTACACTCGAGGATACCTCTTAAATAACTCTTTATTGGACTTTCTCCCATAGGAACAAGCTACTAAAGGGAGAAAGGACGAAGGGAGGGCCTCAGGAGAAGCCGAGCTTGACCCCGTCAGGACTAGCAAGGCACAACTCGGCAAGACCACCAGAAGGGAATACAAAGCCAAAATCCAAGCCTACCAGGATCCATCTAGGGGAGAAGGCGACGCCCAAGTCAAGAACCCCCGGCAAATCGCTCTGCCAGGGGGGGTGTAGCTGACGGCGAGGGTGTGATTGGCGGTTAGCTACAGTCCGAGTCGTCGTACGCTGACTTGATGACCGGGGGCTTGCTGTTGTCGTCTTCATTGACACTGTCCTCCTCGCCGTTGTCGCTCAAGGAGGAGCTTTCAACATCACTTGATCTCTCTTCGCAGCATCCAAGATGAGTGCCCGAATGCCCATAGATCTTGATAGAGAGCATGTCAGCCTCGACCATCTTGAAGTAGAGGATGTGCCCACCTGTGAAGTTATGGGCAGACGCCAAGGTTTTCCACCGACACCTGAGGAACATGATCCGGGGCGCCAAAACTCGACGTTAGCTTGCACGGAGCCACTACAGTAGCCATGCACCCGCAGCCACATCACATGCGGCTTGTCGTCCTCCAACACCCTGGGGAAAGGGCGAGGGAGTTGAAAACAGCGCTAGGAGGGCCACGCCGCCTGATGACGAACTCCAGTGCCAAACCTTCAGTATGTCCTGCCACTGGGGGAGGGTCCGCCGATGGAGGAGGATCGGGTGCGGCACACCGCGACACCGTGGCCTCTTCCAGTGCTCCCAGCGCGTGCGCTGGAACCACCCTCTGCCACCATGGAAGAAGCGGTGAGGGGAGACTCTCGTCGCTGTAGCAGAAGCTAGGGGTCAACCTCGCCCACTCATCATGGCGGGGGTTGGTGCTTCCAAAGACGGGAGAAGAAAGCCAATCTATATGCACCTGAGATCGAGGAGGGGAAGAGAATGGATGAGCATTGCCTATTGTGACCCCCCAATTTATAGGGAGGGCATGGGGCTGGTCTCCCACCCTCCAAGGCGGTATCCCATCTCCAGCAATCCCATTATCCACAATCATGGGCGAACATGTAACTACCCCATTGCTCCAATGCTTGGCGCTGCAGTTTCTGTCGCTTCCACGCCTTTAAGCCATGTGCATCCACCGCAAACTCCCTACAATGCATGTGGCACGTGTGGGGGAAACGACCTGAGGTAGTGGATAATATCTGGCTTGAAAGTCGGCAGTTAGTCCCTCATATTGCACACCTGTGCATAAATTTTCGGCCTGACCCAACGACGCTAGGTGAGCGTGTTTGGGCCAGACCCCGGGGCTCCAATCAGTGCACTAGGACTGGGGTACCCAGTGCCCTTGACTTATGCACATGGAGTAGTAGAAGGACCCATCAATGAAGTATAGTACAAACTAGACAAGCCGCTCTACGTGGGATCAAGGAGCGCATCAAGAAGACAAAACCCGCATTCAAGACCAAGAATCCGGCATAAGCGACCTATGTTGGCTAAGAAACACCGTCAAGGTCACTACAACGGCCCAGGACAGGCCCAAACCATGACAGTCATGTCGCCAGTACCTACTGGGGACCGAGGCGCACACATCTTTAGGAAGACCTGGCAAGCCATCCCCCGGTAGGCGCAAGCCGATCATCCACCGCTCCACTGCATTACAACACCAGTAATTTGTCGATGTGGTGTCGAGCCCCCAGGTGGCTAAGTGGCTCTCTCTAAGGACGTGGTGACTCACTGGAAAACAGATTATGCTCGCTTGACACCCATCCAGAGGCATTTAAAGACAGTGAGCAATAGTTAGCTAAAGCGGTGGTAGAAACCTGCTGGGAATGCACCCCCACAAGCCACCTAGGCTAGCATTTATGGCATTCCGTTCTAAGTTCCAGAGTTAGGTATGATAACACTGTTGTCTATCTAGTCACTATGTAATGTCTGTTTTGCCACTGTGGTTGCCCCTTGAGCTATAAAACGAGGCCCAAGGCAACTAATTCCTACTCGTCCTCGAGTAGGTAAATGATCAAAAATAGAATTTTTGATGTGGAATGCTTCCTAACATGTTCATCATATATTCTTTTCTTTGTAGCATGGAGATTCAGACTTTTAAATGGTTCAAAGCAATAGTCATGTTTTGACATGAAAACTTTAATACTCAAGCATATCAACAAGCCACCATGTCTTTCAAAATATCAACGCTAAAGCAAGTTATCCCTAGCTCATCATGCTCAATCATCGATTTGTTCACAAAACACACTCAAATATTAGCTACACCTAATGCTCAAGTACGATCATAGGGCCTCCTAGTTGGTGCTTCGTAAGAGAAGATGGAGACTCAAATTGAAAAATAAAAATTGCATAAATTAAATAGATAGGCCCTTCTAGAGGGAAGTAGGGATTTGTAGAGGTGCCAGAGCTCAAGTGTCTAAATTTATAGAGAAAAATATTTTGGGTGGCATGCCTTTCTTATCAACGAGAACGAACAAGAGATTTCAATATCTTTTCATGCTAGATATGCTGGAAATATGCCCTAGAGGCAATAATAAATTGGTTATTATCATATTTCCTTGTTCATGATAATCGTTTATTATCCAAGCTATAGTTGTGTTGATTGAAAACTCGGATACATGTGTGGATACATAGACAACACCATGTCCCTAGTATGCCACTAATAGACTAGCTCGTTGATCAAAGATGGCTATGGTTTCCTAGTCATGGAGATGAGATGTCATTTGATAACGGGATCACGTCATTAGGAGAATGATGTGATGGACAAGACCCAAACTATAAACATAGCATATGATCGTGTCAGTTTATTGCTACTATTTTCTGCATGTCAAGTATTTATTCCGATGACCATGAGATCATGGAAATCACTGACACCGGAGGAGTATCTTGTGTGTATCACACGTCGCAACATAACTGGGTGACTATAAAGGTGCTCTACAGGTATCTCCGAGGGTGTCTGTTGGGTTGGCATGGATCAAGACTGGGATTTGTTACTCCGTGTGATGGAGAGGTATCTCAGGGCCCACATGGTAATACAACATCACAATAAGCCTTGCAAGCAATGTGACTAAGTGTTAGTCACGAGATCTTGTATTATGGAACAAGTAAAGAGACTTGCCGGTAACAAGGTTGAACTAGGTATGGAGATACCGACGATCGAATCTCGGGCAAGTAACATACCGAAGGACAAAGGGAACATCATACGGGATTAATTGAATCCTTGACACAGAGGTTCGACCGATAAATATCTTCGTAGAATATGTAGGAACCAATATGGGCATCCAGGTCCCGCTATTGATTATTGACCGTAGAGGTGTCTCGGTCATGTCTACATAGTTCTTGAACCCGCAGGGCTGCACACTTAAGGTTCGGTGACGTTTCGGTAGTATAGTGTTATGTATGGTGGTGACCGAAGGTTGTTTGGAGTCCCGGATGAGATAACGGACGTCACTAGGAGCTCTGGAATGGTCCAGAGGTAAAGATTGATATATAGGAAGTCCTGTTTTGGTCACCGGAAAAGTTTCGGGCTCATCGATAGTGTACCGGGAGTGCCGGTACTGTACCGAGGGACCATCGGGAGAGGTATTTCCACCCAAGAGGCTACATGGGCTGTGGGAGGAGGTAAACCAGCCCCTGGTGGGCTGGCCGAAGCCTCCTCTAAGGGCCCATGCGGCTGGAGTGGTTTGAGAGGGAAAAAATCCAAAGGTGGAGAGGTGGAAAGAGTTTCCAAATGGAAAGGAGGAATCCTACTTCGAATAGGATTGGAGTAGGACTTCTCCACCTCCAATTTCGATCAAACCTTCCTCCTCTCCTCCCTCCCTCCTATATATACTAGAGGATTTAGAGGAAAAAGCTAACCCTAATAGCCATGTGCTACCTCTCCTCTAGATCGCAGTTTCTCCTGCAGATCGGTTTTCAGCGGTGCTTAGGCGAAGCCCTGCTGGAATAGCTCCACCACCATAACCACAATGCTATCGCGCTGCCGGAGAACTCATCTACCTCTCTACTCCCTCTTGCTGGATCAAGAAGGCAGAGATCATCATCGAGCTGTACGTGTGCTGAACGCGCAGGTGCCATCCGTTCGGTGCTAGATCGGAAGGACCGTGATCAAGATCGCGAGACGGATCATGATCAGATCGCGCAATGGATCATGATGAGTTCGCGGGACGGATCCTGATTGGATTGCGGGATGGATCATGATTAGATCGCGGGATGCTCGGTGATTTGGATCGCGAAGATGTTCGACTACACCAACCGCGTTTCTTAACGCTTTCCGCTTAGCGATCTACAAGGGTATATAGATCCACTCTCCCTCTCGTAGATGCTCATCACCATGGATAGATCTTCCGTCTGCGTGGGAATTTTTTTGTTTCCCATGCAACATTCCCCAACAGTGGCATCATGAGCTAGGTCTATGTGTAGAATAGATCTCGAGTAGAACACAAAGAGTTTGTGGGCATTAATGCTTAGATTGCTTCCTCCCTTGGTCGTGTTTTGCTTCAGTGGTATTGTGGGATGAAGCGGACTGGACCAACCTTACTCATACGCTTACGAGAGACCGGTTCCATCAACTAAAATGTAACTTCGTTGCACAAAGATGGCTAGCGGGTGTCTATTTCTCCTACTTCAGTTGGATCGGATTCGACTAAGGCGGTCCTTGAGAAGGTTGAAAATCAACTTATGTATCACCGTTGTGGTTTTGCGTAGGTGAGAATTGTTCTTGCTAGATACCCTTAGCAGCCATGTAAAACATGCAACAACAATTAGAGGACGTCTAACTCATTTTTGCAGGGTATGTTGTGATGTGATATGGCCAATTACATGTTGAGATATATGTGATGTATGAGATGATCATGTGTTGTATAGAATATCGCGACTTGCGTGTCGATGAGTATGGCAACCGGCAGGAGCCATAGGGTTGTCTTTAATTATTGTATGACCTGCGTGTCAATCATTAAGCGCTATGTAATGCTTTACTTTATCACTAGACGGTAGCAATAGTAGTAGAATCATGGTGGGCGCGACAACCCCGATGGCGACACTTTGATGGATATCAAGATGATGGAGATCATGGTGTCATGCCGGTGACGATGGAGATCATGCCGGTGCTTTCAAGATGGAGATCAAAAGCACAATTTCATGGACATATCATGTCACTTATGATTTGCATGTGATGTAATCCTTTTATGCACCTTGTTTTGCTTAGGACGATGGTAGCATTATAAGGTGATCCCTCACTTAAATTTCAAGAGAAATTGTGTTCTCCCCGAGTGTGCACCGTTGCGAAAGTTCGTCATGTCGAGACACCATGTGATGATCGGGTGTGACAGACTCTACGTTCACATACAACTGGTGCAAGCCAGTGTTGCACATGCAGAACAGTCGGGTTAAACTTGACGAGCCTAGAATGTACACACATGGCCTTGGAACACAAGAAACCGAAAGGTCGAACATGAGTCATATAGGAGATATGATCAACATGATGATGTTTACCATTGAAATCACCTCAACTCACGTGATGATCGGACTTGAGTTGGTGAATTTGGATCATGTATCACTCGAATGACCGAAGGGATTTCAATTTGAGTGGGAGTTCTGAAGTAATATAATTAATTGAAATCATTATCATGAACATAGTTAGTAGTGTCTTTGCAAAATTATGTTGTAGATTACTAGCTCATGATGTAGCTCCCTTGAGTTTCTATATGTTCCTAGAGAAATAGAGTTGAAATATGATGGTAGCAATATTATGGACTGGGTCTGTGATCTGAGGATTGTCCTCATTGCTGCATAGAAGGCTTATGTCCTTAATGCACCGCTCGGTGCGCCACCCCTTCTAGCATCGTCTGTAGATGTTGTGAACATCTGACACATTTCGATGACTACTTGATAGTTTAGTGCGTCATGAATTACGGCTTAGAACTGAGGCTCCAAAACATTTTGAACGTCACGGAACATATGAGATGTTCTAAGAGCTGAAATTGGGATCTCAGGCTCGTGCCCATGTTGTGAGATATGAGATCTCCAACAAGATTCTTTGCCTGCAAGATGAAGGAGAATAGCTCAATCGTTAAGCATGTGCTCAGATTGTCTGGGTGCTACAATCCCTTGAATCGAGTGGGAGTTGATCTTCCAGATAAGATAGTGATTGATATAGTTCTCCAAGTCACTGTCACTAAGCTACTAGAACTTGGTGATGAACTATAAAATGACAGGGATAGAAATAATGATCCCTGAGCTATTCGCGATGTTTGACACCGTGAAGGTAGAAATCAAGAAGGAGGATCAAGTGTTGATGGTTAGTAAAACCACTAGTTTCGAGAAGGGCAAGGGCAAGGAGGGAAACTTCATGGATGGCAAGTCAGTTGCTGCTCCAGTGAAGCAACCCAAAGTTCAACCCAAACCCGAGACTAAGTGCTTCTGTTATGAGGTGAGCGGTCGCTGAAGCAGAACAACCCTAGATACTTGGTAGATAAGAAGGCTGGCAACGTCGACACAAGTGTATTTGATATACGTGTTATTGATGTGTACCTTGCTAGTACTCCTAATAGCACCTGGGTATTGGATACCGGTTCGGTTGCTAAATGTTAGTAACTCAAAGTAAAAGCTACGGAATAAACGGAGACTAGCTAAGGGTGAGGTGACGATGTGTGTTGGAATTGTTTCCAACGTTGATGTGATCAACATCGCATGCTCTCTCTACCTTAGGGATTAGTGACAAACCTAAATAAATGTTATTTGGTGTTTTGCGTTGAGCATGAACGTGATTAGATCGTGTTTATTGCAACACGGTTATTCATTTAAGTTAGAGAATAATTGTTATTCTGTTTACATGAATAATACCTTCAATGGTCATGCACCCAGTGAGAATGTTTTGTTGAATCTTGACCATAGTAATACACATGTTCATAACATTGATGCCAAAAGATACAAAGTTAATAATGATAGTACCATATACTTGTGGTACTGCCGCTAAATGTCATATTGGTATAAAGCGCGTGAAGAAACTCCACGTTGATGGATCTTTGGACTCATTCGATTTCGAATCGGTTGAGACATGCGAACCATGCCTCTATGGCAAGATGACTAAGGACCCCGTTTTCTAGATTGATGGAGCGGGCAAGTGATTTATTGGAAACGATACATGTTGATTTATGCAACCCAATGAGTCTTGTAGCGTGTGGTGGATATCGTTATTTTCTTACCTTCACTGATGATTTGAGTAGATATAGTGTATGTTTACTTAATGAAACACAAGTTTGAATCGTTTGAAAAGTTCAAGCAAATTTAGAGTGAAGTTTAAGATCATTGTGACAAGAAGATAAAAATGTCTACGATATGATCGTGGAGGTGAATATCTGAGTTACGAGTTTGGCATACAATTTTAGACAATGTGAAAGTCGTTTCACAACTCACGCCACCTGGAACACCATAGTGTGATGGTGTGTCCGAACGTCATAGTCGTGCTCTGTTGGATATGGTGCGGGCTATGATGTCTCTTATCATTTTGCTACTATAGTTTTGGGGTTATGCATTAGAGACAACTACATTGACTTTAAATAGGGAACCATCTAAATCCGTTGTGATGACACCGTGTGAATTATGGTTTGATAGAAACCTAAGCTATCATTTCTTAATGTTTGGGGCTGCGACGCTTGTGTGGAAAAATGTTTCCAAAGCGAACAAATGCATCTTCAGAGATTACCCTAAGAACAGTTGGGTGAACCTTCTATCTCAGATCCAAGCATAAAGTGTTTGTTGCTAAAATGGGTCCTTTCCCTAGGAAAAGTTTCTCTCGAAAGAATTGAGTGGCAGGAAGATGATGAGTTTGTTGAACCTTTGTTTCAACTAGAGAGTAGCGCAGCGCAGAAAGATGTTTTTGTGGAACCTACGTCAGTTGAAGAGGAATTAAATGATGATGGTCATGAAGCTTCGAATCAAGTTACTACCAAACCTCGTAGGTCGACAAGGATGCATACTGCTCCTGAGTGGTACGACAACCCTGTCTTGGAGGTCATGTTGTTGGACAACAATGAACCTACGAGATATGGAGAAGTGATGATGGGCCCAGATTCCGACAAATGGTTAGAGGCCAGGAAATCCGAGAAAGGATCCATGTATGAAAACCAAGTATAGACTTTGGTATACTTGCTCGTTGGACAGCAGGTCGTCGAGTACAAATGGACCTTTGAGATGAAGACAGACGCTGATGGTAAATGTCACCATTTATAAAGCTCGACTTGTCACAAAGAACTCTCTGACAAGTTCAAAGAGTTCACTGCGACAAGACTTCCTCACTCGTAGCGATGCTAAAGTCTTTTTAAATTATGTTAACAGTTGCTGCATTTTTTGATTATGAAATCTGGCAGCTGGATGACAAAACATCGTTTCCTTAACAGTTTACTTGAGAAAAAGTTGTATGTGATACAACCAGAAGGTTTTGTCAGTCCTAAGCATGCTAAAAGGTGAGCAAGCTTCAGTGATCCTTCTATGGACTGAAGCAAGCATCTCGGAGTTGGAATATACACTTTGATGAGGTGATCAATGTTTTTGAGTCTATACAAAGTTTATGAGAAACTTGTATTTACAATAAAGTGAGTGGGAGCACTATAGTGTTTCTGATAAGCATATGTGGTTGACATATTGTTGATCGGAAATGATATAAAATTTCTGGAAAGCATAAAGGGTTGTTTGAAAGGAGTTTTTCAAAGGAAGACCGGGATAAAGCTACCTAATTGTTGAGCATCAAGATCTATAGAGATAGACCAAGATGCTTGATGAGACTTTCGATGAGTACATACCTTGACAAGATTTTGAAAGAGTTCAAAATGGATTAGTCAGAGAGAGAAGTGTTCTCGCCTGCTTTGTGAGGCGTGAAGTTGAGTGAGACTCAAAGCTCGACCACGGCAGAAGAAAGAGAAAGGACGAATGTCGTCCCCTATGCCTTAGCCATAGGCTCTGTATAGTACGCCATGCTGTGTACCGCACCTGTATGTGCCTTGCCATGAGTCCGTCAAGGGGTACAAGAGTGATCCAGGAGTGGATCACTGGACAGCAGTCAAGATCATCCTTTGTAACTAAAAGACTAAGGAAATGTTTCTCGATTATGGAGGTAAGAAAGAGTTCGTCGTAAAGAGTTACGTCGATGCAAGCTTTGACACCAATCCGGATGACTCTTAGTAGCAATCCGGATACGTATAATAGAACAGTCATTTGGAATAGCTCCCAGTGGAGTGTGGTAGCAGTGTTTATAGTTTGACATAGAGATTTGCAAAGTACACACGGATCTAAATATCACAGACCCGTTTACTATAAGACATCTCTCACATGCAAAGCATGATCGAGCCCTAGAACTCATCGGGTGTTAGATTCATAACAATGCGAATCACATGGTGATGTGAACTAGATTATTGAATCTGGTGCAAGTGGGATATTGTTGGAAATATGCCCTAGAGGCAATACTAAATTGGTTATTATCATATTTCCTTGTTCATGATAATCGTTTGTTATCCATGCTATAATTGTGTTGATCGGAAACTCAGATACATGTGTGGATACATAGACAACACCATGTCCTTAGTATGCCTCTAATAGACTAGCTCGTTGATCAAAGATGGCTATGGTTTCCTAGGCATGGACATGAGATGTCATTTGATAACGGGATCACGTCAGTAGGAGAATGATGTGATGGACAAGACCCAAACTACAAACGTAGCATATGATCGTGTCAGCTTATTGCTACTATTTTCTGCATGTTAAGTATTTGTTCCTATGTCCATGAGATCATGCAACTCACTGATATCAGAGGAGTACCTTGTGTGTATTAAACATTGCAACGTAACTGGGTGCCTATAAAGGTCCTCTACAGGTATCTCCGAGGGTGTGTGTTGGGTTGGCATGGATCAAGACAGGGATTTGTTACTCCGTGTGACGGAGAGGTATCTCAGGGCCCACTCGGTAATACAACATCACAATAAGCCTTGCAAGCAATGTGACTAAGTCTTAGTCACGGGATCTTGTATTACGGAACGAGTAAAGAGACTTGCCATTAACAAGGTTGAACTAGGTATGGAGATACCAATGATCGAATCTCGGGCAAGTAACATACCGAAGAACAACGGGAACATCATACGGGATTAATTGAATCCTTGACATAGAGGTTTGACCGATAAAGATCTTTGTAGAATATGTACGAATCAATATGGCCATCCAGGTCCCGCTATTAGTTATTGACCGTAGAGGTGTCTCGGTCATGTCTACATAGTTCTCGAACCCGCAGGGTCTGCATACTTAAGGTTCGGTGATGTTTCGGTAGTATAGAGTTATGTATGGTGGTGACCGAAGGTTGTTTGGAGTCCCGGATGAGATCACGTACGTCACGAGGAGCTCCGGAATGGTCCAGAGGTAAAGATTGATATACAGGAAGTCCTGTGTTGGTCACCGGAAATGTTCGGGGCTCATCGGTAGTGTACCGGGAGTGCTGGTAGTGTATCGGGGGACCATCGGCAGAGGTATTTCGACCCAAGAGGCTACATGGGCTGTGGGAGGAGATAAACCAGCCCTTTATGGGCTGGCCGAAGCCTCCTCTAAGGGCCCATGCGGCCGGAGTGGTTTGAGAAGGAAAAAATCCATAGGTGGAGAGGTGGAAAGAGTTTCCAAGTGGAAAGGAGGAATCCTACTCCTAATAGGAGTGGAGTAGGAATCCTCCACCTCCAATTTCGATCAAACCTTGAGGGTTTGAGGCTGCCTCCTCTCCTCCCCCCTCCTATATATACTAGAGGATTTAGAGGAAAATGTTAACCCTAATAGCCACGTGCTACCTCTCCTCTAGATCACAGTTTCTCCTCTAGATCGGTTTTCAGCGGTGCTTAGGCGAAGCCCTGCTGGAATAGCTCCACCACCATCGCCACAACGCCATCGCATTGCCGGAGAACTCATCTACCTCTCCACTCCCTCTTGCTAGATCAAGAAGGCGGAGATCGTCATCAAGCTGTAGGTGTGCTGAACACGGAGGTGCCGTCCGTTCGGCGCTAGATCGGAAGGACCGTGAGCAAGATCACGAGACGGATCGTGATGAGATCGCGGGACGGATCGTGATGAGTTCGCGGGACGGATCGTGATTGGATTGTGGGACGGATCGTGATGAGATCGCGGGATGCTCGGCGATTTGGATCGTGAAGACGTTCGACTACACCAACCACGTTTCTTAATGCTTCTCACCTAGCGATCTACAAGGGTATGTAGATCCACTCTCCCTCTCATAGATGCTCATAACCATGGATAGATCTTGCGTGTGCGTAGGATTTTTTTTATTTCCCATGCAACGTTCCCCAAGAAGATACATCATAGGTGGTTCCCAAAGTGAAACTAAAGTTTACTCCTTTCCCACCATACTTTCACTTTCCATGGCTAGCCAAATCCATAGTTGCCTTCCATACCAACACTTTCCAAGGAATTTATTATTGGACAACATAAACTAAATATATTTTTATTTCTTTTTCATTTTGGAACATGGTATCCCTATTACCGCCATACTCTCGTGCAATGATAGGTGAATAAACACTCATCTTGAGAATAACACATCTAGCATGGGAAAATATCGTTCACCCCCTACCGTTTCATGAGAGGTACGAGCACACAAAAAGGAAAAATTATTCTAAAAGTTTAGAGATGGCACATACAAATTTGCTTGGAACAACATGGAAATACTGTATATAGGTAGGTATGGTGGACTCATATGGCAAAACTGGTTTGAGGATTTTGGATGCACAAGTAGTATTTCTACTTAGTACAAGTGAAGGATAGCAAGAGATTGAGAACCATCCAACCAAGAAACAAAAATCACATAAGCCTATCACTTTGGGACTAGTTTCATATATTGCAACTGCTTTTGGCAAGTTCACATGGACTAAGTGAACAACATGAGCATACAAGTTTGATCTCTCAAAATATTATAACTGAAGCATGAGAGGATTTCTTCAAAACTACTAACCCTTGAATTAATATAAGTGAAGCATGAGAGTATTTGTTCAAACATGTAAAAGCACGCCGTGCTCAAAAAGATATAAGTGAAGCATAAGAGCAATTCCTTTTTTGGCTCTCTCAAATAGGTGTGTGCGGCAAGGATAAAAGCAAATAAAGCAAAGATACAAGACGCTCCAAGCAAAACTCAGAATATGTGAATTTTTTAATATAGTTCCAAGTAAAATACCGATGGTTGTTAGAAGAAGAGGGGATGTGTCATGCCCAAGATGCGCGCCTATCCATATTAAGACACGAGGGCCTCGACAGGGATAGAGGCGCATCTTGTCGTTCGCAAGTACAGTATCATTACATACATTTAGGAAAAGAAGAGTATACGAGTTGGCTTACACTCGCCACATACTAAATTAAAAATCCACACAATTTATTCAATCATCCATACAAAGGGAGGGTCCGTCTAGGGACGAAATCAAACAATAAAATTATGCAATGACACTGGCTTGCTAGCCCAAAGATCTCGACCACGACCACTCTACTCGTCTGGATAGGTGACGTACATCCTGCCACACTCCTCGTCATACTCCCACTGGAGCTGCGTCACATCATCTGACACGACCTCACCTATACCTGCACCTGGATTGTTGTAGTAATCTGTGAGCCATGAGGACTCAGCAATCTCGTGCCCGGGTACTGAGACTATTCAAGCTTATAGGTTGGAATGGGGTATGTGTTTAGTTTGCAGCAGCACTAAGCATTTATGGTGGCTAATCTTACAAAACATGAAAGTAAATATGTGGTCTATGATAAATGATCGAGAACTAGAATGACCTCTAAGAGATCCTAAACACCTACTTACGTCAATCATAACCCCACCATGTTCTCTCTCGCATCATGTTCACGAGAAAAGACGATCACGGTTACTCACATAGTTGGTGCATTTTATTAGTGTTTACTTCAAGTTAACTGTGACCAGGTGTTAAACAAATATCCAAGTTGCCACATAACTGCGGGCATGGCTTTCCGAAATTTTTAACCCAACAGGGGTGCCCCAACTAGTCCATCATAAATTAACCACACTCTACGGGAATAACCTCGACCACGGATCTCGTGATCGTCCTAGGCAACTCCAAAGGAATTCCAACACCTTGAGATAGCCCGAAGAAAGTCAGAGTCCCACACGCAAGCCACTCGATAAAGGTAAAAAAAGTCCAGCAAGACTGCCCGGTAGGCCAGATCCCAATAGGAGCCACACATATCTCTGTCCCAGGGCACTACTAGATGAGTAGTACGTATGGAGGGCTGATAGAAATCCCTCGAGTTGCCCCGAGGTGGCCCCGCAAGTGGCTCTAGTTTAGACCAACACTCATGAGGAGCATTGGCCCGGGGGTTGATTAATTATCCACGGGGTTGCAAAGCCCTATGCAAATTTTATTAAGTTGTTTAAGCAAATAGTACCAATGTTGGGTCTTGCCAGACCAGTTTTAATCTCAACCGAACAATCAAGGGGGTCCCCATAACAACCCCGAGCATGTTAGGAGCGCAAAGTATGGAAACATAACACCGGTAACAAGAAACTATGGAGGTAGAAGTCAAAAGAAACACTGAGCAAAAGGCCAAGCCTTCCACCATACGAATCTATATATGCGCATTAAATTAAATAGCAGATAATATTGTGATATGCTCAATCCATGTTGTCACATGGATACAACCTGCACCTGGAACTAAGAACGCTATAAGAGGGGCTGAGCAGCGGTAACTTAGCCAAACAAGGTTTGCTAGGATGTGGAGGGGTTAGAGGCTATCATGGCAATGTAGAAGGCTTGAAATTCAAGTGGTAGGTAACACATAAGTAACAATAAGAACAAGACATCTAGCAAAGCAAAATAGTGTCGGGATTCTGGTACGATCATCTTGCCTGTTGGTTCTTTAGAGGGACAAAGAGCGGGGTCCTCGTAGTGGTACTCTCCTGGATCCTCGTACTCAGTTTGAACACTTGTGTCTACCCAAGAGAAACAGAAACAATAAACATCCAACCAAGGTGCAATGCACAAACAAGATGATGCATGCTTCATTTGAAGTATTTAACATGGCAATCCTAAACTAGTCATGTTTCACATGCATTAATTTAGTTGTCTACAATTCTGGACAGAACCTCATTTTAAGTTATTTAAACATGCATGATCATGGAAAATATGGATGCTTCATGCAAAATCAATACAAAAGCATATGAAGAACGCAGGAAACAGAGTTATGGTTCTCACGCTACGCTCTTGACAAGTTACGAAGGCAAACACAAGACAAACAAGGTCGTGGGCTACTCCTTGGCATTCCATGGTATCCACTAGTTAGGCAATTAAAAACCAACCACAATAGAGCCCAATATCAAGAATTTCCATGGAGCATGGCTCCCACAAGTCACAAAACACTAAAATAAACAATCTGCCACAAAACAGCAACATAGCAACTTTCACAGCCAATAACTAGAGCTACAGGAAGTCTCCAACCACAAACAAGGCATTGACAGAAACTACATATAATGCTTATCAAATTATCCAACTACACAATCTATAATGGAGGCAAACATCAATAAGCATGAAGCTCACAAGTTGGCATGATGAAACATATTTTAGGGACTGTGAAAATAACAGTTTTCCGGAATCTGAGTTAAGCTGATAGCAAGTTGACAGCAGAAAATAATGGTGATCAAGACCACCTCATGGCATCATAATTAATAGGATGATAGAGGACAACATCTACTTGAGGACACTAGCACCGAGCTTGAGCTAATTCTCAACATATCACTTGGTAGCATCCACTCTTCATGGCATAAAAATATTAACAGATTCTCAGACTTAGAAATATTTAGCATGTTTGAAAATAGCAAGATTTTAGTAGCTACTTTAGAGCATGGTTCCCAATTATATGCAAGTTTATCATGACAAAAATAAATACCATGGCATTATACTCATCAAAGGCTACCATATTCATGTTAGCACAATTATCATAGCGTGCAAGGATTAAATATAACAAAAATGACAAAATGGCACTTTGAGAAAAAATGACATTTTGTCAAACTTGCTCAAATGACCAAACAAGTTAAACCAATGGATTCCTTGGGTGATTCTACCCCAAAATCATGTATGATACTCATATGTTTACATGGATCATCATGGCAAAACACTAGATAGCAAAACACTACTCATTCCTATAAGTGCAAATTTACTAAAAATGCACATATCCATAAATGCTCATACCAGATTTAGCAATTATACTAGAAAAGGAAATAACCCATTTAACACAATTCAACGCACACAAAAATAAAGAAAAAAACACATATAGGAGGGGCCCACCTGGCATAGGCACCAGGGCCCCTCTAGTGGATGACAAGTGGGGCCAGGGCCCACTTGCCATACACACACTAGAACACACACAGGCACACACACACAACACCACACTGCCATGGCAGATCTGGCACACAGCCACACCAGATCGTACACACACACAGCACCACACCGGGATCCGGCGCTGCACCGGATCCGAACACCACACACACAACACCACCAATAAAAAAAAGAAACAACGAGGGGGAGCTGGGATCGAACCCATGACCGCGTGATGGATTGCAGCAGCGCCTACCAATGCGCTACGGCGCGTTGTCTAAACATAGAGAGCCCTCGCTGCTTAACTACTACACGGCTGCCTAACCTCACGAATCTGCAGTTGCGCGGCGGCGCAAACAACAGCTGCAGGGTGAGCGCAGGGGAAGTCTCCGGTGGGGATGCGGGATCCCTAGGGACTCCATCCCCATGACGAGGTAACGGCGGCACGGAGCGGGAGGCGCGTGGCTGAGTCCTCTCTATAACGGAAGTTCAGAGAGCGATGGAGCACCGGGAGAATGCCGGAGGCACAGCGAGAGCGGGAGCTATGGGCGACCAACTGCTTAGAGGAGGCAGGGAGGAGGAGAAGGGAGTACCTTCCATACCTTGGCGCAAAGAGGAGGCCGGGGATGCGGCTGATAGGCGGCGACGAGGCGAAGAAGACCGATGCTGTAGCTGCACGGGAACTGCAGGAGGAAGTTGGCAAAGAGGGCAGCGCTTCCAGCTCGCAGACGACGTGAGCGAAGACGAGGACGGTGGCAGGGACTCTACTTGCATGATACATGCGTCGGGGAGGAAGAAGACAAGGTGGAGACTACCTCCGGGCACGAGTTGATGCTCGGCCGGAGCACTGCAGGCGTGGTGACGGCATGGGGCTAGTCTACCTTACCTGGTGGCATCTCGGTGAGGAAGAGGGAGGTGTGAGGAGAGGGGAGAAGCTAGGGCACGGCGGACAACTTAAAAGGAGCAGGGCGCCGTCGGTCGTTAATTCAACGAGCCGTCGACGTGGTCTCTGTCGATGTTCTACCGTACAGGAGGACGAACGCACGCGCGCGAGGGGGGCTGGCTGGGCTGCGAGCGCTACTGCTGGGCCGCGCGAGGGGAGCCCGAAGCCCACTACTCTCTCTCCCTCTCTCGCACTGGAATAAACAGGGTTTCTTTTATTTAAATAAATAAAACAAAACAAAAACCCAAGATTAAAGAAAAAGAATATTGACAAAACAAAAATACTTTTTACATAAAAGGAAATATGTCCTATTTAATAAAATTTGCTAGTTGATTTTTAAACCAAGTAATTTTAATACTTGTATAAAACAACAGCCCCTGTTAATTTAAAACCACAAACTCACAACGCTCAAAACACCAAAGACAACACACATAGACTCAAAATAATATTTCCTACATCTTGAACATTTTAAACAGATTTAATTAGCAAGATAATTATGTTGAAGAATGACAATAGGAATAAAAGGTTTTAGGAATTGGTCTTTTGAATATAAGAGAGAGGGGAGGAGGTTGATGCCCACTCATGCCCACTCATACACAAGGCCACTCACAACATTACAACAAGGACACAAGGAAGCACACCACATTTATATTATGCATGATATGATGATGAATGACATGATGCATGAGACAATGATATGACAAGGAGCAACCTCATATCATACAACACATGACACATGGGTCCACATAGGTTGCATGCCATAAAAGGCAGGGGCAGCACTTGAGCTGTCACAGGATGCCACTCAGGGCATACCCAAACTTAGTTGCTTGTTACTCTTTGGATATTACCTTGGGGTGTTGTAGCATCCCCAAGCTTAGGCCCTTCTTACTCCTTATTCCTTCATCCATCATGATCTCACCCAAAACTTGAAAACTTCAATCACACAAAACTTGACAAAATTCTCATGAGATCCGTTAGTATAAGAAAGAAAATTACCACTTTAGGTATTGTTGTAAACCCATTCATATTTTATTATTGCATTATGTCTACTGTATTCTCACTCTACCATTAAGTATACCCCTAATACAAGCCATAGATTCATCAAAACTAGCACACAATGCAACCAAAACAGAATCTGTTTCAAACAGAATCTGCACCCTACCCATACTTCTCAAACTCTGATTTTTTTGATAAATAAGTACAACATAAAGTATTTGTATAGAAATACTGCGGTAAAATTTCAGCTTAATATCACGTTCCAGTATAAAATCAAAATTTCATGCATTGGGAATAAAGTTTCTGTTTTAGATTCAGCATTGTTTCTACTCATCTTATAGATCATCCTAAAGGCATTACTTGGCACAAACACTGAATAAAATATAAATACAAAATCATCAAAGAATCGTAATTGTGAAAACACTCGAAAACAGAAAGGAAAAGATAAAAATATTTTATTCATTGGGTTGCCTCCCAACAAGCGCTATCGATTTATGGCCCTGGCTAGGTATAACACGTAGTTTCAAGTATTTTCATCCTTAGTTTCCAACTCCTTAAGTTCACAACAAGAACTTTTCAAGAATCTATCATGCACATTTTCAATGACAATACTTCTAGGAATAAGATTGAAAAATTTATTCTTGCCATGAAGGTTGTTTAGCACTTCAACAAAATTGGGATGAATACTAATCATTTTAAGATCCTCATTGTTTCTACCAGAAGCGGTATCCATTTTGTTAGGAATTTGCATGGATTTTCAATCTTTACTAATGGGAGATTTTTCAATAGTCTTATTTGTAGACAAAGCCGAACCTAAATTACGAAAGATTTCTACCAACTTAGCAATTCTAGTGGGGCTTTCCTCAATTCTTTTATTGACTACGGTTTTTTCCTTTATTCTTTTAAGAGCGGCTCCCACCTTTGACCCAATTCTATTAGCAAGATTATTCATCCTTTTATCCAAGTTCTCCATATTTTCCTCAGTGAGGATTTTCTTTTGAATAGCATCTAACCTTTTCATAACATGCTCAAGAGTTAGAACGGTTTCATTGACAATGATATGTGGGAAAGCCACTAAATTTCCCATAGCATTATAAGCATCCAAAGTGGGGTACATCAATAAATTTCCACCGATAATCATATCAAGGATGAT
Organism: Hordeum marinum; assembly: GCA_022496015.1. Taxonomy (NCBI): domain Eukaryota; kingdom Viridiplantae; phylum Streptophyta; class Magnoliopsida; order Poales; family Poaceae; genus Hordeum; species Hordeum marinum. Next base: position 266,742,328 of record CM039673.1, read on the forward strand.
TCTATACCAAGTTGTTATGTCCACATAAAAATAGCAAAGAATAACAATGGTAGATTATTTACAAAAAAGATCTATTATGAGCATTGCAAATCCTATACCAAGTATAATTAAGATTCTCCCCTCCCTTCATTTAAAATTAAGAACCTCATTCTCGGGGGTAAACGAAATAATGGAGGAACTAGCCATAGTGACACTACTAGAAAAACGACTATAGCTAATATGGACGTTAATGGCGCACCATGTATGTGGTGCGCCACTGCTATATAGCAGTGGCGCACCAAATATAGGTGCGCCATTAGTGGCCATATTACTAATGGTGCACCCGGTGTGTGGTGCGCCATTACTAGTTTTGTCCTGGCCCCACACCCTTCCCAGACTTAATAGTGGCGCACCGAGGGAAAGTGCGCCATTACTAGTTTTAACTAGTAATGGCGCACCACATCCACGGTGCACCACTACTAACAAAAAAAATCAATTTTTTTTTCAAAACTAGTAATGGCGCACCACACACCAGGTGCGCCATTTGTAACCCTGGTTACCAATGGCGCATTCTTAGGAGGTGCACTATTGGAAACCCGAGAGCAGCTAGATATTTTTGACAGCCACCTACCACACTCACTTTCCCCACTTCATTCTCTCCACCTCTACCAAGCTTGGTCTCGGCTGCCTCCTCCTCCTCACCTCATTTGCACCATAGATTCACCCAAATTAAGTGGTTAAATTTCCTTTTTTTGATAGGTAAGTAAGGGGAAAGCTTTCTTTATGTTCTAGATCTACTTTTTTCTCCCTCCAACATACACACTTTTTATGGCCTAGATCTACGTATGTTTGTGGTGTTGCATATGTTTGTGTTTGCAGGTACCGGTAATTGAAATGCGATAGTTGCCAATATTTTGCCGGAATGTTGATTCATTTCCGTTTCGGCGAGAATTTAGCACTATGCATTCTTTTTGGTCCTATTTTTAGGCAAAGTCATGCCAAATTTTTTTTGGGTTCTAAAATATCGTTTTTCTCTAACCCGCAGGCGACCATGGTCCGCATGATGACCAAAGGCATCGTGAATAGGTTTTTGAGCTCTGCGAAGGCCGAGATGCTTCAAAAGAACGATACGGAGATAAGATGTCCGTGTCGAAGATGCAAGCTGAAGAGCCTTATGGACCCGGATTCCAGACAGGTGCAGGACCACCTGCTCGTGCGTGGTTTCATGGATGGCTATCGGTGGCAAGGTGATGAAGATGATTATGAAGTCGTCCATGCGGGCCGGGCAAGAAATAAGGAAGGACAGAAAGACAATAGCCGCGAGGGCGGGCGAGAAGACGAAGAATCTCCAGGACATGATCACGAAGTAGATGCAGGACACAGTCATCATGTAGAAGATGCTGGACATGATGATGAGGAAGATCAAGATGAAGGGCATGATCATGAAGATGAAGATGCCGGAGGAGACGATGAAGGATGCAGGCCCGAGAATACCCGCCTGAAAGTAACGCTCATGGCTTTGGAGATGAAGGTAAAACACAAATGACCGACGCATGCTTCGACGAGAACATGTCATTCTGGCACGAACGTCTTCCCAAGGGGAACAAGTACTCGACTAGTTTCGAGGAGGCAAAGAAAATCGTGTGTCCTCTGGATTTAGAGCACGTGAAATACCATGTGTGCATGAACGATCGCATCATTTATCGGGACGAGCACGTGGAGTCTACCATATGTCCGGTGTGCGGTGTCACTCGATACAAGAAGAGGAAGAAAGCTCCTTGAAAAGTGGTGTGGTACTTTCCGATCACTCCTTGTCTACAGCGGCATTTCGCAGACCCTAAGCAAGTAGAGCTCCCGTGTTGGAATACGGATAGGGAGGATAAGAAGCGAGAAGATGACAGAAATGATTCGGAGATAAATAAAAAATACAAGATGTCGAGTCACCCTAAGGATGCGAGCCAGTGGCAAGCGTTGAACTTCGAACACACAGAATTTGGGGATGATCCAAGGAACATCATGCTAGGAGCAAGCACCAATGGATTCAATCCGTTTGGCAGCCAGAGAAGCACACATAGCACCTGGCATGTGTTTGTGTGGATGTACAGCCTTCCCCCCTGGATGTGCATGAAGAGGAAGTACATTCACATGAGTATGCTAACTGAAGGGCCAAAACAACTAGGGAACAACATCAATCTGTATCTAGGGCTGCTGAAATAGGAGCTAGACACTCTGTGGAAAATGCTAGCCAATACGTGGGACGCTGCAGCGAAACAATATTTCCCTACGAGAGCCGCACTGCTCATGACAGTGCACGACTATCTCAGTTACGGATATGTCGCGGGGTAGGTGGTCCACGGATTTTATGCATGCGTCAGGTGCATCGATGACACAATGTATCGCCAGCGAGATAGAGATCCCGGGTCTTTGAAAACCGTGTTCATGGGACATAGAAGGTGGCTTCGTGATGATGACGCATGGAGAAAACGCAAGGATCTGTTCGATGGTGAAACCGAAACCCGAAGACCCCCACATATGAGGAGCGGCGAGGAAATAGATGAGCTGTTGAAAAATTGGAAAGAGTGCCCACCGCCGGGAATGAAGCGAAAGGCGCCAGAGCCGCTACTAAAGGTATGGAAAACGAGGTATGTTTTTGGGGACTTGCCATACTGGAAGATCCTCCGTGTGCCTCACAGCCTTGATGTCATGCATATCATGAAGAACGTGTGCGCGAGTCTGCTTGGTACCCTCCTCAACATGCTAGAGAGGACCAAAGATGGGCCGAAAGCAAGGGCAGACTTGCAATCAATGGGCATTAGGGAGGAGCTTCACGCAATACGCCCTAATGATGATGATGGTGATGATGAGGCGAGGGACACGAAAAGTCGTCGCAAAGGCAAAAAGGCCAAGAAGATCGAATATGACTGCCCTCCCACGTGCTTCACTCTAAGTCAGAAGGAGATCGAGCAGTTTTTCACCTACCTCGTAGGAGTAAAACTTGCTTACAGTTACGCGGGGAAGATAAGCAGATACCTAGACTCAACGAAGCAGAAGTTCAGCAGGATGAAGTCTCACGACTGTCACGTGTTGATGACGCAGATACTTCCAGTTGCAATCCATGGGATCATGGACGTGCACATCCGTGAAATGCTATTTGGCCTATGCAACTTTTTCGACATCATCTCTCGGAAGTCGGTTGGCGTGAGGCAACTCAGAAGGCTACAGGAAGAGATTGTGGTGATACTATGTGAGCTTGAGATGTACTTCTCGCCCGCATTCTTCGATGTTATGGTGCATCTGCTGGTCCATATCGTGGAGAATATCATCCAACTCGGGCCGACATTCCTGCACAACATGATGCCATTCGAAAGGATGAATGGTGTCATCAAAGGATACGTTCGCAACAGGGCACATCCAGATGGAGGCATAGCCAAGGGCTTTCTCACTGAAGAATGCATCTCTCTGCACAAATTATCTAGGCATCGACAACCCCATTGCTTTGCCCGTTAACAGGCACCTCGGCAGGCTCGCTGGATGGGGTCACCGCGAGGGTCACCGCGAAATGCATGTCGACTTCAAGGGTCGACTCGCCGACTTTGAAAGAGCAAACCTAGTCGCGCTACAACACATAGACGTGGTCGATCCTTAGGTGGTAGAGCACAAAACCTTTATTGAGAAGACGTACAATGACCGAGGCCAACAGAGGACAGATGGAGATATAATCAAAGAGCACAACTCATGTTTCACGCATTGGTTCAAGGACAAGCTTCTGTCGTACCCTTTACATGAGGATTCTTCCGCGGAAGAAAAACTCATATTCGCCTGGTCACAGGGCGCCGAGCACAACCTGATGACCTATGAGGCGTACGATATCAACGGCTACACATTCTACACCGAGGAAAAGGACATGAAGAGCGATTATCAAAACTGCGGGGTAACGATGGAATCCTACACCGGTAACGACAAGGACAGATACTACGGAAGGATCGAGGAGATCTGGGAGCTGAGCTACGCTGGAGAGAAGGTCTCGATGTTCCGTGTCACATGGGCTAAGAGCGTCCTAAAAGAAGACCAGTATTTCACCACCATGGTTATACCCAAAGCCAAATCCAAGACCGCGGGCGCAAATGTCACCGCGAAAAATGAGCCATGGGTACTGGCTTGCCAAGTGGACCAATGCTTCTTCATTACCGACCCATCAAAGCCTAATCGTATTGTCGTGAGGAGAGGCAAAAGGAACATAATCGAAATGGATGGAGTCGCCAATGAGCAAGACTTCGACAAGTACGGCGACCCGAAGATGGAAGATGACGACGATGATGAAGTACCATACACAACAAGAAGAAGCAGGACCACCCTACCTAAAGGACGTCCGTTCAAGAGAAGAATTCAAGGGGTTCTGGGGCTAAATTATTCAACCGCGACAAAGAAGGGCAAGAACATTGTGAAAAGATAGCTAAGATCGAATCATGACGTGTCGGCCGTGTGTGTGTGTCAGTGGCAAGCTCAATCGTTGATGACTGTTATTTCATGTCACTTGATTTCAACCATGTCATCTAATTCTAAATCTTTTCACAATGGTTTTATCACTCCATTTGCATTTTCCTTTTATTTTATCTCAATTCTTAAATTATTACATGCAACTAAAAATCCCAAAAAATAAAAAAAGTTAGTAATGGCGCACTAGGAGAAGGTGCGCCATTGCTATCACGGTGTTTATGGCGCACCCCTAAAAGGTGCGCCATTGCTATCCTTGTTTATGGCGCACCCCTAAAGGGTGCGCCATTGCTATCCTTGTCTTTAACCGGGCTGAACGAGCGGACCGAAACCCAACAAGGTCGATCTCCTCGCTAACACCACACAGTCTCCCCTCGTTCGATTCCTCCTCCTCTGGTCCTCGCTCAATTAGTCCTCTCCCTTGCAACGGCACCGGCAGCCACTCCCCTCATCGACATGCGACGGTGACATCTCGTCCATGCTGGAGGAGGACGTGCACGTCGGGGTCGCAACAAGGACAGCACCAGCACGCCGCATCGGTCCCCCCTTCCCTGGTTCATCGTCGAGCGCCACGAAGGGTAGCCTGAGGTAACCTACTTAGTTAATCTCCCCTGCCGCCTGCCTGCCGTCCTCCTCCCCAAAGCCTGATGTCCTTGACCCCCGTCGTGGCCCGTGGCGCTACGCCCGTCATGCGCGCCTCGCGCAGCACCGGGAGGAGGGGATCGAGCACTAGTCTCCCCTCCCTTACTGACTTTGAACCTGAACTCTAAACCTCCCTTTGACTCTGAACCTGAACTCTAAACCTCCCTCTAAACCTGAACCTGAACTCTGAACCTGCAAAATAGAGCACTTGTCTCTCTCAGCAATCATTCAGTGCATAAAATTGCTAATTTACAACTCTACTTGTTCTAAAAAGTTGGCAGCTCAACATATGCCTAAACAGCAGCTAACTAGGACCTAAATTGCAGCTGAATAGGAGCTAAACAACTACTGAAAGGAGTGTTGTAATCGATCCTCACGGTCATAAAAAGACAAGAATTCTGTCTAGTTAAATAGCTGCTGAAAGGATTGTAGTAATTCTTTGCTTGTTTGGGTTGGGTTGGGTACATGTTTTGGTTTTGTAAGTTTGGACCTTCAATTCCATTCCATTCCATTCCTAATCCTAGCAGGCAGCAATAGCTTACTATACTACTTAGTTTTTGAAGATATGGGGGGTGGGGGGTGGGGGTGGGGGTGCTCTTGACTTGTTCGAAGCTAGATGGGGTCATCTGTGAATCTGTGGTACAGCCCCAATTACATTAGAATCCAGTTTATGATTTGCTAAAGCAGAGTAGGGATTGAAGAAGCCATTCTTTCGTTTGGGTAGTATTTTCACATGAAGGCATGAAAAACTAGGTATAGACATTAAAGCTTAGGAGATTAATCAAAATAGATGCAATGATTAACCACAGCAACCGGTTCATTTGACCTTTTCCATGGCAGCTCTCGTAAATCATGTTTGTTCTGGGGGAGAGATGATAACCTTACGGATATTTTTGATGAATTTCAGACAACTCTTTTGCCTTGTGATCCCTAGCATAGGAGTTCCTGACATGATTACTGCCAGCGTGCTGCCCGCCTCTCCAAACTGAATTTGTTCGTATGAGTGTAGTTTTCTGGTAGCTCAAGTTTTTGTGTCAGCAAGTCCTGGCAAGAAATTTTTACAGAGTCCAAGTTGTAGTAGTAAAGCTTTCAGATTTCAGAGTTTTGTTTTCTGAAACTAGTGCTGGCTCTGCACCTGGGGATGGGAATCAAACTAGTGTTGTTGCTGTTGCTGTTGCTTTTGGACTACATAAGTTTGGGGCTAAAGATATCACTCCTTTCTTTTCTTCTGTGCTGTCAGCATACATTACATAGCAAAGATCAAAGATCCGACAAGCATCGGATGTTCATACTTGCGATTGCGAACAACAGCTTATGGCACTGTTTAATTACATAGTGCATATTTGATGGTGCATATTTGAAGATGATTAGTGATCTTGTGCCTATATGTTGGTTGTGCCTATATGTAGGCCTTTTTTTGTGCAAAGACAAATAGTTACCCCTTTCTCCTGAAATGTTGATTAATTTCTATTTCGGTTGATCGATGTTGCTAAGGCCAAAATCGTTGAGCCGGGCAACCGCGTGTTCCACGGTAATCCGATGCCACCCACCGTGTATAGGGTTCAAATGGTTCGGGTGCTACGGGGCTGCGATGACTTGTTACCTCCGTATCGACCCCCTAGGGCCGACGAAGATGATGTGATGACCCTCAGCGCCTGCTTAAACTATTCCATGCTTTGGTTGAAGAGCCAGATTCGTTTGGGGGCGGGGGACACCACCCCACAGACAACACCGCTAGTCGTGCCGGCGCCAAGCCATGGCAAGACCACCGCAACGCTACCGCCGTCAGCTGATCCGGACATGCATATGGCACAGGATCCGGACGACGATGACGGTACATTTTCCAATGTCGATAAGTACATCAACGAACATGGGTACGGTGACAAATTCTCGGGGCCTCCTTCTCAAGAACCCAACCCTGCAAAAGACGATCGCGATCTAGCTGGTACCGCGGAGAAACCCAATTGCAACAGGCATCGTCTATTCAGTTCTTAGGAGATGCCTCCAGCTGCCGGCTTCACCGAGACTCGAATAGCCGAGGTGCGAAATATTATCAGCCACAACACACTCAAGAAGGTGGTCTCTAAGCAGAACTCGATCTCATTACAGCAGAAGAAGCAGAAGGGACGGAAAAGAAAAAATAACAAGGGTGCGTGCTAGCCAGCACCGAGTACGATCCGTGCTTAGGACGGGCCACCACTACCTAAGGATATCTTGGGGAGGGTGCATGCGGCAGGTAGGCCGATGCTACCGACTAATCTGCTCAATGCTGGAACCCGTGCTATGCGGAGTCTGCATGACAGTGTTCTTTCTATGGAGAAGCGGCGTCTCTCTGAGAATGATGCGGCATACCTGGTTTTCGTGGCCAAGGTGCCACAGGGCAAGGGCTTTGTCGATAGCACCATCGGGCATATGATCGTCCTATAGTTTGATGACATCTTTCGCTATGTTTGATGACACCTTTATCCGCTGCACTACACCTTCATTCGGGTATTTTCGCTCAGTATGGAGATGCGGATCATTAGAGACAAGACCCCGGACATTGTGATAGTCGACCCCTTCTACATGCGTGCCAATATCTTGGGCAGCGCTAGGGACCGGCAAGTCGCGAGTTCATACCTCGAAGGCGTCATTCTAGCGAACCCAGATAAGGATAACTTCCTCGTGCCTTACTTTTCCAAGTAAGTAATCCCCTCACCGCCCTGTAACATTTGATTTCTTAGATTTCGATCGTTCTTTTTTTTCTAACATTTCGTGTTTTGTACAGTGACACAGATTGCACACCCATCCTCTTAAGCCCAAAATATTCCATGCCACGTATTTAGACTCGGACCGTCAGTCGAAGAAATACTACACAAATGTCAAGAAAGTTCTTGATGATGCTCTCCCCGGCTATGCCAAATCTGGAGGCACCTTCAGGAGGCCAATTTGTAGGTACGGCAAGCACGTTTTCACCCACGTAACGGCGTTCCCCTGCGTCAAGCAGCCGCCTGGCAGTCAGAAGGATGCCTACTATGCCCTCCATCACATGCGGGCGATCATACAGAACCAACATCACCTTATGCTACCAAATAATCTCAAAGAATGGGTCGCACGCTTGTCGGCAATCCAAGACGAGGACATCAGACAAGAATTCTTTCGCATCCATTCGAAGTTTGTGGAAATCGTCTATAAAGATGTCCTTCGTACCTCAAGGCAGTTCTACCTCAACTGTCAACTGTCCAGTACTGAAATAGAAACAATGCTACAAATGCAGGCTGACAACGACCGCACATTCATGACCATCACAAAAGACGGCGGCTTCATCCACGCTCCGGTCCCTGAGTCGAGTCAAAAGTATTGATGCTATGTAGTTCTGAAATATCGATTAGCTCATGTTGTAATTAAACTTTAATGAACTTGTATGTCTCTTTAGTTTGGACAGTCGTTCAACTTATATGTAACCGATGCTATTTATTAGTAGGACCATGAATCGTGCTATTAATGTGTTGCTTTTCTCTTCCGATCTTTTTGTTGCATACTTATATATTGCTTATATATTATCTGTGAATTGCTAATAACATTTTGTTTGTCTAGTGCATAGAGATGCCGTCGTATGTCGTGTACAAGGGTGAGGTTCCCGGAGTCTACGACGACTAGGAGGAGTGTCGGAGACAGGTTCACCATTTCACCGGTAGCAGTTAGAAAGGGTACACCACTAGGGCGGAGGCGGAAGCTAGATACACGCGCTATCTAGCGGGAGAGAGGAGGGAGCGGAGGAGGAACCGGATGAAGATCAGTTGCATCGCGATGATGCTCATCATGACCGCAACCCTCTTCTATGTGATGGTAGTTTAGATATCGACTTTTAATGTGAAGACAAACTCGCTACTCGCGGTCTTGAGACTTGTAATGTTCTAACTTTGTTCCGTATTTTGAATTCGGAGACTAATATGATGAATTGTATTCGGAGACTAATCTTCTATTGTATTCGATAAATCTGCTGTTTATATGTTGTGATGTTTATATTTTGTGTTGTAATGTATTTTGTAACCTGTGCAAATATCAGAAAAGCAAAAATTGTTTTCCTAATATTCATAGTAGTGGCGCACCATATTGCACTTTAGTGGCACACATAGATAAACACACCAGTGGCGCATTATCCAAAAGTGCGCCATTAGTAACCCAGAGCACAAGGTACACATGACCCCTTGGAGTAACAGCAGTGGCGCACTTCTGAGCCTAGTAATAGCGTACTCTAGGTGCGCCATTAGTGTCTGGGATAGTAATGGCACATCAGGTGGTGCGCCACTGTTATGTAGATTAACAGTGGCGCACCGAGCATGCGCCATTACTATTTATTAGTAGTGGCGTGATAATAGTGGCGCACCTATAGTGCGCCATTAATAGCCCAAATAGGTGCACCACTAACAGCCTTTTTTCTAGTAGTGTGAAGAGATATGCGAATAAGAGATCTGACGAGAAAAAGGCAAACGAAAAAGACAGGGCAAATAAAACGGCAAATTTGTGAAGTGGGAGAGAGGAAAATGAGAGGCAAATGGTAAATAATGTAAATTGCATGGAGATGAGATTTGTGAGAAGGAACTAGGTAGACGAGATTGCTTCCCCCCATGCAACAACGCCAGAAATTCCTTTGACGTGGTTTGAGATTGCGTCGGTATTCCCCCAAAGAGGAAGGGATGATGTAGCACATCAATGGTAAGTATTTCCCTTAGTTATGAATCCAAGGTATCAATCCGTAGAGGGAGATCACGCACCCACGTAAACATCACCTTCACATAAATAACAAATATTTGCAATCTGACGTGAAAGAGAGGTTGTCAAGCTCTCTACGATAATAAGATAGATTAGGTAATGATAGTTTTGGCAAATAGATCTCGCAAGAACACTAAATAAAATAAGTAAAAATATTGCAACAAGGTATTTTGTTTTTTTGGATTAATAGATCTGAAAACAACAGAGCAAAATAGTAGATCGAAGAACAATATGTTGGAAAAGTAGACCCGGGATCCGTAGGTTTCACTAGTGGCTTCTCTCATGAATATAACACATGGTGGGTGAACAAATTACTGTTGGGCTATTGATAGAAGATCAAATAATCATGACGATACCCAAGCAATGATCATTATATAGGAATCACGTCCAAGATAACTATACGAAAATGATTTTGCATCTACTTCTATTACTCCACACATTGACCTCTATCCAGCATGCATCTAGTGTATTCAGTTCATGGGAATCGGAGTAATGCGATAAGAACGGTGACATGATGTAGACAAGATCTATTCATGTAGGAAGAGATGTCATCTTGTTATCCTTAATGGTAACGTTACATGTGTGTCTTGCTGCCCCTTCTATCACTAGGAAAAAACACCTCAAGATCAAACACATCAGAAAGCACCTCTTCCCATGGCAAGAAAAGTCGATCTAGTTGGCCTAACTAAAACAAAGATTTGAAGAAGAAATAAGAGTCGATAAGTAATCATGCAAATAAGATATCAAAGAAGACTCAAATCATATTCATGGATATAAACTTATCATGAAATCAAAATTCATCAGATCCAAACAAACACACCGCAAAAGTCATTACGTCAAATAGATCTCCAAGAGACCATTGTATTGAGAATCATATATATGTATAGAGAGAGAGAGGAAGCCATCTACCTACTGCCACGGACCAGTAGGTCTATGGTGGACTACTCACACATCATCAGAGAGGCACCTATGAAGAAGATGAACACCTCCATGATGGTATTAGATTGGATCCCAAAGTTCTGGAACTTGCGGTGGCTGGAATTGTGTTTCGTCGACTCCTTTTGGGTTTTCCAAAAATATGGGAATTTATAGGCTTGATAGTCGGTTGAGGGGGGCGAGGTGGGTACCCTCCATGAGGCCACGCCAGGGGCCTCTAGCATGCCCTGGTGGAGGGTGGCCACCCTGGGCCCCCTCTCCTGGTGTTCTTTAGCCTATCCTGGCTCTTCTGCTCCATAAAAATTCTCCAAAAATTCCTGTTGCATTTGGGATCTGTCTGGTACTGATTTTCCGCAAAGTAAAAAAACAAGCAAAAATAACAACTGGCACTTTGGCACTATGTCCATGGGTTAGTCCCAAAAATGATATAAAGTTGCTGAAATGATTGCAGAACATCCAAGATTGATAATATAACAACATGAACATGCAAAAATTGTGGATACGTTGGAGATGTATCAGCAACCTAGCTAAAGATTCAGACTTTTGGACACTTGTACTCGCGTAGCAGCTCTCCCGAAGTCAATCTTTACTGGGTCTGAGTGTTGCACGTGCTTCGTGTTCCCTCGATCAATCCACCAAAGAAGGAGTAGGGTTTTACGCTTCTCAGCGGCCCCAGCCTAGTGAAAAACACGGGTGTCTCATCATTGTGCTGCCTCACCCTTGCCGAACCACAAAGGGGCCCATGGCCCCATAGGTGATCGTGTGCATCACACCCCAACAAACCAGAAACACACAAACACATGAGATACTTAGATCCACAATCAACAAAAGGACACACATAACCGATAGGCCCCCACTCCATAGAGGAGGGGCCTTGATATCCCATACGATCTTCCCTTGACAGGGGCCTTGGCATCCACATAGGATCTTCTCATGTAGAGGTGTATCACTCCACGAGGGAAGGAAGTAGATGGAGTTATGCTCAATAATGTCAAATGCTAAACATAAGCTAACCCTCACTCAAGGTGGAAGAGGAGTATATATGGTCTTGGTCGGAATAGGGGTGAAGGGGTAGTTGTGCCTTTAGGCCCGAGTGATTGCACGTAGGCAGTCCGGAAGTTCCGAATCAGGCCCGAAGTTCTGAGCCGGATCCGGGCAAGTTCCGGCCTTTCCGAGAGTTCGCGTCGTGTTTGGAGGCTGAGCTCGTGAGGGACCGGAAGTTCCAAGCCAGCCGGAAGTTCCGAGCTAGGGTTTGGCCATTTTTCGGGCTAGACAAAAAGTCTGCCCACCGGGGGTCGGTCCTGGTTCGCTGGGGGGCGAAGATTCCGTTCTGGCCAGAGGGTTTCCCTCTGAGCTTGATCCCTCTTCTTTGAACGCTTCTTCTATGTTCACCTCCGAGTTCCATTTGGGGTCGAGATACCTGAGTATGCACACAGTCTTTGTTTGAAGTAGCATCAAAGTCCTCAGAGTATCAAACGAAGAGATGGAAAGGAGAGATGTCACCTCGTTTCAAATACCACGTGCACGCGCTATTGTCATAGGACCCTTTGGATCTTGAGGTGTATATGATGGGTCCGTTGGGATGACCATGGGATGCTCCGCATCAGGTTTTGGCTGGAAATCCGGGACCTGATGTCCATAATCGAGTCTGTTTTGGCGCTCCGTTGGATGTCCAGCTGGGGGCCCGGATGTCCGGCCAGTGGCCTGGATATCCGGCTGGCAACCCGGAGGTACGACCAGTGGCCTGGATGTCCGGCTGAGGGGCCGGATGTCTAGCCTGATGACTAGATATCCGGATCTTCCTTCGAAAGGGGCCTTCACATCCTCTAGGGATCTTATCCGGTGGAAGCCTTAGTCTACATGAGAGAAGTATAGGAAGGAGTAAAGCTCATATATGAATGTGCTATCACTTTGCTAACCCTAGAAACGAGGAGGGTGAGGAGTATATATAGGCTAATACGCGAAGGGGTAAGTGAAAGGGGCATACATGGGCCTTCGGCCTTCTTTTGCCCTCACAAGAGTCGGACGTCCGGCTAGGGGCTGGATGTGATGAGGACATCTCTACTAATGTTACACCCACATCTCCACCCGCTATACATATTGGGCCAGTTACTAGAGCCTGTGGACGCCAACTAAATTATCAGGTACTTTCATTTCTTGGAAATCCATCTAATGTTCGTGAACATATGATGCTGCCTAAATTAGATACTTTTATTTTACTGATGAATGAAGTACCTAGCATGAAGGCTTGGACGAAATATACAAGATGCCACTTCATAAATTTTGTCCATAGGCTATTATAGGTGTTGCGTCACCTTATTTTTGGGCCAGGCCCATATAATTTAGAAATACCACTTTATGTGTGGGGAAACGGAGTTAGGGTCGGTTTCGGACCCCTCCTCCAAGGGGTCATGAAATTCCCCCTCTATCGTCCCATATATACAGCCCTTAGGGCGCCGTTTAGACTTGGGTTTTATTTAGATTACAAGTTCGTCATACCTACAACTTTGCATCCTTCGTTTGTGCTCCACGACCACACCAAGTCATCGCAGAACCCCACTTCATCAATAAAGCTTTCCTCTTATAGTCACAATATCCAGATTGCAATCCCAATTTCTTGCTTGTTCTTCATTTGCGTGCAAGAAATAGACGCTCTTCGTCAGGTTGATCGTGCTCCGGCATGGTAAATAACCTCTCAGAGTTGGTTTAGCGATTGCTAAGGTGCGATGTTCTCGCACGTCCGTAGTCGGATCATCGAAGTCGACTCTACCAAAAATGATAGCCACATCTCGTCAAAACACATGGACAACTTTGCCTCTATCAAGTGGTATCATATTTCCAGGTTTCTCGATGAGATTTTACAAGTTTTTCGTAGTTATATTGTATCTGTTCTTGATACCTATTATCGACAAAAAAACCAACAAAAAATAGGGTTAGATCATCATATCTGAACCTATTTGAGCCTTTGCAATTTTCTATTTGGTGTTTTTCTTTGTCGATTTTGCAGTTGCATCGTCGTGTCAAGTTGTTGGTCATAGTCTAGTCTTTTAGAGTTTCGAGTTCTATTCACAAGTTGTCATGCCAACGCGACACAATCTTCGTCGTCGCTGCCATATACCACCACCACACCACCTTCATCGTTGCTGCCATATACCACCACCACGCTACCATCATCGCTGCGACCATATATAGAACCACATATCTGCCACCAATCCAAGTCCATATGCCACCACCTATATCTGCCAAAAATCCGAATACATCTATACCACCACAGATACACCACCAATCTGAGTCCATCCCATATTAGGTTTGATTTCAATATCCCTTTGTTTTGAGATTTGTGTTTCATTGCCTGAGTAGGTTTCAAAAAAACCAGAGCAGTTTTTAGGCCAAAAATTCAGCGGGTGAGAATATTTTTCCCTATCCTGTTTTTAGGCTTTCGAGAGCGTTTTCAGACACTCGCCATCATAGCGATATTTTGTTGCAATTTTCGGCCATCGCAGCCCCAAATCGCTCCCAAAAAATATTAATCAAAAATGTTCGTGCCTATCCTATTTTTAGAGTTGTAGAAGAGTTCTGAAACACTCGCCATTATAGTGATTTTTTGGGAAAAAGAGCGCAAAAAAGGAGGCGCCAAAAAAAGAGATGAATTAACATTAAGAGGTCCAAGAAGAAGTGCCACAAAACTTTTCTCAGAAAGGAGAAGTACATGAAGGTAATTACCTATTCTTAAGGCCTTGTACTTTGTTTCCTTGATTTGATTCGTAGGCGTAGTGCTGAAATTTCTCTTGTCTAACTTAGGTGCCCCGAGATGGTGCGCAGATAGGATGGACTGTTGGGAGGCATTGGTGGATGAGTGGTGCTCTCTCAAATGGCTAGCCGACCACAACAAGGCCAAGGATAAGCGTGCCCAAATGAAAGGTGTGCCACACCATCAAGGGAGCTCCAACTTGTTTGAGTACGGGGATCACTGGGTATGTGGTTTGCTTCATGATTCATGCAATTAAATTTTTCATGCTAGCTTGATCCCTTAACTAATATTTTGTTCCTCTCTTTTAGGCGCGAAACAACAAGAAGGAGGTGCCACCGGTGTTCGACCTCTATGCCATGGCCCGTACTGCCCCGTACAAGAAGGCCTAGGCATTCTCCGAGGATGACCTCGATCATCCAAAGAGTTTCAGCAACATCTCCTCCCACAACAAGCTCGTGAGGTACAGAGATGAGGGGAAGGCGAGGAAAGGGAAGACTTCAACCTGAGCCAGATTCCTTTTGATCTAGAGCTCGTGATGATATCTGGTGGCGGGAGGCCCCATGGCTCGATAGCCATTGGGGATGGACTGATACATTGTCCTAGAACTCTCCCGGATATCAAGAAGCGCCAGACGAGCTCCGATCTTGAGATAATGCCTCGTCCATGGCCAATGGAGCTCGCCATCGAGGCTAGGGCCCAGGAGCTTCTGGCAAAGGTAACAGGCAGGCGGCGCAGGGGGGAGGGATATGGAGGAGAGGACGGCTAGGTTGTTGGACGAGGAGAGGAACCGGAACTACGCGTCTCACCGGGCCCTATACGAGATCCTAGTGGTACATTTCTCCTGCATATTATCCAAATCATGCACGTAATGTTCATTTCATCACTAACTAATATCACTGACTCATGAAAACACAATGTGCAGACCGTGTGCCAGAAAAATGGTCAGACCCCTCCGTCGATGCCCCAGATTGGTTAGCACCCACGGTGAGTTTCATTTGAATGGTCATTAGTTACTAGTATTCACATTTGAGTTGCATCATGCTAACGAGACATTGCAAATGATCTTTGGTGCATGGTGCCTCCCGACAAGCATCGACCGATCCTTCTGCGTCTGCCGCAACCCCGACCGGTCCTTCTCTGCCTCACACTGGCTCAAACCCGACCGGTCCTTCACCTCCGTGATGACGGTAAGTTTTCCCAAGTGTTTTGCTTAACAAATCCATACTTAGCTTAAAAAATGACTTATTTAGCTCCAAAATGACCTATACTTAGCTTCTTTTCCTCGAAAATGACATAATAACCTTACTTAGCTCCAAAATGACATATTTTACCTAGGATAGCTATAAAATGACCTATACTTAGCATTTTCCTCCAAAATGACTTAATATGCTTAGTTAGCTAAAAATGGCATAGCTACCTATGATAGCTCAATAATGATCTATACTTAGCTTAGTAGTTCATTTATGACAGAATTAGCATTCATAGGTAAAAAATGGCATAATAACCTTGGTTTAGCACCAAACTGTCATATCATTAGTTTGTTTTCCTCCAAAATGACAAAATAACCTTACCTAGGTCCAAAATGATAGATTTTAACTACGATAGCTCAAAAATGACCTACACTTACCATTTTATCCTCCAAAATGAATAAATATGCTAAGTTAGCTTAAAAATGGCCTAATTACCTAGGATAGCTCCATAATGATATATACTTAGCTTAGCTAGTTCATTTATGATATAATTAGCTTACTTAGGTAAAAAATGGCATAATAACCTTGGTTTAGCTCCAAACTGTCATATCATTAGTTTATTTTCCTCCAAAATTACAAAATAACCTTACCTAGCTCCAAAATGACGAATTTTAACTAGGATAGCTCAAAAATGACCTACACTTACTATTTTGTCCTCCAAAATGAATAAATATGCTTAGTTAGCTCGAAAATGGCCTAACTAGCTAGGTTCGCTCAAAAATGACCTATACTTAGCTTCTTTAGTTCATTTATTACATACTTAGCATACTTAGGTCAAAAATGGCATTATAATCTTGGTTAACTCCAAAATGACATTGACTTAGCTTATTTTCCTCAAAAATGACACAATAACCTTACTAACCTCCAAAATGACCTATTTACCTAGCTTAGCTCTAAAATGACCTACACTTAGCATTTTTACCTAACTTAGCTAAAAAATGGCATAATTACCGAAGTTACCGTCGTTAGAAGAAGAAGAAGATAAAGAAGAGGAGAAAAAGAAAGAGAAGAAAAATTCTTCTTCTTCTTCTTCTTCTTCTTCTTCTTCTAACTTTCTTCTTTCCCAATTTGTAGATTTTCTTTATATCACGGAAGCTTGTGTTCATGGAGTCTACTCTTCTCCTTGTCCTTCCTTTTTGTTTTGGTTTTTTAAGATGAACAATGTGAAACTTGCTACCTATATATGTATGTATGTATGAAACCACTGTATGCTTGTTGTTGGATATATGTTGGCTATATATATATGTTGGATATGGACTTTTAAGTTGGTATGTATATGTGTTGGATGATCATATCCATATGGCAGGGATATATATGTTTGTTGAACGTATTTTCAAAAAAAAATATATATATGTGAAATTGATTGAATTTAAGAAAAAACAGAAAAACAGGTGCAGTACAAGCACTTTGCTATCCGCTGGCGGACGGCAAAGAGCTCTGCCGTCAGCCAACAGACGAAAAAGCTACCACGTCCAGCTACCTGTGCAACCTGGGGTGGAACTGGGATGGCCTATCTGGTTGATTTGCCGTCTGCTGTCAGACGGCAAAGAACTTTGCATCTTTCTCGATTGTGATCATGAGTTCTTGTTGTATGCTTATTGTTTGTCATGATAGATTGTCCGGAGTGCGAAGCAGAGTACTACCATTCACGAAGGCAAGTTGCATTTTGATCATACCAGTTTTAGCTATGTTTTATTTTTGCACATAGTCCTTTGATGTAGGAGTGCATGATAGGAGTTTATACTTGTTGGATTTACTATCACCCAGTAGTTCATTTGAGGTAGGTCTGAACCGTACCAACTTTGTCGCCATAGTGTTATGTTACAATGCTTCGCCAAAGTAGACGTGGATTGGGGAGTGTTATCACTTTGAGATGTGAGTGACAACGTAGTAACTAGGACCAACTTTAATGAACTACCTAGGTGGAAATTGGTTTGTATGGTGGCGAAGTACAGTGGGAGCATTCATGGGAATCCATGGGAGTGCACACTAGTGGTCCGTCCACCGAGGCTCAAAGGGATCAACCTTATTTTCATGTCTATTACCTTTCGTGTGCAGCCGCAAGCCAATATGGGCTTTGGCTTAGTTGAGTAGATGGTGTGACCTCTTCCGGGATAGGCTAGCAGATGTACATGATGTAGGTGTACCGGCCTATCCGTGGGTTAGGGAAAATGCTTTCGAAAGACTATGTCTCGATCCTCCGATCAAGGATGTGGTCGAGTCTTGTGGGGAAAAGTGCACAACCTCTGCAGAGTTAAAAATCTAATCGATAAGCCGTGTCCCCGGTCATGGACAACTTGAGCTTTTAGTAGTGGAAATTTAGGGAGATCTCATCACTCTTAACTAATCAACTGGGTACAAAAATTTGGAATGATTGAGATGGGCATCATCTCAGACTTTGATATTTGTAGAAGTAGAACAATTATTTTTTATAGGAAAAAACTAGCTTGATGCAAAACTAAACTTAGAGCTTTCCACCAGCCAAATTGCATGTACTATGTAGGCTCATTACACTTTATGATGTGACTTGCCAGTACATTCCATGTACTGACCTACATGGCTGCAACTTATCATGTTGCAAATTTAACCGACGATGAATAAGGTGCGATAGGACGTTGTTTTGCACTCATCTTGCTCGTGGAGTTGATGGACTCGTTACACTCTTTGCTTCCGCATGTTTTTGTTTTACTTGGCCTTAGGCCATGTTAATGTAATAAATACTCTTTCAGGATTCTCGATATAAAAAATGTGTAATTGAAATATGTTGTAAATCCTCAAGTACTGTGTGTGTCAGCATACCGATCCAGGGATGACACTTAAGCACACAGACTCCGATCCCTTGAGATCTGGTCGCTACAAGATGGTATCAGAGCACACGTTGACTGTAGGATGCGACCCTAGAAAATGGAAATCCATAGGATAAAACCCATAATTTACAACACTTTTATACCTCTATTTTGGTCTCATACTTTTCCCTGCTTCACTACTAATTTGTCCTCTCTTTCAAACTGTAGATGTCGACCCCCATTGTTGAGTTTGCTCAGCCCGACACAACTATGCCCTTGGAAGACAGCTCTTGGATATTGCAGGACATCTGCGCATTGCCTTGCCCAGATTCACCGGTACCTTCACGGCCACTCTACCTGAGGAGATGCACTGGAAGATTGACATCCACATTCCAGGGCAAACTTTTGGAAATGCCATTGAGCCGATCGACTTCTACATAGAAGTAAGATCATGGGGCATTGGCAAAGGGATCGCTGTGCTCTTTGCACTTGGATGCATCCGCCAGGACTATCATGAGGATCTTAGGAAGACTAACTATGTCATGTACGCGCGCCGCAACTTGGATGGAGATGTGGTGCACACCAGGGAGGACGACACCATCACCTCACACATTGAGGACCTGGAGGAGCTCATCACTAGGATTAAGGAAGAGATGGACGACAGCCTCGTCACCTCCCACAACCTGACTACCTACAAGGTCGAGCTGGAAGAAGAGCTTCAGAACGCTCGCGCAGAGCATGAGGAGGAGCTCGATGCGCTACAGGATAAGTTCAACGACTTGAAGCTTCAGCTGGAGGAAGCTGAGGAAGAGCTTGATAACGGGGAGATCTCCAAGAGGAGCACTCTTACAGGGACTACGTCAGTCAGGACAAAGACTATGAGGACGACGATGAGGAGATACATAGTGATGCCGTTGGAGACGACATCAACATGATAGATCTCTCTTCCGATGAGGAGTAGATTTAGACCACCATGAGAGATTAGATTTGATAGTCAATTAGTATTTGATTGATTCATTTGTGGGACCTTGTCAAACCTTGTGACATGGCTCACCTTAGATTTGTTTCGTGTGAACTATTTGATTGAATTGAATTGGAGTGATTTGGATTTTTATTGACATCATTTGCATATGGATAGTGTTTCTCCCTTAGGCCTAATTCTATCTATACCCCATCTATGCTGACCCAACAGATGCGACCAAGGCGCGACCCTTTCGGGAGTGGCTCAGGGAATGATATCCCACCCGCCTTGGAACAATTGCTTCAGACCCAGAACCAGATGATATAGTTGATGATGCAGAATATGGCCCAGAACAACAACAACATCCTGCCTCCACCTCCACCTCCACCTCCACCTCCACCACAAATTGATAGCCTTACCCGTTTTCTAAGGCTAAATCGTCCAATCTTCACGAGCAGCCCGGAGCCGATTGTCGCAGATGACTGGCTTCGCAACAAGGGCAGGAAGCTAGCCACAATAGGATGCACTGATCAGGAGAAGGTGAGGTTTGCCTCTCACCAACTGGATGGACTTGCAGCTTCATGGTGGGAGAACTACACTGCCACGTACCCCATGAAGAATGTGACTTGGGCACAGTTCTAGCAGGCGTTCCGCACTGCTCATGTTTCAGCGGGAGTTATGGCTCTCAAGAAGAGGGAATTCCACAACTTGCACCAAGGAGGTCACTCAGTGTCTGAGTATGTTGATGACTTCAACAAGTTGTCCCATTACGCCCCAGGTGACGTGGCAACTGATGCAGCCAAGCAAGAGAAGTTTCTGGAGGGACTAAATGATGAGCTGGGAATTCATTTGATGGTAGAGACTTTTGATAACTATCAAGAGTTGGTGGACAAGGCGATCACTCTAGAGGGCAAGCATCAGCAGATGGAAAATCGCAAGAGGAAATATGGTCAAGCCAAGTTTCAGTCTGGAGCTCAGTAGAAGCCTCACTGCGCCCCTTTCTCAGGATATTTTGGTGCAGGACACAATAAGTTTGGAGGGCACAACCATCACCGCCATGGTGGTCATTCTTAGCATGGAGGCAATGGACACAACCACAATGGCCATCAGAATGGTAATGGGAATGGAGGAAACGACAATCACCATCACCCTACCCTTACTACACCAGTGAAGAAGGATCTGAGTCACATCACCTGCTTCAAGTGCAAGAAGATAGGGCACTACTCCAATGAGTATCCCGAGCTATAGAATGGGAATGGCAATGGAAGTTCTGGAGGCAAGAAACCCAATCCTTTCACTAAGGGGCATGTGAATCATGTCAACGTGGAACAAGTCTATGAACAACCGGATGCGGTGATTGGTAAGTTCTTGGTTAATTCTTTTCCAGCACTCATTCTATTTGACACTGGTGCATCGCATTCATTCATATCGAGGGGATTTGTGGATAAAGATAACTTGCCTACCGTAGCTCTTAAGTCACCTATTCTAGTGAGTTCCCTAGGAGCAGAGTCTATGACTACTCAGGCATGTTTTCAGTTGCCTTTGAACATAGGGGGAGATGTTTTTCCCATGGATATAATCATACTTGAGTCACAAGGGTTGGATGTAAGCCTAGGTATGGATTGGATGTCCAAATATCAGGGAAGCATTGATTGTGCCAGTAGGTCAATTCTTCTCACCACTCCAGAGAAGAAGAGGATCAAGTATGTATCCAGGCTTAAGCCTAAGAGGACTCAAGTGAACTCTCTTACGGGAGTTGACAAGGAAGAAGTACCAATGGTGAAGGATTATCCCAATGTATTTCCAAAGGAGTTACCCGGTATGCCACCGGATCGGGAGATTGAGTTTCTCATTGAGTTGCTGCCAGGCATCGGACCTATCTCCAAGAGGCCATACCGGATGCCCACTAATGATCTAGCGGAAGTCAAGAAGTAGATTGAGGAGTTTCTAGAGAAGGGGTATATTCGCCCGAGTTTATCACCTTGGGGAGCCCCAGTACTCTTAGTAGAGAAGAAGGATGGAACCTTGAGGATGTGTCTGGATTATCGCTCTTTGAATGAGGTGACCATCAAGAACAAGTATCCGCTACCGATGATCAATAACTTGTTTGACCAGTTGGAAGGAGCTAGTGTTTTCTCCAAGACTGACCATCGATCGGGTTATCATCAGTTGAAAATCCGTGAGAAGGATATACCTAAGACAGCTTTTACCACGAGGTATGGGCTTTATGAGTATACAGTCATGTCGTTTGGTTTGACTAATGCCCCCGCCTATTTGATGAGCATGATGAACAAGGTATTCTTGAGGTACTTGGATAAGTTTGTTGTGATATTCATTGATGATATATGGGTTTTCTCCAAGAATGAGGAGGAGCACGCGGAACATCTGCGCTTAGTTCTGGAGAAGCTCACAGAACACCAACTTTATGCCAAGTTCAACAAGTGTGAGTTTTGGGTGAAGGAAGTCGGATTTCTCAGACATGTTGTGTCAGGGGAAAGAATTAACGTGGACCCTTCCAAGGTAGAAGCAGTCACAGAATGGAAGGCACCGACCTCAGTTAGCGAGATCCGCAGTTTCCTTGGACTTGCAGGATATTATCGAAGGTTCATTGAGAATTTCTCCAAGATTGCAAAGCCCATGACGGAGTTGTTGAAGAAGGACACCAAGTATATTTGGACTGAGGAATGTGAAGCCAGTTTCCAAGAGTTGAAGAAATGTTTGGTTACACCTCCAGTGCTAATTCTACCGAACATACACAAGGACTTTCAGGTGTATTGCGATGCTTCACGCCAAGGAGTTGGAGGCGTGCTTATGCAAGAACGAAAGGTTTTTGCTTATGCTTCACGTCAGCTTTGACCTCATGAATTGAACTATGCCACACATGATCTGGAGTTAGCAGCAGTGGTGCATGCACTCAGGACTTGGAGACATTTCCTTATCGGGAACCAATGTGATGTCTACACCGATCACAAGAGTTTGAAGTACATCTTCATGCAGAAATAGTTTAACCTTAGGAAAAGGAGATGGTTGGAACTCATCAAGGATTATGACATGAGTTTGCATTATCATCCAGGAAAAGCCAACGTCGTGGCAGATGCGTTGATACGTAAGAGCTATGTCAAAACTCTTGTCGCGGGAGGATTACCTCAGGAGTCATGTGATGAACTTAGAGAGCTGAGTTGGAAATAGTTCCAAGAGGCTATGTTGCCGCACTCGAAGTTCAGTCCATCTTGTTGGCAAAGATCAGAGAAGCTCAGAAGTTGGATCATGGTATTGTTGAGATAAAGGAGAGGACCAACAAAGGAAAGGCAGAAGGATTCTGTGAGGATGAGCATGGAACCATATGGTTTGAGCAATGTATTTGTGTGCCCAACGGTCTAGAGATCAGGAAGTTTATTTTTCAGGAGGCTCATGATTCACCTTACTCGATACATCCGAGGAACACCAAGATGTATTTGGACTTGAAGGAAAGTTTTTGGTGGACCGGTATGAAGAGGGAAATTGCTGAGTATGTAGTAATATGTGATGTATGTCAGAGGTTAAAGGCAGAGCATTAGAAACCAGCAGGTTTGCTTCAGCCATTCCGATACCTGATTGGAAATGGGATAAACTTGGCATGGACTTCATCATGGGATTACCCAGGACCCATTCAGGTTATGATTCCATTTGGGTGATTGGTTATCGCTTGACCAAGGTTGCTCACTTCATTCCTGTGAAGACTACCTATACAAGTGGTAAGCTGGCGAAGATATATATGACCAGGATTGTATGTCTGCATGGAGTTCTGAGGACCATTGTATCAGATAGAGGAACACAATTTACTTCAAAGTTTTGGCATCAGCTACACGAAACTTTGGGTACCAGGCTAGAATTCAGTACAGCCTTCCATCCACAGACAGTTGGGCAGACAGAGAGGTTGAATCAGATTCTGGAGGACATGTTTATAGCTTGTGCGCTACACTACGGGTCTAGTTGGGATGATAACTTACCTTATGCAAAGTTCCCATACAACAACAGCTATCAAGCCAGTTTGCAGATGACCCCTTTTGAGGCATTATATGGGAGGAAGGGCAGAACACCGTTGATGTGGGATGGAGTTGGTGATTGCAAATTGCTTGGATCAGATTTGATTCAAGATTCCGAGGAGAAGGTCAAGTAGATCCGTGATAGACTTAAGATAGCTCAGTCTAGACAGAAGAGTTATGTCGATGCTAAACGCAAGGAAGTGATTTATGAAGTGGGAGATAGAGCATCTCTGCGGGTGTCTCCACTTCGAGGTATTAAGAGGTTTGGAGTCAAAGGAAAGTTAGCACCACGATTCGTGGGGCCATACAGAGTTCTGTAATGCAAAGGGGAAGTTGCATACAAGTTGGAACTACCAGAGGGTTTGTCAGGAGTTCATGATGTGTTCCATGTTTCCCAACTGAAGAAGTGTCATGCAGAGATGGCAGATATTCCTTTGAGAGACACAGTGCCTCTAGAAGCAGTTCCGTTGGATAACGAAATAAGTTATGAGTAGAATCCTGTTATGATTCTTGAGACTACCGAGAGGATCACTCGTACCAAGGTTATCATGTTCTACAAGGTTCAGTGGAGTCACCACACCGAGGAGGAAGCTACTTGGGAACGAGAAGAAGATCTCAAGTGTGACCATCCACACCTTTTTGCTGGCCAACCCGAATCTCAAGGACAAGATTCATCTTAAGGGGGGTAGGTTTGTAACATCCCAAATTTTCAATTTGGAATGTTTTACAATTATTAGTTAAGCATCTATGCATTATGATTGAAATGAATGTGGCAATTATATTTTCATCTTTTTTATTTGACTTCTTTTCAATTGGCATTTGAGTTTACTCAATTACCTGACAATATACTTTGAAAAAAAGTATAATAGGAGGTAACATGACACCCCAAAAGTCAGAAGAAAATAGTGCCAATTTAGTTGAAAGTCAAATTTGGTTTCATTTTGGATTTTCTTTAAATAATGTTTTTATAAAGTTTATATTTTGACTCTAAAGAAATGTTCACGCTTTAGGGTTTATTTGTCTGATCGTTTTGGTATATAATACCTTATATTTTGTTTTCTGCTTCAGATCTAAAAAGAAAGAGTTTCCAAAAAAAGAAGAGAAACACAGCTAATCCCCTTCGTGATGATGTTACACGTTATTTCTTGATGATGATCATCTTGATGTGGTAATCCCCTTCGGTGGGATGCCTCCGATACTTTCTTGTTGCTACTTGCATCGTGCATGACCCTACCTCCTTATGAGTGTTATGCGGGTGAGAGTAGTTAGATGCTAAGTAGTTGCTACACAAAGTTGGACGGGAATATGCATGGTGAGGGAAACAAAACGATTTCAAAGACTTTTCGAAAACCCCGTCAGGTGCTACTAATGCCCGAGGGAGATGATGATGAGCTAGGTAGCCACTTGATAAAGAAGTGGTGTACCAGAGCAATTGAGTGTGTGTGGTTTTCGACAACGGATTGGTCTAAGTTGCGATCGTTACTCCAACCTTACATGTACAACCACGATACCCCTTATGGGTGGGGCTTTGTTGATTACCTTGGTGGGTACTAGCATAGAGCCCGCATTACTAGTGGCAGGAGTGAAGTGCTCACTCTCGATACGGGGTCGTATCGGAATGGATGATCATGTGCTTGCTTCACAGGCACAGGCTACACCGTTGCTTGCCCTCATGGATGATATGTGTGATGTATATCATGAGGGATGGCACCAGCGACTGGACTCTCTGTTTAGTATCGCTAGGGAAAGGCAATGTTCAGGTGCTTACCTCGGGTATGTGATATACCGCGAGTCGTGGATGACACGGAAGTTCCCTGAGTCTTGTGGGTAAAGTGTGCAACCTCTGCAGAGTGTAAAACTATTCGAATGGTCGTGTCCACGGTCAAGGACAGTTGAATGACCGCTCTTGTGCTATATCCATGGGTTCTACACTTGGTGTTTGTATGTGTGGATGATACAAGGATGAAACTTGGGCTACGTCCGATGACTTGGCACGATGATGAACATGACTTGGCTTATGATGAAAACTGAGACTTGTTCACATAAATACCTGTCAATTGTTGATGCATGCTTGCTTATGTTACTTGATCACGTCATTGCACTTAAAACTAGCTTTCTGCAAAACTTACCTACTTAGTGTTATATCATGCATTGTTAAACCTTTTTCCAAACATGGGTTGCTTGCGAGTACAATCAAAGTAATCAATGGCTTGCCACTGGTTATTTAATTGACCACGCATGGAAGAACAAGAATACGGTGAAGAGTTCATTGGTGACGAACATGCGAACTATGATGCTTCCCAGTCAGAATGCCTGTAGGTTTAAGGCAAATGGCATGGGTTCACGCTTTCGACCAAGATTTCTGTTGCTTGTTATGTTTAAGTGTTTGGCCCTTGTGGCCCTATCTATATAAGAATTGACATCCATGGTCCTTATTTGTGTAAGACGGTATGCAAGGATGTAAGACTCTTGTTATTCAGCTTCTGTGTGTTCAGTGAGCATTGTTCTCTAGGATCACTATACACATGCATTCGGTGATCACGACTTATCAGTCGGGGTCCCCAAAGATAGCCACATCTAATCGGAAGATAGGGACAACTTCACCTTTATCACTAGAGCTCGCGCACGCCAGGTAAATTATCAGGTACTTTCATTTCTTGGAAATCCTTCTAATATTTATCAACATATGATTCTGCCTAAATTAGATACTTTTGTTTTACTTATGAATGAAGGACCTAGCATGGATAAAAAGGATAGGCATTGGAGAGGGACCATGCATGGAGAAGGAGGTGCACGTGTGGGAAAGCACAATGGAGTTTCCAGTGGTGATTTTTGAACTTTGAAGCCACCATCAGGAGTGCTTGAAGGCTTGGACGAAATATACAATATGCCACTTCATAAATTTCGTCCATAGGCTATTATAGGTACGGTGTGACCTTATGTTTGGGCCCTAAGGGCTGTATATATGTGGGAATAGAGAGGGATTTTGGTGACCCATTGAAGGAGGAGTCTGAAAACAATCCTAAGTCGGTTTCCCCACACATACGGACTCTAAAAACAGCCTATAATGTAGTATTTCGAAATTACATGGTCTTGGTCCAAAAATAAGGTTACACGACACCTATAATAGCCTATGGACAAATTTTTTGAAGTGGCATATTGTATATTTTGTGCAAGCCTTCATGGTCTCCTTATGGTGGCTTCAAACTGCAAAAATCACCACTTGAAACTCCATTGTTCTTTCCCACATGCACACTGTCGGTGCATTAGGACAGGGGTACCCAGTGCCCCTGAATTATGCACATGCGGTAGTAAGCTGAACCCTTCGACATTAAGCCAAACCCGGCAATCAATCAAGACAAGACTCCAGCGAGCCTGACCCGGCAGCCCAAGCTTGGACTGCTGCGTGCCAAGCATGTTACCGGCGCTTTCGGGGAACCAGGACGTGCACCCTTCATGAAAATCCGGCAAGCCATGCCTCGGCAGGTGCGAGCTGATCTGTCACTGCTCCACCTCATCGCAAGGCCAGACACTTCTCGATGCGGTGTCGAGCCCCGAGGTGGCTAAGTGGCTCTCGCTAAGCATGTGGCGACACACTGGGAGATAAATTATGCCTCCTTGACACCCGTCCATAGATGTGTCAAGCTGAGGTGCGATAGTTAGCTAGAGCGGTGGTATAAGCTTAACGACGATGCGCCCCCGCATGCCACCTAGACTAGCAAGGATGGTACTTTGTCCCTAACGCTACAGTTAGGTATGATGAGCTCTGTTAGCCATCTAATCATCAGACAATGATTGTTTTGCCACCGTGGTTGCCTCTTGTGCTATAAAAGGAGGCCCAAGGCAATCAAGCTCGGGATTTGGACTTTTGAACACTTGTACACGCGTAGTAACTACCCCGAAGGCAACCCTTGCCGGGATGGAGTGCTGCACGCTCTTCGTGTTCCTCTGATCAATCCACCCACAAAGTAGGAGTAGGGTTTTATGCTTCACAGTGGCCCGAACTTGGGTAAATCGTTGTGTCGTCTCACTGTCTCTGCTCTTTGTACTTGCGTCCACACCCCTGCTGAACCACGAAGGGGCAGATGGCCCCATAGGTGACCGAGTGCATCCAGCCTCGACACCTTTGGCGTTTGAGCTAGGGGCGCTACATTGGTGGAAACCTAAGATTGTGATCGACGCATCGATCTTCATCATCATCCTCTCCAATAAATGCTGCCAAGAAGAAATATGGTGCAGCCATGTATCCCTGCACTTTGAAGGCTCCGTCACACGTGGCCGCGGGCGCCATCGACACTGGAGTTGTCGCAAGTGAGGCAGGCGTCGTGGGCGACGCGACCTGCGGAGGCGGGGCCCTCATGTAGTCCCCCACGGTCGAGGATGGAGCAGGAGGCGCCTGAGAGGAGCGACCACAACAACTTAGTGAGCCCGGCCCTAACCGTTCTTTGCCTCCCTGCTAAGTTGATGGCCCCAGCCACCTCGGCACCGACCGGTCTGGTGCAAGCCGTGACACTTCAGCCATGCCCATCATCGGTGGGACTGCTGGGCGTGGGCCCCATGCAGAACAAGATGGAGCACCGAGCGGGGCCATAAACCCACAAGCTCGGCCTCCTGCACGCTAGACGGCCCTAGTTAGTGGCACACAGTATGGAGAACACGGTGACGCTTCTCTTGGTCCCACCAAGATCCAAGCGACATCGCGGTCCGCCTCTTTCGCCATGCCAGTCAAAACAAAGGAAGCCATGGCGTGAGTCCGGATGCTGCTCAACTTTATGTCAACAGCTGATAAGATGGATGAATGGAGAGCCACCATTTAGAGTTTGATTTCCTTCGTCAAAGCCAACAAGACCCAACATGTAGAACCATCGTGACGTATACAAATGACACCAGTAGCCTAGGACGACGAGCGCATCGAAGGGGCTACACCAATAGGACAATCCCCTCCATGACAACAGGCCGAGAGGCAGCCACAGCAAGCTTCAAATGCTGACGAGCATGACAAAGCGACCATAGTCTCATCTGGTCCGTGCGACATCTTTAATCAATGGTGTGACCTTGAAGACCGACAGAAGGAAGACGCATGCATCATCATCGAATGATTTTGGAAAGCACACCGTCAATCTGACAAGGGCAATAGTCCGAACATCGGAAACCCCGCGCCTAGTGCTGGCGGGTACCTTCCTGACAAGGTCAGTTGCCCTGCCTTCACTAGCGAGCTGCGACGGGTCCGCGGTCCGTCTACCCGAGCTTTCAAGGAGCTACCTGAGAAATACAATGGGAAGCTGAACCCGGCAGAGTTCTTGGGCATGTACAAAATAGTTGTCCAAGTCGTAGGTGGAAGAGATGAAAAGCTGCTTGACAACTATTTCCCTTTGGCATTTAAGCCGAATGTAAGATCATGGCTGATGCACCTGGAGGAGAATCCAATTTCATCATGCGTTGATCTATGCAATGAGTTCGTTGGTGCCTTCAAAGGTGGTCACCAGGAACCAGACCAGCCCAGCGATCTCCAAGTCCTCCCGTAGAAGGAGGGAGAAACTTTGAGGAAGTATGTCCAGAGATTCAGCCGAGTGCACAACAACATCCAAGAAATACACCCTGCGGTAGTAATTTCCCGTGTTCCATTCGAATGTGCGCAACAGGAGGATGCGAGCTAAGATGAATGTTAAGCTCTCCAAGACTGTCCATGAGATTTACACCTTGGCGGCTAAAGCTGCTGGAGCTGAAGAAGGAAGGCGACTCCCCGGGGAGGAGGCAAATGTGGAAGATGACTCTGATGATGATGACGACATCCCCGACCTGAAGGGAAGAAACATGAAGCACAACAAGAAGCGTAAGGGAAAGGCAATATTGGGTGTTGAGAGCTCTAGAGACCTTAGTACTGGTGTCACAACCCTAGCAAGTGTCTAGGCTAGCATTGTGTTTGTATCATCATCATCATCCTTGCATCAATATGAAATGGGGAGAAAGAAAGAAACCCTAAGCATTTTATGAATTAAAGGAATTCCAGATAAATGAAATTTCAACAAATCCAAAATGCCCATAAAAAATGTTCCCTATGTCTGATAATTAAAGGCATGGATATACCGGGGACCATTTCAATTATTTGAACATTGGAAATATTTTAAATTAATGATTTATGTCTCTGAAAATGACAAATAAAAACATTATCATTATCACTGCTTTCAAAATAATCCGAAACTTTTGATACAAGTTTGAAATATTCAAACTTGAAGTTATAAAAAGTTTTAGAATTATTGAAGGGGTATTTGGACCTACAAGAAATAAACAAATGTCAGAAGAAATCAAAAAACAGAAATAAAAGAAAAAGGGAGAAGCTTACCTGTGGCCCAACACTGTAGCAGGCCCGGCCCAGGAGCGAACCGGTGCCAGTCGTCGTCCTCCTCACGCCAGAAGGACGCCGGGCGCGTGGTCGCCGCGCGCCGGCCAACTCCTCCCTGCCTGGCACCTTGCTGGAGGGATGCGAGGGCGCCAGCACGAAGCACCTCGCCGTCGTGGCCCCCTCTTCTCTCTTCTCTCCCACACGCTCTATCTCTCCCTTGCGCATTCCCCTCTCTGCTCTCGCCATGGCCGCCCCGCTCCTCGCCGTCGTGCCGTCGCCCTAGCCAACCCCGAGCCCACCTGAGCCAGCCAAACCCTCCGCCCGAACCCCCTCTACCTCCTAGCCGAGCCACGCATCGCCGGAAGCTCTCTGTCGTCACCGCGCCGTCTTCCTCCTCGGGTCGCCGGAGGGGAAATCGAAGCTCGCCGTTGATTCCGACCATCCCCGAGCCCGCTTTCGACGCCCCTGCGTTCGCCATGAGCCCCTGGTCCTTTTTCCCCTCTTTCCCCCTTCTATCTCGCGCCCTAGCCTCGGATTCCATCGGAGCCCGAATGGCGCCGCCGCCTGAGCTCGTCGCTGGTCGCGTTCCGGTGATCGGTTGGACCTTCCGAGGCCACCATTAAGCTTGCGGAGTCGCGTAGTTGCTGTAAGTGCCAAGTAGGAGCTTTGTCGTGCCCTGGTTCGATGAGCCCGAGCTCGCCCGAGCTCCGACCGCCGCCCAGCTCATCGCCGGCGTCGATTCCGACCACCCCAGCTCGTGGGAAGGGTCGGAATGGACGTGCGCGTCGACGCTGGGTAGATAGGTGCCATCCGCCATGGATTTGGTTGCTGAAGGTGGGTTTCCGAGCCCCTCCGCCGTTCCTGGAGTCGCCGGTGGCTCAACGCCGGTGGCCCTAGTCAGTTTGACCACGGGGTTTAACCCCTGACAGGTGGGGCCAGCCCCCTGGCTAATTAGAAATTAGTGCTAATTAAACATTTTAATTAATTAAGTTAATTAGACACTGACAGGTGGGCCGAGTTAGTTAATTAAAACAGGATTAGTTTTAATCATTTAATTAAATTAACTAGACACTGACATGTGGACCCCACATGTCAGGTTTGACTCTGGGCCGAGTCAGCTGACCAGCTAATGTCATCATGACATCATGCTGATGCATAAGTCAATTTCCTATTTAAAAATAGTTCCAGAAATTATTTAGAACTTTGAAAAATCATATAAATTAATATGTAACTCAGATGAAAATAATTTATATATGAAAATTTATCAGAAAAATCCAATGAATCCAATGGTGCTATTCTCATGCATGTTAGAGCAACCTAAATAGGTGAACATGGACATTTTAACATTAGGTCAATATATGGAATTTGAAATGAGAACAACTTTGAACCTATATTCAAATCCATTTCAAATTGACATGACCACTAGTTACATTAGCTCATCCATGCATACTACTATGCCATGATCATGCATCATATTGTCGTATCTACTTGTATTGAATGCTTCTATCTGCGTTGTGGTAGGCCCTAATCCGGAGGATACTACTCCGTACCCTGACGAAGGAGAGAGCTCTTCTGCAACCCAGCAAGGCAAGCAACCCCATTGATCATTCCGATAACATCCCATTCCCTTGCTCCTGCCCTCATTTATTGCATTTGGACAAACGATCACATGTCAGTCATACACGATAGATGATCCCATTCTTATGCATGACCTGATCTTGTCATAGTAAATAGCTAAACCTTGCAACCTAGCATACCTGGTAGATACTTGTGCCATGATGTGCTTAGCTTACCTTGCCTGCTATGTTTGCTAAGCTTAGAGTATGTCAGGTCTGTTTCATCTGGGTGATGAACTGAGTGAAATGGTGTTGTCCGATGTGATGAGCATATAATGAATACGATTTGGTAAAGGTAGCGATGAGAGGCTATGTAGGAGTACATAGTGGGTTGTCTCATTGGGACCGTTCTTAGGAACTGGGTTCCGTGTTTGTGATCCAAGACTAGTTACTACCATGCATTGGGTTCCGGTAACTCGACCCCTCTTGACTTATCAGTCGCTTAGTCTTTGGTCCAGGTATTGCAAGTAGTTTCTGGTGTTTATAGCATGTTGGAGGCCGTGCGTAGCGCTGACCCTCGGGCTGGGTTACGACGCGGTAGGCAGTGGCACGGTGTACCAAGGGTCACCCGAATGGTGGGCTTGGGAACCCTGCGCACATCATTTGGGACCGTAGCGGAAACTTCGGCCGGACTTTCGTGCGGGTCAGTCTGAAATAGGCGGTAGCCTGGACTAGAGGTCTTATGTGATTGACGGTCGTGGCCGACTCCCTCGCTGGGCATCTGCTTGAAGGTTGCCGAGGTGCATGGTTTTATAAGCACACAGCGATAAGTGGCGAGAGCGTGTGTGAAGAAGTACACCCCTGCAGGGTATGAAACTATTCGAATAGCCGCGTCCTCGGATATGGACTACTTGGAGAACTTATGTTGTTCATAGATAATCAAATGGATACTTCTAAAAATCTCAAGACAAGTGTGAGTACCGTGAATGGCACTCTTTCGGAAGGGGAAGGTGAATCCATGGTAGTGTATTGTGATGGAGGTAGTGGAATTTTGTGTGATAACTAAAGTTGTAACAAGGAGTTAAAATTGAGTGGTGTAGGTTAGCCATGAGTCAAAGCTGGCTTTCTACATAAACTCCACCACCCCCTTGTTGATACATGAGCATAAATAGACTAGGTCTGTTTTAAACACTTGCTGAGTACGATTGTACTCATCCTTGCTTAATTAATGTTGCAGAAGAGAACCAGGACCCATCAGGTGGGTTCTATCTAGACGTTGACGATGCCGAATAGCTGGTGTCCCAGCTACGATCTTGCCCGTGTGGTGGGCTATAGATAGTCAGGCCATGTGCCTCTTTTATATTTTGCCGTCTGTACCCAGACAACTTTAGTTTCTGCTGGCTTGTATGACTATATTTGTATGACTTGAGTGCCGGGTCATGTGACCCCTGTTTGTATGAACATATTATGCAAGGCTCGTCTGAGCCTCTTAAATAAAAGTCATGTTATTGTATGGTTATGTTGTGATGCCATGGTTATATCGATGCATATCGGGCATGTCGTGCGTACGTGTGACGTGCAACGGTATGTATGGGATCCGACACCTAGTCGTGTGCCCTTAGTAGTACTCTTTACGGGAAACTGCCTCTTTATGCTTCCACCGAGCCATGGTAGCTTGCTACTGCTCCGGACACATTGATTGACCGACATGTATCCTTCTTTGCTGCTGTGTCTGTCCCTTCGGGGAATTGTCTCGCAGTGTAATGGAGTCCCTGTAGCCTGTTACGACTCGTCTACGTGCAGTGATGACATTCGTGTCTCACGACGTAATGGAGTCCTTGTAACTTGCTACGACTCGTCTACACACGCTTGAGGCCGACACCTGCATTGCTGGGTTATGTATGCCTGTTTCCGTACGGATGTGCCACTTGTGTTCTATGACTAGTTATGTCGGCCCGGGTTCTTTGTTGTGTGATTGCCAGCGACATGTTCACATACGTGAGCCAAAAGACGCAAACGGTCCCGGCCAAGGTAAGGTGACAGCCGTGGAGTATCGTGCGTGAGGCCGCAAGGTGATGTGGCTTGTTATAGTATGGAATCATATGACTTAGGATCGGGGTCCCGACAACTGGCAAGAAGATGAAGGCCGAAACCCCCAGGAAGGGAGCTGCCAAGTGCGCTCATTGCCAGGAGGCTGCTGCCACTAAGTAGACCGTGAGGTCTGATGGGCCATACTGCAAAATTCACCGCACCAAGGGCCATGATCTCCAAGAATGCCAACAAGTCGAGACAGTACTGCCAGGAAGGGCCATGGCGGCAAAGGAGATCGCCGCTGCAAAGCCCCGCAGTAAAATGAGAAACCCGCCAGAGACCGTGAGAACAAAGAAACAAACGATATAAGTGAAGAAGAGGATGATGATGATCATTCCAATGACAAGGAGTTTCAGAAAGCAACCGAAGTCATGTGCATTGACGGGGGTGCATCCTTGTATTCTCCTCACCACCAGCTCAAACAGTTCGCATGCAAGGTCAATGTCGTGGAGCCAACTGGACACTCTAGGAAGCTGCTCAAATGGTCATGCACGCCTATCATATTTGATGAAGAGGATCATCCTGACCGTACCACTACGGCCGAATGCTTGACATTATTTTCCCCCCGACAATCCACAACCTCAAGGTGTCCAAGATGTTAGTTGATGATAGGGCAGCATTGAACTTGATATCCCCCAAAAGGGCTGAGAAACTACATATCCTTGATGAAGTGTTTGTGGCTACAAGTACTTTCCAAGGAATTAACCCCGACAGGAGTCGACCCAAGGGAAATATGACCATGCAGGTGACATTTGGCGAGGAACTGAACTTCCATACAGAGATGATAGTGTTCGACGTAGCCAAGATCCCTCCACCTTACAGCGAAATCCTCGGTCGCCTAGCCTTGGCAAAATTCATGGCAGCATCCCACTATGCTTACATTACTTTGAAGTTGCCAGGGCCCATTGGAATCATTTCCATCCCATCCAACAAGAAGAATGCAGCTATCTACGTGGACGAGATGTACCATGCCGCAGTTGCAGCTGAGGCCATAGAAGTCCCAGCTTCGACCAAGGAATCAAAGAAATCGAAGAAGGCTAGTAGGAGCACTACCAAGGACTCTGGGAAGAGTGACTCTTCAGAGTGCGCTGCACCCGATGATGACCTACCGGGAGTTCCACTAGAAAGAAGACCAAGGACACCTACCCTAAGACAAACATAGTCCTAGGCAAGGTGGACGGCACTAGTGGTACATTCACCATCAGTGCTACCCTTACTAAAAAATAGGAAAGCACGCTCATTGCCTTCCTACGGGCAAATGTCGATGTGTTTGCCTGGCTACCATCTAACATCCCCGGTGTTCCGAGGGAGGTAATTGAGCACCACCTTGATGTATATCCTCATGCCCGACCCGTCAACAAAAGGTTAGGAAGCAAGCCCTGGATCGACAATAGTTCATTGCCGAGGAAATCAAGAAACTTGAAGCAGGTGGTCTGGTCCGAGGAGTGCTACATCCGACTTGGCTAGCAAACCCGGTGGTGGTACGCAAGGCGAATGGGAAATGGAGGCTTTGCACATATTTCACCGACTTGAACAAAGCTTGCCCAAAGGACCCTTTTCCCTTGCCACACATAGATCAGATTGTCGACTCCACCTCCGGATGTGACTTGCTTTCTTTTTTGGATGCATACTCCGGATACCACTAGATATTTATGGCCAAAGAAGATGAGGATAAGACCGCATTCATAACTCCCTGGGGAACATACTATTTTGTGTGTATGCCCTTCGGGTTAAAGAGTGCTGGTTCAACCTTCGCCAGAGCAGTTCGATTGGTTTTGGACCTCAACTACATAGAAACGTGGAAGCTTACATGGATGACATAATAGTAAAGACCAAAGACGAAGCAACTCTCATTCAGGATCTAGAAGAAACTTTTACAAACTTGAGCAAGGTCAACCTGAAGCTCAACCATGAAAAGTGTGTGTTTTGTGTTCCATCTCGCAAGCTACTTGGGTTCTTTGTATCTCAACGAGGAATAGAAGCTAATCCCGAAAATATCAAGGCGATCAAATAGATACAAGCATCCACGACCATCAAAGATATCAGGCGTTTGACCGGATGTGTTGCCTCATCGAGTAGGTTCATCTCCATGTTGGCCAAGCGCACCTTGCCGTTCTTCAAGATCTTGAAGAAGGCTCGCCTGATGAAGTGGACTAAAGAGGCAGATGCAGCGTTCCAAGACCTGAACAATTACCTTTCCTCTGCTCCTACCTTGGTTGCTCCTAAACCACAAGAGTTGTTGCTGTTATATTTAGCAGCGGCGAATCAAGTGGTTAGTGCAGCACTAGTGGCGCAGCGGGAAGCAGATGAAGATTCAGCGACTGCTGCCAATGCTGTCGGGGACGAGACAGAAACATCCATCGTAGGACTCGATACAGATCAAGGGGGACTTCAGCAGATGGACGATAGCAGATTTAAAGAGGTGGTGAAGATGAAAATGGTGCAACGACCTTTGTACTTTGTTAGTTCCTTGTTATAGGGAGATAGGTCAAGGTTCTTTCGAGTACAAAAGTTGATCTTCGACATCATCATGGCCTCGAGGAATGTGCACCACTACCTCCAAGACAATGAGATCACATTTGTTACATGTTTCCCCTTGCAATGCATAGTGAGGAACCCTGAAGCCAATAACAGGATATGAGAGGACTTCCACCATTTCCCATGGGCACTTGAGTTGTCAAGGTTCGGATTGAAGTATGAGAGCACTTCCATCATTCAAAGCAGGGCATTGGCAGAGTTTATCATAGAATGGACACACATGCCACATGGAGAATTCTAGAGACAATCCTCCCGGGCAAAGAAGCACCCAAAGATTGGATCATGTACTTGGATGGTGCTTTCTCACTCCAGGGCGCCGGAGTAGAGATGCTCCTCGTTTCCCCACCAGAGAACACCCCAAGTATTTTGTTCAAATGCACTTTCCCCAGGAGGAGCCACCAACAATACCGTTGAGTACGAGGGCCTCCTTGTCATACTTAGAATCATGGTAGATTTGGGGATCAAGAGATTGGTTGGCCGAGGAGACTCTCAGCTTTAGGTGAAGCAAGTCAACAAAGATTACTAGAGCCCGCTGATGGAGGCATACATGGAAGATGTGAGGAAATTGGAGGAGCACTTCGATGGACTGCAAGTATAGCATGTGCCACGAGGAGAAAACGACATTGCTGACCATCTATCAAAGCATGCTGCATAGAAGCTTCCTGCAGAACCATAGACTTTTATTAGGCGCCTCACCCAACCATCGGTATCCCCATCAGTGATGTCCAGAAAGAGAAGGAAGATGAACTCCTAAAACCATTTACCGGCAAAGCTCCCTGAAGCTGTTGGTAGAGAAGCTGCCATGGAAGGACCCGTTCCGGTTGATGAGTAGCTCCTTCCCGTAGGCCCCAGGTTCTTGCGGTTGAGGCAAGCGCACCCAGGAACGAGGATATGCCTTTAGTTCTTGTTGCCGGGCCACATGATCCGACCTGGGCACATCATATAGTCCACTTCCTTCAAACACGAGAACTCCCCGAAGAGCAACAGGCAGCTGAAAAAGCAGCCTGCCAATCAAGTATGTACCAGTTTATCGATAACATCTTGTACAGAAGATGACCAAGCAGTGTGAAATTAATGTGCATCTCCAGGGGAGATGGACTTAAGCTGTTGGCGGAGATTCACTGAACAATATATGGCTCTCACATAGGATCAAGGGTGTAGCGACCCGACCTGAAAGGTCGAATCTCCGGTGTTTCCGTACCATCCCAAGATCATGCTGGTACACACACGGCACATCAATGTATATATCAAAGGGAAATCACAC
Source organism: Hordeum marinum (assembly GCA_022496015.1). Classification (NCBI taxonomy): domain Eukaryota; kingdom Viridiplantae; phylum Streptophyta; class Magnoliopsida; order Poales; family Poaceae; genus Hordeum; species Hordeum marinum. The sequence continues at coordinate 266,779,699 of CM039673.1, forward strand.
AGCATTACATTAATCGAAATCTCATATCGAGTCCTTTATTACAATAAAAATTACAATAAAGTGGCCGAAGGCCAACTCATGAGAATATCTAAATCTTGCGGAAGCGTCGAAGGTAGATGAGTCCATCTAACTCCAAGGGAATCTCACTGAGCATAGAACGTGTCCTCACTCCTGGTCGGAAAAGTACTCTGCAACATGATACGTTGCAGCCATGTAGGTCAGCATATGGAATATGCTGGCAAAGTCACAAGAGAGGGGTGAAAAGATAATCATCTAGTCTATATGCATATATGGCAGGTGGGGTGGTAAGTTTTTGCGTAAAGCCAATTTTTCCTACATCAAGAGAGGGATAAGCAAAAATATTACTAAGTTGGTTGATTAATGAGATGGTTCCACCAACCTATTCTCATACCCAAATTGTTAATACCCACATCCTCATTATTAATTGTGTTGAGAGTTCCGAATGTTTCAGTTCCTTTGGCTCAAGTCGTCCATGACCGTGGACACGGCTAATCGATTAGGTTTGCGTACTCTGCAGAGTTTTGCACACGTTCCCCACAAGATTTGGTCGCCTCCGTTTGATTTCTCGCACTTCAGGGTGTTTGAGAAACGGATGACCAAAACATGGTCTTCCAAAGGGTTTCCCTGCGACTCTGTCGGTGCCCATCCTTTCCTACCGTTCTTCTACCTCTCGTAGCACCGCCTATCCAGGGTCACCATGATATCCAACCAAGCCAGAGCCCATAATGACTTGTGGCTGTGCAGGTAAGCCTTGGGTCTTGAAGCATCCATCCATCTCTTTGTGCCTGGGTGGACCTTTCCGCGTGAATACTGGCCATCTCCAGCATCACCTAGGCAAATCCACTGGTTTCTCCAGGGTGCCGTTCAACCATCATCCACCCAGAGGTATGTTGAAAACTTGGAGTCTTGAATCTTGATCATTATGTAGGTCTGGAAATTATTAACTCTCTCAACTCTCATGAATCACACAACCAACCCCGTCTACTATTAGCATAGCAAAAGTAAAACAACGTTTCCCGGGGCCAATGTTGTCAAAAGGGTTGAGATGGGTACCTACCACATGATACTACTACAATGTAACCAAGTTTCCAACTAACCTATCTTGCATGCAATTGGGGAGATGGTAGAACTAATGCATATAAAACATGGGTAAACATGACCAAACTGACTTGCCTGATTGATGATCTTCGTACGTGAGTGACTTGAAGTAACAAGCTTCGCACTCCGGATAATCTAAGGAAGCAAACAAGAGCACTCAAATAAGCATACAACAAAATATTGTAACTCACAACCATCAACCAAAAACTAGTAAACAATCAAGACAAAACAATGCACAAAATTCACAAGCAAGAAAACACACAAAGTTTTGTTTACTAGGAGGTGATTGATAAAACACTACTAACATAATGAAACTATTGGTATTAACCAAAACAATAGTTGACAGCAAGAAAACAATAAAATATTTTATTAATAAACAGAATAAAATCAATTTAAGTTTGTTGAGAAAACTTTTGTAAAGTTTGTAAAAGTTTTGATAAACACTATATGAAACAACTATAGTTTTACTAACAAGAGAGGAAAACCAAACTTATTATTTATTAGTAAAACATGTTCTTAACAGAGAAGAATTTACAAATAAACTGGTTTTAGAAAACAAAATTAAATTATATAAAACTTTGTTTGAAAACAAAACCATTACTAACTAGTTGTTTTAATCAAAATAACCTATTTGAAAAGAAGTTGTGATTCCTATCTTAACAAGGAAATAAACTAAACAATTTTATATTTTTATTAACAATAAGTAAAACACTAATTGTATAAACAACAGAACCTACTAAACAAATTGAAATTAAATCTAGGTTAAACTAACTAAAACTAAGTAAATAAAACTATACTATAATACTAAGCAGATTTTATTTATAGCTAGAACACTAATCAAAATCATCCTAAAAATCCTCAAACTAAACATGGTTATAGTCCTAACCAATATCAAACAGTAGCAAAAAGATTCATATCAAAATCTATTTTCAAACTCTAGTTATTCAGATTTGAAGATTTTGAGCAAATTTGATTAAATTCAAATTTTATAGTTCAATTTTGAAATTTAAAAGTACAGGGTGAAACTACATGAAAAATGTGAGCTATTGCAAAAAGAATCAACTCAAAACACTAAATAGATTAAAAGATATAGCTAAAACAAATTTTGAAATCATTCTGTTAATTAAAACAAAAACAGAAAAGGAAAAATTGATTTGCGACGGTCAGAGGGCTACGTGGCAGCACACGAGTGGCTAAGGGGGGGGGGTGCGCGCGAGGGTTACGGGTGGATGACCGGTCGGTAGAGGATACCGGTTCGGATTTAAATCCGTTCTAATCTAACGCGTTGATTATAGATCCGACGGTCGAGGGAGCTTACGGAGGAAGGTTGCCGGCGTCGGAGGTCTCTGGCGAGTCCGGAAGCGGCGAAGACGATGGCGAGGTGCTCCGGTGGTCGAGGAAGGCAGTGGAGTGGTCCGGGCGACGGCGACGGCTCTCCGGAGTCGACTGGTGGCACGTGTGGGTGGAACGGTGGTCGGAATCGACGGCTACGGTCGACGGGAGCTTCGGTGGGGATGGCTACTCCAGCGAGCAATTTGGGCAGCGCCTCGGCGAGGTAGGAGTGGGTTTGGGGGGGAAATGGAAGGCGAGGAGTGGGGCTCTTATATAGGTGCTCGGGGGAGTGCGGGGGAGGAGAGATGAGAGAGATCCGGGGTGGAAAAGAAACGGCCGGTGAGGTCGTCGGCACGTGCGGGGAAGGAGGGAGATGACCGTTCGGGTGAAACGGTCAGTCGGGGGTGGGACCCGGTTGCAGTGAGAGAGAGGGAAATGAAAGCGCGTCGGTCGACCGACTTTTAATCAATACGCGAGTAACTGCCCGTGGGCCGGCCCGTTTAATACAGTAACTGTTACCGTTTTTCCTTTAATGATTTCCCAGAGACATTCAAAAGCTTTTAAAGCATTCAAACCCTTTGTAAATATAGGATTATTATATATCAAAATTAACATAATAATAAATTCCATTTAATAAACATTTTTATTCTGTCATTTGAACACTTTGAAAAAAATAATATTTTCAGAAATTGCCTAATTGTTTTTAAATCCTTTTTGCAAATATTTTCAAAATAACTCCTGGTTACTTTTGTTCAAATAGATCACCAAAATGACCCTTGTGTGGAGTGTCATGTTACTCCCCTCTTATTTTGAACATTTAACCAAAATTTCAAATAGGTGAAAGCAAGTTAGGAAAAAAATAGAAAGGGCTTTCAGAATTTTAGAAAGAACAATTCAACAAACACATACATTCAAACAATGATGATGATGGATGCATAGCTATATCATAACATTCCAAAATGGAATTTTGGGATGTTACAAACCTACCCACCTTAAGATGAATCTCGCCCTCGAGATTCGGGTTGGCTAGAAAATAGGTGCGGGTGGTCTCTACGAAGATCTTCTTTGCGTTCCCAGGTGGCTTCTTCCTCGGTGTGATGACTCCACAAAACCTTACAGAACTTGATGATCCTGCTGCGGGTAACTCTGTTGGCTATCTCGAGGATTCTGACAGGCTTCTCCTCGTAAGTCAGATCATTGTCAAGTTGTATGGCCTCTAGGGGCACTGTATCTCTCAAAGGGATATCAGCCATCTCAGCATGACATTTCTTCAGCTGGGACACGTGGAACACATTATGAACTTCGGATAATCCTTCCGGCAATTCCAGTTTGTATGCAACTTCGCCTCTACGTTCAATAATTTTGTAGGGGCCTATGAATCTGGGTGCTAATTTTCCTTTAACACCAAACCTCTTGATTCCTCGAAGTGGGGACACACGAAGATAAGCTCGGTCTCCCACTTTATACGTCACTTCTTTACGTTTGCTGTCAGCATAACTCTTCTGTCGAGATTGAGCTATCTTGAGTCTATCGCGAATCAACTTGACTTTCTCTTCCGAATCGCAGATAAGATCGGGACCAAAAAGTTGTCGGTCTCCAACACCATCCCACGTCAGTGGCGTTCTGCACCTCCTTCCATATAAATCTTCGAAAGGGGCCATCTTCAGACTCGTCGGATAACTGTTGTTGTACGAAAATTCTGCGTAAGGTAAGTTGTCATCCCAACTAGATCCATAATCTAGCGCACAAGCTCTCAACATGTCTTCCAGAATCTGGTTGACTTTCTCAGTCTGTCCATCTGTCTGAGGATGAAAAGTTGTACTGAAGTCTAGCCTTGTACCCAAAGTTTCATGTGACTGATGCCAAAACTTTGAGGTAAACTGTGTTCCTCTATCTGACACGATACTCCTCGGAACTCCATGCAGACATACGATCCTGGTCATATATATCTTGGCTAGCTTAGCACTGGTATAGATGGTTTTCACTGGGATGAAATGAGCTACCTTGGTCAAGTGATCTACCACTACCCAGATGGAATCATAACCTGAACGGGTCCTGGGTAATCCTGTGATGAAGTCCATACCAAGCTTTTCCCATTTCCACTCGGTTATCGACAAAGGTTGGAGTAACCCTGCTGGTTTCTGATGTTCAGACTTTACTCGCTGACAAACATCACATATTGCAACGTGTTCCGCAATATCCTTCTTCATACCTGTCCACCAATAATTTTCTTTCAAATCCAGATACATCTTGGTATTGCCTGGGTGTATCGAGTAAGGTGAATCGTGGGCTTCCTGAAGTATCAACTTCCTGAGCTCTGAGTCATTGGGTACATAGATTCGGTTCTCAAACCACAAAGTTCCGTGTTCATCCTCACGAAAACCTTTAGCCTTACCATCTTCCATTCTCTGCTTTATCTCAGCTACCTCCTTGTCTGATCAAACAAATCATTAATCATCAGCAGAGGGTACTTGTTCTTGATAGTCACCTCGTTCAAGGCACGATAATTGACTACCATTCTCAACGTTTATTCCTTCTTCTCCACTAAAAGAACCGGGGCTCCCCAAGGTGAAGAACTTGGGCGAATATATCCCTTGTCCAATAACTCCTTAATTTGCTTCTTGATTTCCAACAGATCATTTGCGGGCATCCGATAGGGTCTCTTGGAAATTGGGGTTGTCCCTGGCTGTAGCTCTATTAGGAACTCAATCTCCCTATCTGGTGGCATGCCTGGTAATTCTTCCAAAAATACATCCAGAAAATATTTTACCACAGGTACTTCCTCCTGAACAACTCCTGTGAGGGCATTTAACCGTGCACTCATCTGGGTGCGTCGGGATACATACTTAATCCTCTTGTTTTCCGGGGTGGTGAGTGAAACAGACTTGCTGAGGCAATCAAGATTTCCTTCATACTTGGTCATCCAATCCATGCCTAGGATTACATCCAATCCCTGGGATTCTAAGACGATGAGATCGGTGGGAAAAACATGGTTTCCTATGTGAAGTTTCACGGCATGGCATCCTATTCCTGCCATCATCATACCTCCTGGGGAACTGACCTTAATGGGCTGTTTAAGGGTTTTGGTGGGCAAACCATACTTATCCACAACTACCCTTGATATAAATGAATGAGTTGCACCAGAATCAAAAAGTACTGTAACTGGACGTGAATGCAATAAAAACTTACCAACCACAGTCTCGGGTTGATCATAGACTTCTTCCACGTCGAGGTGGTTCACCTAGGCACGAGGAAAAGGGTTTGGCTTCTTGGCTGCGGAGTTGCTGTTTCCATTTCCCTGCTTGCTCTGGGGACACTCAGTAGCATAGTGCCCTGTCTTCTGGCACTTGAAACAGGTGATGCGGCTCAGATCCTTATGAGTAGGAACGTGACGGTGCTGGTTGTTGTTCCCATTCCCATTGTCAGTATTGAAATTGCCATGGTTGGGACGGTTGTTCCCATTTCCTCCATGATGGTGGCCTCCATGGTTGTGCACCGCATGAGTGTGCCTTCCAAACTTACCAGTCCCTGATACGGTATTCCCTGAGTACGGGGAGTAGCGGGGCTTATGATAAGCTCCAGAGTTAAACTTCCCCTGAGTGTACTTTCGCTTGCGATTCTCAATTTGCTGTTGTTTACCCTCCAAGATGAGGGCCTTGTCCACCAGTTCTTGGTAGTTGTTGAAAGTAGCCACTACCAGCTGCGTGCTCAACTCATCGTTGAGTCCTTCTAGAAATTTCTCTTGCTTGGCCGTATCATCGGCCATGTCTCCTGGTGCATAATGGGCCAACATGCTGAACTCTTCCACATATTGGGCCACGGAGCGATTACCCTGGCGCAAGTTGCGAAACTCGCACTTCTTCAGACTCATGGCTCCAGCTGAAACATGTGCGGTGCGGAAAGCTTGCTGGAACTGCTCCCAAGTTACATCAGCAATAGGATATGTGGTGGTGTAGTTCTCCCACCATGAAGCTGCTGGTCCATCTAGTTGATGTGCGGCAAAACGCACCTTCTCAGCATCAGTACATCCAGCGGTGACAAGTTCTCTCTCCATCTTACGGAGCCAGTCATCTGCTACAATGGGCTCAGTACTGCTGGAGAAAGTTGGAGGATTCAACCTCAGAAAGCGGGTGAGATTGTCAGTCTAGGGTGGATGTTGGTGGTTGTTGTTGTTCTGGTTGTTGGTCTGATTCTGGATTAATAGCTGCATCAGTGCATTTTGCTGCTGAAGGAGTTGCGTGAGTTCCGATGGGAAAGTGAAGTCGGTCTCACGTCGTGGAGGCATCTTGCTGTTTTCAGAGGGGTGGGAATTAGAATAGAACAAGGGCCTAAAAGGAGAAATTCACTACCCATATGCAATGCAACAAACATATCACACCAAACACTCAATCATTTATTCAATCAATGTCAAACATCGGGAATACAAGTCTCAATCAAACTACACATCGACCTACGCTCTTAACGTTGAAAATAAAAGATACATGGAGGGCATAACTAAAGTTTTTCCTCAGAAGTACATGGTGACTGAGTCTCCTCCAGTGGTGCTCTCCTCATAGTCATCATCGTTGCTGATGAAAGGAGCCAAGTCTCCCTCAGGATGAAGATTTTCACCCATGTCCATTTGTTCCTCCAAAGTGGCGATGCGGGTGTTCAGCTTGTCGATCCTCTCTAAGAAATCCTTCACCTCATATTCATGCTCGTAATCGGCTTCCCGTAAGTTAGCTTCAAGGTCAATCTCACGGTTCATCAGATTCTGGATTGTCTTCGTATCAGTACGAACTCGAAGCTCCAGAGTCCTGATGTGCGTCTCCAGGGTCTGGATATATGACATGGTGGAGTCTCCAGTGGGAGGGGTTATGATGTTGCCATGGGCATCTCTGTGGCAAACCATGCTGAGTCCTGGTGAAATGGTTCCACCTCTGTATTCCTCCTGAATACGTCCAAGGGCACGATGAATGGCCATGTCTCTTCCAAGTATCCAGCTAGGTGCCACGAACTTGAAGTCAATGGGTTTCTTCCGATTCCCAAAGGTCTTCCCTGGGATGTGCACCTCGATCCTGTAGTGTCCATCTTGTGGAAATGACATGATAGGAGTCCCGGTGATGCTCGGCAAAGCAATCCTCATGTCTTTGACGATCCTCATCAGCTCCTTACCAAAAGGCATCATTGCGTCAGGCTGGCAAAACTCCGTGATCAACACTGGGATGAAGGTAGCCATCTATAAATTTTGAAATAACCGGAGAGGAGTCAGAAACGAGTAGATGAGAGTATAAGAATTTCAAAGACAAGGAGAAATAAGTCCAAAGGCTTTCCAATCCTAGAGGTTACGTCCTATGGTCAGCGTGTGCTCTGATACCATTTCTGTAGCGACCCGACCTGAAAGGTCGAATCTCCGGTGTTTCCGTACCATCCCAAGATCATGCTGGTACACACACGGCACATCAATGTATATATCAAAGGGAAATCACACAACATTACATTAATCGAAATCTCATATCGAGTCCTTTATTACAATAAAAATTACAATAAAGTGGCCGAAGGCCAACTCATGAGAATATCTAAATCTTGCGGAAGCGTCGAAGGTAGATGAGTCCATCTGACTCCAAGGGCATCTCACTGAGCATAGAACGTGTCCTCACTCCTGGTCGGAAAAGTACTCTGCAACATGATACGTTGCAGCCATGTAGGTCAGCATATGGAATATGCCGGCAAAGTCACAAGAGAGGGGTGAAAAGATAATCATCTAGTCTATATGCATATATGGCAGGTGGGGTGGTAAGTTTTTGCGTAAAGCCAATTTTTCCTACATCAAGAGAGGGATAAGCAAAAATATTACTAAGTTGGTTGATTAATGAGATGGTTCCACCAACCTATTCTCATACCCAAATTGTTAATACCCACATCCTCATTATTAATTGTGTTGAGAGTTCCGAATGTTTCAGTTCCTTTGGCTCAAGTCGTCCATGACCGTGTACACGGCTAATCGATTAGGTTTGAGTACTCTGCAGAGTTTTGCACACGTTCCCCACAAGATTTTGTCGCCTCCGTTTGATTTCTCGCACTTCAGGGTGTTTGAGAAACGGATGACCAAAACATGGTCTTCCAAAGGGTTTCCCTGTGACTCTGTCGGTGCCCATCCTTTCCTACCGTTCTTCTACCTCTCGTAGCACCGCCTGTCCAGGGTCACCATGATATCCAACCAAGCCAGAGCCCATAATGACTTGTGGCTGTGCAGGTAAGCCTTGGGTCTTGAAGCATCCATCCATCTCTTTGTGCCTGGGTGGACCTTTCTGCGTGAATACTGGCCATCTCCAGCAGCACCTAGGCAAATCCACTGGTTTCTCCAGGGTGCCGTTCAACCATCATCCACCCAGAGGTATGTTGAAAACTTGGAGTCTTGAATCTTGATCATTATGTAGGTCGTGAAATTATTAACTCTCTCAACTCTCATGAATCACACAACCAACCCCGTCTACTATTAGCATAGCAAAAGTAAAACAACGTTTCCCGGGGCCAATGTTGTCAAAAGGGTTGAGAGGGGTACCTACCACATGATACTACTACAATGTAACCAAGTTTCCAACTAACCTATCTTGCATGCAATTGGGGAGATGGTAGAACTAATGCATATAAAACATGGGTAAACATGATCAAAGTGACTTGCCTGATTGATGATCTTCGTACGTGAGTGACTCTAAGTAACAAGCTCCGCACTCCGGATAATCTAACGAAGCAAACAAGAGCACTCAAATAAGCACACAACAAAATATTGTAACTCACAACCATCAACCAAAAACTAGTAAACAATCAAGACAAAACAATGCACAAAATTCACAAGCAAGAAAACACACAAAGTTTTGTTTACTAGGAGGTGATTGATAAAACACTACTAACATAATGAAACTATTGGTATTAACCAAAACAATAGTTGACAGCAAGAAAACAATAAAATATTTTATTAATAAACAGAACAAAATCAATTTAAGTTTGTTGAGAAAACTTTTGTAAAGTTTGTAAAAGTTTTGATAAACACTATATGAAACAACTATAGTTTTACTAACAAGAGAGCAAAACCAAACTTATTATTTATTAGTAAAACATGTTCTTAACAGAAAAGTATTTACAAATAAAATTTCTTTAGAAAACAAAATTAAATTATATAAAACTTTGTTTGAAAACAAAACCATTACTAACTAGTTGTTTTAATCAAAATAACCTATTTGAAAAGAAGTTGTGATTCCTATCTTAACAAGGAAATAAACTAAACAATTTTATATTTTTATTAACAATAAGTAAAACACTAATTGTATAAACAACAGAACCTACTAAACAAATTGAAATTAAATCTAGGTTAAACTAACTAGAACTAAGTAAATAAAACTATACTATAATACTAAGCAGATTCTATTTATAGCTGGAACACTAATCAAAATCATCCTAAAAATCCTCAAACTAAACATGGTGATAGTCCTAACCAATATCAAACAGTAGCAAAAAGATTCATATCAAAATCTATTTTCAAACTCTAGTTATTCAGAGTTGAAGATTTTGAGCGAATTTGATTAAATTCAAATTTTATAGTTCAAATTTGAAATTCAAAAGTACAGGGTGAAACTACATGAAAAATGTGAGCTATTGCAAAAAGAATCAACTCAAAACACTAAATAGATTAAAAGATATAGCTAAAACAAATTTATAGAGGATACCGGTTCGGATTTAAATCCGTTCTAATCTAACGCGTTGATTATAGATCCGACGGTCGAGGGAGCTTCCGGAGGAAGGTTGCCAGCGTCGGATGTCTCCGGCGAGTCCGGAAGCGGCGAAGACGACGGCGAGGTGCTCCGGTGGTCAAGGAAGGCAGTGGAGTGGTCCGGGCGACGGCGATGGGTCTCCGGAGTCGACTGGTGGCACGTGTGGGTGGAACGGTGGTCGGAATCGACGGCTACGGTCGACGGGAGCTTCGGTGGGGATGGCTACTCCGGCGAGCAATTTGGGCAGCGCCTCGGCGAGGTAGGAGGGGGTTTGGGGGGAAATGGAAGGCGAGGAGTGGGGCTCTTATATAGGTGCTCGGGGGAGTGCGGGGGAGGAGAGATGAGAGAGATCCGGGGTGGAAAAGAAACGGCCGGCGAGGTCGTCGGCCCGTGCGGGGAAGGAGGGAGATGACCGTCCTGGTGAAACGGTCGGTCGGGGGTGGGACCCAGTTGTAGTGAGAGAGAGGGAAATGAAAGCGCGTCGGTCGACCGACTTTTAATCAATACGCGAGTAACTGCCCGTGGGCCGTCCCGTTTAATACAGTAACCGTTACCGTTTTTCCTTTAATGATTTTCCAAAGACATTCAAAAGCTTTTAAAGCATTCAAACCGTTTATAAATATAGGATTATTATATATCAAAATTAACATAATAATAAATGCCATTTAATGAAAATTTTTATTCTGTCATTTGAACACCGTGAAAAAAATAATATTTTCAGAAATTGCCTAATTGTTTTTAAATCCTTTTTGCAAATATTTTCAAAATAACTCCTGGTTACTTTTGTTCAAATAGATCACCAAAATGACCCTGGTGTGGAGTGTCATGTTACTCCCCTCTTATTTTGAACATTTAACCAAAATTTCAAATAGGTGAAAGCAAGTTAGGGAAAAATAAGAAAGGGCTTTCATAATTTTAGAAAGAACAATTCAACAAACACATACATTCAAACAATGATGATGATGGATGCATAGCTATATCATAACATTCCAAAATGGAATTTTGGGATGTTACAAAGGGCCCTTATCGATAAAGTATTATGGCAGGGTTTCTATTGGCCCACTGCCCTCCAAGACGCCACTCAGTTGGTCACCAAGTGTGAAGCCTTCCAGTTTCATTCCATGAACATCCGTCAACCGGTGCAAGCTCTGCAAACAATTCCTCTATCCCGGCCATTCTCGGTCTTGGGCTCGATATCCTAGGCCCCTTCCCCGTTTTTTTTGGGGCATTGAGTTCTTGTTCGTAGCAACTGACAAGTTCACAAAGTGGCCTGAGGTAGCACTAGTGAGAAAGGTGACCACACAATCAACTATCAAGTTCATGAAAGGACTGGTGTGCTGCTTTGGAGTGCGTAACAGGGTGATCACTAACAGCACCACCCAGTTCATGAGCCGCGCCTTCATGCAATATATCTAGCGCCTTTGAAGCAAGGTCTCCTTCGCCTCTATAGCCCATCCTAGATGCAACGGTCAAGTCAAGACGATGAACGGTGAAGTGTTGGGAGGGCTCAAGACAAGGACTTCCGATAAGCGGCGGAAGAGTGACAAACACTGTATAGACGAACTGTCGTTGGTTCTTTGGTCCCTCAGAACGACACCAAATCGTGCTACCAGCTAGGTGTCCTTCTCCCTAGTGTACGGGGCAGAAGCAGTGCTCCCCACGGAACTGATGTACGGCTCATCTCTAGTGCTTGCCTACAATGAAGTAGAGCAACTGCAGCTACGACATGACGATGCCATGCTCCTCGAGGAAGACCATCTACAGGTTGTTGTGCATGCTGAAGGCTAGCAGCAAGCCCTGTGCCGCTACCACAGCTATAGGTTGCACACTCGGAGCCTTGAGGAAGGCGAACTTCTCGTTAGGCTTGTTTAGTCCGCCAAGGGTATCAACAAGTTGACGCCAAAGTGCGAAGGCCCTTACTTGGTAGCACAAGTCACTAGACCGGGCGCAGTCCATCTCGAGACCTAAGATGGCACCAAGGTGCTTAACTCATGGAATATTGAGCATCTTCATAAGTTCTACCCATGAGGCGCAACTGCCGGGCATAGTCCCCGGCAACCACCTTTTGTACAAGCATTGCCGATGTTGCATGTAACCCTTTGTACAAAGCATGGCCCAGACCCTGTGCAACAATAATAAAGCTAGGAATTGCATCATATCATCATTTTGCATGCTTATTACGCATTTTTATGATTGCGATCTGATCGCTTTTAAGTTATAAGATTTGCTAGAGTACTTGATGAACCTTTGATCTTTGTTACTATTCTCACCCTGCACCCCAGACCGTCAGGAAGATAGGGAAGAGAAGCGAAGGAATGAGGACAACGGCCCATCGTGCTCTAAAGAGGGATACTACTTGGAAAAGATAAGTATAACTACATATTCCAAGTTCGATGCCTTTCAAATTCCTCAAGGAAATACTTAGTATCTCACCAACACTGGCAAGGAGCTCTACTAGGGAACAATGCCAACCTTCTACTAGGGGATCGTTTCCCTCTTGGCACTCATGCTTAAGTGATGATCCGGCAAGCGGTTCCGTGTAGAAAGGACAAAACCTACCAAGACAGTATAAATAAGGAAAGAAAGGGATAGTACTTGCAAGAGGACAATGACACTTTTCTCATTCATTTTCGATACAGGTTGGATAAAGGCTACATTAGAAGGTGCGCCTTTTTAATAATCCTTTATTTGGCTTTCTCACTAGAATCAAACACTAGAGAAAAAAGGATGAAAGAAGGGCCCCAATAGAAGCCCAGCCTGATCCCATAAGGACTAGCATTGCGCGGACGGCAAGCCCACCGGAAGGGAAGACGAAGCCGGAGTTCACGAGCCTGCCAGATCCGGTTGGGTTCAGGCACCCAAATCAATAACCACCGGCAAATCGCTCTGCAGGGGAGGGGTTTAGCTGACGGTGATGGTGCGACCGAAACTCAGCTTGGGTCTGAGTCAGCGTACTCCGACTTGACGGTCGGGGGCTCGTCGTCGTTGTCTTCACCGACACTGTCCTCTTCGTGGCTATCGCTTGTGGAGGAGCTTTCGACATCACTCGATCTCTCCTCGCAGCAGCCAAGACGGGCGCCTGAATGCCCATAAATCTTGACGGAGAGCTGGTCGAGCTCCACCAAATTGAAGCGGAGGACATGCCCACCCGTGAAGTTGTGGGCACGTGTGAAGGTTTTCCACCTATGCCTGAGAAGCATGACGCGGCGCTACAGAAACTCGTGGTCTGCTTGCATGGTGTCGTTATAGCAACCATGTGCCCGCAACCACAATGCATGCGGCTTGTGGACCTGCATCACCCTGGCGAAAGGGCGAGGGAGACGCAGGCAGCTTTGGGGAGGACCACACAGGTTGATGATGAAGTCCGGAGCCATTCCCTTGTTGTGACCCTCCAAAGAGAGTAGGCCTGATGACAGAGGAGGAAGAGAAGCATCACTCCATATTCCCTGAGCATGTCCCCCGCATCAGCCTCGGCCCCTTCTAGCACCTCCGCCATGTGCACTAGAACTGCCCTCCACTTCTACGGCGGAAGCGGTGGCGTGGTCCCGATAGGAAGGACTCGGAGTCGCGGCGGAAGCTAGAGGACGCCCTCTACCCCTGGTGGCAGAGGCGAAGTTGTCCCTATCTTTCGATGAGATGGTGGCTATCATTTTTGGTGGAGTAGACTTTGATGATCCGACTACGAACATGTGATGACGTCGCGCCTTAGCAATCGCTAAACCAACTCCGACAAGTTATTGACCACGCCGGAGCATGATCAACCTGACCACGAGGCTCTGTTTCTTGCACGCAAACAAAGAACAAGAAAGAAACTAAGATTGCACTCTGGATATTGCGAATATAAGACGAAAACTTTATTGATGGAACTAGGGTTCTGTAATGTATTTGTGTGGTCGTGGAACACAAACGAAGAACACGAAGTTGCAGATATAGCGAACTTGTAATCTAAACAAAACCCAAGCCTAAAACGACACCCTAAGGGTTGTATATATGGGGGAATAGAGCGGAATTTCGTGGCCCCTTGGAGGAGGTATCCGAAACCGACCCTAACTTAGTTTCCCCATACATACAGACTCTAGAAACAGCTTATAATATGGTATTTCGAAATTACATGGGCCTGACCCAAAAATAAAGTGGCGCAACACCTAGATTAGCCTGGAGACGAATTTTATAAAGTGGACTCATGCATATTTCGTCCAAGGATTCTCGCTGCCATTATGGTGGATTCAAAGTGCGAAAATCATCACTGGAAACTCCATTGTTTTTTCCTGCGTGCGCACCTTCTTCTCCATGCTTGATCCCGCTCTAATGGTCATCCTTCTTGTCCATGCTAGGTCCTTCATTCAAAAGTAAAACAAAAGTATCTTATTTAGGCAGCATCATACATTCATGAACATTAGAAGGATTTCCAAGAAACGAAAGTACCTGGTAATTCAATTCACGTGCGCGAGCTCTAGTAATTGGTCCTGTATGTATAGTAGTTGGGGTTGTGGGTGTAACATTAGTAGGGATGTCCTCATCATCCTCCCCTTATTTAACTGAAGTCGTCCTCGAAAGAAGCTCATCTTCCTCACCCAACTAAGGCTTCAAATCTGCAATGTTAAAAGTGGGGCTAACCCCAAACTCTGCAGGCAGGTCAAGTTTATACGCAGTATCATTTATTTTCTCTAACACCTTAAAAGGACCATCAGCACGTGGAATTAGCTTTAACTTGCGCAAATCAGGAAATCTATCCTTACGCAAATGTAACCAAACAAGATCTCCAGGTGCAAAGACAACATGTTTTGTACCCTTATCTCTAGCAATTTTGTATTTAGCATTCATAAGCTCAATGTTTTCCTTCATTAACTCATGTATATTTAATATCAATTCAGCATGTTCTTTAGCATGAAAATTAACCTTCTACAAAGATGGAAGAGGCAACAAATCAATAGGTGCACGAGGAAATAAACCATACACAACTTCAAAAGGGCATATCTTAGTAGTAGAATGTAGCAAACGATTATAAGCAAATTCAATACGAGGCAAGCATTCTTCCCACATTTTCAGGTTATTCTTCAAAACAGCCCTAAGCATAGTAGACAATGATCTATTGACTACTTCAGTTTGGCCATTAGTTTGGGGATGACATGTAGTACTAAAAAGCAGTTTAGTCCCTTACTTAGCCCATAAACATCTCCAAAAGTGGCTAAGAAATTTAGCATCGCGATCTAAAACAATTATATTTGGCACACCATGCAACCGAATAATTTCACGAAAGAACAAATCAGCAACATGAGCATCAACATCACTTTTATGACATGGTATAAAGTGTGCCATTTTAGAAAATCTATCCACGACAACAAATATGCTATCCCTCCCCTTCTTTGTTCGAGGTAAACCTAAAACAAAGTCCATAGATATATCCTCATAAGGAACACTAGGTACAAGCAAAGGCATATATAAACCATGAGGATTGAGTCGTCACTTAGCTTTTTGACATGTAGTGCAGCGAGCAACAAAACGCTCAACATCCCGTCTCATCTTTGGCCAAAAGAAATGTAGAAAGTACATCCTCCGTCTTCTTCACACCAAAGTGTCCCATTAATCCTCCTCTGTGCGCCTCCTATAACAACAAAAGACGAACAGAGCTAGCTGGAATGCATAGCTTGTTAGCACGGAACACAAATCCATCATTAATAACGAACTTGTTCCATGTTCTCCCTTCTTTACAATTCTACAACACATCTCTAAATTCAGCATCATGCACATATTGATCTTTGATGGTCCCCAAACCAAATATTTTAAAGTCAAGTTGTGAAAGCATAGTATAACGACAAGACAATGCGTCAGCAACAACATTTTATTTACCCTTCTTGTGTTTAATGACATAAGGGAAAGTCTCAATGAACTCAACCCATTTAACATGTCTATGGTTCATTTTTGCTTGACTTTTAATATGATTCAAAGATTGATGATCAGTATGTATAACAAATTCTTTGGGCCATAAATAATGTTGCCATGCTTCCATAGTTCGAAAAAGAGCATATAATTCCATATCATAAGTAGAATAATTCAGACTAGGCCCACTCAATTTTTCAGAAAAGTACGCAACAGGTTTACCATCTTGTAATAACACACCTCCTAACCCAATTCCACTAGCATCACATTCAAGCTCGAAAGTCTTATTAGAATCAGGAAGTTGGAGTAAAGGAGCATGTCTTAACCTATCTTTCAAGACCGTGAAGACTTCTTCCTGTGCGGTACCCCAAGCAAAAGGCATGTCCTTCCTTGTAAGTTCATTGAGAGGCGCAACAATGGTGCTGAAATCTCTCACAAAACGCCTATAGAAACCAGCGAAGCCAAGAAAACTCCTCACTTGTGTGACCGTTTTGGGCTGCGGCCAACTCTCAATAGCTTCAATCTTGGATTTATCAACTTCAATTCCTTGTGGGGTAACAACATAGCCAAGAAAAATTTCTTGGTGGTGCAAAAGGTGCACTTCCCAAGGTTACCAAACAAATGTGCATCACGTAGAGCAATAAAAATAGCACGTAAATGTTTCAAATGTTCCTCGAAAGATCTACTATAAATCAGTATATCATCAAAATAGGCTACCACAAATCGTCCAATGAAAGCACGTAAAACCTCATTCATTAATCTCATGAAAGTGCTAGGTGCATTAGTTAACCCAAAAGGCATGACCAACCATTCATATAATCCAAACTTAGTTTTAAATGCTGTTTTCCATTCATCTCCTAATTTCATACAAATTGGATGGTATCCACTTCCCAAGGTTACCAAACAAATTGTACTTGACGCATAATCTCCTTTATCTCCTCTTGATTGGTACGGTATGGTGCATGGTTGGGTAGCGATGCACCGGGAATTAAGTCCATCTAATTCTCAATCCCGCAAATAGGTGGTCATCCCGGTGGCACGTCTTGTGGAAAGACGTTAGCGAACTCCTACAAAATGTTAATGACAGCAAGTGGCAAAGAGGTAGGCATGTCCTCGAATGCAAATAATACCTCTTTGCATACAAAAGCATAGCAAAGAGATGTAGCAAAATCCAAATCATTAAAATCATATTTAGTAGCAAGTTAACATCCACTATTCAATTTTATTTCGGATGCAACACTAGATGATGGTTTATTAGGCTTATGGTGTTGCTCAAATTCCTATGCTACAATCTGATTTTCACTCTTATTTTTCTCCTATTTTACTTTACTGGCTCTAGCAATGTCATCTTTCATAATATGTTCAGGAGACATAGAAAGCAACGTGATATTTTGATCCTTATGAACAAGAGTATACTAATTTGTCCTACCATGGTGTATAGAATTTTTATCAAATTGCCATGGCCTACCAAGTAAAATAGAACATGCTTGCATGGGTACCACATCACAACCCACGTAATCAGAATATGTAGCAATGCTAAAATGCACACGAACAGTACATGTTACCTTAACCTTGACACTATTGCTGAACCATTGGATGTAATAAGGATGAGGATGTGGTCTGGTGGTTAGAGACAGCTTCTCCACCATCTCCATGTTGGCCAAGTTATTGCAACTCCCTTCATCGATGATGACGCGAATAAAATGCTCCTTCACAACTCCCTTTGCGTGGAAAAAGTTGTTCCTCTGATTTTTCTCAGCCTGTGTAACCTGCACACTGAGAACACGTTGAGCAACTAAACTTTCATACCTGTCAGCGTAATCAGCAGCCATGTAGTGTGTCTCTAGTTCTGTATCCTCGCCACCCTGTTCTTCACTCACAATGAGAGGCAAAGTCTCCTCATTATAATCACTAGCGGACGCATATCCACCATCCTCAGTAACAATCATTAAACGCTTGGAAGGGCATTCTCTCGCAAAGTGACCTCCACCCTTGCAATGATGGCATATAACCTCATGTGCTTGCTGTGTGGATGCAATAGATGAAGAAGAGCTATGTGCAGGCCCAGAAGGTGTGCTCTTCGTGGAGGGTTGAGTAGGAGCCTGTTTCCTGGTATCTCGGTTGGAGTTGGAGGTTGAAGTAGGTGGTGCTGCAGCAGGACGTGCGGAAGTAGAGGAGGTACGTGGCGTCCATGGTGAAGTGCGACCTGCAGAAAACTTAGTTCTCGCCATTGCCTGTCGATCCTGTACTTCACGTTCAGCTTTGCAAGCAAGATGGAATAAACGAGTGATAGTGTTATACTCCTTATACTCTAGAATAGTCTGAATCTCTCTATTTAATCCACCCATAAAACATGCAAGCATAGCTTCATTCTCCTCAACAATACCACATCAAATCATGCCAGTTTGTAATTCCTGATAATATTCCTCTACGGAATTTTTTCCTTGTCTTAAACGCTGCAAATTTTGAAGCAATTGACATTGATAATATGGGGGAACCCAATGATTACGCATAGTAGCTTTCAAAGCAGTCCAAGTAGTTGGAATATTTGCATGATGTATTCTACAATGTTCTGACCACCAAACACAAGCAAAACTAGTGAATGAACAAATAGCAGTAGCAACACGTCTATCCTGAGGAAATTGTAAGCATGTAAAACATTGTTCTGTTTCTAACTCCCATGTAAGATATATATCAGGAACATATCTACCCTCAAATGTTGGAATATTCAATTTAAGTCTAGGGAGATGATCATGATCCCGTACCTGAGGGGGTGGTGCAGCCATACCGTTACGGTTTTAGCCATGTGGACGAACTGGTGCTTGTGGTGGTGGTTGCCCCTGAGACAGATCTGGAGCAATCTCTCCCTCATCATCATAATCACCATCATAATCCTCAACCTGCTCAACAGCAGTAGTAGCAGCAGCCACAGAAGTAGCAGCAGTATCAACAGTACCAATATGTTGGACTAGACCGAGAGGCACACGTCGTGCTCGTCATTTGAGAGGGCTAGGAGCTGCAGCTAGTGGTGGTAGACGGGCAAGCACCTCATTGAACTTGGCATCCATCATGGTGTCTAATATCTTCTCCAAACCATCTAGCTTCTCCATGGCCTCTCCAAAGTTGGTGACGAAGTCTTGTACCTGGTCAGCCATCATTTGCTGAAATTTATCATAGAGCGCTTTGTTGGTCATGCTCTCCTAGTCGATCCCGTCGTCTTGTGATCCTGGCATGGTTAGCAGAAATTGGAAACACAGAAGAATATGAAACCTATAGACTACTGGGACGTGGTGCTGGTGGTGGTGGTTTGTCACAAATGCTTCAAGCGAATCTCAAATTCTTACGAGTTCTTACCTAGCAGCAGGCGGTGATCGGCAACCGTTGTAGTCAAAACTCTCAAAGCTTGGATAGAGCGATTGCCAGTTGGTGTCAAACAAACGACATAGTTGTATGTGGAGCTGGGATGGCTTATAATATGGTTGCAAAAAGGGTCAACAATAATCAATTCAGAGATGCAAGGTTTAATAAACGCTCAATGACGGTACTGTGCTGGTCCTAGGCTAGACAGTGCTAGAGACGCGAACCTAAAATACCAACAAAATCACGATGCTACACGTAATCAAAGGAAGGGCACACTCTCAATTTTTTTGTTTTTCATTTTTTTGGGTGCCTTTTTTTTGCATTATTTTGCTCAGAAAATCACTATAATGGCGAGTGTCTCAAAACTCTTCCCAAGTCATATAAGCAAGATAGGCACGAAGTTTTTTGACTAATTTTTTTCTGGAGCGATTCGGGGGTTGCCACGACCAAAAATTGCGACAAAAATCACTATGATGGCAAGTATCTCAAAATGCTCAGGAGAACCTAAAATCAAGATAGGTAAAAAAATATTTTCAGCCGAATTTTTTTGGGCCAAAACATGTTCTCCAAAGCGTGCCAGCCTCTTTTTTTCCGACACCTACTTAGGTAGGAAAACGCGAATCCGAAATGAAAAGGATCTCAAAACTAACCCTAAAACGAGATGGACTCGGATTGGTGGTGGATTTGTGGTGGTATATACGGACACCAATGGATAGTGATGGTGGGTGGTGATATATGGCAGCGGTGATGATGGTGGTGGTATATGACAACAATGAAGACGATGCGGTGGTGTGATAGCCCAAGTGCTGCCCCTACCTTTTATGGCATTGTAACCTATGTGGATCTTGTGTCATGTGATGAATGTATTTGAGTTTCAAATTCCATGTCTTTGTCTCATGCATTCATGCATCATGCATCATATCATTCATCATCATGTCATGCTTTGAATGTGATGTGCTTCTTGACCTTGTTATGCTTTGAGTGGTCTTGTGGATGTTTGTGATTGAGTGGGCATCAACTTCTTCCCCCTCTCTTATTACTTCAACAAACACAACGTATAACCTTTTATTCCTATTATGATTAATCATCAGAATTAACTTGTTGATAATGTTGAAAAATGTTCATGAGGTAGCCAATATTTATTTGAGCCGATGTGTGTTGTTCTTTTGATGTGTTGAACCTTATGATGTTGGGGTTTTGAAATAACAGATGGTTGTTTTATTATTGTATTAAAATATACTTGCTTCATAAATCCTCTTGTCAATTTTATTAAATAGATCTCATTTTCTTTTAGACAAAAGCATATTTTTATCAAAAAAACCTTTTTCTTTTCTCTGGGGTTTTTCTTCTTTTCTGCTAATATTTAAAATAGGTGATGTGGCTTTTATTTCCTGAGAGAGAGGGTCTCAGTCGTGGGCTCGGCTCTGCCCAGCAGCGCAGCCGAGCCAGCTCTCGCAACCCAGCCGGCCTCCCCTTGCGTGCATGTGTCGTCCTCCTGTACGGTAGGGCATTCGGCCATGCCACGTCCTTGCCCCCTTGACTTGACGGTCTCCCGGCTTCTGTAGCCGCATTAAAAGGTGTCGTCGGTGCCCTAGCCTCTTCCCTCTCCCCATTCCTCCCTCTTCCTCGTCGCGTCGCTATCAGGTAAGGCAGGTTAGCCGATGTTGATGCCGCATCCGCCGTGCTCCGACCGAGCATCAGCCCGTGTCTAGAGGTAGCTCCTCGCCACGTCTCTGTCCCTATGGTCTGCGGGAAAGGCTTCCCCGATGTAGAACTCTTCTTCCTCGTCGACAAGCAGCTCTCCAAGGCCCAGCCGTCGCCGTCTCCCTCCTCTGCGATTTCGGCCAGAAGATCGCCGGAGTTCTCCTTCACGCCGTCGACGTTCTGCTGCGCCCCCGGCCCCGTCGTCGTGTCTAGGTAGGAGAGGTATTCCCCCGTGTTCGATCCCTGCCCTCTCCTTCCTCCGTAGGCCATTGTAGTCATCGCCGTTGATCTGTTGAGCGCGCGTTCCTAGTGCCCTGCAGTTTAAGATTCATAGGTATCCGCGTCGCAGCTTGTCCCCGAAGGGCAAGGCCCTACGCTAGCCCCACGCACTCGCCGCCCTAAGCATCGCGTCCTCGCACGCGTCCAGCCGCTGCAGCCTCCTGCCTTGCTTCGCGTCTGAGGTTGGGTAGTGTCCGCCATGAGCGGAAGCTCAAGCACGTCTGCCCCGCATTGTGGCCGTCTTAGCTCCAAGGGAATGAGCCTCCCTTGAGATCCCACAGCCCCGCTGTAGGTCGCCGGCCCCGGTGGTCGCCGGAGGGCTCTCCGGCATCGTCTCCTTCGTCTTTGCCCGAGAGTAGGAGAAGATGGCCCTTTTAGATGTTTTCCTTCTTTCCTTCGCATTCGGTTCAGACTCCCATGCCTAGCCCAGTGGTATTCGAACCGCGCCGCGACCGTGAGGTCAGGGATTCAAACCTTAGGCGCGCCCCTTTTTCCATTTGTTTTCTGGTGGATGTGGTGTAGCTGCAGGATCGGATGTGGCCACGTGAGAACCCGTGCGGTTGTGTGGTGTGCAATGTGTGTGAAGTGTGTGTGCATGTGTGTGGGAAGATCCTCTGACTCAGTACGGATTAGGTGCGGTTGTGGCCATGTGTGTGTGTGTGGATCTGTAGTGTGTGTGTATGACATGTGGGACCTGGCCCCACTTGTAATGCACTAGGGGGCCCGGGTGAGTATGCCAGGTGGGCCCCTTGTTAGTGTTGTTTTTTAAATTGTTTTAGTGTGAATTATTTTATAGATATTTCCATATATAGTAATATTCTAAATCCGGATGTGATCATTTATGGTCATGTGCATTTTAGGTATGTTTTCACTTATAGGAATGAGTGATGATTTTCTATCTAGTGTTGTGCCTTGATGCTCCATGTGATTATATGAGTATGACCTATGATTTTGGGGTAGAATCAACCAAGGATTCCATTAGTCTGACTTGTTTGGGCATTTGAGCAAGTTTGACAAAATGTCATTTTGTCTCAAAGTGCCATTTTGTCATTTTTGTTATATTTAATGCATGCATGCTATGATATTTGGGCCAACATGAATATGGTAGTCTTTGATGAGTAGAATTCCATGGTATTTATGTTTGTCATGATAAACTTGCAAATGAGTGGGAACCATGCTCTAAAGTAGTCACTAAATTATTGTTGTTTTCAAACTTGCTAAATATTTCTAAGTTTGAGAATCTGGTAATATTTTTATGCCATGAAGAGTGGTTGCTATCTTGTGATATGTTGTGCATTAGCTCAAGCTCAGTGCTAGTGATTTGAAGTAGATGTTGTCTTCTATCATCCTGTTAATTTTCATGCCATGAGGTGGTCTCTATCACCATTAGTTTCTGCTGTCAACTTGCTATCAGATTAACTCAAACTCCAGAAAACCATTATTTTCACTAAGTCCCAGAATTATGTTTCATCATGCCAAATTGTGGGCTTCATGATTATTGATGTGTGCCTCCATTCCAGATTGTGTAGTTGGATAAGTTGATAAGCATGTTATGTAGTTTCTGTCAATGCCTCGTTTGTGGTTAGAGACTTCCTGTAGCTCAAGTTGTTGGTTGTGAAAGTTGCAATGTTGTTGTTTTGTGGAAGATTGTTGTTTTAGTGTTTTGTGACTTGTGGGAGCTACACTCTATGTAATTGCTTGATATTTGGCTCTATTGTGGTTGGTTTTTCATTGCCTAACCAGTGGCTACCTTGGAATACCAAGGAATAGCCCATGGCCTTCTTGCCTTGTGTTTTTCCTTCGTATCTTGTCGTGAGCGTAGCATGAGAACCGTAACTCCGTTTCTTACGTTCTACATATGTATTTGTATAGTTTTTGCATGATGCATCCATATTTGCCATGATCATGCATGTTTAAATAACTTAACATAAGGTTCTGTCCAGATTCATTAATAACCAATCCTTTGCATGTGAAACATGACTAGTTAGGATTGCCATGCTAAATTCTCCACATACCATGCATCATTCTTGATTGTACATTGCACCTTGGTTTCTTGTTTATTCTTTCTATTTACGTTGGGTAGACGCGAACGTTGAACTTGAGTACGAAGATCCAGGAGAGTATCACTCCGAGGATCCCGCTACTTGTCCCTCTGAAGAACCAAGAGGCAAGATGATCGTACCTGGATCCTGATCTATTTTCGCTTGCTAGTTGTCTCGCTCTTATCGTTACTATTGTGCTACCTATCACTTGAATTTCAAGCCTCCCATTTTCCATGATAGCCTCTAACCCTCCACATCCTAGCAACCTATGATGGATAAGTTACCGCTGCTCAGCCCCTCTTATAGCATTCTAGTTGTAGGTGCAGGTTGTTTCCATGTGATAACATGGATCTGGCATATCACAATATTATCTGTTATTTAATTTAATGCACTTATATATCTGGTATTGTTGGAAGGCATGGCCTTTGCTAGGTTAAGATTAAAACTTGTCTGGCAAGACCCAACTTTGGTACTACATTTGCTAAACAACTTAATAAAATTTGCATAGGGATTTGCAACCCCGTGGATAATTAATCAACCCCCGGGCTAGTGCTCCTCATGAGTGTTGGTCCAAACTAAAGCATTGTGCAGGGCCAACCCGGGGAAACTCAGGAGATTTCTATCAGGCCTCCGTACGCGTCGCTTATCCGTTGTGTCCTAAGAACGAGATACACTGCTCTAATCAGGTTCGTCGACACGTCGGGTGGTCTTGCTAGACTTGTTTTACCTTTAAAGAGTGTCTTGCGTGAGGGGATCTGACTTTCTTCGCGTTATCTTGAGGTGTTGTAATTCCTTTGGAGTCGCCTAGGATGATCACGAGATATGTCGTCGACGTTATTCCCGCAGAGTGTGGTTAATTTATGATGGACTAGTTGGAGCACCCCTACAAGGTCAAAACTTTCGGAAAGCCATGCCCATCGTTATGTGGAAACTTTGATATTTGTTTAACACCCGGTTTTAGTTAACTTGAAGTAAACTCTAATAAAATGTACCAACTATGTGAGTAACCATGATCATCTCTGCTCGTGAACCTGAACCGAGAGAGAACACGGTGGGGTTATGAATGACGTAAGTAGGTGTTCAGGATCTCATAGAGGTCATTCTAGATTCGATCGCTTATCGTAGACCACATATTTACTTTCACATTTCGTAAGTTTATCCGCCATAAATCCTAAACACATACCCCATACCAACCTATGACCTTGAATAGTCTCGGTACCGGGCGCGAGATTGCTGAGTCCTCGTGGCTCACAGATTACTACAACAATCCAAGTGCAGGTACAGATGAGATCATGCCAGATGATGTGACGCATCTCCAATGGGAGTATGACGAGGAGCGTGGCAGGATGTACATGACTTATCTAGATGAGTAGAGGACCGTGGTCATGATCTTTGGGGCTAGCAAGCCAGTGTCATTGCATCTTCATCCGTAGTCGGACCCTGTCTTGGATTGGTGCTTGAACTCTTTGATGTGGAATTGTAATTTAATACGTGGCGAGTGTAAGCCAACTCATATACTCGTACCTTCCTAAATGTATGATGTATTGATACTGTACTTGCGAACGACGAGATGCCCTCTATCCCTGTCGAGGCCCCTGTGCCTTAATATGGATAGGCGCGCATCTCGGGCGTGACAAGTTGGTATTCAGAGCCATACGACCATAGGAGCCCTTTCCTTGATCGAACTTGGCCGAGTCGAGTCTAGTAAAACTATTTTGAGTCTAGTTATATCGGAGAGTAGGTTTCTTTTTACTCCTCTTTTATGCTCTGGTGAGGTATTTGACTTAGGAATTTTGATTCTACTCCTCTTCTCGCTCAAAAATGTTTTAGGATCACGCAGGTATTTTGGAGTCTATATGATACCGATGTGACGGAGTTCTATCTTGGTGCCTCCTGTCTGACTTGATTTCCTCTAGGGAGTCGAGCTCCAAGGAATTTTGGCACATCATTATCATTCAGCTTCCTTAGTATCTCAGGACGGAGAGTTTTGGAATTACTTCAATACTTGTCGTGGTGACATAAGGTTGGAGTCACCCAGTACTGGGGAGGCGTCCGGGGTACCACCATGGTTTAGTATCATTGTGCTTTCGAGGTTTCAAGTTAGATGGATTTGCGAAAGCCTCTGGTTATGTGTTGAAGGATGGATACAGTTGGGGTGTAGGTTTGCTAGTTGTGTGAGATATTTCCTGCTTGTATCCCCCACATTGGATTGCATAACCAGAAAGTTTTCAGAAGTTCTTAGGTGGGAACTCTTGTAGTTATCTAGATCATCTTCTTCAGATGTATGTGGGCATATACATTTGTTCTGAGCAACATTACTCAATACTTTTATGTTATTGCAAGTGGCTTCTAATATTTTATGATGTTATCTCGAACCGAAGAAAGCATTCTTACTAATTTTTCAGTAGGAAGGCTGTGATGGTATTTGTTGCATGTCTTTCAAGCATTTGATTCAGCTATTGAATTCATCTTATCAATGAGGTGCTGACATTCTTGTCCATCTTCAGGATGGCTCCACCAACTCATGGGAATCCGGGTCGTGGTGAGGAGCGGGCTGATGTTCCACCAGCCCCGCCACCACCTCCTCCTCCAGAAGCTTGGTAAGCTGTGATGGCAGCAACCAATGCGAACACTTAGATGTTGCTCAGGCTGTTGCAAGAAAGAGATCAGAGTCAGCAAGGCTTTCAAGGGAATTTTTAGAATCAACCTCAGTTTGCGACGCTCAACCAGTTCCTTGCCAACTAGCCCAAGTCTTTCACTTGTTGTGAGCAGCCTTTTGATGCTGATGATTGGCTCCATGACATGAGTAAGCATTTTGAGTGTAGCAATGTCATACTAGAGGACTTTGTCAGATTTGCATCGTTCCAGCTCAAGGGTCAGGCAGCTGATTGGTGGCAGCAGTACAAGGATTCCAGGAGCGACCGTGTCATTACTTGGGACGATTTCTTTCATGACTTCAGGGCCTATTACATTCCGATAAGCATTGTCGAGGAGATGCATGAGAAGCTCAGGCACCTGAAGTGGTGAAGCAAGTCTGTCTATCAGTAACACATCGAGTTCTAGAATATGGCCTGCTATGCTAAGCAAGATGTTCCAGATGACAAGGCTATGATCTATCAATTCAGAGGTGGTCTCAAGGATGAGCTTCTGCCAGGTCTAGCCCTTCAAGAGCCTTGTGAGTTTGATCAATTCTACAACATGGCTTTGAAGGTCGAGGCAACTCAGCTCAAGTTGGAGAATTGAAGGAAGCGTTCAAGGGATTCATATTCTTCTTCTTCCAGCTCTCAGATGGTTCCTAAGCAGCAGAAATATTGGGTGCTAAATCCTCCTCCATTTCGTCCTCCTCAGCAGCAGAAGCAGTTTGGTGGCTGTGGTTCTTCCCACCCACTCAACCCAGTATATCAGCAGAGACCCCAAGCATCCAAGGCAGATTTTGTTCCTCCTCCAGGAAACTTTCGTACGCTATCTGAGGTTACTTGTCACAAGTGTGGTCAGAAGGGTCACTACTCGAACAAGTGCAACCAGCGGCGTCTTCCGCCTCCTCCTCCTGCAGAGCTCTGGGCAATGCAATGGTGAAGCATAATCCCAAGTCAGCAAGGGTGAACATGGTGAATGCAGCAGAGGTAGAGGATTATTCTCAAGTGATCATGGGTAATCTCTTAGTGAAAGTGTTGTTTGATACTGGTGCATCGCATTCATTCATTTCTAAAGCATTCTTCGCCAAGCATGATTTTGATTCTGAATATTTGTGTAAGGCTTTGCGTGTTGTTTCGCCCGACACTCTCATGAGCACTAACAAGATGATTCCGGATGTTTCTATCAAGACGGGCAATTATTCTTTTTTGGCTTCTGCAATTGTTCTCGGTAATTCCGACATTGATCTCATTTTGGGCATAGACTTCCTGGCTATGAATAAGGCATATGTTGATTGTTAAGCAAAAGAAGTCAAGATTACTCATCCTTCAGAAGATGTGATTATTTTCGCGGCTCGAGATGACACAATCCGTCTCTTTACTCTTAATGAGAAGGGTGAAATCTCGGCTATTTCTCAAATTTTGGTGGTTAATGAGTACGAAGACGTCTTTCGAGAAGAATTGCCAGGAATGCCTTCGCACCGGCCAATTGAGTTCGTGATAGATCTCGAGCCCGGAACTGAACCGGTTTGCAAGCGCCCTTATAAACTTGGCCCCGAAGAGCTAAAAGAGTTGAAGAAGCAGCTAGATGAACAAGAACACCTGTCTCTGATCAGACCAAGTTCTTCTCCATGGGGTTGTGGTGTTTTGTTTGTCGAGAAGAAGGATGGCACGAACCGGCTTTGTGTCGATTACCGTCCATTGAACAAGAAGACAATCAGAAACAAGTACCCACTTCCAAACATCAATGAGTTGTTTAAACAACTGAAAGGTGCCAAGGTTTTCTCGAAGCTTGATCTTTGCATGGGCTATCATCAGATTCACATTCGCGAAGAAGATATTCCAAAAACCGCTTTCAGGACGAGTGTTGGCTCTTATGAGTACACCGTCATGTCATTTGGTCTTGCAAATGATCCTCCAACCTTCTCAAGGATGATGAACTTCATAATCTATCCTTTCAACAATGAGTTCGTCTTGGTCTATTTGGATGATATCCTTGTGTTCTCGGAGACAGAAGAAGAGCATGCGGAGCATCTCAGCCTTGTGCTTGACAAGTTAAGAGTGCATCGATTCTATGCCATGTTTTCCAAGTGTGAGTTTTTCCTCAATGAAGTGGTGTACCTTGGGCATGTGATCTTTGCCGAGGGAATTAAAGTGCACCCTCAGAAAGTTGAGGCAATCTTGAAGTGGGAGCCTCCTCAGAATGTGAAGCAGGAGATCATGCAGCTTCCTCGGGCTTGCTAGTTATTGCAGAAGATTCGTGGAGAACTTCTCTCAAATTGCTAAGCCTCTATCCAATCTCCTCCAGAATAATGTGAAGTATGTTTGGTCTCCTGACTATAATGTGGCGTTCAATACGCTCAAGCATAGATTAACTTTAGCTCTAGTTCTTGTTCCTCCTGGGTAGTCAAAGAGTTGATGCTTCTCTCCAAGGTCTTGGTGGTGTTCTCATGCAAGATAAGAAGATTGTTGCTTATACCTCGCGTCAGTTAAAGCCCGCCGAGAAGAACTACCCCACTCATGATCTCGAGTTGGCGACAGTTGTGCATGCTCTAATGACATGGAGGCATTTGTTGTTGGGTAAACCAGTTGAGGTGTACACCGATCACAAGAGCTTGAAGTACATTTTCACTCAACCCAATCTTAATATTTGGCAGTCTCGTTGGGTGGAAATGCTTGAGGACTTCAATCCAAGCATTGAGTATACTTCGGGGAAAGCAAACGTCATTGCAGATGCGCTCAGCCCAAAGGCCTACTGCAACAGTCTCATTTTGAAGCCTCTTCAACTCGAGCTTTCTGAAGCCTTCCGCAAGCTCAACCTTCAAATGATTACGCAAGGATTTCTTGCCAATCTTCAAGTCTCTCCAACTCTAGAAGATCAGGTTCACCAAGCTCAACTTCTTGACGCAATGGTGAAGAAAGTGAAGAAAGGTGTGTCCAAGGGCATTCCGAAGTATAAGTGCTTTCGAGTTCATGACAACGATACCTTGTTCTTTGAGGACCGTCTGGTGGTTCCAAAAGGTGATCTCAGAATGGTTATCATGGATGAAGCACACAATTCTCTTGTTTCCATTCATCCAAGCAGTTCCAAGATGTATCAGGATCTCAAGCAAACCTTCTGGTGGACTCGCATGAAACGTGAAATTGCTCAGTTCGTGAACAAGTGTGATGTTTGTCGCAAAGTGAAGGCAGAGCATCAACGCCTAGCAGGTCTCCTTCAGCCTTTGCCTATCCCAGAGTGGAATTTTGATCTTGTGGAGATGGATTTCGTTACTGGGTTTCCCAAGTCCAAGAGAGGCAACGATGCCATCTTTGTGGTTATCGACAAGTTGACCAAAGTTGCTCATTTCCTTCTAGTCAAAGAATCTATCTCGGCAGCTCAGCTTGCAGAGTTGTATACATTCAGGATAGTTTCTTTGCATGGTATTCCTCAGCTCATCTCATCTGAGTGCGGAAGCCCCTTTACTTCCATGTTTTGGGAGTCCTTCCAGACTGCTATGGGTACCGAGATCCATTTCAGCACTGCATTCCATCTGCAGACAAGTAGTCAAGTTGAGAGAGTCAATCAGATCCTTGAAGATATGCTCAGAACCTATGTGATTTCGTTCGGCATGAAATGGGAAGACTACCTTCCATACGCTGAATTTTCATACAGCAATAGCTTTCAAGCTAGCTCAGGCAAGGCCCCTTTCGAGATTCTCTATGGCAGGAAGTGTCGTACCCCACTTAACTAGTCTGAAACCGGTGAGCGTCAGATTTTGGGCAATGACATGATCACCGAAGCAGAAGAGATGTGCCGTGTCATTTGTGAGAACCTCAAAGCAGCCCAATTCTAATAGAAGAGGTATTACGATAACAAACATCGGTATGTTTCCTTTCAAGTTGATGAGCTAGTCTATCTCAGAGTCTCTCCCATGAAGGGCACTCAGCGGTTTGGAATTAAAGGGAAGCTAGGTCCTCGCTTTGTTGGTCCTTTCAGAGTTGTTGGCAAGATAGGTGAACTTGCATATCAACTAGAGCTTCCTCCAAACTTCGCAAATGTGCACGATGTCTTCCATGTCTCTCAGCTCCGGAGGTGCTTCAAGACTCCCGAGCGCACCATTGACCTCCAAGACATTGATCTCCAAGAAGACCTCTCCTATCGTAAGCATCCAGTGGCTATTCTCGAAGAAACTGAGCGTAAGACTCGCAACAAATCAATCAAGTTTCTCAATGTGAAGTGGTCTCATCATTCTGACAAAGAAGCTACTTGGGAACATGAGGATCTTCTCTGTTCCGAATATCCAAAGTTCTTTCGTTCCTAGATCTCGGGTCGAGATCCTCTTGTAGTGTGGGAGAGTTGTGACAGCCCAAGTGCTGCCCCTAACTTTTATGGCATTGTACATATCTTGTGTCATGGGATGAATGTATTTGAGTTTCTCCTTGCCATGTCTTTGTCTCATGCATTCATGCATCATGCATCATATCATTCTTATCATGTCATGCTTTGAATGTGGTGTGCTTCTTGACCTTGTTTTATTTCAGTGGTCTTGTGGATGTTTGTGATTGAGTGGGCATCAACCTATTCCCCCTCTCTTATTACTTCAACAAACACAACCTATAACCTTTTATTCTTATTATCATTAATCATCAGAATTAACTTGTTGAGAAAATTGTTTAAAAATGTTCATGAGGTAGCCAATATTTATTTGAGCCCATGTGTGTTGTTATTTTGATGTGTTGAACCTTATGATGTTGGGGTTTTAAAATAACAGAGGGCTGTTTTATAATTTTATTAAAATATACTTTCTTCAAAAATCCTCTGGTGAATTTTATTAAATAGGTCTCATTTTCTTTTAGACAAAAGCATTTCTGTTTGATCAAAAAAACATTTTTATTTTCTCTGGTTTTTTATTGTTTTCTGCCAATATTTAGAATATCTGTTGTGGCTTTTATTTCCTGAGAGAGAGAGGGTCTTAGCCGTGGGCCTGCCTCGGCCCAGCAGCGCAGCCCAGCCAGCTCTCGCAGCCCAGCCGGCCTCCCCTCGCGTGTGCATGTTGTCCTCCTGTACGGTAGGACATCCGGACATGCCACGTCCTTGCCCCCTTAATTTGACGGTCGTCTGGCATCTGCAGCCACTTTAAAAGGTGTCGCCGGTGCGCTAGCCTCTTCCCTCTCCCTGTTCCTCCCTTTTCCTCGCGGCGCCGCCGCCAGGTAAGACAGGTTAGCCCATGCCGATGTCGCGTCCGCCATGCTCCGGCCGAGCATCAGCTCGTGTCCGGAGGTAGCTCCTCGCCGCGTCTCCGTCCACTGGTCTATGGGAAGGGCTTCCCCGATGTCGACTTCTTCTTCCTCGTTGACCAGCAGCTCTCCAAGGCCCAGCCGTCGTCGTCTCCCTCATCTATGATTCCAGCCAGAAGATCGCCGGAGTTCTCCTTCGCACCATCGACGTTCTGTTGCGCCCCTGGCCCCGTCGTCGTGTCTAGGTAGGTGAGGTATTCCCCCGCGTTCGATCCCTGCCATCTCCTTCTTCCCTAGGCCGCTGTAGCTGTCGCCATTGATCTATCGAGCGCGCATTCCTAGTGCCCTGCAGTTAAAGATTCAGAGGTATCTGCGTCGCGGTCCGTCACCAATTTTCTAGGCCCTGCGCTAGCCCCATGCGCTCGCCGCCCTGTCCTTCGCGTCCTCGTGCGCGTCCAGCCACTGCAGCCTCCTGCCTTGCTTCGCGTGTCAGGATGGGTAGTAGCTTCCACCATGAGCTGAAGCTCGAGCCCGTTTGCCCCGTGTTGTGGCCGCCCTAGCTTGTGGGGACCCCGACTCATAAGTCGAGATCACCAAATGCTTGTGTACAGTGATCCCAGAGATCAATGCTCACTGAACACACAAAAGCTGAATAGCAAGAGTCTTACATCCACACTTAACATCTTACACAAATAACGACCATGAAGGTCTTAGTCTTACATAGATAGGGCCACACGGGCCAAACACTTAAATAGAACAAGCAACGGAAATCTTGATCGAAAGTGTGAGCCCATGCCATCTGCATTAACGTTTTGTATGCTATTACTCACTCATTTTGGGTCCCGGGGCGATCCAAATGTTCGGGGAACCCCGGGGTCTGCTTACGGGGACCTCGCCAAAACTCACAGATTGGTCCATTCTTACCAGTTTTCTATGCTATTATTCACTGTTTTTTGGTTGTCGTGGTCGTCTAAACGTTCGAGGAAGCCCGGGGTCCGGTTTATTGGGACCTTGCCAAAACTCGCATATTTGGTCCATTCTTACCAGTTTTCTAATGTACTACTCACTGATTTTGGGACCCGGGGAGTTCCAATTGTTCGGGGAACCCCGGTGTCTGCTTATGGGGACCTCGCCAAAACTCGTAGATTTTGTCCATTCTGACCAGATTTCTATGCTATCATTCACTATTTTTTGGTAGTCGTGGTCGTCCGAATGTTCGGAGAAGCCCAGGGTGCGGTTATGGGGACCTTGCCAAAACTAGCAGATTTTGTCTGCTCCGGCCAGTTTTCTTTGCTATTACTCACTAATTTTGGGTCCTGGGGCGATCCAAACGCTCGGAGAACCTCAGGGTTCGCATACAAGGACCTCGCAAAAACTCGCAGATTTGGTCCATTCTTACCAGTTTTCTATGCTATTATTCACTGATTTTGGTAGTCGTGGTCGTCCGAACGTTCGGGGAAGCTCGGGGACCGGTTACGGGGACCTCGCCAAAACTAGCAGATTTTGTTTGTTCCAGCCTGTTTTCCATGCTATTACTCATTGATTTTGGGTCCCGGGGCGATCACAATGTTCGGGGAACCCTGGAAGTCCGCTTACGGGGACCTCACCAAAACTAGCAGATTTTGTTTGTTCCGGCCAGTTTTTTATGCTATTGCACATTGATTTTGGGTTCCGGGGCGATCCAAACATTCGGGGAACCCCTAGGTCCGCTTACGGGGACCTCGCCAAAACTCGCAGATTTGGTCCATTCTTACCAGTTTTCTATGTTATTATTCACTTTTTTTGGTAGTCGTGGTCATCCGAAAGTTCGGGGAAGCTTGGGGACCGGTTAAAGGGACCTTGCCAAAACTAGTAGATTTTGTTTGTTCCAGCCAATTTTCTATGCTATTACTCACTGATTTTGGGTCCCGAGGGGATCCCAATGTTCGGGGAACCCTGGGTTCCACTTACGGGGACCTCACCAAAACTAGCAGATTTGGTCTGTTCCGGCCAGTTTTGTATGCTATTACTCACTTATTTGGGTCTCGGGGTGATCCAAATGTTCGAGAAACCCTGGGTCCACTTATGGGGACCTCACTAAAACTCACATATTTGGTCCATTCTTACCAGTTTTTTGTGCTATTATTCACTGTTTTATGGTTGTCGTGGTCGTACGAACGTTCAGGGAAGCCCGTGGACCGATTATGGGGACCTCTCCAAAACTCGCAGATTTGGTCCATTCTTACCTCTTTTCTATGCTATTACTCACTAATTTTTGGTCTCGAGGCGTTCCAAGCATTCTGATTGGGAAGCGTCCTAGTTCGCATGTTTGTCTCCAATGAACTCTTCAACATACTCCTGTTCTTCCATACCTGGCAAGTTAAATAACCAATGGGAAGCCAATGACTACTTTGAATGTACTCGCAAGCAACCCAAGTTGTGGAACAAGGTAACAATGATGCATGGTATAGCACTAAGTAGGTAAATTTGCGGAAAGCTAATTTTGTATGCATTGACATGGTCATGTAACTAGTGAGCATGCATCAACAACAAGTAGGTATCCATGTGAACAAATTGCATATACCTTCATAAGTATCGGTTGAACATCTCATGTTCACGCTAAGTCATTGTACTTAGTTCAATCCTCACGCTAAGTCATCAGACTTAGATCATGTGACCTATTGTCACCACCACACCCATATTCACACCAAGGTTTATGAAAACATTCGGACGTAGTCTAAGAAGGACCTCCAACTGTCCATGACAGTGGACGCGGCAATTCGAATAGTCTTACACTCTGCAGAGGTTGCACACTTTACCCACAAGACTCGGGGAATTTCCATGTCATCCATGACTCGTGGTATATAACATTCCCGAGGTAAGCACCAGAACAGTGCCTTTCCACAACGATACTAAACAAAGAGTCCACTCAATTGGTACCCAGCCCTCATGATGTACATCACACGAGCCTCGCTCTAATCGTACCATCCACGAGGGGACCAACGGTGTGCCCGGTGCCTATGAAGACAACGCATGATCATACATACCGGTACGACCTCATATCGACAGTGACTACGCCACTCCCGCCACTAGTAATGCGAGCTCCTTGCCAGTACCCACCAAGGTAATTAACAAAGCCCCATCCCATAAGGGGTATCGTGGTTGCGCATGTAATGCTTGGACGATCAGTAGACCTTAGAACTCTCTATTTTCAAAAACACATGCTCACTTGCTCCGGCACACCACTTCTTTCTCAAGTGGTTGCCCAATTCATCATCATCTCCCTCGGGCATTAGTGGCACCCGACGGGGTTTTCGAAAGAGTCTTTGAAATCATTTCTTTCTTGCCATCACAATGCATAAGTGCCATCCCATTTGCATAGCATCTATTAGCAACCTAACTACTCCCACCCACACAACCCTCATAAGATGGTAGGGTCATGCACGATGCAAGTCTCAACGGTAAGGTAACGGAGGTATCCCATCGAAGGGGGAACACCTCATCATGATCATTTCATCGAATCAACAAGTGTTATATGACATGCATGAAAAGTTTCTTAACATGGTCAAAGAGTTGCTTGCCTGGCTCAAGAAAGTCTCTAGGGTCTTCGAAGTCTTCGGGTCCAACTTCTTTGTCAACCGTGCAATCTATCATATCGAAATAAAGCGATGAAAATAAGCAATCAGACAAAACAAAGCACATAATGTACTACCAAAAATGTTAACCTACTCTGATAAACAATAAATGTCATACTAAAAATATTCTCCTAGAGTTTTGTTGTGAAAAACATTTTAGAAATTAACTAACAGAGCCAAAAAGGTACCTAAATATAGATTTGAAAATAAAATAGTACTAACAATATTTTCAAACATTTTTATAAATGGCACTATTTAATTCTATAGAATATTCTAAGATTTTTGGTGGAAGAAATATTGTCATTGGATAAATATATAAGTCTAAAACAGAAAAAGAAAAGGAAAGAGAAAGGCCACTCAGACTTGGGCCAGAGGCTGTGCCGGCCCAGCTGGCCAGCCATCTGGCCTTGCGCGCGGTCAGGTTCAAACCGTACGCGCGAGGCCTGGGCGTCAGCAACACGAGGGGGAAGAGAGAGATCACGGGAGGGAGGAAGAGAGGCCGACAGGTGGGCCCCACTTGTCGGGTCCTTCTCCTACCTCGGGACAGGGAGGGGGAGAGCTCATCGGCGGCAAGGGGAGGCGCAGTGAGGGGGTCTAGAGGCGGGAACGGGCTTGGCGTCGACCCGCTGGTCCTTTGGAGGTGGAAGGGTGGCCGGAGGTGGCCGGAGTTGCCGGCGGGGAGATGGCTGCGGCGGAGGAGATTTGGGAGGGGGTCACCGGCATTGCCCTTAGCAGCAAACCGGTCGGGGAGGAAGGGGGAAGGATGCAGGAGCTCACTGGGGGCTCGAAGGAGGATAAAGGGAGGCCGGAGTGGGCCGGTAGCCCGAGATCGACGAAGCCCAGATGCGGCGGTGCCTCAGTCGATCCCGAGCACAGGGGCTCCGGCCGGTCTCTATGGTGGCTTAGGGGGGAATTAGGAGTGGAAAGTGGCCAGGGAAAGAGAGATTGCATGCTCGGGTCCACTTTAAATAGGCGAGGCGGAGGCAGGGGGAGTGGTAAGCGCGGGAGAGCTCAGGCGTCGCCATCGAGCCACGACAGGGAAAGGAGGGAGTGACGGTAGGGCTGGGGCCCACGGAAGATGCCCTAGAGAGCGCGGACAGGTAGAGGGGGCCGAGGGCGTCACGCGTGAGAGTGCGGCCACTAGCCGGTTCGGGCGATGTCGTGCACGCGCGAGGGAGGATAGGAGAGAGAGACGAGAGAGGGGTCCGTTGCCCCGGCGTGTTGCGGACATCGAGGCGCGTCGACTGGTGCGAGGGGAAGGCCCAAGGTGGTCGGGTATGGGCAGGAGAGAGAGGTCAACCCTCTCGAGCACGGCTGCGTGCTCCAGAGCGCGACTTTGGCCGGCATGATGAGGTTTTGGTGCGCTCTGACGCTTCCACTGATGTCCAGTGGCTGCAGAAGGGAGTAAACAATGGGAAAAGGGGCATGGGATGCTCTCGGTGGCCAGGAGTGAGAGAGAGAAGAGACAAAGTAGAGAAACATGTTGTCCAGGGGGTGCAAGTGGGATTTTTGCCCCCTCAATCTTGGAGCTAGTCATTGGTCTTTCTCCTGGAGGTGCTGGGGGTCTAGGTGGAGCTGTGGTCAAAATTTGTGACGAAGTGGAAAAGTAGAAGGGGTGGAAACAATAGCTTTTAGAAATGTCCAGAAGGTGTTTGTGTTGTGTTTGATCTAGAAGATGGAGTTTGCTTGCCATGATATTTAACAGGGGCCAATGGTGATTAGAATTAGGCTTGATAACCAAGTTTGAGCTTGATTGAAGAAAGTTTACAATGTAACCTTGTGAAACCCTAGAAATCAACAGAATCTGGTTTCTGTAGATCCATTGATGCTAGGCTTTTACCCTTGATGCACCACTTAGTGTATCATCACTATTTGGCCATTAGAAAATGCCCACAAAGTTTGAGGCCAAGGGGGAACACTTCACAATGTAAAGTTGCTCAAATTTGATTCTGGACAGGAATGGTTTTGGAATGGTTGGATGAACCAAATCAACTTGGACTGAGATGAAACTTTGGAAGATTATCACCTATGATAGTGTTGAGTGGCTGAAATTTTATTGGAATTTATTGAGAATATTTCTTATAGAAATATTTCAAAAGTATGATTTGGACAGAAAGGGTTTTGAGGGGTTTTGACCATGATTTGACCATGTCCTTGTGTTGAAACTCATATATATGGAAACTATATATCCACTGAGTTTCTCTAAATTTTCTCAAATATTTTCAAATCATCTAATTAATTTTTCCCCACGAAAATCATTTCTGGCCTTAAGAAAAGCCGTTAAATAAAATATAAAAATAATCTTTAAAAATAATGTTTGATGGTTTTGGGAAGTCATATATATAGTAGGTTTGAAATAAATCTTTTGGGAGGGAAGGATCCACCTAATTTGAGGACTTGTAGTGCAAACCTCATTTCAGGGGGGTTTTGAAAACCTAATTTGACTAAATCATTTTTTGTTAAAACAATATTTGATAAAAATAGTTTGGGGCACTATTCACATGGCATGATCATTTGGCAAGGGGTTTGGGACATGGAAGATGAATATGAAGTGGAATAGAACCTAGTAGTGCCATAAAACACAATCAGGAAGCAAGCAAACAACATAGCAAGCAAGCACAAGCACATGGAAAAAGTTTTAGTTGGCTCCAAATTATATAAACCCAAACATACCAATGTGCTACAAACATAGGGTGTGATAGACCTCCCCCGTTACAAGAATCTCGTCCCCGAGATTCCTAGGCTATGCACTAAAAAGATAAGGAAACTCAGATCTAAGATAATCTTCACGCTCCTAGGTTGCTTCAGCTTCAATGTGGTTGCTCCACTAGACCTTGAAGTACTTGATGGTGTGGCTCCGGGTGCAGTGCTCGGCTTCATCCAAAATGCGAACTGGCCTCTCATGATAAGTGAGATCTGGCTGAAGATCGATGGCTTGATGGTCGATGTCCTTTTAAAGGTCGGGGCGGTTGGGAACTTGCAGACACTTCCGGAGTTGAGACACGTGAAAGACGTTGTGCACATCTGACAGTTCGGGAGGTAACTCCAGTTGGTAGGCAACTTCTCCTCGTGTAGCAGTGATCTTGAAGGGGCCGATGTATCTTGGTGCCAGATTTCTTTTGATGTGGAAGCGCTTGGTTCCCTTGAGAGGCGTGACCCAGAGGTAGACATGGTCACCGACACAGAAGTTCACTTCTTGGCGGAGGGAGTCGGCATGGCTCTTCTGTCTTGACTTAGCGACCTCCAGACGTTCCTGGACGAGTTGAACTTACTTTTTTGCTTCGCGGAGGATGTCTGGTCCGAAAATTAATCCTTCTCCGGTTTCTGACCAGTTGAGGGGAGTACGACACTTGCGTCCATACAACACCTCAAATGGTGCCATCTGAAGACCCAACTGATAGCTGTTGCTGTATGAGAACTCGGTGAAGGGATGGCAAATGTCCCAGTTGGCTCCGTATGCCAAAACACAAGCAAAAAGCATATCCTCAAGTATCTGATTTACTCGTTTTGTTTGTCCGCCAGTCTGGGGGTGAAAAGCAGTGCTGCAGGAGAGCTTCGTTCCCATGGCTTCTTGAAACATCTTTGAGAATCTTGTGGTGAACTGGGTGCCACGATCTGGCACGATCTCCTTTAGAACTTCATGGAGGCTCACGATACGCTCGATGTACAGGTTGGCTAACTTGTTACCGTCATAGGTGGTCTTGACGGGAATGAAATGGGCTACCTTGGTTAGGTGGTCGACAATGAATCAAATGGAATCATGTCCCTTGCTTGACCTTGGTAAACCGGTGATGAAATCCATCCCAATTTTATCCCACTTCCATTCAGGCACTTTGAGAGGTTGCAATAGCCCAGCGGGTCGCTGATGCTCAACTTTAACTCTCTGGCATATGTCACACTTAGCAACAAACGTGCCTATCTCCCGCTACATGCAATGCCACCAGAATCTTGCCTTGAGGTCTTGATACATCTTGGTCCCTCCGGGATGGATGGAGTAGGGTGTGTCATGAGGTTCTTTCAAGATCAGGTCCATGAGATCTTTCTTGTTGGGTACGCAAATGCGAGTCCCGAACCATACAACTCCTTGTTCGTCCACCGAGAATCCTGGGGCCTTGCCTGCCTTGATCTTTCGCTTAATGCCTGCAATGCTCTCATGTCCCTTCTGGGCTTACTTGATATCATCCATCAAGGTAGGCTTTGCTTCGAGGTTGGCGAGGTTTGCTTTCTTGTCCTTCTTCGAAAGATGGGTCATGGGTCGGGTAATGCTTGAGAACCCTTCCACGAACTTCCCGTAATATTCCGCGAGTCTGAGGAAGCTCCTGACTCTCTTCACGGTGGTTGGGGCTTGCCATTCCGTCATGGCTTCAATCTTGGCAGGATCCACCGATAATCCTTCCGTAGTCAACACATGACCCAAGAATCCAACTTCACGCAGCTAGAATTCACACTTGCTGAATTTGGCATACAGATGGTGCCCTCGAAGCTTCTCTAGGACAGATCTCAAGTGTTCGTCATGTTCTTCTTCAGACTTGGAGAAGACGAGTATGTCATCAATGAAGACAACAATGAACTTGTCCAAGTACTCCATGAAGACTTTATTCATGAGGTACATGAAGTAAGAACGGGCATTAGTTAACTCGAATGACATGACCGTGTATTCATACAGGCCATACCGGGTTACAAACGCCGTCTTCAGAATGTCTTGGGGTCTGATCTTTGGCTGGTAGTACCCAGACCTGAGGTCCATCTTGGAGAACACCTTGGCTCCATTCAACTGATCAAACAGGTCTTCAATCTTGGGGAGTGGGTACTTGTTCTTTATCGCGACTTCATTGAGAGAACGGTAATCGATACAAAGTCTGATAGTTCCATCCCTCTTTGACACAAATAGAACAGGCGATCCCCAAGGAGAGGCACTAGGGCAAATAAATCCTTTTCCGAGCTGCTCTGCTAGTTGCTTCTTCAACTCAGCCAACTCTTCGGATCCCATCCTGTAGGCCTTCTTATAGATGGGCCTTAATCCGGGCATAAGCTCAATGATGAACTCAATGTCGCGGTCAGGAGTCATTCTGGGCAGCTCATCAGGAAACACATCCGGGTACTCACATACCACTAGCATTTGCTCCAACTCAACTCCCGATAGGCAGTTAGCCCGAGGAGCTTGAGTGGAGGCAGGGTTGGGAAGAAACTTGACTTCCACTCCATGGCTATTGGTCATGGTGACGATCCTTTTGGCACAGTCCAGCATGCCTTGGTGCTTGGTTAACTAGTCCATGCCTAGGATCACATCCAAGCCTTTTGACTTCAGGATGATAAGGTCGGCTAGGAAGTCTACCCCGTTGATGTTAATCTCAACTCCCTTACATTCTATCCTGGACTTCATAACTGATCTAGGGGTTTGTATCAACATATGGCTACCTAGGGCTGTAGGCTTCATACGACTCTATAGTGCAAACTTTTGGGTGACAAAAAATGTGAAGCCCCACAATCAAACAATACTGTTGCTGGGGTAGAGTTGACGAGGAACGTACCTAGTATGACGTCCGGGTGTTCCTGGGCTTCCACTGCGGTGACGTGATTCATACGACCCTTGCCATGGTTGGGCTGGTTGCGGGGAGCGGGGTTCCTTGTTGGTGCTCCACAGGCTTGACCTTGAGCTGGCGCATTGGGGCGCGGTGCATCTGACTTCTTGTCGGGACACATCCTAGAGATGTGTCCTGGCTGGCCACATCCAAAGCAAGCGACTTGTCCAGGGTTGTTGTTGAAGGCTGGCCTGGGATTAGCATATTACTGAGGCTGGTAGCTCGGACGAGGTGCAGGAGGTCTAGCCTGTTGTGGCTGATAGGTTGACTTGGCTGGGGCTGGCTGCCAGGGGCGAGGCTTCTGGTTGCTTGGGCTTCCCTTGCTGATCATCTTGCGCTTGCGAGTGTGGTCTATGGCACGATGCTTGTCTTCCAGCATGAGGGCCTTGTTCACCAAGTCAAAGAAAGTGCGACAGTCGCAGATGATGAGCTGATACTTCAGGACCTGTTGGAGTGCTTCGATGAAGCTCTCCTTCTTGGCAGCCTCCGTCCTGACATCTTCAGGTGCATACCTTGACAGTAGGTTGAACTTCTGCAGGTACTCCTTGACAGAGCCACTTACTTGTTTCAGCTCTCGGTATTCTCTCTTCTTGATAGCCATGATCCCAGAAGGAATGTGCGATGTGTGGAATCCTTCCTTGAAGTTATTCC
This sequence comes from Hordeum marinum, assembly GCA_022496015.1. Lineage (NCBI taxonomy): Eukaryota > Viridiplantae > Streptophyta > Magnoliopsida > Poales > Poaceae > Hordeum > Hordeum marinum. The sequence continues at coordinate 266,820,866 of CM039673.1, forward strand.
ACGTCCAAGGGGTGCAAGTGGGGCTTTTGCACCCCTCAATCATGGAGCTAGCCATTGGCCTTCGTCCTAGAGGTGTTGGGGGTCTAGGTGGAGATGGGGTAAAAATTTGAGACCAAGGGGAAAAGTAGAAGGGGTGGAAACAATAGCTTTTAGAAATGGCCATAAGGTGTTTGTGTTGTGTTTGGGCTAGAAGATGGAGTTTGCTTGCCATGATATTTAACAGGGTCCAATGGTGATTAGAATTAGGCTTGATAACCAAGTTTGAGCATAATTGAAGAAAGTTTACAATGTAACCTTGTGAAACCTTAGAAATCAATAGAATCTAATTTGTGTAGATCCATCGATGCCAGGCTTTTACCCTTGATGCACCACTTAGTGTATCATCACTATTTGTCCATTAGAGCATGCCCACAAAGTTTGAGGCGAAGGGGGAACACTTGACAATGTAAAGTTGCTCAAATTTGATTCTGGACAGGAATGGTTTTGGAATGGTTTGATGAACCATATCAACTTGGATTGAGATGAAACTTCGCAAGATCATCACCTATTATAGTGTTGACTTGCTGAATGTTTCTTGGAATTTATTGAGAATATTTCTTATAGAAATAGTTCAAAAGTATGATTTGGACAAAAAGTGTTTTGAGGCGTTTTGCCCATGATTTGATCATGCCCTTGTGTTGAAACTCATATATATGGAAAATATATATCCACTGAGTTTCTCTAAATTTTCTCAAATATTTTCGAAGCATCTAAATAATTTTCCCCTAGGAAAAACCATTTCTGGCCTTAAGAAAAAGCCTTTAAATAAAATATAAAAATAATCTTTGAAGATAATATTTGGTGGTTTTGGAAAGTCTTATATATAGTAGGTTTGAAATAAAGCTTTTGGGAAGGAAGGATCCACATAATTTGAGGACCTGTAGTGCAAACCTTATTTCAGGGGGTTTTGAAAGCCTAATTTGAATAAATCATTTTTGGTTAAAACATTATTTGATAAAAATAGTTTTGGGCACTATTTACATGGCATGATGATTAGGCAAGGGGTTTGCGACATGGAAGATGAATATGAAGTGAAATAGAACCTAGTAGTGCCATAAAACACAATCAACAAGCAAGCCAACAACATAGCAAGCAAGCATAAGCACATAGAAAAAGTTTTAGTTGGCTGCAAATTATATAAACCCAAACATACCAATGTGCTACAAACATAGGGTGTGACATAGCTCCACGGGAATGAGCCTCCTCTGAGATCCCGCAGCCCCGCTATAGGTCACCGGCCCAGGTGGTCGCCGGAGGGCTCGCCCGCGTCGTCTCCTTCTTCTCTACCCGTGCGTAGGAGAAGATGACCCTTTTAGATGTTTTCCTACTTCCCTTCCCCTTCGATTCATACTCCTGTGCCTAGCCCAGTGGTATTCGAACCGTTCCGCGACCGCGAGGTCGGGGGTTCGAACCCCAGGCGTGTCCCTTTTTCCTATTGTTTTCTGGTGGATGTGGTGTAGCTGTAGGATCGGATGCGGCCACGTGAGAACCCGTGCGGTTGCGTGGTGTGCAGTGTGTGTGCAATGTGTGTGCATGTGTGTGTGTGGATCCTCTGTGTCAGTAATGATCAGGTGTGGCTGTGGCCATGTGTGTGTGTGTGGATGTGTAGTGTGTGTGTATGACATATGGGACCTGGCCCCACTTGTAGTGCAATAGGGGGCACGGGTGAGTATGCCAGGTGGGGCCCCCTTTTAGTGTTTTTTTCTTTTAATTGTTTTAGTGTTAATTTTTTTATAGATACTTCAATTTATTGTAATATTCTAAATCTGGATGTGATCATTTATGTTCATGTGCATTTGAGGTACGTTTTCACTTGTAGGAATGGGTGATGATTTTCTATCTAGTGTTGTGCCTTGATGCTCCATGTGAATATATGAGTATGACATATGATTTTGGGGTAGAATCAACCAAGTATTCCATTAGTGTGACTTTTTTGGTCTTTTGAGCAAGTTTGAAAAAATATCATTTTGTCTCAAAGTGCCATTTTGTCATTTTTGTTATATTTAATCCATGCATGCTATGATATTTGTGCCAACATGAATATGGTAGTCTTTGATGAGTAGAATGCCATGGTATTTATCTTTGTCATGATAAACTTGCAAATGAGTAGGAACCATGCTCTAAAGTAGTCACCAAAATGTTCTTGTTTTCAAACTTGCTAAATATTTCTAAGTGTGAGAATCTGGTAATATGTTTATGCCATGAAGAGTGGTTGCTATCTTGTGATATGTTGTGAATTAGCTCAAGCTCAGTGCTAGTGATTTGAAGTAGATGTTGTCTTCTATCATCCTATTAATTTTCTTGAAATGAGGTGGTCTCTATCACCATTAATTTCTCCTATCAACTTGCTATCAGATTAACTCAGATTCCTAAAAGCTGTTCTTTTCACTAAGTCCCAGAATCCTGTTTCATCATGCCAACTTGTGGGATTCATGCTCATTGATATGGGCCACCATTCCAGATTGTGTAGTTGGATAAGTTGATAAGAATGTTATGTAGTTTTTGTCAATGCCTTGTTTGTGGTTAGAGACTTCCTATTGCTCAAGTTGTTGGCTGTGGAAGTTGCAATGTTGCTGTTTTGTGGCAGATTGTTGTTTTAGTGTTTTGTGACTTTTGGGAGCTACACTCCATGGGATTGCTTCATATTTGGCTCTATTGTGGTTGGTTTTTCATTGCCTAACCAGTAACTACCTTGGAATACGAATGAATAGCCCATGGCCTTCTTTCCTTGTGCTCTGCCTTCGTATCTTGTCGTGAGCGTAACGTGAGAACCGTAACTCCGTTTCTTACGTTCTACATATGCATTTGTATCGTTTTTGCATCATGCATACATATTTTCCATGATAATGCATGTTTAAATAACTTAACATAAGGTTCTGTCCAGATTCATTAATAACCGATCCTTTGCATGTGAAACATGAGTAGTTAGGATTGCCATGCTAAATTCTTCACATACCATGCATCATTCTTGATTGTGCATTGCACCTTGGTTGCTTGTTTATTCTAGCTATTTCTTTTGGGTAGATGAGAACGCTGAACCTGAGTACGAAGACCCAGGAGCGTACCACTACGAAGATCTCGCTACTTGTCCCTCTGAAGAACCAACACGCAAGATGATCGTACCCGGATCCCGATACTATTTTCGCTGGCTAACTCTCTCGCTCTTATCATTACTATTGCGCTACCTAGAACTTGAATGTCAAGCCTCCTATATTCCATGATAGCCTCTAACCCTCCACATCCTAGCAACCTTTGATTGGCTAAGTTACCGCTGCTCAGCCCCTCTTATAGCGTTCTAGTTGCAGGTGTAGGTTGTTTCCATGTGATAACATGGATCTGGCATATCACAATATTATATGCTATTTAATTTAATGCACTTATGTATCTGGTATTGGTGGAAGGCTTGCCCTTTGCTACGTGTTTTGTTCCGTTGTTACCGCCGTAGTTTCTTGTTACCGGTGTTATGTTTTCAATAATTGCGCTCCTAACATGCTGGGGGTTGTTATGGGGACCCCCTTTTTTATTCGGTTAAGATTAAAACTTGTGTGGAAAGACCCAACTTTGGTACTACATTTGCTAAACAACTTAATAAAATTTGCATAGGGATTTTGTTGGGGATATAACCCCATGGTGACACCCGCCCCTAAGGATCCGAGTCACACTTGGCAGCTCATACACCAGCCCAGAGATGGGCCGTGAAGACTTAAGTCCAGGACATTGGGTGGCTTGACAAGATGGGCCGGAACGTGGCCCGGACAGAGAAAGTATGAAGACCCGGGGGGAGAGCCGCCCGGAGACAACTTGCTCAGGAAGGCAAGACAATGTAGAGGCGGATTCAGACACGTAGTGAGAGTCGGTTACGACTTGTATGACTCGTGGTCTTGACCTCCTATATAAAGGCGAGACCCGGTGCGACTTAGAGAGAGATCAGAGATATCCAGAACTAGGTCAAGCAATTCGCTCCCTTGTAATCGATACACCAAGCAATACCAACTCAAGCAGGACGTAGGCTATTACCTCTACTTGAGGGGACGAACCTGGGTAAACTTTTGTCCCTCGTCCCAATCAACCCATTTGAGTCCATCACCTTAGCGATGGTCTCGAATCCAAGTCCGTTCACCCGGACATCTGCCGTGACAAAACCACGACAGTGGCGCCCACCGTGGGGCCTGCGCTCGGTGGTGTTGAGTTCTCAAAGGGATCTCTCCTAGGACTCGAGGGATACGTGGTCGGAAGGATGAACAAGAGTCGCCGCGGCTGGCTCTACATCAACGACGCTGGCTAGGGTCTTGATGCGGGCTCTGTCGAATATGGATTCCGTGTTCCCTTCGATAGGATCCACGTCTTCATCGGCAGGATTGACGGATCTACACCCGGGCCGAACATCTGCACCAGCATCGTCGAGCCGGCTCGGTGCGCGCGACCCGCCCTTGATGTGCGACCCACCCGTGTCAACCCGGGCCGGAAGCACGTCTTTGTGGGATTCACTCAAGGTATGGATCTTGAAGCTTCTGCATCGCTGGAGACTCTTGTTTGTTTAGAGGACAGGTCTTCGAGCGGAGAAACAAAGTCGATCTACCAGCTTCACAACGGTGGGCTTGGGGGCTATGACAAGCTTTACCCTGAGTCGGAGCGTTCTGAGCCAGCCGACTTCGGGCCACCGGTTCATGCGGCCGTATTCATGGCGGTGGCGGTCCCAGGCGCGAGCAGCACAGCCGCCGGAGCAGCGACCTTGGGGGCTGACCTGCCGTCACTGGCTCAAGTTCTCCTGGATCTGATGAATGAGCTTTTGGCCCTGATGGCCACTGAAGTCACGCCAGATAATCAAGTCGCTCGGAACTTGGAGATTGTGAGGCTCAAGGACCGGATGGCAGAGGAGCAACAAAGGATAGTAGAGCTAAAAGTTCAGATCGAGGCAGAGGCAGAGCATATTAAGACGAATGCCTTCCGCCTTGGGCTAGAACAGCAATCGGCAGTTGCAGTGCATCGGATGAGGCATCAATCCCGCTTACCAGAACATGATGAGGTTAGGAATCTCTTCAATACGCCAGGAACGGGACGGGCGGCGGATGCACCTAGAAGTCGGCCGGCGGCTTGACCACAGCTTAACCCGCCCCGACGAAACCAGGCCTCACCAGTGGTCTTTCCAATGCCGGCGGGTCATTATTCCAGCTCGGCAGAGAACATGGTGGCCGCGGCCACCCGGCTTGAAACAATCCCTATCCCAGATGAGGCGCCTTTTGCAGAAGAGGTATGGAACTCCATTGGGTACCTTCAAACGGCGATAGCCCAACAGGAGAAATATACTTACAGCCGGAACCGCGTTCATTCAACCCCCTCCCCAGCCGCAGCTTTAGCCGGCGCTATGAGTCGCTGGCGGTTTCTAGCAGCAATCAACACAGAGGGCCTCCAAGGGATGATTAGGCGGCTCTAGATGCACAGGCGCTCATAAACCGGGCGAGAAATCAGCAAGAGGTGGCGGCTTCGGACACGGCGGCTCACCAAGAGCCCGCACCCTCCGTCTCAGTAGGAGTAGGAGTGACCACCAGGGCCATGGGAGTGCCATGCTTAGCACCGGCTCTATGGAGTGAGCGGTTGCCGAAGGATTTCAAAGGACCTCGCAAGGTCCTGAATTACACTGCCGACTTACCTCCGGAGGCCTGGATCGAAAGTTATGAGCTGGCTATGGAGATGTTGGATGTCAGTGAGGCGGTGTGTGCCAAGTACTTCACCATGATGCTTGAAGGTCCAGATCGCACAGGGTTAAAGGGTTTTTCACCCAATACCATCAATTCATGGGCTGAGTTGAGGGCAAGGTTCATCAAAAAAATTCAAGGGACATGCAAACAGCCTATGACCAGCATGGATCTCGGTCATTGTGTCCAGCAAGACAATGAGTCGGCTCATCACTGGGTCCAATGGGTGTCGACCATCATCCACTCATCTAAACAGATCACAGCGGCTCAACTGGTACTGATCCTAGGAAAGAACTGTCACTTCATCCCTGTGAAGCAGAAGCTCGGCCGGCTCAAGTGTACGTGCGAGGACATGGGAGAACTCATGGTGGCTCTCACAAAGTATGTTGATTCTGATAACACGAAGGACCCAGGCTCTTATGATGAGAAGGCCGGCCAAGGTAAAGAGAATAACCAGGACAAGGGTGCGGCAAGTAATGGTAACCAGAGCAAACGGAAGAACCCGGATGGCGGGTCAGAACTAGTGGCCAATGCGAGCACCGTCCAGAATCATCCTAAGGGCAATGGGAAGTTCAGACCGCCTTTTAACAAAAATAGGATTCCTTTCAATTTGGAGGAAATGCTCAAAAAACCCTGTCCAGAGCACAGCCGGCCCGATAGAGCTACGAGGCACACATGGGTTGATTGACACATCATGCAGAAGTTCAAGAACTACAACATGCAGCAACACAATAACCATGGTGGTGACCCGCCCGGCGGCTCCAGACCAGGCGGGTTAGGAGCCGGATTTGGATTCGGCGGCTCTGGATCCGGTCATCATGGTCAGGGCAATCAAGGAGGACATCCACAACACTCTGGTAACAACAATCAGCAACAGCATAATCAATCTAGGTATCAGAGTAATCCAAAGCAGTTCAGTTTTGGCCAGTATCATGTTTTTACCACCAGCCTTAACAAGCGGGATCAGAAATTGCGCAAGAGGGCGGTTAACGCAGTTGCGCCGGCTCTGCCGCAATACTTAAAGTGGTCTGAGTATGACATAACATGGATCCGAGAGGATCACCCACCGCGTGTCGATGACCCGGGTGGCTAGCCTTGGTAGTTGCCCCACAAGTGGGAGGACATATGGTGAATAAGGTACTCATGCATGGTGGCGGTAGCATCAACATCTTGTATTACGATACCTTCCGGCGGATGAAGCTGCTTGATAAAGACCTTAAGCCCTCATCAACAGTTTTTATGGTCTAGTACCGGGCAAGTCAGCTTACCCGGTGGGCAGGATTTCTTTGGAAGTAGCCTTTGGCGACAAGTACAACTATAGGGTGGAGTCCTTGTGGTTTGAAGTGGTGAAGATCAAGAGCCCTTATCATGCATTGTTTGGGCGGGTGGCTTATGCTAAGTTCATGGCTAGGCCCTGTTATGTCTACTTACATCTCAAGATGCCCGGGTTAAAAGGCACGATTACTGTTCATGGTGATCGGAATACGACTATTGAGTGCGAAGAAGGGGACGCAGCTTATGCGGAATCTAGTTGTGCTGAGGCAGAACTCAAGTTCTATAAGGACAATGTTGACCCGGAGGATATGACCCTGCTGAAGAAGCCTACCATAGAGGTTGAGCCACCCCTCAAATTTTCGGCGGATGATACCAAGGCGGTGGATTTCACTCCGGGTGACTCATCCAAGCAGTTCATTATTGGGGCCAACATGGATCCCAAATAGGAAAGCGCGCTCATTGAATTCAGCCATGAGAATCGAGACATCTTTGCATGGAAACCTTCTGACATGGCGGGTGTACCGAGAGAGTTCACTAAGCATAACCTTAACGTGCATCCTAAGTTCAAACCTGTCAAGAAATTTCTACGATGATTTAATGAGGAGGGACGCAAGGCCATTGGGGAAGAGGTCGCCCGGCTCTTAGCGGCGGGTTTCATTGTCGAGGTCTTTCACCCGGAGTAACTTGCTAATCCAGTGCTTGTGCTCAAGAAGAACGACACCTGGCATATGTGTGTCGACTATATGGATCTTAACAAGGCCTGTCCGGCTGATCCTTTTGCTATCCCTCGTATTGATCAAATCATTGATGCTACAACGGGTTGCGAACGTTTATGCGTCCTGGATGCTTATTTGGGATATCATCAGACCAAGATGGCGATTAAGGACCAAGACAAGACGACTTTCATTACACCTTTTGGAGCCTTCTGCTATGTGTCTATGCCTTTTCGGCTCAAGAGTGCCTTGGCGACTTATCAGCGCTGCGTACAGAATTGTCTCCATAGTCAGATTGGACGCAACGTTCATGCTTATGTGGATGATATTGTGATCAAGTCAAGGAAGAAGGAGACCCTCCTTGATGACTTAAAGGAAACCTTTGACAATTTGTGGATCTATAAGATGATGCTTAACCCGGCAAAGTGTGTCTTTAGTGTTCTGGATAGCAAGCTCTTCGGATTTCTGGTTTCTGAGCGTGGTATTGAAGCCAACCCGGACAAGATCAAATCTATCACCTCCCTGGCTGAGCCGGCTTGTATCAATGATGTCCAACGCCTGGTAGGGTGGATCGCCGCGTTGATCCGGTTTATAAGCCGCCTTGGTGAGAAAGCCATCCCTCTATATCAAATGATGAAAAAGACAGACAATTTTCTCTAGAGTACAGCGGCGGGTGAATCATTTGAGGTGCTCAAGAAGCAGCTCACTGAGCCGCCGGTTTTAGCCACTCCGGCTGAAAAAGAGCCTTTGCTCCTATACGTGGCGGCTAATAATAGGGTTGTCAGCGTTGCAATTGTGGTCGTGCGCAAAGAAGCAGGGAAGGAATATCCGGTTCAGAGGCCGGTTTACTATATAAGTGAGGTCCTGACAGAGTCCAAGCAGAGATATCCAGATTGGCAGAAGTTAGTGTATGGGGTGTTCATGGCTAACCGCAAATTAAACCATTACTTCCTAGGGCACCAGATCACCGTGGTCAGTTCTGCTCCGTTGGGAGACATAATTCAAAACAGAGAAGCCACCGGTAGGATTGCTATGTGGGCGCTGGAGCTGGGGCCTCTCAATTTGAAATACGTACCTCATACGGCTGTCAAGTCTCAAGCCCTTGTGGATTTCATAAACGACTAGATAGAGTGTAAGGCTCCCAAAGAAAAGCCGGATAACACGTACTGGACAATACACTTTGATGGATCCAAGCAGCTGGAAGGATTAGGAGCAGGGGTTGTTTCAACATCTCCCAAAGGTGATAAGTTGTGTTATCTGCTCCGGCTGATGTTCCCTTGCACTAATAATGCAGCTGAATATGAAGACCTGCTTCATGGCCTCAGGGTTGCAAAGGAGATGAACTTAAGCCGGGTAAGGTGCTTTGGCGACTTAGATCTTGTGGCTCCGCAAGTTTCAGGCACTTGGGACTCTAGGGATCCACGGATGGTGGCTTATCGTCAGGCGGTGGATGTCATTGCTGGTAACTTCAAGGGTTATCAGGTGGATCACATTGATCGTCGCATGAACAAGGCAGCTGATGTCCTGTCAAGATTAGGCTCTCAGCAAAAGCCGGTGCCGCCCAATATCTTTCTGGATATCTTACATCACCCAACTGTCAAATTACCCTCAGAGGAAGATTTGGTTGTTCCTGACCCAGAGGGACAACTAGTGGCAGCTCTACATGCTATTCCGGAGTGGACCGTACCTTACTTGGCATATTTGACTCGCGGCGAGTTACCTGATGATGAAAATCTGGCCAGAGAGACCACCCGCCGGTCTAAATCCATGACGATATTCAATGGCGAGTTACACAAGTGTAGCGTCACTGGAGTGATTCAACGTTGTGTTTCACCAGAGGAGGGTAAGGAAAGCTTAAATGAAATTCATGCTGGTGATTGCGGGCATCACGCCGGCTCAAAATCTCTGGTGGCCAAGGCTTTCCGGCATGGTTTCTTCTGGTTGACTGCTCACAAGGATGCAGAGGATCTGGTCTGTAAGGGCGATGGATGTCAAAAATTCGGCCGGCATGCTCATCTTCCAGCTCAAGAATTGCGCATGATACCAATTAATTGGCCGTTTGTAGTCTGGGTGCTCGATATGGCCGGGCCCTTCAAGAGATCGAAGGACAAGAAGACGCACCTCTTGGTGGAGGTTGATAAGTTTACCAAGTGGATAGAGGCTGAGCTGGTCAGCAAGTGTGATGCAGCTACGGCGGTTCGGTTTATCAAAAAGCTGATCTACCATTTTGGTTACCCTCACAGCATCATCATGGATAATGGCACAAATCTGTCCAAGGGGACTATGAAAACATTCTGCAACCTTGAACACATCTGGTTGGATGTTTCGGCGGTTGCTCATCCACAGTCCAACGGTGAGGTGGAGCGTGGTAACCAAGAAATCCTGAGGGGTATCAAGCCCCGGCTTATGGTTCCTTTACAAGGAGCACCAGTTGTTGGGTGGAGGAATCGCTGTCCGTCTTATGGAGCATCAGAAGTACCCCAACAGATCCACAGGGTATATACCTTTCTTCATGGTTTACGGTGCAGAGGCCGTGTTACCAAGTGACATCCGGCATGACTCGCCACGAGTGGCGGCTTACGTTGAGACGGACAATGAAACGGCACGTCAAGACGCGTTGGATGACTTGGATGAGGAACGAGAACTGGCGGCTGCTCGTTCGGCGATCTATCAGCAAGTCCTGCGCCGCTATCATAGCTGCAGAGTCATAACCCGGACGTTTCAAGAAGGCGACTTGGTGTTGCGGATGATTCAAGATCAGACAAATATGCTTAAGCTATCTCCTCCATGGGAAGGACCTTTCGTGGTCAGTAGAAATCTCAACAACGAGTCATATTACCTCATTGATGTCCGAGACCACTCAGATACCTCGGGTCAGGAGACCCGCCGGCCATGGAACATAGCGCATCTGCGGCCTTATTACACTTAAGTTGTTGAGACTCGACATTGTACACTATCATTGTACATATCATATTTATATATGAATAAAGTAGCATCCCTGCAAGCCGGGGCCTCTGTCATTTTTTCTATCTTCATCCATGCAAGAAAGATCCAAAACTTGGTTGTCCAAGGGGAATTCCCACCCTCCGGGTGTAGCTTATCAAACCCTAACAGTCGGCTCTTAAGCCAAAAATGTTGACAAGTCAACATAGCCGTGTACAGGGGGCTTCCCACCCTCCGGGTGTAGCTTGTCAGACCCTATCGGCTGGCTCTTAAGCCAAAAAAGTTAACAAGTCAACTTGGTTGTCTAAGGGGTCTTCCCACCCTCTGGGTGTAGCTTATCAAACCCTAACAGCCGGCTCTTAAGCCAAAAATGTTGATAAGTCAACATAGCCGTACAGGGGCCTTCCCACCCTCCGGGTGTAGCTTATTAGACCCTATAGGCCGACTCTTAAGCCAAAAAAGTTGACAAATCAACTTGGTTTTCTAAGGGGGCTTCCCACCCTCTGGGTGTAGCTTATCAAACCCTAACAGCCGGCTCTTAAGCCAAAAATGTTGACAAGTGAACATAGTCGTACAGGGAGCTTCCCACCCTCCGGGTGTAGCTTATCAGACCCTATCGGCCGGCTCTTAAGCCAAAAAAGTTGACAAGTCAAATTGGTTGTCTAAGGGGGCTTCCCACCCTCCGGGTGTAGCTTATCAAACTCTAACAGCCGGCTCTTAAACCAAAAATGTTGACAAGTCAACATAGTTGTCCAGGGGGCTTCCGACCCTCCGGGTGTAGCTTATCAGACCCTATCAGCCGGATCTTAAGCCATACAGTTGACTCCGTCAACGCGTTAGGAAGATACAACATCTTTGGGTTATGCTTTTAAGCCGCCCTCCTAACAATGTCAAGATACATCTATTATTCCAGGTCAGTTAAGCTACCAAGATCAGGTAAAAGCATCCAATGAGAAGTGCAAGAGAGATGATATATATATTAAGCCGGGCTGTTTACAATGTGCACGATGGCACAGTTCAGGCAAAGGCAAAGTTATTACAAGCGTATTACATACGCTCTTTGTAGAGCCTAAAAAATATCTTAGTGTTTTACACCGCTCATGGCGGGTCACAAGAGCCAACTCATCAATAGGCAGTCACAACTCCACTAGCTAGTCGGCGGGTCACCCTCCTCCGGTTCTTCGGCCACCTTGATCTAAAGATTGTCCAAGTCCCAGTTGAAGTGGGTTAAAGCTACAAAGTTTCCTTCTTCAAAGAAGGGGGGCAGGTCAAGTTCAGTAGCAAAAAGGTGCTTACGGCGGGAGGGTGTAAGATCCTTGGACTCAAAGGGGGGGCCACGGATTCTCTTCTGATCTGCGCTGTAAGCCGCCTGATAAGTTGCTAAGTTGACCTCCTCTACTAACATGGAGGAAAGGACTTGGAGTCCTTCACACATCGTGCATAGTCAGTGTCTGTAACTCGGAGCCATCATCTTTTTTGGAGGGAAACCTGTCCATCATGTATGCAGGAGTCAACTCTGGAGCAAAGGCCAATGCACGGCTTGTAGCTGCAATAGCCCCCTGTTTGGCGGCTGGTTTCTTCAACTCTAGGATTTGCTTCGGCAACATGGAAAGAAGCTCTAGGACCCCTTTCATAGCTGAGGTGGTCGTATCCTTGTAGAGCACAGCCTTGATTGTGCAAACAGCCCCACAGTAAAGTTGTTCCGTCAAAGTATAAATCGCCTTCAGGGGCAGCAAGCTATCAGAAGAAAGTTGGCGGTTCCATGGACCTACATAAGACGGATTATTCATCATAAGTCGCCAGTACAATAAGACATACAGAAATTGAGTTAAGTTATCAAATACTTACCAAAGATGGCGGCTGTCATCTTCTTGATATGCCGCTTCAAAGACTGTAGCTCATCAGACACGATAATCAGCTGCTGATTAGTGTCATCCGCCCGTTGAGTCAGGGCAGCTTGTTCAGTTTTAGCAGACTCTTTGAAGGTGGCAAATTCGGCCTTGATCTTGGTCAGTTCTTCAGCGAGGAGCCGACATTTTTCATCAGCTTCACTTCGGGCGGCCTGCTGCGTGGCTAGATTATTTTTTAAGCCGGCCACTTCTGACCCGGCTTCATTCAAAGCTTCCTGTGACATATCAAAGTATGGAATGAGCCGTCAGAAGGAGAAGTTTAAAAGACTCAGGAAGTCTCAAACAGATTGCAAGCAATATGGATGACACTTGGGGGCTAATGTCTATTTGATCTCTTAGGTTAAAAGGCAGTTCCGGATGATCTTTATCAAGTTAATATGGAACTTGGGGGCTACACTTTGGCTTTTCAACTGGTTTCCAAGGAAAAGATCCGACTCAAAATTAACAAAATTGAGTCGGCCCTTGGGGGCTACACTAGGCTCTAATAGCTAACTTCAATGAAGCTTTGGCTCAATGTTATCAAATTTGAGCCGACCCTTGGGGGCTACGAATGATGATTTGTGATTACTTCTAAATAAGTTTAGGCCTATAGGCTAAGAATTTCTACTTCTAGAAGGTTTTGAAGACCCGGATTATCATCAGCCAATATTAACCCGGCTCTTGGGGGCTACGTAAGGGTATAAGAAGGGTGAAGAATACCTCATATTTCTTCTTCATTAAATTGACAAGCTTGAGCTCCAATTACCACCTTGTAGACAAGTGGTTCAAATAAGTAGCATGAAGCTCATTAGTCGTCATCTTCTCAAGGGCGGGGAGCTCAAAATCCAGCTTCTTGGAGGCTTCAGCCGTCTCACTATGCTTTGTTAGCACATGAGGTTGAGGAGAGTGGAAGCCAATGCCAGTAGTAAAAACATCCGGACAGGTTGTTTCATCGGCAACTTTGGTGGGGCTGGGCGGTTTGGAATGGTCCCTTGGAGGACTCTCAGGAATCATGTCGTCAGCCGCCGGCTCTGTAGAAGGACAAGTTTCTTTAGGTGCCTCCTTGGAAGCCGCCGAAGGATCAACATCCGGCATGGGAGCATCCAGTTTGGCAAGCTCCGGTTCTTGAGCATTAGGACCAGGGGAGGACTTGTTGGTTTTCCTTCACTTGGCTTGAGCCCTGAAAAGCATAAAGATTAGAGCCCAAGGCTTACAACCATCAAAGACTCGGGCATAAGGCGTGAAAAGCACATACAGCAGGTTAATCTTTGGAGGCAGCAGAGTAGTGGTCGTAGAGTCGCCAGATGAAGCAGATGATCCCTGAAAAACAGTTCGGGTAACATAAAGCCATTTTGGAATTACAAAGGAAGGATTAGTAAAATCAAGAAGTGAAGGAATGTCTACCTCAGCTGGACGTTTCCTGTGAGTCGGAGAATTAGGCAACCCAGACATGAGAATGGTAGAGCCGGCGCTCCGGGTCTAGCGTCGGGCGGCTTGCTATTGCTTTTTCAAAACAAATTGGGGGTCTAAGTAAGTAAGAGGATGAGAAAGGGGAACTTTTCGAATGGCCCACCGTATCTTCTAGGGTACAAAGTATTCTGAGACAGACGAAACATAAGTTACCTCAAGGGCGTTGGCGTGGCTGGTCTCTATCTCGTCCTTTGAATGGTTGTTGTCAATAAGGTGAATAAAGAGGTGGGAAAAATAGTCAAGTTATACCTCTGAGCCATCGTATTCCGGCTGTTCAAACCATTCTTCCTGAGGAGTGGTATTCTTCTTCGTCTTCTTGGCCACGGTCTTCTTCCTGGATTTCTTTAGAGGAGGAACATATTTCTTCTTTGAAAAGTCAGAGTCATCCTGAAAAGATAAGCTGGCAAGTAGTGAGGGGAATGCCAAGACATAGCTAATAAAGAGAAGAGAGTATAAAGAGTCGCCTTACATCTAGGGCCGGGTTAGTGGCATAGAAAGGTGCCAGCCCAATGCCACTGCATGCTACTAAAGTTTTGTGGACAAGACTCCGGATGACAGTTGTAATATCATCCTATGATAACGTTGTCCGGCTGAAGCAGAGGGAATCATCATATTGCCCTAGGTATTCGCACATAAGGCGACTGCGCCGGCTCAAGGGCATGATCCTCCAAGAAATCCAGCAGCGGATCAAATTTAGTCATGTAAGTCCGTTGGCCATAAGGGCTTTAATCTTGGTGTGAGACGTCTCCTGCTTCTCCCATTCAGCAGTTGACAGCCGGCCAGGAAGCTCAGAGGTCGTCTTGAGCCGGGATGGGCGATAACCCGGTAGGGGATGCTCTCCTTCTCGGGAGGTATCTTTTTAGTACAACCAAGTCTTGTTCCAGTCTTTTGGATGGCTTGGAATCTGAACAGCCGGAAAAGTAATGTCCCGACGCCTCTAAATTGAAATCCCGCCGAGTTCTAGGCTTGGGCCGGCCTTCAGCTCTGTCTCGCGGTTTGCGTAAAAAACTCACGAAAGGGACCAACGGACGGCTCAGTTTGCAAGTACACTTTGCTGAGCACTTGGAAGTTGCATATGTTGGAAAGAAAATTGGGGGCAAGATCTTGAGGACGCAGCTTGTAAAAGGGAAGAACATCCCAAAAGAATTTTGAGTGGGGAGGTACAAACCCACATTCGAGATGATCTGAAAATACAACCACTTTTCCCTCCTAAGGAACAGGCTTTAGTTCATTACCCGGAACCCGCCAATGGATGACATCTTTGGCGGGAATGGTGCCCCTATGTACAAAGTCCATCAGGAATTCTTTAGTGATGCAAGATCTATCACAATTGCATGAGTTGGATGCACGAGACATGGCAGCGGTTCAAAACTGCGCAAGGTAACAATGTACGACGAATCAGGGAATGCCAGACGTCTATGGGCGGTTAAAAGCCTAAGATTTTAAGATTAATCCGCCAGGATCCGGTGTGTGAGAGCTGGAATTACATGGCGGGTCAAGTTTATGAGAAGCCAAGGCAAAATTTGCCTAACTGTGGAAAATAGGTTTCACAACATATCGCTGAGATTGCGGATCTATAAAACGGAGAAAAATGGCATTATTTCAAAACCTAGCGAGGAACTGTCAAAACGGCGAAAGTTTGAAAATGGTAGTCGGAGCAGTTGCAGATCTGCGTGGGGCTGCTATCGGTTTTCTACAGAATGTTGCAATGGGGAAAGCATATAATCGAATTTTTATCGGGAAAGCATGTCTGGCATTAGAGAGAAGCTCGTGCTTGAAGCGGTGGAAGAAGTCTGTGAAACCCTACCAAAATGGCTACGGATCTAAAGGAGGAAAGACTTACCGGAGACGGCGCGGCGGACACAGGTAGAACTCTGGAACAAGCAGGTTGATGCAGCGGCCTCGACGATGACGGTGTGAAGACGGAATCGGAGCGAGGTGCGCTAGAGTGGCGACGTCGGAAGGAAGAATATGAAGAGCGAGCGGGGAGGAAAACAAATGCCACCCTTCGCGGTCCTATTTAATTGGCAAAGGTGGAAACAGGCGCGAAAATCCAGGCGACGGATATTATTTGACCGAGGTGGATGCCTTGATTCTCGGACTGTCCATTTAATAAGGGAAGATTCGTTGCGGACGTCAGAGGATCTTTCTCATAGATTTGACATGATGTCATGGCGGGTCACTATTTTACTTTCAAGTAGCATAAGGGAGTCTCGCCGACGATTGAGAAGGAGGCTGAAGTGAGCAGGCTCAAATCAACCTGGGGCCTAATGTTGGGGATATAACCGTATGGTGAGACCCGCCCCTAAGGATCTGGGTCACACTTGGCGGCTCCTACACCAGCCCAGAGATGGGCCGTGAAGACTTAAGTCCAGGACATTGGGCGGCTTGAAAAGATGGGTCGGAACGTGGCCCGGACAGAGAAAGTATGAAGACCCAGGCAGAGAGCCGCCCGAAGAGAACTTGCTCAGGAAGGCAAGACAATGTAGAGGCAGATTCAGACACGTAGTGAGAGTCGGTTACGACTTGTATGACCCGTGGTCTTGACCTCCTATATAAAGGCGAGACCTGGGGCGACTTAGAGAGAGATTAGAGATATCGAGAACTAGGTCAAGCAATTCGCTCCCTTGTAATCGATACACCAAGCAATACCAACTCAAGCAGGACGTAGGATATTACCTCTACTTGAGGGGCCGAACCTGGGTAAACTCGTGTCCTTCGTCCCAGTCAACCCCTTTGAGTCCATCACCTTAGCGATGGCCTCGAATCCAAGTCCGTTCACCCGGACATCTCCCGTGACAAAACCACGACAGCTTTGCAACCCCATGGATAATAATCAACCCCTAGGCGAGTTCTCCTCATGAGTGTTGGTCCAAACTAGACCACTGTGCGGAGCCAACCCGGGGCAACTCGGGAGATTTCTATCAGGCCTCCATACGCGTTGCTTATCCGTCTTGTCCTGAGAACGAGATACGCGGCTCTAATCGGGTTCGTCGACACGTCTGGTGGTCTTGCTGGACTTGTTTTACCTTTATCGAGTGTCTTGCATGAGCGGCTCTGACTTTCTTCGGGTTATCTTGAGGTGTTGGAATTCCTTTGGAGTTGCCTAGGATGATCACGAGATCCGTGGTCAAGGCTATTCCCATGAAGTGTGGTTAATTTATGATGGACTAGTTGGAGCACCTCCGTAGGGTCAAAACTTTTGGAAAGCCGTGCCCACAGTTATGTGGCAACTTGGATATTTGTTTAACACCCGGTTTTAGTTAACTTGAAGTAAACTCTAATATAATGCACCAACTGTGTGAGTAACCGTGATCGTTTCTGCTCGTGAACCTGAACCGAGAGAGAACACGGTGGAGTTATGAATGACGTAAGTAGGTGTTTAGGATATCATAGAGGTCTTTCTAGATTTGATTGCTTATCGTAGACCACATATTTACTTTCTCGTTTCGTAAGTTTAGCCACCATAAATGCTTAGTGCTGCTGCAAACTAAACACATACCACTTCCCAACCTATGAGCTTGAATAGCCTCGGTACCCGGGCGCGAGATTGTTGAGTCCTCGTGGCTCACAAATTACTACAACAATCTAGGTGCAGGTACAGATGAGATCATGCCAGATGATGTGACATAGCTCTAGTGGGAGTATGACAAGGAGCGTGACAGGATGTACGCGAGTTATCCAGACGAGTAGAGGACCGTGGTCATGATCTTGCCAGTGTCATTGCATCTTCATTTTATCATTTGTTTTCGTCCGTAGCCGGACCCTGTCTTGGATTGATGCTTGAACTCTTTGATGTGGAATTGTAATTTAGTATGTGGGGAGTGTAAGCCAACTCATATACTCATCTCTTCCGGAATGTATGATGTAATGATACTGTACTTGCGAATGACGAGATGCGCCTCTATCCCTGTCGAGGCCTCCGTGCCTTAATATGGATAGGCGCGCATCTTGGGCTTGACAGGTGGCGGCGTGACAACCTGTGAATAGAACTCGAAACTCTAAAGGACTATACACTAAGACCAACAATGCGACACAATGATGTAACCGCAGATTCAACAAAGCAAAATACTGAAAAGACTATGCAAAGGCTCAGATTGGTTCGGATAAGATGATCTAACCCTAATTTTTTGTGGCCTTTTCATGGACTAGAGGTATGAAGAACAGATGCGATCTAAACTATGAAAACTGGTAAAATCTCACCGAGCAACCTAGAAATTTGATACCACTTGATAAAGGCAGAGTTGTCCCTGTCTTTCGATGAGATGGTGGCTATTGTTTTTGTGGAATAGACTTTGACGATCTGACTACGAACGTGCGATGACGACGCGCCTTAGCAATCGCTAAACCAACTCCGAGAGGATATTGACCATGCCAGAGCACAATCAACCTGACCACGAGGGTCTGTTTCCTGCACGCAAATGAAGAACAAGAAAGAAACTAAGATTGCATTCTGGATATTGCGAATATAAGAGGAAAGCTTTATTGATGGATGTGGGGTTCTGTGACGCCTTTGTCTGGTCATGGAACACAAACGAAGAATGCAAACTTGTAGCTATGGAGAAGTTGTAATCTAAACAAAACCCAACCCTCAAACGACGCCCTAAGGTCTGTATATATGGGGGAATAGAGGGGAATTTCGTGGGCCCATGGAGGAGGGGTCCGAAACCGACCCTGACTCAGTTTCCCCATACATACGCACTCTAAAACAGCCTATAATATGGTATTTCGAAATTACATGGGCCTAACCCAAAAATAAGGTGGCACAACACCTATTAGCCTAGAGACAAATTTTATAAAGTGGCCTCATGCATATTAGGTCCAAGACTTCTCACTCCCATTATGGTGGCTTCAAAGTGCAAAACTCATCACTGGAAACTCCATTGTTCTTTCCCGCACGCACACCTTCTTCTCCATGCGTGATCTCGCTCCAATGGTCATCCTTCTTGTCCATAGTAGGTCCTTCATTCATAAGTAAAACAAAAGTATCTAATTAAGGAAGCATCATACGTTCATGAACATTAGAAGGATTTCCAAGAAACGAAAGTACCTGGTAATTCAGTTGACGTGCGCGAGCTCTAGGAATTGGTCCTGTATGTATAGCAGTCGGGGTTGTGGGTGTAACATTACTAGCGATGTCCTCATCACCTGGGCATGCTGGGGGCAAGTGCAGTTCAATACAAGGAAGCAGAAGAGCGAGCTCTATGGATTCGAACTCAAGGAGGAGGAGAGGGTGGATGAGCATCGCCTCTTGCGACCTCCCAATTTATAGGGGAGGGGACAGGGGCTGGTTCTCCCCCGCTCCAAGGGTCGCCGCCCATCTCCACCAATTCCACCACCCATGATCACGGGCAAACAGGTAACCGCCCCATTGCTCCAATCATGGCGTTGCGGTTTCTACCACGACGAGAGCTTCAATTCACGCGCGCCCGCTGTTTACTCCATGCTATGCATACAACACGCGTAGCAGAAACGACCTGAGGTAGTGGGTCAGTGTTGACCAGTAAATTGGTAGTTACTCCCTCACATTACGCGCTTCTGCATGAATTTTGGGCCAGACCTGAGGGCTCATGTCGGTGCACTAGGATAGGGGTACCTACTGCCCTTGACTTCTGCACAGGCGGTAGTAGCTGAACCCTTAGACATTAAGCCAAAACCGGCAAATGATCAAGACAAGACTCCAGCGAGCCCGACACGGAAACCTAAGCTTCAACTATTGCGCACCAAGCATGTCCCCGGCGCTTTTTCGGGACCAGGACATGTCCCCTGCAAGCCATTCCCTGGCAGGCGCGAGCTGATCGCCCACCACTCCACCTCATCGCAAGGCCAGTCACTTGTCGATTCGGTATCGAGCCCCCAGGTGGCAAAGTGGCTCTAGCTAAGCACGTGGCGACACATTGGGAGATAAATTACGCCTTCTTCACACTCATCCATAAACGTGTCAAGCTGAGGTGCGATTGTTAGCTAGAGCAGTGGTATAAGCTTGCCGGGGATGCGCCCCCGCACGCCACCTAAACTAACAATGATGGTAATTTGTCCCTAATGCCAGAGTTAGGTATGATAAGCTCTGCTAGCTATCTAATCATCATACAATGACTGTTTTTCCACTGTGGTTGCCCCTTGTGCAATGAAAGGAGGCCCAAGGAAATCTAGCTCAGGATACTGACTTTTCAACACTTGTACATGCATTGTAGCTCCGCCGAAGGCAACCCTTGTCGGGCTACAATATTACACGCTCTTTGTGTTCCTCTGATCAATCCACCCACAAAGCAGGAGTATGGTTTTACGCTTCATAGTGGCCCGAACCTGGGAACTCGCCATGTCGTCTCACTATCTCTTCTCTTTGTGCTTGCGTCCATGCCCTTGTCAAACCACGAAGGGTCCAATGGCCCCATAGGTGATCGAGTGCATCCAGCCCCAACACACACCTTCTTCTCCATGCTTGATCCCGCTCCAATGGTCATCCTTCTTGTCCATGCTAGGTCCTTCATTCAAAAGTAAAACAAAAGTATCTTATTTAGGCAGAATCATACGTTCATGAACATTAGAAGGATTTCCAAGAAACAAAAGTACCTAGTAATTCAATTGGCGTGCGCGAGCTCTAGTGATTGGTCCAGTATGTATAGCAGCAGGGGTTGCGGGTGTAACAATTGTATTGTTGTCCTCATCATCTCCCCCTTCTTGAAATGAAGTCATTCTCGATGGACACTCATCTTCCTCACCCAAATAAGGCATCAAATATGTAGTGTTAGAACTGGGACTAAATCAATAGGCGCATGAGGTATGAAGCCATACACAATTTCAAAGGGACACATCTTAGTAGTGGAATGCAATGAACGATTTTCAGAAAATTCAATATGAGGCATACATTCTTACCACATTTTCAAGTTATTCTTGAAAACATCCCTAAGCATAGTAGACAATGATTTATTGACTACTTTAGTTTGTCCATCAGTTTTGGGAGTGACATGTAGTACTAAAAAGCAGTTTAGTCGCAAACTTAGCCCATAAACATCTCCAGAAGTGGCTAAGAAATTTAGCATCACGATATGAAACAATTGTATTTGACACACCATTCAAGTGAATAATTTCACGAAAGAACAAATAAGAAACATTCGTAGCGTCATCACTTTTATGACATGGTATGAAGAATATATGCAATCTAAACTACCAAAAACCGCTAAAATCTCACTAAGGAACCTGGAAATCTGATACCAATTGATAAAGGTGAAGTTGTCCCTATTATTCGATGAGACATGGTTATCGTTTTTGGTGGAGTCGACTTTGACGATCCGACTACGAGCATGCAAGGACGTCATGCCTTAGCAATCGCTAAACCAACTCCGAGAGGTTACTGACCTCGCGGGAGCATGATGAACCTGACCACGAGGGTCTGTTTCCTGCATGCGAACGAAGAACAAGCAAGAAACTGAGATTGCAATCTGGATATTGCGAATATAAGAGGAAAACTTTATTGGTGAAAGTGGGGTTCTGTGACGTCTTGGTCTGGTCGTGGAACACAAAAGAAGGACACGAATTTGCAGCTATGGAAAACTTGTAATCTAAACAGTACCCAAGTCTAAACGCATAAGGGTTTTATATATGGGGGAATAGGCAGGGATTTTCGTGACCGCTTGTATGAGGTGATAGAGGCAAAGGCGTCCTGTCTTTTGATGGGATAGTGTCTATCGTTTTCGATTAAGTAGACTTCGACGATCCGACTATGAACGTGCGAGGACGTCATGCTTTAGTAATCGGTAAACCAACTCCGAGAGGTTATTGACCATGCCGGAGCATGATCAACCTGACCACGAAGGTCTATTTCCTACACGAAACGAAGAATAAGGAAGAAATTGAAATTGCAATCCAAATATTGCGAATATAAGAGGAAATATTTATTGATGAAAGTGGGTATCTGTAACGTCTTGGTCTGGTCGTGGAACACAAATGAAGAACATGAAGTCGCAACTATGGCGAATTTGTAATCTAGAAAAAACAAGTCCATATGGCACCTAAGGGTTGTATATATGGGGGAATAGAGGAGGAATTTCGTGACCCGTTGAAGGACGGGTCCGAAAACCGACCCTAACTCCGTTTCCCCACACGTACGGACTCTAAAAACAGCCTATAAAGTGGTATTTCGAAACTACATTGGTCTGGGCAAAAAATTAGGTGACACATCACCTATCATATCCTATGGACAAAATTTATAAATTGACATCTTGTATATTTCGTCCAATCCTTCATGTTGTCCTTATGGTGGCTTCAAAGTGTGAAAATCACCACTAGAAACTACATTGTTCTTTCCTGCGTGCGTACCTTATCCTCCATGGTTGATCTCGCTCCAATAGCCATCCTTCTTGTCCATGCTAGGTCCTTAATTCATAAGTAAAACAAAAGTATTTAATTTAGGCAGCATCATATGTTCATGAACATTACAAGGATTTCCAAGAAAAGAAAGTACTTGATAATTTAGTTGGCGTGCATGGGCTCTTGTAACTGATCCAGTATATGTAGCAGGTAGGGATGTGGGTGTAACATTAGTAGATATGTCCTCATCATCCTCCCCTTCTTGAAATGAGGTCGTCCTCGACGGAAGCTCATCTTCCGCACCCAAATAAGGCTTCAAGTTTGCAATGTTAAAAATTGGGACTAACACCAAACTCTATAGGCAGCTCAAGTATATATGCATTATCATTTATTTTTCTCAAACACCTTAAAAGAACCATCAGCACATGGTAGTAACTTTGACTTAGGAAATTCAGGCAATCTAAACTTACACAAATATAACCAAACAAGATCTCCAGGTCCAAATACAACATGTTTTCTACCCTTATCTCCAGCAAGTTTGCATTTAGCATTCATACACTCAATGTTTTCCTTAGTTACCTATGCATTTTTAACATCAATTCAGCATGTTTCTTCGCATCAAAATTAACCTTCTCCGAAGATGGAAGAGGCATGAAATCAATAGGCGCACGAGGTATGAAACCATACATAATTACAAATGGGCACATCTTAGTAGTAGAACACAATGAACGATTATAAGCAAACTCAAAATGAGGCAAGTATTCTTCCCACATTTTCAAGTTATTATTGAAAACAGCCCTAAGCATAGTAGACAATGATCTATTGACTACTTCAGTTTGTCCATCAGTTTGTGGGTGACATGTAGTAATAAAAATCAGTTTAGTCCTCAACTAAGTAGCAACATCTCTTTTATGACATGGTATAAAGTGTGCCATTTCTGAAAATCTATCCACGAAAACAAATATGATATCCCTCCCCATCTTTGTTCGAGGTAAACCTAAAGCAAAGTCAATGGATATATCCTCATAGTGAACAATAGGTACAGGCAAAGGCATATAGAAACCGTAAGGATTGAGTCGTGACTTAGCTTTTTGACATGTAGTGTAGCGAGCAACAAAACGCTCAACATTCCTTCACAGATTTGGCCAAAAGAAATGTGTAGAAAGTATGCCCTTCGTCTTATTCACGTCAAAATGTCCCATTAATTCTCCTCCATGCGCCTCTTGCAACAACAGAAGACAAACAGAGCTAGCTGGAATGCATAGCTTGTTAGAACGGGACACAAATCCATCATTAATGACGAACTTGTTCCATGTCCACCCTTCTTTACAATGATGCAACACATTTTTAAATTCAGCATCGTGCACATATTGATCTTTAATGGTCTCCAAACCAAATATTTTAAAGTCAAGTTACGAAAGGATAGTATGGCGATGAGACAATGCATCAGCAATTACATTTTCTTTCCCTTTCTTGTGTTTAATAACATAAGGAGATGTTTCAATGAATTCAACCCATTTAGCATGTCTACGGTTCAGTTTCTCTTAACTTTTAATATGTTTCAAAGATTCATGATCAGAATCTATAACAAATCCTTTAGGCCATAACTAATGTTGCCATCAAAGTCCTAACATGACCATATAATTCCTTATCATAAGTAGAATAATTCAGACTAGGACCACTCAGTTTTTCAGAAAAGTATGTAACATGTTTACCATCTTGTAATAACACTCCTCCCAATCCAATTCCACTAGAATCATATTCAAGTTCAAAAGTCTTATTAAAATCAAGAAGTTCAAGTAATGGAGCATGTGTTAACTTATCTTTCAATACCATGTAGGCTTCTTCCTATGTGGTACCCCTAAGAAAAAGGCACATCATTCTTTGTAAGCTCATTTAGGGGTGGAGCAATGGTCACTTGTGTGACCATTTTGGGCTGTGGTCAACTCTTAATAGCCAAGAAAAGGTACTGGTCGGTGCAAAACATGCACTTCTGAAGGTTAACAAACCAACATGCATCACGTAGAGCAATAATAACAACACATAAATGTTCCAAATGTTCCTCCAAGGATCTACTATAAATCACCATATCATTGAAATAGACTACTACAAATCATCCAATGAAAGCTTGTAAAACCTCGTTCATTAATCTCATGAAAGTACTAGGCGCATTAGTTAAACCAAAAGGCATGACTAACCACTCACATAATCCAAACTTAGTTTTAAATGATATTTTCCATTCATCTCCCTATTTCATACAAATTTGAAGGTATCCACTACGCAAATCAACTTTGGAGATAGTTGTAGAGCCACTTAATTCATCAAGCATATCATCTAGCCTAGGAATAGGATGGCGATAACCAATAGTAATATTATTAATGCCTCTACAATCCACACACAAACGCGATGTACCATCTTTTTGTGGCATGAGAATAATAGGAACAATACAAGGTAAGGGATTCATGTATATAAAATTTTTCGAGCAGCTCTTATACTTGACACATAATCTCCTTCTTCTCCTCTGGATTGGTATGGTATGGCGCAGGTTGGGTTGCGACACAACGGTAATCAAGTCAATCTGATGCTCAATCCCTCAAATATGTGGTAATCCCGGTGGCACATCTTGTGGAAAGATGTCAACAAACTCCTGCAAGATGTTAGTGATAGCTGGAGGCAAAGAGGGAGGCATGTCCTCGAATGAAAATAATACCTCGTTGCATATGAAAGCATAGCAAACAGATATAGTAACATCCAAATCAGTAATATTAGATTTAGTGGCAAGTAAACAACCACTCTTCAGTTTTATTTCAGATGCAACAATAGATGATTGTCTATTAGGCGTATTATGTTGCTCAAATTCTTTTGCCACAATCTGATTTTCATTCTCACTTTGCTACTTTTTTCCTTTACTAGCTCTAGCAATGTCATCTTTCATAATATGTTCAGGAGACATAGGAAGCAAAGTTATATTTTTATCCTTATGAAAAAGAGTATACTGATTTATCCTACCATGGTGTACGTATTTTTTATCAAATTGCCATGGTCTACCAAGTAAAATGGAGCATTATTGCACAAACTCTAAAAAGAGCCTATAAAGTGGTATTTCGAAATTACATGGGCCTGGCCAAAAAATAAGGGTCACATGACATCTATAATAGCCTATGTACGAAATTTATGAAGTGGCAAATTGTATATTTCATCCAATCCTTCATACTCTCCTTATGGTAGTATCAAAGTGCAAAAATCACCATTGGAAAATCCATTGTTCTTTCCTATGTGTGCACATTCTCCTCCATGCCTCATCCCGTTCCAATGGCCATCCTTCTTGTCCATTCTAGGTTCTTCATTCATAAGTAAAACAAAATTATCTAATTTAGGCACCATCATATGTTCATGAACATTTGAAGGATTTCCAAGAAATGAAAATACCTGATAATTTAGTTGGTGTGCATGGTCTCTAGTAACTGGTCCAAAATGTGTAGCAGGTGGGGATGTGGGTGTAAAATTAATAGAGATGTCCTCATCAGGAGGGGTCCAAAAACAACCCTAACTGGGCTTCCCCATATATACGGACTCTAAAACATCCTACAATGTAGTATTTCGAAATTACATGGGCTTTGCCCAAAAATAAGGTGACACAACACTTATAATAGCCTATGGACGAAATTTATGAAATGGCATCTTGTATATTTCTTCCAAGCCTTCATGCCCTCCTTATGGTGGTTTCAAAGTGCGAAAATCGCCACTGGAAACTCCATTGTTCTTTCTCGCATGCACACCTTCTTCTCCATGCTTGATTCCGCTCAAAGCCATCCTTCTTGTCTATGCTAGGTCCTTCATTCATAACTAGAACAAAAGTATCTAATTTAGGCAGAATCATATGTTTGTGAACATTAGTAGGATTTCCAAGAAACGTAAGTACATGCTAATTCAATTGGCATGCTAGTGATATCTCCAATATGCATTTCAACATGGGTTGTGGGCGTAACAATGGTATTTATGTCCTCATCATCTAGTAACTTGTCCAATATGTGTAGCTGGTTGGGATGTGGGTGTAACATTAGTAGGGATGTCCTCAACATCCTCCCCTTCTTGAATTGAAGTCGTCGTCGACGGAAGCTCATCTTGTTCACCCAAATAATTCTTCAAATCTGCAATGTAAAAACTGGGACTATCCCCAAAATATGCAAGGAACTCAAGTTTACAAGCATTATCATTTATTTTCTCTAAAACCTTAAAAGCACCATCAACATGTGGAATTAGATTTCCTTATGGAAATGCAACCAAACAAGATCTCCAGGTGCAAACACAACATGTTTTCTACCCATATCTCAAAGAAGTTTATTTAAGAATTCGTATGCTCAATGTTTTCCTTAGTTACCTCAGGGATTTTTAAGATCAATTCAACATGTTCTTTAGCATCAAAATTAACCTTCTCCAAAGATGGAAGAGGAAACAAATCAATAGATGCAAGAGGTATGAAACCATACACAATTTGACAGGGGCACATCTTAGTAGTAGAATGCAATGAAAGATTATAATTAAATTCAATATGAGTCAAGCATTCTTCGCACATTTTCAAGTTGTTCTTGACAATAGCCCTAAGCATAGTAGACAATGATCTATTGACTACTTCATTTTGTCCATTAGTTTCGGGGTGACATGTAGTACTAAAAAGCATTTTAGAACCCAACTTATCCCATAAACATCTCCAAAAATGGCTAAGAAATTTAGCATCATGATCTGAAACAATCGTATTTGGCACACCATGCAAGCGAATAATTTCACAACACAACAAATCAGCAACATTAGCATCATCATCACTTTTACGGCATGGTATAAATTGTGCCATTTTCGAAAATATATCCACGACAACAAGTATGCTATCCGTCCCCTTCTTTCTTTGAGGTAAACCTAAAACAAAGTCCATAGACATATCCTCCCAAGGAACACTAGGTACAGGATATAAATAATGAGGATTGAGTCATGACTTAGCTTTTCGACATGTAGTGCAGCAAGCAACAAAACGCTCAACATCCCGTCTCATCTTTGGCCAAAAGAAATGTGTAGAAAGTACGTCCTCCGTCTTGTTCACGCCAATGTGTCCCATTAATCCTCCTCCATGCGCCTCCTGCAACAACAAAAGACGAACGAAGCTAGATGGAATGCATAGCTTGTTAGCACAGAACACAAATCCATCATTAATAAAAAAATTGTTCCATGTCCTCCCTTATTTACAATTCTTCAACACATCTTTAAATTCAACATCATGCACGTATTGATCTTTGCTGGTCAATGAACCAAATATTTTAAAGTCAAGTTCTGAAAGCATAGTATAGCGATGAGACAATGCATCAGCAATAACATTTTCTTTTTCATTCTTTTGTTTAATCACATAAGGGAAAGTTTCAATGAATTCAACCCATTTAGCATGTCTACAATTCAGTTTTCTTGACTTTCAATATGTTTCAAAGATTCATGATTAGAATGTAAAACAAATTCTTTGGGCCATAAATAATGTTGCCATGTTTCCAAAATCCGAACGAGAACATATAATTCCTTATCATAAGTAGAATAATTCATACTCGGCCCACTCAATTTTTTAGAGAAGTATGCACTGGGTTTACCATCTTGTAATAACACACCTCCTAATGCAAAAGTCTTATTAAAATAAGGTAGTTGCAGTAAAGGAGCATGTGTTAACTTATATTTCAATAACGTTAAGGCTTCTTCCTGTGCGGTGCCCCAAGAAAAAGGTACATCCTTCTTTGTAAGCTCATTGAGTGGTGCAGTAATGGTGCTGAAATCCCTCACAAAACACCTATAGAAACTAGTGAGGCCAAGAAAACTCCTCACTTGTGTGACCGTTTTGGGCTACGGCCAACTCTCAATAGCTTTAATCTTGGCTTTATCAACTTAAATTCTCTCTGGAGTAAACACATAGCCAAGAAAAGATACTCGGTCAATGCAAAAGGTGCAATTCCCAAGGTTACCAGACAAACGTGCATCACATAGAGGAATAAAAACATGTAAATGTTCCTAATGTTCCTCCAAAGATCTACTATAAATCAGTATATCATCAAAATAGACTACCGCAAATCATCCAATGAAAGCACGTAAAACCTCGTTCACTAATCTCATGATAGTACTAGGTGCATTAGTTAACCGAAAAGGCATGACTAACCACTCATATAATCCAAACTTAGGCTAAATGTAGTTTTCCATTCATCTCCCAATTTCATAGATTGGATGGTATCCACTATGCAAATCAACTATGGTGAAAATTTTAGAGCCACTTAATTCATCTAGAAAATCATCAAGCCTAGGAATAGGATGACGACAACGAATAGTAATATTATTAATACCCCTGCAATCAACATACACACATGATGTATAATCCTTTTTAGGCACTAGAATAATATGAACAACCCAAGACTAAGGGATTCACATATATAACCTTTGTTGAGCAGCTCCTTTACTTAATGCATGATCTCCTTCGTCTCCTCTATATTGGCACGATATGGCACACTGTTGAGTAGCGATGCACCAGGAATTAAGTCAATTGGCCGCTCAATCCCTCTAATAGCTGGTAATCCCAATGGCACATCTTGTGGAAAGATGTCAGCTGATACATCACCATCGTATCAATTTTTTTATTGTTTCATGCCAATATTATACAACTTTCACATATTTTTGAAAAAAAATTATATGTTTTATTGGACTAACCTATTGATCTAGTGCCAAGTGTTAGTTCCTGTTTGATGCATGTTTTTTGTTGCGCGGAATATCCATATCAAACAAAGTCCAAACACGATAAAACTTTACGGAGATTTTTTTGGAATATCTGTGAATTTCGAGAAACTGAATCAAGAAAAGAGGAGGCCCACAGCCAGCGCCACCCACCAAGACGCGGCTAGGGGGGCAACTCGACCTGGTGGGTGCTTCCCACCTCGTACATCGGTTGGAGATCTCCTTTCGCTGCAACGAAGCTAATATTTGGATAAAAATCCCCTTAAAAATTTCAGCCCGATCGGAGTGACGGATCTCCATGAATATAAGAAACGGTTTTATCAACAAAACAAGAACGCGGAACAGAAAAGTACATATAGGGAGATCCATTCTTGGAGGGGCTCCTGCCCCTCCACCGCCATCAAGGCCATGGACGAGAGGGGTAACTCTCCTCCAAGCTAGGGGGGAGGCCAAGTAAGAAGAATAAGGAGGGGGCTCTCTCCGGCTCTGTCCCGATGGTGCCGGAACACCGTGGGGGCAAGGATCGTGATGGCGATCTACATCAACAATTTTGCGGCCATCAACACCAACTCTCTCCCCCTCTTTGCAGTGGTGGAACACCTCTCTTCCCTGCTCTAATCTCTACTTAAACATGGTGCTCAACTCCATATATTATTTCAACATGATATTTGGCTATAATATCATGTTTGAGTAGATCTCTTTTGTCCTATGGGTTAATTATGGTATGATGTTATTGATATGAGTGTATGTTTATACGGTGCTGTCCTACGGTGCCCTCCGTGTCGTGCGAGAATGAGGGATCCTTGCTTTAGGGTGTTCCAATATGTTCATAATTTGCCTATGGTGGTTGTGTGAGCGACCGAAACACAAACGAGAGTAGGTGGGTTGTTGCGTTTGGGAGTAAAGAGGAGTTGATACCTAATGCTATGGTTGGGTTTTACCTTAATGATCTTTAGTAGTTGCATATGCTTGCTAGAGTTCCAATCATAAGTGCATATGATCCAAGTAGAGAAAGTATGTTAGCTCATGCCTCTGCCTCATTGTATATAACAAGTATCTATTGTATCATATTCAATTGCCTAGGGACAATCTTTCTCTTGCGTTACACAAAGAGCTTGCTAGAAAACTATTTACTTTTATTGTTCTTTTATTAAAACACCACCTAACTTTATTTTCTTGTACTTTATTTTCTTGCAAAGTACTCCTAGTTTTACTCCCTCAAAGTAGTTTCATACTTGTTCTAGGTAAAGCAAGCTTTAGCGTGTGTAGAGTTGTATCGATGGTCCCCATTGGGTTCGACACTATTACTTATCAAAAAAGGCTACAAACTATCCCCTACACTGGTGGGTTATCAAACTCTTGCAAGATGTTAGTGATAGTAGGAGGAAAAGAGGTAGGGATGTCCTCAAGTGAAAATAATACATCTTTGCATACAAAATCATAGCAAAGAGATGTAGTAACATCCAACTCAGTAATATCAGATTTAGTCACAAGTAAACAACCACTCTTCAGTTTATTAGGGTTATTATGTTTCTCAAATTCCTTTGCCACAATCTGATTTCACTCTCACTTTGCTCTTATTTTGCTTTACTAGCTCTAGAAATGTCATCTGTCCTAATATGTTCAGGAGGCATAGGAAGCAAACTTATATTTTTATCCTTATGAACAAGACTATACTGATTTTTCCTACCATGGTGTACATAATTTTTTATCAAATTTCCATGGTCTACCAAGTAAAATGGAGCATGCTTGCATCGGTACCACATCACAATCAACATAATCACAATATGTAGCAATGGTAAAGTGCACAGAAACAGTACGTGTTACCTTAACCTTACCATTGTTGTTGAACCGCTGGATGTAATAAGGATGATCATGTGGTCTAGTGGTTAGAGACAACTTCTCCACCATCTCCATGCTAGCTAGGTTGTTCCAACTCCCTCCATCGATGCTGACATGAAAAGAATGCTCCTTCACAAGTCCCTTGGTATGGAAAAAGTTGTGCCTCTGATTTTTCTCACCCTATGTAACCTGCATACTAACAACATGTTGAGCAACTAAACTTCCATACATTTCTGTGTAGTCGACAGCCATGTAGTGTGTCTTTTCTTCAGTATCCTCGCCACCCTGTTCTTCACTTGCAATAAAAGCCAAAGTCTCCTCATCCTAATCACTAGCGGACGCATATCCACCATCCTTAGTAAGAATCATCACATGTCTGGATGTGCATTCTCTCACAAAGTGACCTTGACCCTTGCAACTTCATATAACCTGATGTGTTTGCCCTGTAGATGCCATGGATGAAGAAGAACTCTATGCAGGCCCTGAAGGTGTGCCCTTGCTCGAGGCTTGTGGCGGTGCCTATTTTCTTGTATGTCTATTGGAGTTGGCGGCTGAAGTAACTGGTGATGTAGTAGGACGTGTGGAAGTAGATGATGTACGTGGTGTCCATGATGAAGCTTGACCTATAGAAAAACTAGTTCTCACCATTGCCTGTCAATCCTGCACTTTTTATTTAGCATTGCAAGCGAGATGCAATAAATGAGTGATAGTGTTATACTCCTTATACTCGAGAATAGTCTGAATCCCTCTATTGAATCCACCCATAAAACATGCAAGCATAGCTTCATTCTCTTCAAAAATACCACATCTAATCATGCTAGTTTGTAATTCCTGATAATCTTCCTCTACGAAATTTTTTTCTTGCCTTAAACGCTGCAAATTCTGAAGCAATTAACATTGATAATATGGTGGAACCCACTGATTACGCATAGCAGTTTTCAAAGCAGCCCAAGTAGTAGGGATATTTTCATGATGTATTCCACAATGTTCAGACCACCTAACACAAGGAAAACTAGTGAATGCACAAACAGCAGCAGCAACACGTTTATCCTCAAGAAATTTTAGGCATGTAAAATGTTGTTCTGTTTCTAACTCCCAAGTATATCAGGAACATATGTACCCTCAAATATTGTAATGTTTCATTTAAGTTTAGGGTATGGTCACGATCCCGTACCTGAGGGAGGTGGTGGATCCCTATCGTTGAGAATGTAGCCATGTGGACAATCTAGTTCATGTGGTGGTGGTTGCCCCTGGGGCTGATTTGGAGCAACCTCTCCTTCATCATCATAATCACCATCATAATCCTTATCATAATACACATTCTGCTTAATGACAGTAGCAGCAACACCAGTAGCCATCGAAGCTATAGCAGTAGCAATGGCACCGGAATTTTGGCCTTGGCCAATAGGCACACGTGTCGCTTATCCCGCAAAAATTGGGTGTTACTAGTGTTGTCATTATCGAGGTATGACAGGTGTAGCTGGTGGAGGCAGACATGCAAGCACCTCATTGGATTTAGCATCAAGCTTGGTGTCGACCGTCTTGTTCAACCCATCTAGCTTCTCCATAGCCTCTCCAAGGCTCGTCACCAAGTCATGCACTAGTTCACCCATCATTTGCTGAAATTTATCGTGGAGCTCCTTGTTCGTCATGCCATCCTAGTTGATCTTGTTAGCTTGTGATCCTGTCATGGTTGGCATCAATAGGAACACACACGAATATGAACCTACAGACTACTAGGAAGTGGTGGTTGTGGTGGTGGTGTGTCACAAATGTGTGAAACAAATCTCAAATTCTTACTAGTTCTTACCCAGCAGCGGGTGGTGATCAGCAATAGTTGTAGTCAAAACTCTCAAATCTTGGATAGAGTGATTGTCAGGTGGTGCCAAACATACGACGTAGATGTATGTGGAGCTGGGATGGAATATCATCGCAAAAGGGCTCAACAATAATCAGTTCAAAGATGCAAAGTTGAAAAGACGCTCAACGAAGGTACCATGATGGTCCTAGGTTACACTAAACTAAATATGTGAGCCTAGAACACCAACAAAATCACGACGCGACACTTAACCAAGGGAAGAGCACACTCTGAATTTTTTCGCCCGCTTTTTTCGGCGCCTCTTTTTTAGGAAAATCACTATAACAGCAAGTGTCTCAAAACTGTTGCTAAAGCGTATAAACAAGATAGGCACAAAAACAATTGTCAACTTTTTTGGAACGATTCGGGGCTGCGATGCCCAAAAAGTGCGACAAAAAATCACTATGAAGGCGAGTGTCTCAATACGCTTTGCAAAGCCTAAAAACGATAGGATAAAAAATATTTTCACTTGTCAAAATTTTGGCCTAGAAACTGCCCGGGGGTCTCCCGTCGAAATTTTCACCCCTCAAATTTTCACCCGTCAAAATTTTCACGTAAGGAAACACGAAACAGAAAAGAGATAGAACTCGAAAACAAACCTAATAACAGAGGAATTCAGATTTGAGGCGGATATGCGGTGGTGATATATGACAGTGGAGGTGATGATGGTGGGTGGTGATATATGACAGATGCGATGAAGGTAGTGCGG
The DNA here is from genome assembly GCA_022496015.1 of Hordeum marinum. NCBI lineage: Eukaryota > Viridiplantae > Streptophyta > Magnoliopsida > Poales > Poaceae > Hordeum > Hordeum marinum. The sequence continues at coordinate 266,854,360 of CM039673.1, forward strand.
TGGTGGTATATGGCAGAATCGATGAAGATGGTGTGATGGTGGTATAAGGCAGATGCGCTGAAGATGGTGTGGTGGTGGTATATGGCAGATGCAATGAGGATGTTGCGATGGTGGTATAAGGTTCAAACACAGGGGCGTGTGTGAAGGTTTCCCATGGAGTCACTCAACCTAGCTCGCTACTGGATGGACACCATAGCGAGCTCGCACGATGACGAGGAAGAGGATGAGCACGGTAGTTTACCCAGGTTTGGGCCGCTCTGAAGCGTAATCCCCTACTCCTGCTTTGGTGGATTGCCTCTCGTGGAGGTTGTGGTGGATGAACAAGTACAGTGTTCTTGAGCCTCGCCAGGGGGCACAAGGTGTGTTCTTGGCTCTCTCCTTGCGGTGATGTATCGGGTGGCTCAGTGTTGGATGGCCAAGAGTCGGTCCCCTGTACGGTGTGACCTAGCATATATATATATATATGAACGTCCTAGGTCCTCCTCCCTTATCACAATGGCGGGAAGGGATCCCACAACGGCCAAATTCGAAGGGGGACAGGAGTACATCCACGCCCTGCCCAAAGGCGGTCTTCGCCTACAAAGTAGGTGTAGGTGATGGAGTGGTGGGCTCGGCGATGACATCCATCCTGCAGGGCTGGTGGTCGTGGTCTGTGTGTCTTGCTCTCGCGTCTGCCTGTCCTTCCTGGCGTCACCCTTGACTCCTGAGGCTGGGCCTTGCATAGAGATCTCCGTCGCTCAGGAGGGGGCCTACGGAGGCCCGTCCTTGCTGGTCTGGATGCCGCTCTTCTTTGCGAGCCCAATGTCCTTGTGAGGGCCTTGTCTTGAGTAGCGCCATGCCTGGCCATGCCTGAACGATTAAGTGGGCCATGCCCTAGGCTGCAGGCAGGCTTGACTGGGTACCCCCGTTCCTAGAACGCCGACAGTAGCCCTTGGGCCCAAGACGCTCTCGAGTTGGCTTCGGAGCGAAGCTTTGGGGATGACCCAGAGCGCCACGGTCCCGGAGTGCCTGCGGGCTATGATTTAAACATGTCAGCTAGTCACGCGGCGATGCCTCCGCTCCTCGAAGGCGTCAGGAACTGTCCGAGTCAAACCGATGCGACACCCACGCCACCGCTGCCAATAATTGCCTTTCTTTGAATGCTATAGACTTCATGGGCTTCTCGTTCTCGAGACACACGGATGTGACCAAACAGCGGTTGCACGCCTCCCAGGACGCGAGGGGGCGCCGATTGGCCCCCGGCTATACTTAAGTCAGCGCGGGGGGAGAAAACCATCAGTCTTCTTCGTCTTCCTCCTCTCCCATCCTCCTCCTCATGATCCCTCCCCCAATCATCGTTGGCGAGGAAGCAATCTTCCGCCTAGAAGGGGAAGGACCTGAGGAGAGTCCCGCGCCACCGCCACCCAAGAGGGGTCGCGGCCGCCCCCGGAAGTACGCCGCGACGCCGGCAGCGGCTTCCCAAGGGCATGGTTGTATCCCAACGCGGTCTGGGGTCGTCATCGATGGTCGGAGCGCGGGACCGACCGGCACGGGCACCCATGGCAGTCAGAGTAGCAGCGTTTGTGGTGGGAGGGTGGCCATGGTGTCCTTGGCATCATGTTTGTGGCTCCATACGGCCGACTCATCCTGGGAGTTCGTGATGTAGGCGGAGAATCTAGAGGCCGCGTAGCTTCAAATCCGGAGCTCATTTGTAGGAGCGTTGCCGTCCGAGGGCCCAGCGGCATGTGGCTGCAGGCCGATGGCTGCTGCAGCATGGCGTTGTGAGTAGAGGCTGAGGTCACCTCGAGGGGCTACTTGTTCCTGGTCCGTGGGTGGCAGACATTTGCCCATGCCCGTAGTCTGATGGGGAGGCGCACCCTCCACTTCATGTTTGACAGGGAGGCGACACTCTTCGTCAAGATCTTGTGCGGCGAGGGCGAGCACCTGGGGTGCTGCCCGAAAGACATCAGTCACGGTGATCCTGGAGGTGAGCCTGCCCTTCGCAGTGCGTGGCGTTCCTCTAGCAACAGCGGTACCCCCTCCGATTGGAGCCCGAGCGATGGCAGCGACGGTGATGACAGCAGCTATGACGCGCCACCATGTTGTCTCGCTCGGACCTTGGGGGGCATAAGCCGGCAAGGCGTCGCTCCCCCGATCCAGGAACCTCCGCACTGGTGCACCTTCACGGGTCGCGAAGGATGAGGAGGAGACCGACTGAGCGCCTACACATAGGTTTCGGATCCCCTGAAGCTGCAACCCCTGTGTGGGGCTTTCTCTTTTTGTCTCTGTCCCTGTAACCAAAGATCAAGGAAGGACCTACAACGTGTAATGAACCTAGGCGGGAGCCCCCTTTTATCCGTGCTTCTGTTATGTGTCTTAGTTTTGCGCTTTCGTTACGTGCACTAGCCTTCCAATAATGACTAGGCTACTTAGCTGGGCGCGTCCGTCGTAAGCTCCGAGGGTGATGCGGCCATGGCGTTCGGCGGACACATGCGTCCCGCAGTCCTCTCCTTCCTGCAGGTGATGTAACTTGGGAGCCCTTTCAGCACTCTACGTCTACATGGCCCAGTCCCGCACATTTCCCAACCGCCGCGGTTGCGTCTGGCAAAGGACGCAACCGCGGGGCGAGGCCTCAACCGCCCCTGATGCCGGCCAGATCACCAAGGACGGCATCGAGGCTACCAAGTGGCCTTATGACTGGTAAGGCTCCTGAGGCAAACTGCCCAGGAGCCCCTGTGACTCTCGAGAATCCCTATGTCATCGAGTCCTAGTCCCGCACATTTCCTTACCACCTTGGTATTACCACTGGATCACCGAGCACGCAAACTACGTTGTGAGGCCCCAACAGCCGCGTTGTCGGCCGGATAACGAAGGACGGCATCGAGGCTGCTGAGTGGTTGTATGACCGGTAAGGCTCCTGAGGCATGTTGCTCAAGAGCCCCCTCTGATGCTCGAGTGGCTCCCAAAGAAAATTTCATTCCGGCCTCGAGAGGGGTAGGCCTCCCGAGGCCCCGAGTTGGCGCATCGGGCCATATGTGGTGCCCTTGAGTGAGTGTGAGGCGGCGCGCGCTTGCTAACCCGTTCAGGAGTACTACCTAAGGAACCGGGCGCCAAGGCCTTGGTGAGGTGTGAGCACCATGCCCCCAGCTCCTGCTCACGAGTGCGGGGTGGAAGGGAGCAGGCGAGTGCCAGACCTGAAGAAGAAGAACCCAAGATGGGGAACGGCGATGAGCACGAACCCATGACCCGTTTCTTGAAAATGTGATTTTGAAAAACCCCGAGTTTGGTTCCAGGAAGAAAGTTGGCAAATTCAAATGCAAGAATAGCAAATAACAGCCGCGTCCGGCACCTAGACTAGCCTTCGCCTTCCCCCAGCACTGAGAATAGGAAATCCATGTTGCATGGGCATAGCCATTGATGGGCAGTGTTAACTTCTCCGCGAACGCGTAGCTGTAGTTGCCACATTGCATGAGAGGAACCCCTCCGCGTCGTCGGGGGGCTCCGGGCGTATACATCCCGCTCATTATTACGTGAGAGTGTGACGAGTTGGTGGAGGGCAAGCGTCACGTGTAGAATCTCCTAAGGTTCTGGATGTTCCAGGCATTCTGGATGGGGATACCATCCCGAGTCTCCAAGTGCACTACACCTAGCCTAGAGATATGAACGACCTTGAACGGGCCCTCCCACATGGGCAAGAGCTTGTGTAAGCCTTCCCTGGAGAGAAACCGCCTCAGGACGAGGTCATCGACTTCAAGGGTCCTGGAGCAGATGTTGCGGTAGTGGTAGCACTGCAGCGCTTGCTGATACCTTGCAGCTCATAGTTAGGCTTGGCGACGAGATTCCTCCCATTTTAAGAGGTCCGTCTCCCGCGTGGCATCCTGACGCTCCTTGTCGACTGCCATTACTCTGGGAGAGCAGTGCTTGACTTAGTGTGGGAGGACGACTTTGGCTCCATAGACAAGGAAGAATGGGGTTTCACCGATGGGCTTGGTCACGGTAGTGTGGATGGACCACAGCACGGACTAGAGCTCATTGACCCAGCCCCTGCCGCAAGCCTCCAGTTTCTTCTTGAAGTTTCTTGTCTTGAGGCCTCGCACAACCTCCGCATTGTCACCCTCAGCTTGGCCGTTACTCCCGGGGTGAGCCACTAAGGTGTAGCAAATCTGCATTCCAAGGTTAGCGCAATAAGACTTGAAGATGCTATTTGTAAACTGCAAACCTTTGTCGGTGATGATGCGATTGGGGACGCCGAAGCAGCTCACGATGCCCTTGATGAACTTGACGGCCGACCCAGCTAGGATGGCGTGGATCGGTTCCACCTCGGCGCACTTGGTCAATTTGTCGATGGCGACGTAGAAGTAACGTTATCAGGCCGCCGCTCATGGGAAGGGCCCCAGTATGTCTAGCCCCTAGACCGCAAAGAGCCTGGAGAGCGGAATGGTTTGGAGACCTTGGGCGGTCTAATGGATCTTCTTGGCATGGAATTGATAGGCTTCACAAGACCATACCAGCTCGATGGCGTCATTGAGGGCCGAAGGCCAGTTGAAACCTGACCGGAATGCCTTCCCAGCAAGGGTGCGCGACGAGCAGTGGCACCCGTAGTCCCCTTCGTGGATGTTGCCAGTAGCTCACACACTTGTTCCTTGGAGATGCACCGTAGCGAGACATCATTTGGGCGCCTGCGGTACAACTCATCGTCTCACATGCAGTAGGTCGTGGCCTGCCGTTCTAAGCGCTTCGTGTACTCCTCCTTTTCCGGCAGTGTGCCGTGGTGCAAGTATGCCTTGAGCTCTTGCATCCAGTCACCGGCCTAAGGCTCCAACGCCAGGAGAAGCTGGGCCCCCGAGGTCGGGCCGCAGTTCGGAGCCCCTAGGGGCGGCGCCAAGTGGAGCTCCCCGTTTCATGGCGTCGGGTCATCGGGGGGTGGCACTACGGAGGGCTTGAAGGGCCGTTCCTTGAAGATGCCTGGCTCCTGGGGCTCATGTTGCGCCGCCCTCTTGGCAATGTCATCGGATTCCTTGTTTGTGCTCCGCAGGACGTGTTGCAACTCCAAGCCCTGAAAACATTTTTCAATCTTACGTACCTCTTCTAAGTATGGCTCCATATGCTCGTCCTTGGGTTTGCACTCTTTGTTAGAGAAGTTGACGAGGATCTGAGAGTCGCCCATGACAGAAACGCACCAAACCCCAAGGCCGCTGCTGCCTTGAGGCCCGCAATGTGGCCCTCGTACTCCGCGATGTTGTTGGAGACCTTCTCCCCATGATGGAAACATAGTTGCACGACATAACAGATCTTGTATCCTACCGGGGAGGTGATAATGACTCCTGCCCCAGCCCCCAGGCGCGTGAAGGCTCCATCGAAATGCATGGCCCAGCCTTCCGGTGCCTCGTCGCCAGGGGCGTGGGACTGGTTCCCGTCCAACCCCTAGTCAGGGGCGTCTGTCCACTCCGCCAGGAAGTCCACCAGGGCTGACCCCTTGATGACCCTGGTCATGCTGAACTCTATGTTGAAGGCCTGTAGCTTGATGTTCCACCCGACGACCCTTCCTGCTACGTTGGGGTTGCGTAAGATCTTCTCCAAGGGTTATGCAGACAAAACCTTGATCGGGTGCCCCTAGAAGTAGTGGTGCAGTTTTCTTTAAGCGACGAGGAGCGCTAGAAGGAGCTTCTGTTGCATGGGGTAGCATGAGCAGGTGTCCCACAACACCGTGCTGACATAGTAGACCGGGTGTTCAACATGGGTGATGTCCTCCGTGGCATCTTGCCACGCGGAGGGGTCACGAGGCTTTGGCGCCCTGTGGGTTGTTGGTGCGTCCATGACCTCATGAGGACAGGGCACCTCAGGGGCCGTCAGAGCAGGTGGGGCCTCGCGAGCGGTGACGGCTTCCGGAGCTCCGCCAATGGAGAAAATGAGTTTCGTGGGATCCTGCAAGCCCCCTTGCTCCTAGCCTGGCAGCCTACCATTGCTTGGAGACGTGATGCGGGCGCTGCTCCACTCTTCCCTCACCGCCACTAATCCAGCACTAGGGAAGTGGGGGGTGGCAGCCAGGTATAGCAGCAGTTGCTCACGAGGCCGAGGCACCACCATCACCGGCGGGATCGTGAGGTATTGCTTGAGTTCCTCGAAGGCAGCGTCTTCCTCAGGGGTCCATTCGATGGGCCCCTTTCTCTGCATGATTTTGAAGAACGAAAGGGTCCGCTTGCCCAAATTTGAGATGAAGCGCCTAGGGAACTCACGCAACCAGCTAGCTTCTGCATTTCCTTGAGGGTCTGGGGCGCGCTCATCTTGCTTATGGCTTTGATCTTCTCCGAATTCACCTCGATTCCCCGGTGTGACACTAGGAATCCATGCAGCTTGCCCGAGGGGACCCCAAAGACGCACTTCTCGGTGTCGTCATTTTCTCATGACAGATGCCATGGGTAGGTTTATCATAGGTGGCTGGGGCTGAAGGACGTCGACGGGATCCGGGTGCGAGATTGGGCACAAGCGGTGGTGGAACACGATGTACCCAGGTTCAGGACCCTCCGTGGGAGGTAACACCCCTAGTCCTGCTTGGTCTAGTTGGCTGGATTGATGTGTTTACAAGGATACTCCTAGAGCTATGTCTAGAGGAGGAGGAAGGAGCGGCCGGCTCGTCTTCCTCTGTTGCTAAAGATGATATGTAAAGAGAGTCTATGTGGGTGTGTGGGAGCGATCATCTGTCCCGTTGCATGGGGGGCTCAGGGTTTTTTATAGGCCAACCCCCCAGCTTACAATATTCCTAAGATACAAAGGTGGGGGGACCCGGCTGGCAGTCTCTCTGGCTGACCAGGGGTTCCCGCCCTTCGAGCCGTCTCGTCATCGGTAGGGTCCACCGGCTTAGCGGTCTTGTCGCCACATGGAGCCCGCCACCCGGCTCGGCGATTGGCCCTCGCCCACCTGCCACGGCACGGGTCGCCCGGGAGGCGTCGCCTAGTGCCAGCCGGCCGAAGTCTCCGGTATGGCCGGCTGCATTGTAGCCACGCCGGGGCAGGTAATCGAGTGGGCGAGGGCGTGCCGACATTGTTTCCCCACGCGGTCATGCTCGTCCAGGTCAGCGGCCTGGACGGTCGGACTATAGCCATGCGCGCCCGTGCGACAGCGGCTACTGTGGCCATAGTGTCGCCCATCATGGCGGTCACGTCGTGTTGCCGTACCCGCGCGCAGAGGGACGGGACGTTGCATGTCCGGCCTAGGGTCAACGAAGGAGGTGGGCCGGAGGTAGCCGGCCGCGCCCAGCCGGTCGGGTGTCAAGCCGGCTCCTCGACCGGCCATCCGTGTCGCCAGCCGGCGGCAGCTCGAGCCGGCCATGCCCCAGCCAGCTGTGGGCAGCCGGTTGCATAGTTTTTCTTTGAAGCAGGGGGGAGAACCCCATTTCTTTGGCCTACCCAGGGGTAATAAGTCAGTAGTCCCCAAATCCGGCGGTGGCCAGCGTTAGGCAGATGGAGGGGAGCCTGCAGCTTCCCCCCAACGGTACCCGCCTCCGGTGTAAAGCCGAAGGCCCAGCCGGGTCGGCTATTGGACCCGATGCCTCGGGTTCCGGCACGTTGCCCTGGGACCCGAGTCGGCCCGCCGCGCGCCACGCAGCGGGTAATGATGTGGCGGGCCCCGTGCACGTGGGGAGACGGGACGTCAGCCTCGGCCTATCCCGCTAGGCTCCGGGCATAGCCTAGTAGGCCTCGTGGCGCAGGCCAGGATCCTCTACGCCCCGAAATGGCCGTTACGGCCCTGGCCGCCCACTCGTGTGCGGAGTTTCCAGGGGAGTGGGTGTAGTTAATCCCCACGTCCCCCGGTCATGGCTTCCCTGTTTAAAAGGGGAGGAAGGGCAAGGGCGGAGATACTCGCACACCCATTGCCTCCGTGCTTCTTTCCTCTTCGTCTTCCTCGCCCTCCTCACACAACACCGCTTCCGAGCCTACAAACGTGCCCGCACCGCCCCTCCGCCGCAATGGCTGATGGGCGTGGAGGAAGCTGGGCAGGATCTGTTGTCACCGAGGGGGCCATCGCGGAGCTCCACCGCGCGCGCATGCTGCCGCCGCCGCACACAGGGTGACGAGGTGGTGCCGGTGCCGCAGCCTGGGGAGCATGTTGTCTTCCTCCGACACTTCTCCCATGGTTTCAGGCTCCCAGTGAGCCACTTCTTCAGGTTTCTCATGGACACCTTCGACCTTTAGCCGCACCACCTCGGCTCCAACGCAATCATCTACCTCGCTGGCTTCGTGATGCTGTGCGAGGGATAACTGGGGGTCCTCCCCTTTCTTGACCTCTTCAACACCCTCTTCTACCTCAAGGCGCTGAAGAGCAGTGCTTTTGGGGGCATAGCAGTGTGCTGCCATGGCACCGTGCGCTTCCTGCTCTTCTCTCTTATCGAGTCCGTCAAGGGGTGGCATCGTACGTTCTTCTATGGGAAGAACGCTGACCCAAACATGGACTACATCTGGCTGCCGTCGTTCGTCAACATGCAGTCCTCCGGGATGAACTAGCTGGGAGCCGCGCCGTGTGGCGTGGCTCTGGCGGGGCTCGGCCGGCTCAGGGAGCTGAAGAGCGTTGAGGGGTTGGTCACCTCCGATCTGGTGGCGGCCTTCTCGCGCCGGGTGCTGCCTCTCCAGTTGAGGCCGCACCGGATCTGTGACATGTTCGACCGCCGAGAGCCCTGCCGGCTCACGACTGTCGACCTGACCTCCGGCTCAGGTGGCGGCATGGGTGAACGGCATCACGATGCTCAAGCTGGCGCCAACGTCGTGGACATTTGGCATGGAGCCATACGACCGCATCAACTGTCCCCCTGGTACATTTTCGACAAGATGGCCTCTTTTTATTTGATTCTTTCCAGCCGGCAGCCGGCAGTAGACCTTACTTCACCATGCTGACCGCAGCTGTTGGTGCGATAGAACACGCCGGCTGGCCCGCACCCCCAAATCTTCGAGGCGGAGCGCGACCACTCTGACTCCAAAGACTACGAGCGGGGAGGCCCGCCTGAAGAGGGGATGGACTCCTCGGGAGGGTTCGAGGAGCCGGTAGACCCATGAGCCGGCGAACCCAGCGGAGCCGGAGGATCTGGCAGTGGAGCCGGTGAGTTCCCTATTGCCCCCACTATCAGGGACTGGACAGATGACGATGATGATGATGATGATGATGATGTGACGATTTTGAACGCGCCTCCACCCCTAGCTCAGCAAGGCCAGCGTGGGTGGAGGGAGGAGTGTCCGGCTCAAGCCCTAGTGCTGGAGCTACCAGCCGGGCGAAGAGGCCGACTCAGGAGGAGCCGGTGGCCCCGCCACCCATCCATAAGCGGGTGAAGGTGGCAGCGCGGAAGCCGCCGGTGTGCACCAAGCGGGCGTTGCCCATGGTTACTAGGTTAGTTTTTCATTTTCTAGCGTGTGCTTCCTCCTGGGTCGCGAGCCGCTGGTTGATTGACCCTCGTGCACCATAGGGACCCCATCGAGCTCCACGAAGGGGAGTCGGCGGTGGACCCGACGGACGCCGCCGGCCGGATGGCCTATGAGCATGCGGCCACCTAGCAGGAGGAGAAGAGGAGGCTCGCGGAGCTGCGAGCCTCAAAGTCCGGGATGCGAGGCAAGGCCACGCACTCCGGGACTACGAGCGGCAGGATGCGGAGGAGGTCCATGGACCCCGCGTGTGTGTCGGACTCGGCGGCGGAATCGACCCTTCTGTCGAGGCCCACGTCAACCAATCAACGAGGGGCGGCTATGGAGCCGCCTGCGCCTCTTTCCGTGGAGGAGGCAGCCTGAACGAGGGCGGAAGCCATGAAGCCATCCCCCGAGGCGACTCCGTCGGCGGTGCCGGACGCGACTCCTCCTGCGGCTGAGCCGACTCGGGTCGATGTGCCGGAGGCTCCGGCCGACCCTGAGGTGGTGCCGAAGGCGACGCTAGAGGCAGCGCTAGAGGCGGTAGCCAAGGAGATGGAGGTGCCAGCCGTCGCGATCATCGCGTCGGAGCGGCGAGAGGAGGAGGTGGCGACGGCGTCGGTCGAGGGGCCGGCGGGGGCGACTCCAGGACCCTCGCTGTTATCAACCCACCCCCAGCGACCGGCACTGTGGCAAACCCGGGGAAGCGCAGTAATGGCAGCTGGGCCCGGAGGACCATGCAGGATGTGCTCCGAGACTGGGCGGCGCTAGCACGCGTCCCAACCCTTTCGGCTCTCCTGACAGGAGGCTCGATCCCCTCGTTCGGGGAGTTAGGGAGTTTTCTGGACCGGTGCCGCCAGGAGCTGGCCCTATTCACAGAGGCGGCAGATGCCACCCTGTGGCATGCGGAGGTAAGCATGCTGGCCTTTGTCAGAATTTTTAGTGGGGGCGCGCAAGCGCACCCACTGGGTGTAGGCCCGAGATGCGGGCCGACTGATAGGCTGGCGGGCAGCCGGGCCAGATCTCCTTGAGCGTCTTTTGACTCTGGCTCCATGTGACAGGAGGGGAACTCCCAGCGGCAGAAGCTGTTCGAGGAGGCGGTCTCCATCCGCGACCGCGGCAAGCACGGTTTCTACCGGTTGGAGGAGGAGTTGGCACGGGTGCGAGGTATGTCGATTTTTGTGAGAGGGGCACCTAGCCCTCGGGATCTGCGCCGACTGCCCGACAGTCGGAGTGGATGTAGAAGGGCTGACTGATGCCTGCTATGTCTTGCAGATGAGCTGACCGCCCTCCGGACAGAGAAGACCGGGGTCGCCTCCAAGCGGGACCGGCAGGCGCAAAGCGTCCAGGCAGTCACTCAGGGGAAGGACCGGCTGGCCATGCTATTGGTGGATGGGGAGGCGGCCCAGGACCGCCTCAAGGTCAACATGGCGTGGGAGGTGATGACCAAGGAAAAGGCCTTCAAGGAGGCGGCTGCCGCCGCCCAGCGGACCACCGCCCTCCAAGGCTAGGTGACCCGCCTCAAGAGGTTGCTCGAGGAGGTGAAGGGCTCCCTCGTCAAGGCGGAGGCGGCACTGGCGTTGGAGAAGGATTCGTTGCTCCACTTTCCAATCGAGGTGGACGACTCCATCAAACGTCAGCGACTGTCTTTCTTTTCTCCAGCTGGTTGCCTTTTTCTTTCCTGGTTCTTGTTTCTGATTCGCCTCTCTCCCCTTCTTCCCTTTTTTCTCTTAGGGCGCTTCCTGGAAACTCAGCGCCGCGCTGAGCGCGCCGTCGAGGAGCATCGAGAATTCCTTTGGGCGCGCGGACGCTCCATCAAAGAGGACACCATGTGGGATGTAGCGGAGCTTGAGCTCGCCATTGAAAACCGGCTGATCCACCTCGAGCGGAGCGTGGAGCGGCTAAAGACGGCCGGCAAGGAGATCATCGCTGCCTTGTGTCCGGGCCGTGGCGGGGCACCGGAGAACCGCATGTCCTTGTGGCTGGAGCAGGCCGTCGCCCGGCTTGAGGCCTAGAAGGCGTCAGCAGCCCAAGCCGACGCGCAGATGGCGCTCCGATTCGTCACGTCGTGGTATCGTGGCATGGATTTGGGCCAGCTGGCCACTATGCGAGATGAGCCGGCTAAGGAGCGGGAGGCCCATGAGCCGGCCCTTGTCCGTCGGGCCAACGAGCTCGCGTCGTACGTCGACGCGAATGAGTTCCTGCCGGCCCTTGGCGAGGACGGTGAGCCCGTGCCTGAAGACTCCTTCAACATCGCCCATGGTCCGGTGGATGAGGAGGTTGCCGACTCTAGCAGCGAGACGGCTGGCACTGCGGAGGCCGCCTTGAAGGCCAAGGAGGCCAACCCGAAGGCCACAACCACCTCCGGGACGGGAGTCGAGCCGCCCAGCGATGCACTGGCTGGAGGCCAGCCGGCTGGCGACGGGCCGATGGCCTGAGCCCCTGGGCATCTTATCTTTTTTTCTTTCTCCTGCATGTTAGGCTTTATGTCCACCCACTGGGGGTGTAATGTAATGAACCGTGATGGCTGTGGGCCTCTTTTTTCTTTAAAATTCGTATTGTGAATATCTGATGTGTATGTCTTATTGCGCGTGCTTGCTTGTCCATACCTTTTTTTCCCTTTTGGTTCCTTATATTATGCCCCTTTTCCCCTTAGGTTTCGGCCCCGCTAGCCGACAGCTGGGAACAGGTCTGCAACTAGGTTGGGGCGTCCGCCTCGAGGGAGCCGGTTCTGAACTTAGGAACCGCAAGAGCTTTTTAGGATAAGTAGAGTGGTAGAGGCCAGGCGGTGGTCCGGCTGGACCTAGCCGGTATCTCCTTGCGATCGATCTTTCATGTGAGCTAAGCTTTGCCACCCCGAGGCCCCATCAGCTGGATAGCCGGGAGCCGGACTTATAGCTGGGAGGGGTGGGAGGGCTTGCTCGGCTCACACCACTTGGTCAATTTTTGAGAGAGGCGACCTAGGACCAATCGGCGAGCCCCCGGGCTCGGAAGCCGGGTCGGGGAGCCGGTGAGTGAGGATACCTTTGATGGAATGAAAAAGGGCGTGCCCCAAGAGACGGCCTGGGGCACCCATTGCATTCATAAGCCCAAAAGGGGAGGGATCCATACATACACTGGTCTTTTTAGTTGTAAAACGGACGGAGGAGCGCCGCATTCCATGGGCGCTCGGTCTCCTCGCCGGAGGCATCTCTTTTGCGCTTCTGCGGCTTTTGGGCGTCTATTAGGTAGTGCGCGTTGTTGTGCAATGCCTTGCTGACGACGAACGGGTCCTCCCATGGGGAGGACAGCTTGTGTTGTTCGGCTATCCGCTAGATCCACCTGAGCACGAGGTCCCCTTCACGGAAGGAGAGTGGCCGAATCCGCTTGCCGTGGTAGTGCCGGAGCTTTTGCTGATAAATTGCTGCCCGACTCAAGGCTAGTTCGCAGGCTTCTTCGAGTAAGTCGACGCCGTGTTCTCTTGCCTCCTTTGCGTCCTTCTCCGTGTATAGGGCGACCCAAGGCGAGTCGAACTTGATGTCTGTAGGGATGATCGCCTCGGACCCGTACACAAGGAAGAAGGGCGTGTAGCCGGTTGATCGATTGGGGGTGGTCCTGAGACTCCAAAGGACAGTCGGCAGCTCGATCTAGTAGCCGGCTGACCATACCAACGGTTTCAAGAGCCAGGGCTTGATGCCGGTCAAGATGAGGCTGTTTGCCCTCTCGACCTGGCCGTTTGACTATGGATGAGCGACGGAGGCCAGGTCGAGCCGGATTCCTTGCTTGGAGCAGAAACATGTGAGCGTACCCTTGGCGAAGTTCGTGCCATTGTCGGTGATGATGCAGTGGGGGACGCCGTAGAGAACCATGATGTCGTCGATGAACCAGACGGTCGTGGGGCCATCCAGCTTCTTGATTGGTCGTGCTTCGATCCACTTGGTGAATTTGTCGACAACCACCAGGAAATGTGTCATGCCGCGTTGTGCGGTCTTGAAGGGTCCCACCATGTCCGGCCCCCAGATGGCCAAAGGGAATGAGAGGGGGATGGTCTGGAAGGCTGATGCCGGCAGGTGGCTCTGCGTGTTGAAGCGTTGGCAGCCCTTGCACTCGTTGACCAATTTCTTGGCCGCCTCGAGAGTAGTGGGCCATTAGAAACCATGGCAGAAGGCCTTGGCCACCATGGTCTTGGAGGCAGCGTGATGCCCGCACTCGCCCTGGTGGATGTCGAGGAGGATTTCTAGACCCTTTTCAGGCTTGATGCACTGCTGGAAGACGCCACTCGTGCTGCTATGGACGAGCTCGTTGTTGATGATGCTAGATGCCGTGGCCCGACGCTGGATTTGCCTCGCCATGGCCTCATCCGGGGCAACTCGCCACGTCGGAGGAATGCCATGATAGGCTGGGCCCACAAGGGAGCTGAGACGGGAGCCGACTTGGGAGCCCCCGGGCCTGGATGATCAGTCCTTGGGACCGGCTCGCCATCCCCCGGGGCCGGCTTGCCAGCCCCCAAGGCCGGCTCGTCGATTATCATCATGACGACCGCATTGTTGGAGCCGGCGGCCTTGGACGCAGCCGGCTCAACTAGTGCCAGCAAGGCGGCCAAGGTTGAGGGAGCCAGTGGCGAAGATGCCGAAGCAGCAGCCAGAGCCGCCGGTGGGCCGGCAGCGTCTGCTGGCACGAAGATGGATTCCGATTCTGGGAAGGCTTGATCGATGGCATGAGCAGCCGCTCGAGGGAGACGCCGGCTGGGATGGCCTGTCGGGTGGCGCCGATCTTTGCCAGCGCGTCGGCCGCCTCGTTGTCCGCCCACGGGATGTGATGGAACTCACAGCTCTCGAAGGAGCCGGTGAGTTTTTGTACGAGGAAGCGGTAGCTGGCCATGTTGGTATCCCTGGTGTCCCATTTGCCAGAGACCTGCTGCACCACGAGGTCAGAGTCGCCGAAGCATAGGATGCGCCTAATGCCGATCTCCTTGGCGAGCCGGAGGCCATGCATGATGGCCTCGTACTCGGCCACATTGTTGGAGGTGACGAAGTTGATCTGGAGGGCAAACTTGAGCTGGTCACCTTTCGGGGAGGAGAGAACTATGTCGGCACCCAGGACGGTCCTCATTTTCGAGCCGTTGAAATGCATGCGCCAATGTGTGGAATCTGGGGGAGGCAGCACGAACTCGGTTCCGCCCAGTCGACGAGAAAGTCGGCCAATGCGTGTGACTTGATGGTGGTGCGGGGTTCATACCGGATCTCATGGTCGGCGAGGGCGATGACCCATTTGGTGATCCGGCCGGTGGAGTCCCGGTCGCTCATGATCTCGTCAACCAGGGCCGTGCTCACCACGGTGATGGTATGCTCCTGGAAGTACTGCTTGACCTTGTTTGCGGCAAAGTATATGCCGTAGCACATCCTCTGGTAGTGAGGGTAGTTTTGCTTGGACACGGAGAGGACATCGCTGAGGTAGTAGATAGGGCGCTGAACCGGCACGGACTTGCCTTCCTCCGGTCGCTCCACCACCAAGATGATACTTATCACGTGAGTGGTCGCCGCAATGTAGGCGACCAAAGGTTCCTTGTCAGTCGGTGCGACTAGGATGGGCATGTTGGTGAGAACCTTCTTGACGCCACAGAAGGCCTCGTCCGCCTCGTCGGTCCAATCGAACATGCCTGGCTTCTTGGCATGACCTGGCTTGACCAAAGCCGTCTTGCGAAGGAGCCCGTAGAGGGGGAAGGCTTTCTCCCCAACGGGCTAATGAACCGGCTGTGCGAGGCGAGAGAGCCGGTGAACTTCTGGACGTCACGGAGCCAGGTCGGCTTGGGCATGCGCTCGATTGCGTTGATCTTCTAGGGGTTAGCTTCAATGTCGTGTGCGGACACGAAGAAACCAAGGAGCTGGCCTGAAGGGACGCCGACAACGCATTTCTCTGGTTTGATCTTGGTCTTGTATTCGCGTAGATTCGCGGTGGTGTCTCGAAGGTCGTCGAGGAGGCTAAAGTGCTTCTTAGTTTTGACGACGATGTCATCGACATAGACGTGGACGTTCCTGCCTATCTGAGGCAGGAGGCACTTTTGCATGCACTGCTGGAAGGTGGTGCCTACGTTCTTCAGGTTGTAGGACATGGTGATATAGCAATAGGCCCGAAAGGTTGTGATGAAGGAGGTCTTGAGCCGGTCTTCCAGATCCAGCTTGATCTGGTGGTAGCCGGAGTAGGCGTCCAGGAAGGGCAGCAAGTCGCAGTCGGCCGTGGAGTCGATGACTTGATCGATCCGTGGCAGGGCGAATGCGTCCTTGGGGCATGCCTTGTTCAAGCTGGTGTAGTCAATGCACATGCGCCAGGTCTTCTTCTTCTTCAGCACCAGTACTGGGTTGGCCAGCCAGTTCGGGTGGAAAACTTCCATGATGCCGGCTGCGAGCACCCGGGCGATCTCTTCTTTTATGGTATGCTGCTTCTCCTTGGAGTAATGGCATAGGGGTTGCTTGACTGGCTTGACATCCGGCCGGGCGTGTAGTTTGTGCTCGGCGAACTTCCTCGGAACACCTGACATGTCCTTGGGGGGCCACGCAAAGATGTCCTGATTCTCACGGAGGAAGTCGACGAGCTCGCCTTCCTATTTGTTGTCGAGGCAGGAGCCGATGATGATGCACTGAGAGGGGTTGGCTGGGTCGAGCAGGATTTGCTTGGTGTCCTTGGATGGCTAGAAGGAAGCCTCGCCGACATATTGCGAGGGGGGAGCCGGCATGGCCGGCCGGCTGGCAGCAAGGGCCACGAGCCGGTCGAGCTGCCGCTTCTCCTTGGCGATTTCCAGGGCCTCGGCCAGCCAGCTGTCGTCTCGAGTGCACTCGATCGACATCTTGTAGTCACCCGTGATGATGATGATTCCCTTGGGGCCCGGCATCTTGAGCTTGAGGTAGGTGTAATGGGGGACCGCCATGAACTTGACAAGGGCCGGCCGGCCCAACAGCGCGTGGTAGGCACTTGCGAGGTCCATGACCTCAAATAGCACCGGTTCACGACGGAAGTGGCCGGGTCCGTCGAAGAGGACGTCGAGCGTGATCTTGCCGACAGGGGAGCAAGACTTCCCAGGCACGATCTACCAGCACCCATGAGAAAACCGTTTGGCTCGCCTGTAGGTCTTCCATCTTCAGCCCCATCTTGCACATCGTGTCGAGGTATAGGATGTTGATGTTGCTGGCACCATCTACCAGCACCCATGAGAAAACGGTAGGTGCGTTTTTCGGTGGCGATGGTGGGGTCAAGGACCAGGGCGTAGCTGCCAGGACTCGGCCCGGCTCCTGGTGATCGGCTTCTCCAACCAGTGCATGAACTGGGGAGTTGCCGACATGGTGGCGTTCACCTCACGATGGAGCTGGCGTTGAGCATGTTTGCTCGTCTATTCACTAGTGAAGCCGACGTAGCAACCATCCTGGTTGGGGAACTGGTTGTGGAGACGGCCGTCGTTTTGGGCAGGAGCTGGGGCCGACGTCGGGTCAGCAGCTGGGGCCGGGGCCTGCGCGCAGGCAGGCGGCGCGGGAGGAGCCGAAAGGTCGTCTCCCTGGGCCAATCGTTGTGAGAAGCCACACTACCGTAGCGTGTGCGTAGAGGGTTTGGCCCATGAGTGGTTCTTGCAGGGGAGGCCAAGCATCTGCTCGAAGGTGAGCTTTGGCTGCCAGGAAGCCTTGCCAGTGCGCTGGCACTGGCTAGAAGACTGGGCAGCCGGCTGCTGCTCCTTGACGGTGGCGACTTGCCGGCTCCCATAGCATGGGTCCAGCTAGTCGTTCTTGCGTTTGTTGTTCTGTGGCTGCCGGTTGTCGGCAGCCAACCGGGACGTTGTTGGTGTTGTCGTTGCCTTGGCGGGCGGGGTCGTCTTGACCCGGATGGCTGAATCAGCTATGGCGTATTTGTCCGCCTTTGTCATGAGCTCGGCAAGTGTGATCAGCTCGGAGCACAGAAGCTTGTGCTTGAGGGGGGTGCCATCTCAACAGCCTTCGATGAAGTACTGTACGGCTTGCACCTCGTGCACCCCCTCGCAGGAGTTGCGGAGCTCGGTCCACCGAGTGAGGTAGTCATGGAGGGACTCATTCGGACCCTGAACGCACATGGCAAGTTAATGGGGGCGGTCAGGCCGCTTGTAGGTGCCAGTGAAGTTGCGGATGAAGACCTCTTTGAAGTCCGTCCAGGTGTTGATGTTGCCGGCCACCAGGCTGTTGAGCCACGTGCGGGCCGAGCTAATCAACATGAGGGGAGCGTAGAGAACAGCTACGTGCTTGTTCCCCCTGGTGATGCCGACCGTGGTGGTGTAGTCGATCAACCAGTCCTCGGGCTTGGCGGCCCGATTGTACATCGGGGTGTCTCGGGGGAATGTGAAGCCAGTCTGGAACGACTTGTTGCGGATCCGAGGGCCGAAACAGGCCGGGTCAATCGAGCCCTCCTCTTCGAGGAGGGCAGACTGCGTGAGCTGGTCGATGCGGTTGCAGGCGTTGTTCTCGCTGCGGGGGACACGTGGCCTGATCCAGGCCGAGAGCTCAGGTCGGATGACGGGTGGAACCGGCCGTTCCAGATCGCGCCGTGGGGGACAAGTGTGCCCGCGGCTGCGTCGGCTACCGGTGCTTCATGGTGGTGGCCACTGCGAGGCGGGTTGTTGGTGCGTCGGCTGTTAACAGTCGGTTGCTCACTTCCCGGCAGCTGAGAGGGCTGGGGGTTGTTTGTTTCGGCCCGGTGGCTGGAGGCGCGAGGGGAGGATGTGTGCTGACCTGGCTGACGACCACATTCCCCGTGCCCTCGTGCTCGAGCCGGGGGCCTCCAAAGGCGGCGGCACCCGTCGCGAGCAGATGCTGCTGCATGTTGGCGGCGTCAATGAGCTCCTTGATGTGATGCTCGTGGGTGGCATGTTCTTCTCCCTCCAAGGTGGCCAAATCCTCGTAGGCCACCTTGAGGGCCCACAGGTTGGCTGCGGGGGTGTCGTAGACAGGCATCTTGCCGCCCAAGATTTTAGCAACCACGCGACCGTGGTCGCGCACAGCCCCACGCCGGTTGGGCTCTGTGTCAGCCGGGGTGAGACCATAGGCAAAAGCGTATTCCCCGTTGGACGGCCTCCATGCGGCGCCGCGTGGAGGCAAGGGCGGTAGCGTCCTCGAACAGGACGCGGCGAACCGCCTCGAGCTCGGCCACGATGGCGTCGGGGTTTGCCGTCGGGGCGATAGGGTGCTCAAGCCCTGAAGGGCCGCACCGAGCGGGTCGGAGGTGCCGACGCGGGCAGCGTCAGCCTCGGCCCACGCACGTCTGGAGGAGGTGGAGGATATGATGGCCATGCCCCCACGCGATCGTGGGAGCCGCTGGACTGGGTTGCAGCAAGTGCGCCCACAGCCACGGGCGAACTGGTGCAGACGAGCACCTGGCTGGGATACTCGTTAGCGGACGAAGCTTCGGCGAGGCTAAGCCTGCCGAAACGCTCGGTGAGCGCGTCAATGTCGAGAGCGAGGTCGGTGAAGCTGCCCGCAAGGCGTGCCGGAGCAAGCCCCACAAGTCCGTGGTTTCGCTTGGACGTGCGAAGACGATGGGTAATGGCGAGGGGTCCCGCCTGGAGCATGAATCCGGTAGGTGCCGCGTACGGCCCCACGGTGAGCGCCAACTGTCATCGTTTTCTCATGACAGATGCCATGGGTAGGCTTATCATAGGTGGTTGGGGCCGGAGGACGCCGACGGGCTCTGGGTGCGAGATTGGGCACAAGCGATGGTGACACGCAATGTACCCAGGTTTAGGGACCTCCGTGGGAGGTAACACCCCTAGTCTTGCTTGGTCTAGTTGGATGTCTTGATGTGTTTACAAGGATGCTCCTAGACATGTGTCTAGAGGAGGAAGAAGGAGCAGCCGGCTCGTCTTCCTCCGTTACTAACGATGATATGTAAAGAGAGTTCCGTGTGGGTGTGTGGGAGCGATCGTCTGTTCCCGTTGCATGGGGGGCTCAAGGGGTTTTATAGGTCAACCCCCCGGCTTTCAATATTCCTAAGATACAAAGGTGGGGGGACCCGGTTGGCAGCCTCTCTGGCTGACCAGGGGGTCCCGCCCTGTGAGCCGTCTCTTCGTCAGTAGGGTCCACCGGTTGGGCGGTCTTGTCGCCCGCTGGGGCCCGCCAACCGGCTCTGTAATTCGCCCTCGCCCACTTGTCGTGGCACGGGTCACTCGGGAGGCGTCGTCTAGTGCTAGCCGGTCGAAGTCTCCAGTATGGCCGGCTGCACCGTAGCCATGCCGAGGCAGGTGATCGAGTGGGCGAGGGCGTGCCGGCACTGTTTCCCCGCCCGTTCGTGCTCGCCCAGGTCAGCGGCCTGGACGGACGGATGGTAGCCATGCGCGCCCGTGCGACAGCGGCCACTGTGGCTATTGTGTCGCCCATCGTGGCGGTTGCGTCGTGTTGCCGTAACCGCGCGCAGAGGGTCGGGACATTGCATGTCTGCCCCAGTGTCAACGGAGGCGGTGGCCCGGAGGCAGGTGGTCGCGCCCAGCCGGTCGGGGGTCAAGCCGGCTCCTCGACCAGCCATCTGTGTCACCACCCTGCGGCAGCTCGAACCGGTCGTGCCCTAGCCGGCCATGGGCAGCCGGTTGCATAGTTTTTCTTTGAAGCGGGGGGAACCCCATTGCTTTTGCCTACCCAGGGGTAATAACCCTGTCACTCGGGGTTGAGACTCAAGTTTAGCCCCCTCAGGCTAGAGAACGTCTCCGCCAAATCCTCGATCATGGTGGCCTCGTCGGACTTGACAACGATAACGTCGACGTAAGCTTCTGCATTTTTCCCGAGCTGTGGCCCTAGGGCGATGTGCATCAACCTATGGAAGGTTTCCTTGGCGTTCCGTAGCCCGAAGGGCATGCATGTGTAACATAATACCCCGCACGAGGTGAGGAAAGCAGTCTTCTCGACATCCTCCACTATCATCTTGATTTGGTGGTAGCCCGAGAAGGCATCTAGGAAGCAGAGGAGGTCGTCCTCTGCGGTGGAGTCCATGATCTGGTCGATGCGTGGTAGCAGGAATGGGTCCTAGGAGCAAGCTTTGTTGAGGCTCATGAAGTCGATGCACATACTCTCCTTCCCGCACTTCTTTGGGACAACCTTGGGGTGTTCGTCGGGGCCGAAGGTGATGTCGATCTCCGGCCACGCCTGGTGTGGCGTGACCTCGGGCTGCAGCCGGATTCCCCAAATGTGACAGAGGAACTGCTTGAATTGACGGCTCGAGGAGGGCACCTGCAACCCACCGAGGATGCAGGCAACCGCTCGTCCGGCCCCGCGCGCCCTGGTGACGCCGCACGAGATCGGCCGGTCGATGCCGACGTTGTTGCCCTCCATGGATTCGCCGAATTAGGGGTTGAGGGCCGGCTAGAGAGGGTGCTTGGACATGCCCCTACCTGGCACGCCAAATGTCGGATTTCGGCCTCCGCAAAACCCTTAAGGTTCGAACACGGGGGTGTGTGCGAAGGTTTCTCGTGACGTCCTTCAACCTAGCTCGCTACTCGATGGACACTGCGGCGAACTCACATGATGACGAGGAAGAAGATGAGCACAACAGTTTACCCAGGTTCGGGCGGCTGTGAAGCATAATACCCTACTCCTGCTTTGGTGGATTGCCTCTCATGGAGGTTGTGGTGGATGAACTAGTATAGTGTTCTTGAGCCTCACGAGGGAGCACAAGGTGTGTTCTTGGCTCTCTCCTTGTGGTGATGTATCGGGTCGCTAAGTGTTGGATGGCCGAGAATCGGTCCCTTCTACAACATTACCTAGCATCTAGATATAGTGGCGGACCAGCTCCTCCTACCTTATCACAATGGTGGGAAGGGATCCTGCAACGGCCAAATTCGAAGGGGGACAGGAGTACATCCGCACCCTGCCCAAAGGTGGTCTTCTCCTACGAAGTAGTTGTAGGTGATGCAGTGGTGGGCTCGGCAATGACATCCTTCCTGCGGGGCTTGTGGTCGTGGTCTTGTTACACTAGAAGGGAAACCTTTGGATGGTTCTTTGGGAACCCGCGTATGTCCTTGCTCCCTTTTCACCAAAGGGGAAACTGCGCCGCCTGGCGCTCTGGCTCCTGCCTGTCCTTCCTGGCATCACCCTTGACTCTTGAGGCTAGGCCTTGCATAGAGATCTCCGCCACTCAGGAGGGGGCTGAGGAGGCCCGTGCTAGCTGATTTTGATGCCGCTCTTCCTCGCAAGCCTAGAGTCCTTGCGAGGGCCTTTTCTTGAGTAGCGTCGCACCTGGCCACGCCTGACTAACAAAGTGGGCCATGCCCTGGGCTGCAGGTAGGCAGGACTAGGTTCCCCCATTCCCAGAACACCGAGAACAGGCAAGAGTTCTTTCGTGGTTATATATGCCTTTGCCTGTACCTAGTGTTCTTTGGGAGGATATGTCTATGTACTTTGTTTTAGGTTTACCTCGAACAAAGAAGGGGAGGGATAGCATGTTTTTTCTCGTGGATAGATTTCCAAAAATGGCACGCCTTATACCGTGCCATAAAAGTAATGATGATGCTAATTTTGTCTATTTGTTCTTTCGTGAAATTATTCGCTTGCATGGTGTGCCAAATACGATTGTTTTAGGTCGGGATGCTAAATTTATTAGCCACTTTTGGAGATGTTTATGGGCTAAGTTGGGGACTAAAATACTTTTTAGTACTACATGTCACCCCCAAACTGATGGACAAACTGAAGTAGTCAATAGATCATTGTCTAATATGCTTAGGGCAGTTTTGAAGAAAAACATGAAAATGTGGGAAGAATGCTTGCCTCATATTGAATTTGCTTATAATCGTTCCTTGCATTCTACTACTAAGATGTGCCCTTCTGAAGTTGTGTATGGTTTCCTACCTCGTGAGCCTATTGATTTGTTGCCTCTTCCATTTTCAAAGAAGGTTAATTTTGATGCTAAACAACGTGCTGAATTGATCTTATTAATGCATGAGATAACTAAGGAAAACATTGACCCTATGAATGTTGAATACAAACTTGCTGGACATAATGGTAGAAAACATGTTCTCTTTGCACCTGGAGATCTTGTTTGGTTACATTTGCATAAGGATAGATTTCCTGATTTGCGCCAGTCAAAGCTAATGCCATGTGTTGATGGTCCTCTTAAGGTGTTAGAGAAAATAAGTGATAATGTATACAAACTTGAGTTTCGTGCAAAGTTTGGGGTTAGTCCCACTTTTAATATTGCAGATTTGATGCCTTATTTGGGCAACGAAGATAAGATTCTGTTGAGGACAACTACATTTCAGGAATGGGAGGATGATGAGGACATCAGTACCATTGTTACACCCACAACCCCTGATGCTACATATACTGGACCAATTACTAGAGCTCACGTACGCTCCCAGATACTTTAGTTTCTTACAAATCATTCTAATGTTCATGACATATGATGCGGCCTAAATTGAGTACTTTTGTTTTACTTATGAGTGAAGGACCTAGCACGGACAAGAAGGATGGGTATTGGAGCGGTATCAAGCATGGAGAACCAGGTGTGAACGCGGGAAAGAACAATGGAGTTTCTGGTCGTGATTTTCGCACTTTTAAGCCACCATAAGGAGAGCATGAAGGCTTTGGCGAAATATTTAAGACGTCACCTTATATTTTTCGTCCATAGGCTATTATAGGTGTTGCACCACTTTATTTTTTGGGCCAAGCCCATGTAATTTTGAAATACCATATTATAGGCTGCTTTTAGAGTCCGTATGTGTGGGGAAACTGAGTTAGGGTCGGTTTCGGACCCCTCCTCTAGGGGGTCACGAAATTCCTCCTCTATTACCACATATATACAACCCTTAGGGCGTCATTTAGACTTGGGTTATGTTTAGATTACATGTTCACCATAGATTCAACTTCACATCCCTTGTTTGTGTTACACGACCAGACCAAGACGTCATAGAACTCCACTTCATCAATAAAGCATTCCTCTTATATTCGCAATATCCAGATTGCAATCTTAGTTTCTTGCTTGTTCTTTGTTTTCATGCAAGAAACAGACCCTCGTGGTCAGGTCGATCATGCTCCGGCGTGGTCAATAACCTCTCGGAGTTGGTTTAGTGATTGCTAAGGTGTGACGTCCTCGCACGTTTGTAGTCGGATCATCAAAGTATACTCCACCAAAAACGATAGGACGGGACAACTTCGCCTCTGTCAGTAACTTAGCTTTTCGACATGAAGTGCAGTGAGCAACAAAACGCTCAACATCCCATCTCATCTTTGGCCAAAACAACTGTGTAGAAAGTATGTCCTCTGTCTTCTTCACGCCAAAATGTCCCGTTAATACTCCTCCATGTGCGTCCTGCAACAACAAAATATGAACAGAGCTAGGTAGAATGCATAGCTTGTTAGCACGGAACACAAATCCATCATTAATGACGAACTTGTTCCATGTAATCCCTTCTTTACAATTCTGCAAGACATTGCTAAATTCAGCATCATCCACATATTGATCTTTGATGGTCTCCAAACAAAATATTTTAAAGTAAAGTCGTGAAAGCATAGTATAACGACGAGATAATGCATCAGAAATAACATTTTCTTTACCCTTCTTGTGTTTAATGACATATGGGAAATTCTCAATGAATTCAACCCATTTAGCTTCTCTATGCTTCAGTTTTGCTTGACTTTTAATACGTTTCAAAGATTCATGATCAGAATGTATTACAGATTCTTTGGGCCATAAATAATGTTTCCATGTTTCCAAAGTCCGAACAAGAGCATATAATTACTTATCATAAGTAAAATAATTCACACTAGGCCCACTCAAATTTTCAGAAAAGTGCGTAATAGGTTTACGATCTAGTAATAACACACCTGGTAATCCAATTCCACTAGCATCCCATTCAAGCTCGATAGTCTTATTCAAATAAGGAAGCTGGAGTAAAGGAGCATGTGCTAACTTATCTCTGAATACCATGAAGGCCTCTTCCTGTGCAGTACCCCAAGCAAAAGGCACGTCCTTCTTTGTAAGCTCATTGAAACGTGCAACAATGGTGCCGAAATAATACACAAAACGCCTATAAAAACCAGCAAGGCCAAGAAAAATCCTCACTTCTGTGACCGATTTGGGCTGCGGTGAACTCTCAATAGCTTCAACCTTGGATTTATCTACTTCAATTCCCAGTGAAGTAACAACATAGCCAAGAAAAGATACTCGATGGGTGCACTTCCCAAGGTTACGAAACAAACATGCATAATGTAGAGCAATAAAAACATCATGTAACTCTTCCAAGTGGTCCTCCAAAGATCTACTATAAATCAGTATATCATCAATATAGACTACCACAAATTGTCCAATGAAAGCACATAAAACCCGATGCATAAATCTCATGGAAGTACTAGGTGCATTAGTTAACCCAAAAGGCATAACTAACCAGTCATATAAACCAAACTTAGTTTTGAATGATGTTTTCCGTTCATCTCCCAATTTCATACGAATTTGATGGTATCCACTATGCAAATCAACTTTGGAGAAAATTGTAGATCCACTTAATTCATCAAGCATATCTTCTAGCCTAGGAATAGGATGATGATAAAAAAATCATAATATTATTAATGCCTCTACAATCCACACACATACGCGATGTACCATCCTTTTTTGGCACTATAATAATAGGAACAGCAGAAGGACTAAGGGGTTCAAGTATATAATCTTTGTCGAGCAACTCCTATACTTGACGCATAATCTCCTTCATCTCCCATGGATTGTTACGGTATGGTGCACAATTGGGTAACGATGCAGCGGGAATTAAGTCAATATGATGCTCAATCCCTCGAATAGGTGGTAATCCGGTGGCATGCCTTGTGGAAAGACGTCAGCAAACTCCTGCAAAATATTAGTGACAGCAGGACGGAAAGAGGGAGGCATGTCCTCGAATGAAAATAATACATCTTTCCATCAAAAGCATATCAAACATATGTATTAACATCCAAAATCAGTAATATTAGATTTAGTAGCAGGTAAACATTCACTCTTCAATTTTATTTCATATGCAACACTAGATGATGGTTTATTAGGCTTACGGTGTTTCTAAAATTCCTTTGCTACAATCTGTTTTTCACTCTTAGTTTGCTCATGTTTTTCTTTACTAGCTCTAGCAATTTCATCTTTCATAATATATTCAGGAGACATAGGAAGCAAAGTTATATTTTTATCCTTATGAACAAGAGTATACTTACTTGTCCTACCATGTTGTACATATTTTTATGAAATTGCTTTGTTCTACCAAGTAAAACGGAACATGCTTGCATGGGTACCACATCACAATCAACATAATCAGAATATGTAGCAATGCTAAAATGCTCACGAATAGTAAGTTCTACCTTAAAGTTGCCACTATTGTTGAACCATTGGATATAATAAGTATGAGGATGTGGAAAGGTGGTTAGAGACAGGATCTCTACCATCTCCATGCTAGCCAAATTGTTGCAACTCCCTCCATGGATGATGACGCGATAGAATGCTCCTTCACAACTCCCTTTGTATGAAACAAGTTGTGCCTCTGATTTTGCTTCACCTGTGTGATGTGCACACTCAGAAGACGCTGAGCAGCCAAACTTTCATACCTGTCCTTGTAGTCAACAGCCATGTAGTGTGTCTCTTGTTTTGTATTGTCGGCACCCTATTCTCCACTTGCAATAAGAGCCAAAGTATTCTCATCATAATCACTAGCGGAGGCATATCACCATCATTAGTAACAATCATCACACTCCTGGATGTGCATTCCCTTGCGAACTGTCCTCTAGCCTTGCAACGAGGACATATAACCTCACATGTTTGCCCTATAGATGGCATGGATGAAGAAGAGCTTTGTGCAGGCCCCAAAGGCGTGCCCTTGACAGAGGCTAGTGGAAGTGCCTGAGTCCTTGTATATTGGTTGGAGTTTGTGGCCAAAGTAGGCGGTGCTGTAGTAGGACGTGTGGAAGTAGATGAGGTCCGTGGCGTCCATGATGAAGTGCGGCCTACAGAATAATTTGTTTTGCCCAATGCCTGTTGATCCTGCACTTCACTTTCAGCTTTGCAAGCAAGATTGAATAAACGAGTGATATTGTTATACTTCATTTTCCTAAACAATACCACATCTAATAATGCTAGTTTGTAATTCCTAATAATATTCCTCTACGAAATTTTTCCTTGTCTTAAACGCTGCAAATTTTGAAGCAACTCAAGTTGATAATATGATGGAACCCAATGATTACGCATAGTAGTTTTCAAAGCAACCCAAGTAGCAGGGATATTATCATGATGTATTCCACAATGGTTAGACCACCAAACACAAGCAAAGTTAGTGAAATCACAAACAGCAGCAACAACACGTTTATCCTCAGAAAATTGTAAGCATGTAAAAGTTGTTCTGTTTATAACTCCCAAGTAAGTTATATATCAGGAACATATCTACCCTCAAATGTCGGGATATTAAATTTAAGTTTAGGGCGATGGTCATGATCCCGTACCTGAGGGGGTGATGGAGCCCTACCGTTGCGAATGTAGCCATATGGACGACCTGGTGCGTGTGGTTGTGGTTGCCCCTAGGGCTGAGGTGGAGAAACCTCTCTCTCATCATCGTTATCACCATCATAATCCTTCTCATAATCCTCATTCTGCTCAACTATTGAAGTAGCAACAACAGCCACCAAAACTGCAGCAGTAGCAATGGCACACGAATTTTTGCCTTGGTCGATAGGCACACGTCGCTCTCGTCCTGCGAAATTTGTGCGTTGTTGGTGTTGTTGTTGCCGAGGTATCACATGTACAGCTGGTGGAGGTAGACTTGCAAGCATCTCATTGAATTTAGCATCAAGCTTTGCGTCGACCATCTTCTCCAACCCATCTAGCTTCTCCATAGCCTCTCCAAGGCTCGTCACTAAGTCATTCACATGTTGACCCATCATTTGCTGAAATTTATCATGGAGCTCCTTATTCGTCATGCCATCCCAGTTGACCTCATCGCTTGTAATCCTGTCATGCTTAGCTATAATAGGAACACACAAGAATATGAACCTACAGACTACTAGAAAGTGGTGGTAGTGGTGGTATGTCATAAATCTGTAAAGCAAATCTCAAATTCTTACCAGTTCTTACCCAACAGCAGGTGGTGATCAACAATCATTGTAGTCAAAACTCTCAAAGATTGGATAGAGCGATTGCCAGATGGTGTCAAACACACGATATAGATGTATATGGAGCTAGGATGGCTCATAATATGGTAGCAAAAGGAGTCAGCAATAATCAACTCAGAGATGCGATGTTGAATAAATGCTCAACGATGGAAACGCGAGCATAGAACACCAACAAAAGCACAACGCTACACGTAATCAAGGGAAGAGCCATTCTGAATTTTTTTGTCCCTTTGTTTTTATTATTCGGCACCTCTTTTTAGTTTTTAGTTTTGTTCTTGTTTATTAGAAAATCACTATAATGGCGAGTGTCTCAAAACTCTTCCAAAGGTCTAAAAATAGGATAGGCACAATTTTTTTGACTATTTTTTCGGTAGAGATTAGGGGCCGCAACGACGACACTCTGGAAAGCTTAAAATAGGATAGGGAAAAATATTTTCACCCGACAAAATTTTGGCCTAAAAACTGCTCCAAAAACTATGCCAGCCTCATTTTTTTCCGAAACCTACTTTGACAAGGAAACACGAATATGAAAACAAAGGGGTCTCGAAATCAAACCTAATATGGGATGTACTCGGATTGGTGGTGGATATGTGCTGGTATATATGTATATGGATTGATGGAAGATATATGGCTGTGGTATATGTACTCGGATTACTGGCGGATATGTGGTGGTATATATGGCATTGGCGATGATGGTAGCATGGTGGTGGTATATGCCAGCGACGATGAAGATGGCGTGGTGGTTCTATATGGTAGCAACGATCAAGATGGTGTGGCGGCAGCGTGACAACTTGTGAATAGAACTCGAAACTCTAAAAGACTAGACTCTAAGACGAGTAACTTGACACGATGATGCAACTCCAAATTCCACAAAGTAAACACCAAATAAAAAATTGCAAAGGATCGGACTGGTTCGGGTATGATGATCTAACCCTAATTTTTTGTTGGCTTTTTCATAGCCTATAACTATGAAGAACAGATACGATCTAACTACAAGAAACTGGTAAAATCTCATCGAGCAACCTGGAAATCTGATACCACTTGGTAGAGGCGAAGTTGCCCGTGCCTTTCGACGAGATGTAGCTATCATTTTTGGTAGAGTCGACTTTGACGATCAGACTACGAACATGCGAAGACGTCGCGCCATAGCAATCGCTAAACCAAGTCCAAGAGGTTATTGACCATGCCGGAGCATGATCAATCTGACTACGAGGTTCTGTTTCTTGCACGCAAAGAAATAGAAAGCAAGAAACTGACATTGCAATCTAGATATTGTGCATATAAGAGGAAATCTTTATTGATGAAAGTGGGGTTATGTGACGTCTTGGTCTGGTCATGGAACACAAACGAACGACGCAAAGTTGTAGCTCTTGTCAACTTGTAATCTAAACAAAACCTAAGTCTACATGACACCCAAAGGGTTGTATATATTGGGGTATAGAGAGGGATTTTCATGACCCCTTGGAGGAGGAGTCCAAAAACAACCCCACACATACAAACCCTAAAAACAACCTATAAAGTGGTATTTCAAAATTACATGGACCTACCTATGGATGAAATTTATGAAGTGGCATCTTGTATATGTCGTCCAAGCCTTCATGATTTCCTTATGGTGGCTTCAAAGTATCAAAATCAACTTTGGAAACTCCATCGTTCTTTCCCGCGTGCGCACCTTCTCCTCCATGCTAGGTCTTTCATTCATAAGTAAAACAAAAGTATCTAACTTAGGCAGCATCATATGTTCATGGATATTAGATAAACCTCCAAGAAACGTAAGTACCTCATAATTCAATTGGTGTGCGCGAGCTCTACTAATTGGTCCAGTATGTATAGCTACAAGGGTTGTGGGTGTAAGAATGTTAAAAGTGTGACTAACACCAAACTCTGCATGCAGCTCAAGTTTATATGCATTATCATTTATTTTATCTAAAACCTTAAAAGGACCATCATCACATGGCATTAGCTTTGACTTGTTCAAATTAGGAAATATGTCCTTAAGCCAATGTAATCAAATAACATCTCCACGTGGAAAGACAACATGTTTTCTACCCTTATCTTCAGCAAGTTTGTATTTAGCATTCATATGCTCAATGTTTTCCTTAGTTACCTCAAGCATTTTTAAGATCAATTCAACATGTTGGTTAGCATCAAAATTAACCTTCTCTAAAGATGGAAGAGGCAACCAATCTATAGGCACACGAGGTATGAAACCATACACAATTTCAAACGGGCACATCTTAGTAGTAGAATGCAATGAACGATTATAAGATAATTCAATATTAGGAAAGCATTATTCCCACATTTTGAAGTTATTCTTCAAAACAACACTAAGCATTGTAGACAATGATCTATTAACTACTTGAGTTTGACCATAAGTTTAGGAGTGACATGTAGTACTAAAAAGTTGTTTAGTCACCAACTTAGCCCATAAACATCTCCAAAAGTGGCTAAGAAATTTCGCATTATGATCTTAAACAATTGTATCGGGCACACCATGCAAGCAATAATTTCATGGATGAACAAATCAGCAACATTAGCAACATCATCACTTTTACATGGTGTAAAGTATGCCAATTTTGAAAATATATTCATGACAACAAGTGTACTATCCCTCCCCTTCTATCGGTGGAGACGACACCTATAGGATCAGAGGGATCCCTTTACGGTTCGGTGGGGAAGAAGGCTCGCACAGAGAGCAGATAAGATGATGTAGGATAGGCACATTTAATGCACCGCCAGGCATCTCTGATTGCCTATGAGACGGGACAGGAGCCCGTCCCATCGGCAACGCTTAGCACCTGCATCGCCAGCGCAGCGACACGTGCCCAAGAGGGGCGACACCTTGCCTCTGTGCTGCCGGGGTCTTGCCAAGGCTTCGCCTTGCCGGTTCTTCGCCTTGTCGGTCCTATCGGGGCTTCGCCTTGCGTGCTCCTGCTGGGGCTTCACCTTGCCGGGAGTTTGAAGGCCGTCCCGGAAAGGTATTGTCTTTGGTCCTGATTCTCCTGTATTTGTATCTAGCAGCTGACTGTCGGGCCTTGTCGCCAGGCTGGCTACTACCGCCCGTGCACGAGTAAGGGGGACGGGACAGCACAAAACTATAGTGCACCAACAGGAGCCCCCAGGCCTGGGTCACACACAGTGTGAGACGTTGTTGTGCTAGGCCCAAATAGTGCACGGGCACACATGGCAGGAGCTTACGGTTGTGGTCATTGCACTTACTTCACCTTCCCATGCTCATTGAATGCGGAACGTGGGATACATGCGCGGCGCGGCCGTCAATTTTTCAATTACTGCACCAGGTCGTTTCCGCCACGCACGCCGCATGTGTAGCAGGAGGCCAGCAATGGGTGCCCGTGACTCAAAGTCCTAGGAGAGGCAGTAACTGTAGTGCCATCGATTAGAGCAACGAGGAAGTTGCTGTTCGAACCGTGATTGAGGGTGCCGCTATTGGAGGAGGTGGGCGGCGACCCTTGCAGCTGGGGAGAGCTAGCCCCCACGCTTCCCCTTATAAATTTTGGGGTAGCGAGTGTGGTGCTCATCCATCCTTCCTCCCTCCTACCAGCATGAACCTCCATAGCTTGCCCTTCCACGTCTTCCCAACCTTCAAGTGGTGCTCTCCCTTAGCCATGAACAAGGGGCCAGGGTGGCCCCCATCCTCAGATCCAAGGAGGAGTTCTTGTTGGGTTCATGCCACCACTTCAGCCACAAAGGCATAGGGAACTCGAGTGCACGTGGTGGAAGAGGTGCGAGGGGTCATGGCCGTCGTGGAGGCCGAGGTCGAGGGAGGTGGAGCGCTGCCCCACCTCCTCCTCCGACGCCAAACATCTTCCTATCTTTTTCTTCTTGCAGTCTGCCTTCTCCTTCTATCTTTTTCTTCGTGTAATCTCCCCTAGGGGAGAAAGTCAAATTAAGATGTACTTAGGAAGAGGCGACATTTCATGTAAATTTCACCCTATTTGAAAGACTGTATGCTATTCTCCTTGTCAGATTCCTCTTTGCATGGTGTTTTCCCTATGCTTTTTTCGAAAAAAACCTTGTCGGCATGTGCAGCCCTACCGCGAGCACTTCGAGGAGAAGGTCCTTAGCAACTTGCTAGCGGTGCCACTGCCGGCAAGATACCTTGACGTTCTTGGCGTGGACACTTAAGCTGTTGAGCAAACTCGAAATAGAGTAAGGGCGCGAGTGCAACGACTTGAGCCGTTGAGCAGGATCAAAATGGGACAAGGGCGCGAGCACAGCTACCTAAGTCGTTCAGCGGGCTCGAAACAGAGCAAGGGTGCCATCAATCATGGCCAGATTCCTTAGCATGAAGGTTTTCCATACAAAAGTCAAATCGTCTAAGGAAAATAACTTCACGGCAGGAATTCACTTACGGTTTCACAATTTAGCTTTTCGTTGCCATTCTTCTTCTAGCAAGATGTTTTCCTTGAACGTTGCCTGTTGGTATCCATACCACCATTCCTCCCCCTCGGCAAAGCTGCATGTGAGGTAACGTTCTATCCTTTTGAGAAAAGAAAGAAGAGAAGATAGGACATGGAACCTTGGCGGTCCGTTAGCTCTTGCCGGGAGTAAGCACAATACAATATCTCAGACAAACATGTACATAAGTAAACATGAGAATCAACAAGATTTGCAGAACACTTAGCTTTATTCAACTATGCATAAGGACTGCGCCTGGCTTTATACCAAGGATTAGATGCTTCAGCGGCAATACTTGTACAAAAGGTGGTTGCCGACAGACCCAACAACCGCACCTCACGGGTAGAACTTACGGAGATGTTCGATATTCCAGGAGTTGCTCACTGGGATGCCAACTTCGGTCTCCAAGCCAACTGCACGAGGCCTGGTGACTCGCACTACCCGATAAGGGCCTTCCCACTTTGGTGTCAACTTTTTTGAATTCTTGGCGGACTGAACTCACCGAAGAACAAGGTCGCCTTCCTCAACACTTCGGGCATAAACCTTGCGGCCATGATAGGGGCACAAAGCTTGCTGGTAGCGTGCCGCTCGCACAGCAGCCTGAAGATGATCTTCCTCAAGGAGCGTCGTGTCATCTTGCCGCAACTGCTCTTGCTCAAGCTCATAATAAGCGAGCACTCGAGGTGACCCGTATGTGAGTTTCGTGGGGAGAATTGTTTCTGCCCCCATATACTAGGGAGAAGAGTCTCTGGCTGATAGCTCGATTTGGTTTCGTTCTGATTGACCAAAGAACCACCTACAACTCATCAATCCAGCGCCTTCCGCACTTGCGCAGCTTGTCGAAAATTCTTGTCTTGAGGCCTCGCAGCACTTCAACATTATCCCTTTCCGTATGGCCATTGCCCCTTGAGTGGACAACAGCGGCAAAACAGATGTTGCCGCCAAGGTCTTGGACATACTGCATGAAGGTGTGTCTTGTGAACTGTGTGTCATTGTCAGTGATGATCCTGTTGGGAACAACAAAGCGGAAGCCCAGTCCTCTTAAGAACTTGACGGCTGACTGTGTTGTCACCTTTCTCATTGCTTCCACTTCTGGCCACTTTGTGAACTTGTCGATTGCCATGTACAAGTACTCAAAGCCCCCGATAGCACAGGGAAAGGGGCGTAGGATGTCGAGCCACCAGACCGAAAATGGCCAGGAGAGAGGGATTGTTTGAAGAGCTTGAGCTGGTTGATGCATTTTCTTCAAATTAAACTGGCATGCTTCACACTTGGTTACTAGCATAGTTGCATCCTAGAGTGTAGTGGGCCAGAAGAAACCTTGCCGGAATGCTTTACCGGCAAGCGTTCTTCATTGTATGTTGGAGCCACATATGCCTCTATGTATCTCTGTCAACAGCTCCGGTCCATCTACCAGAAAAATGCACTTGAGTTTCACACCATTCGACCTCTTTCTGTATAGGACGTCGTCCACGAACTGGTACATATTAGACCGGCGGGCTACTTTCTCTGCTTCTTCTTGTTCCTCAGGAAGTTCTCCTGTTTGAAGGAAATGGACGATGTGATGTGCCCATGCTGGAGGCTGGCGCTTGACAACAAGGACTAAAGGCATATCCTCCGCCGGGGAGCATTTTTCTTAACGGCAAGGGCTTCAGGCCTTGCCGGAGCCTATTGCCCCCCGGCATGCCTGGCGGGAGTTTGTGTTTCCACGGCAAGAGCTTGAGGCTCTGTTGGAGTGTATCACTCACCGGCAAGCCTGACATTATCCCCGACAACTTCCTCGCCGGCGGCTTCTGGGAGCTCTGCTAGGATATACTTACCGGAACTCAACTTTCTTATTTTCTCTTGTCCAGTCGATGGTGTCACGGATGGTTGGGTCAGTCGGAACACGAAAGTTCCTGGTTCCATAGGCAACTTACGGGCAACACACTTTGACATGCCATCATCAACGTTGTTCTCTGCACCCGGAACATGCTCAATTTGCATACTGACAAAATGTTCTTCCAACTTCCTCACTTCATCTCTACATAAGCTTCCATCAATGGAATATGATAATCATTATTCACCAGCCGGACAAAAAGCTGAGAATCACCCCTGACAATAAGTTTCTTAATCCCAAGGTCTGCTGCGATCCTAGGACCGGCAATAAGCCCTTTGTATTCCGCAGTATTGTTTGTTGACCTCTCTCGGGGAAAGTGCATCTGATTCACATATTTGAGGTGCTCTCTGGTGGGTGCGACAAGCAATACTCCAGCACCGGTGCCTTGAAGCGAGAAAGCCCCATCAAAATACATGATCCACTCTTGATTTATTTCCTAGCCGAGTTGACTCTGGAACTTCTTCGTCCGGCGTTGGGGTCCATTCCGCAATGAACTCTGCCAAGGCTCTACTCTGGATGGTCGAAGTGCTTTCAAACTTGAGATCAAAGCCTGACAGTTCCAAAGCCCACTCCACAATCCAGTCGGTAGCATATGGGTTCCGCAAAATCTACTGCAGCGGGAAGCGAGTGACAACGGTGATCTCATGTGCTTGGAAGTAATGGCTCAGCTTCCTCAAGGCCATAAGGAGGCCGAAGAGTAACTTTTGCATGCCAGAATATCTTGACCTAGCACCCTGCAAAAGGGAGCTGACAAAATAGACCGGGCACTGCACCATCTTATTCTTTTGAATTATTTCATTCGACTGCACAGACTCTGCCTGGTCGGCACCAGACCCTGCTGGGAATTTCTTGGCTTGTCGCTTGACAGTCCTGCCATTGCCGTTGCTTCTTCATCAACTTCTCTTTCAGCCACTAGTGCAACACTCACCACTTGATTTGTTGCCGCTAGATATAGCAGCAACGGCTCTTGTGGTTTTGGCGTGACTAGGACTGGTGGAGAGGAGAGCTACTTTTTGAAATCCTACAGCACTGCCTCCGCTTCCGGAGTCCATTTCATTGGACCTGCCTTCTTCAAGATTTTGAAAAAGGGCAGGGCGCACTCAGTAGATTTTGAAATGAACTTACTCAGAGTAGCAACGCGGCCGCCAAGATGGTACACATCCTTGAAGCGTCTTGGTGCTTCAATTTGCTCAATTGCTTTGATCTTGTATGGATTTGCTTCATTTCCACGTTGAGATACAAAGAACCCGATAAGCTTGCCGGATGGGACACCAAACACACACTTCTCAGGGTTGAGCTTCAAGTTGATCTTACACAGATTTGCAAATGTTTCTTCTAGGTCTGATATGAGCGTACCCTTGTCCTTGGTTTTGACCACTATGTCATCCATATAAGCCTCCATATTTCTATGCAGCTAGGGCTCAAAACCAATCTGGACCATTCTGGCAAATGTAGAACCAGTAGTTTTCCACCCGAAAGGCATATGCAAAAAGCAATACATACCACATGGCGTGATAAATGCGGTATTCTCCGCGTCTTCCTTCCCATGAAAAGCTGATGATAGCCCGAATAGGCATCAAGGAAAGACAACAAGTCACAGCCGGCGGTGGAGTCCACAATCTGGTCAATGCGCGGCAAGGGAAAATGATCTTGGGGGCAGGCTTTATTGATGTTTGTGAAGTCAATATATAGCCTCCATTTTCCATTCGCCTTGCGCACTACAACCGGAATGGCCAACCATGTTGGATGAAGTACTCCTCTCACCAAGCCAGCCGCTTCTAATTTCTTGATTTCTTCGGCAATAAACTGTTGCCGCTCCAAAGCTTGCTTCCTGACCTTCTGCTTGACGGGTCACGTGTAACATCCCAAAATTCTAAATTTTGGAATGTTATATTAAATAAATAAGTAGGATTGTTTGCTTGAATTTTGTGTGATTGATTGTGTGAAATTGAGTGGAATTTTGAAACTTTTGAAATTTTAATGAGAGGGAATAAAATGACTTTCCCAAAATTTTCTATTTTCGGATCCCTATTCAATTTTGAGTTCGAATATTTTCAAAAACCCTCTTATAAAAAAAAATCAAATGAGAGGAGGTAAATGACACTCAAAAATCAGAAACAATGTTTTGACTCAAATTTTAAAATAAAACACTATTTGCCATTTATTTGAAATTCAAGTTTCTTTTCATTTTGGAGTTATTGCAAAAAAAATTAAAATTATTTTATTCGTCCTTGCAAAAATGTTCATGTTTTAGGAAATGTTTTTATAAAAATGTTGATATATAATATTCCTATATAAAATGTTTGTGAATTTTTGTTTATTTTCTTTTCTTTGCTGTTTAAAGAAAACCAGGAAACACTGTTCATCCGAGAATAAAAAAAATTGGGCTGCGCCCATGTGCACGGCCGGCTGAATCAGCCCATCCGGTGGCCCTCTCCTTCCTTTTAATTTTCATCTACTTCTAGTCTATTTGTTTACTCCCACATTGCCTAGCCTTTGACTTCTAAACCTCCCTCCCACCTATAAATATAGATCCATAGGTGAACCCAAAAATCATCCATCTCAGGTTAAACCAATCTTTTGGTTTGACTAGCTTTATTAAATAAATATTTTCTTCTCTCCGGCGGGATTTCTGGAAGTCGTCTTCTCTTTGGATTTATATCTTCTCTGCATTCTAAAGCTATTCTCTTCGTATTTTTTTTATACTCCTGTAGTTTAATATCCCTAGACTACTATTTCTATAGTAGTATACGATAGAATAATTAGATTATTAATTAGTCTCCGTATTTACTCATTAGTCCTAAAATTCTTTTAGACATAGCATTTTTCCTCCGTAAAACAGCTTGGCCCAAATTTTTTAAATAGTCATAACTTTCTACTCGTTTATCAGAATTAGATGAAACCAACACCTAGATTTTCGTCTTGACCTCACCTATCCAATCAACCTATCACGTCAACTTTTTCAAATTTTCAAATTTAGAAATTTATTCAGATTTATATTCAGACTTCTTTTGATCATATCTTTTTATCCGTAGCTCTGTTTCCGATGAATCCAATTGCATCGGATCCGTATCGAAGTAATCTTTCCGTTCACATCATTACTGTAATCGTTTCAACATATAATTTTGATCTTGCTCATACTTCTCTGTTAGTCCCCCAAAATGTGTTCACACACTGTACTAAGCTAATTCAATGCCATATTGAATTGCTTATAAGTTTTGATCCGTCAGTTTGAACCTAGTAATTCTTTTTTCTACACGTTCCTATTGACTTCCCATATATAGTAACATCATCAGTTTCAATCTTTGAACCTTTCAAATTTGAACGATTCAATTTGAATCCGAACCTTCATTTGATCATATCTTGCAAAGTGTAACACCGTTTCAATTGATTCTTTTGCCCCTAAATACTCCTGTCATATATTTCTATTCATAACCATCGTACTTCGGTTCAACTTATTTTGACCCTGCCGAATTCAAATTCAATTCATACTTAAATTCATTATAACTTGTGTTGTAGTGTTCCATTTCAATTAATTCTTATTGAACATTCATGTTGTTCTCCCCATACCTTGGATCGTCTTCTGTAGTCTCTCCAACCTAAGCTTATATAGCAATAGTTCATCATCCATTAACTCTTTTGAAGCTGATTCCTCCACTTTCATTTTACATCATAGTTAGAACCTATCTTTTCTTATTTTACCTTAGTATGTTGTTATATTCGCTTCAAGACATGTTTTGTTCTTGCGTTCTTTCGGTTCTTTGTTTTGGCATGAATGTTTATTGAATGTTATTTACTTACGATAGATTTCTCGGAGTGTGACGAGTAGAATTATCCAGATTGTGAGAGCGACTATCTTCATCAAGTAATACCAGGCAAGTCACTTTGATCATGTTTACCCATGTTTTTATTGCATTAGTTCTACCATCCCCCCAATTGCATGCAAAGTAGGTAATTGGAAACTTGGTTACTTGTTGTAGTATCATGTGGTAGGATCCCCTCAATCCCTTGTCACTTTGGCCCCGGGAAACATTGATTCAATTTTGCTATGCTATTAGTAGACGGGGTTGGTTGTGTGATTCATGATAGTTGTGAGATTAATTAAAAGACCTACATAATGATCAAGACTTCAAGACTCCGAGTTTTCAACGTACCTCTGGGTGGATGATGGTTCAACGGCGCCCTGGAGAAACTAGTGGTTAGCCTAGATGATGCTAGAGATGTGCCGGTATTCATGCGGAAAGGTCCACCCAGGCACAAAGAGATGGATGGATGCTTTAAGACCCAAGGCTTACCTGCACAGCCACAAGTCATTATGGGCTCTGGCTTGGTTGGATATCGTGGTGACCCTGGACAGGCGGTGCTACGAGATGTAGAAGAATGGTAGGAAAGGATGGGCACCGACAGAGTCGCGGGGAAACCCTTTGGAAGACCATGTTATGGTCATCCATTTCTCAAACACCCTGAAGTGCGAGAAAATCAAACGGAGGCGACCAAATCTTGTGGGGAACGTGTGCAAAACTCT
The DNA here is from genome assembly GCA_022496015.1 of Hordeum marinum. Lineage (NCBI taxonomy): Eukaryota > Viridiplantae > Streptophyta > Magnoliopsida > Poales > Poaceae > Hordeum > Hordeum marinum. The sequence goes on from CM039673.1 coordinate 266,892,649, forward strand.
GCAGTGTACTCAAACCTAATCGATTAGCCGTGTCCACGGTCATGGACAACTTGAGCCAAAGGAACTGAAACTATCTCGAACTCTCAACACAATTAATTGTATTGATGTGGGTTTATTAATGACAACTTGGGTATGAGAATTGGCTGGTGGAACCATCTCATTAATCAACCAACATTGTGGTAATTATGCTTTTGCCCTCTCTTATTGTAGGAAAAATTTGGCTTTATGCAAAACCACTACCCCACTTGCCATATATGCATGTAGAATAGATGATTACTTTACACCCCTTTTGTGACTTGCCGACATATTCAAAATGCTGACCTACATGGCTGCAACGTCTTATGTTGCAGATAAGATCTACGACGGGTAAGAGTACGATTCAGGGTTACGGTCTACACTCAACCTGCCGTTGGTGTTATTGGGACTCCACTCCCGTTGATTGTTTCCGCTGAGATTTTAAGGTATATATCAGTTTTACGTTAATTACATGTGATTGCACTTTGATATATACATTGATGTACTGTGTGTGCCAGCATACTGATTCAGGGATGGCATAGAAAACACAGAGGCTTGACTCGTTTTGAGTCGGGTCGCTACAGAAATGGTATCAGAGCACATGTTGACTCTAGGACGTGACCCTAGAAACTGGAAAGCCCTTAGGAAACGATTTCTCACCAACTTTGTTTTCAAAAGAGTCTTTACTTCTCATCTTATTTGAGCTTTATCAAATGTTCTTTCTTACCTCAAACGGTTGGACAATACCCCTCCCCTTTTTGACCACACGAAGGATCAACTAAAGCCACTTCGAGAAGGACAAGATATCGAAACAACTGATGGTCGCTTCAAAGTAAAGAAGATTTCACCCTGCATTAGAAGAATTGAATCTACACAAGTTGAAGACTATACAGATCCGAAGAAATTGAAGACCATGAAGAATTTCCAAGATATTATGCCCTAGAAGACCAAACCCCTGTTGTATACTTACGTTAGATACGATGATTTTGTGAGCTGTCATTTGTGTGTAAATTTTCGACAGCCACAACAAAAATCTATTTTCAAAACCATTGTTTGTATTGTGTGTATCCCCTCCTTTCTCTCTCTTACCTATCGCATCCCCAAAACCTTGAACCCAATAGATGATGTGAAGCTGGACTCGTGTATTCTGGATCGATGACTCGGTTAGAGACAGAAGAATGGATTCAGAACATGGAGGATCACCTAAGGAGTAACCATGTTGCAAGGAACGAGATGGTCCAGTATGCTCTTTGGTACTTTGCAGAAGGTGCTGCACATTGGTGGAAGATGCATGAGGATATCCATGATACGCAAGCAACAATCACTTGGGAAGAATTCAAGATGACTCCGCACAAAAAATCTCATGTTGTCACCAACACCCAGAAGCCCCGTTGCAAAGACGTGAACAATATTTGTGCATGCAAGATATGTGGAGAGATAGGGCACACCCAGGCAAAACACAAGGAAGGATGCCCTCATTGTGAAGAAAATCACCGAGCTGAGGAATGTCCAACTAGGCAGGTGAAATGTTTCTTGTGCGAAGGAACTACGCATTACTCGACTCAATGCCAAATGTACCCCAAGGTACTAGAAGTCATCAAGAAGCAGAAGGAAGCCATGAAGGAAGCCTTCAGAGAAAATTTAGGAGAACTTGTGATGAAGGAAGATGTTGAAGACCCTAATGGAGAAGGCCTAACCAGATTTTACTCCAATGCCTGCTATTCATGTGCAGAAGAAGGACATTTCTCATTGGACTATACGAAGGAAAGAAAAGAGTATCTGGGAAACTTCCCGACACAAGAAGTGGAGTTTGATCCATAGGAAATTGAAAGTTTGATTGGAACAAAGAAGCCCAGTAAGAGAAACCAAAGACGTTCTCAGAACAACCCAATTTCTGCAAAGGACCTCAGTCATATCAGATGTTTGAAGTGTAAGGATATGGGCCACTACGCCAATAAGTGCCCAAGAAAGGAACCAGAACTCCAAGGAGCAAAAAACAACATCAAGAAGCCCCGAGACTTGTCAGAAATCATCTGTTTTCATTGCAAGGAAGAAGGACATTATGCTAGTAATGTCCAAAGGAGAAGAAAGCTAGAATGAGGTAGTAAATTTTTGAAGATGGAAATAAGTGTATCGTGAAGCACTCTTGTTTTCATGACATTATTTTGTAACGGAAGTCTCTGAGATTGTAATTACTTCGTAAATCAATGAAGTTTATCTTGTCAAGATTTTCTATGAGTTACCACTCTAAGAACAAAGATCTCTGACCAATTTTTGAGGATATGAGAAAATATGGTCTATGCAGGCATGCGTGCATTTCATTTTAAGTGTGGTAGCAACCACCGGGATAAAAGAATGAAGAAAATACCATTCATATTAAGGGGTTTGGATAATTGAATACAGGTGAAGAGAACGTGGAACCATATCCAAACTATGTGGATGATAACCTTGTGACAACGTGTCTTTGAAGTTGGAATATTGAGAAAAGGAATGATTGTGATGAAACCATACCCAAGGTTAAACAGACCAATGGAAAGGAAAATGAATTCCATAGAGTGGAATCTAGACAATAATAAGTCTGTGAATTGTTACCTCAAGGGTATGGTGTAGTGAACTTAAGGTAATGTTGGAATATGGAACGATAGTAACCCCAAGAGTGAGTTAAAGCTATTCAAGTATTCAAGTGAACCCACAACTCACTGACCCCGGGATTGATAAGGATCAAGCCCCACCTTGGTGAAGGAAGAAACTTGGAAGAAGCTACGACTGACCAGCAAACTTTTTTCTTAGGAGTATACGAAAACCTGAGAGTTGTGAAGAAACGATAGATGTTTTTGCTCAGCTTGCAGAATCAATGGATTTATCCGAACTTCGTTCATTGACAAGAGAAATTTTCTGCAATGCTTGTGAGGAAGACCAAGTGCTAGAATACGAGATTCACTAAACCTTATACAAGGTAAGGATTTCAGTGCGGCATGGCTTGGCCACCATGACGACTTACTCTTATCATTCTCTTGCTATTCGGAATGGTAAATCTAAGTGACTTACCCATAGTAAAGAGACAATGTTCTTTGAAGCTTTTGTTTAAGCCATAGAATGGTATGAAGAAAACCCATGTACATGACAGTTGCTGTCACACGTAGGAATTTTACGGTGAGGAATGAAGCCAAGACCCATTTCACTGCAGGATAACCACAAATGGAAGACCACCATGAGATCTTCGATAAGTTATTTAGAATGATCACGAGACCTGTCAGTTAAGAAGACCCAATATCGGAGGAAATACATTTTGTTATGAGATCACAAGATTTTGATATTAAACGGAGGAGCATCACCGAAGAAGCTACCGTGAAGAATGTGAAGAGACAGATGCACCCAGAGGACTGCCATGATTTGGAGGGACCAGTCACTCTCATTTTAAGTGTGGTAGACCCCACACCTTCCACGTCAATGGATTTTTGCTAGAAGACCCCAAACCCTAACCTTTTCCCTTCTAGCGTCTTCGAATCTCGAGGACGAGATTCATTTTAAGTGTGGTAGTTTGTAACATCCCAAAATTCTAAAATTTGGAATTTTATATTAAATATATAAGTAGGATTGTTTGCTTGAATGTTGTGTGATTGATTGTGTGAAATTGAGTGGAATTTTGAAACTTTTGAAATTTTAATGAGAGGGAATAAAATGACTTTCCCAAAATTTTCTATTTTTGGATCCCTCTTCAATTTCGAGTTCGAATATTTTCAAAAACCCTCTTATAAAAAAATATCAAATGAGAGGAGGTAAATGACACTCAAAACTCAGATACAATGTTTTGATTCAAATTTTAAAATAAAAAACTATTTGCCATTTATTTGAAATTCAAGTTTCTTTTCATTTTGGAGTTATTGCAAAAAAAATTAAAATTATTTTATTCGTCCTTGCAAAAATGTTCATGTTTTAGGAAATGTTTTTATGAAAATTTTGATATATAATATTCCTATATAAAATGTTTGTCTATTTTTGTTTATTTTCTTTTCTTTGCTGTTTAAAAAAACCAGGAAACACTGTTCATCCCAGAATTAAAAAAAAACTGGGCTGCGCACATGTGTACGGCCGGCTGAATCAGCCCATCCGGTGGCCCTCTCCTTCCTTTTAAGTTTCATCTACTTCTAGTCTATTTGTTTAGTCCCACATTGCCTAGCATTTGACTTCTAAACTTCCCTCCCACCTATAAATATAGACCCATAGGTGAACCCAAAAATCATCCATGTCGGGTTAAACCAATCTTTTGGTTTGACTAGCTTTATTAAATAAATATTTTCTTCTCTCCCGCGGGATTTCTGGAAGTCGTCTTCTCTTTGGATTTATATCTTCTCTGCATTCTAAAGCTATTCTCTTCGTATTTTTTTATACTCCTCTAGTTTAATATCCGTAGACTACTATTTCTATAGTAGTATACGATAGAATAATTAGATTATTAATTAGTCTCCGTATTTACTCATTAGTCCTACAATTCTTTTAGACATAGCATTTTTCCTCCGTAAAACAGCTTGGCCCAAATTTTTTAAATAGCCATAACTTTCTACTCGTTTATCAGAATTAGATGAAACCAACGCCTAGATTTTCGTCTTGACCTCACCTATCCAATCAATCTATCACGTCAACTTTTTCAAATTTTCAAATTTCTAAATGTATTCAGATGTATATTCAAACTTCTTTTGATCATATCTTTTTATCCGTAGCTCCGTTTCCGATGAATCCAATTGCGTCGGATCCGTATCGAAGTAATCTTTCCGTTCACATCATTAGTGTTATCGTTTCAACATATAATTTTGATCTTGCTCATACTTCTCTGTTAGTCCCCCAAAATGTGTTCACACACTGTACTAAGCTAATTCAATGCCATATTGAATTGCTTATAACTTTTGGTCCGTCATTTTGAACCTAGTAATTCTTTTTTCTACACGTTCCTATTGACTTCCCATATATAGTAACATCATCAGTTTCAATCTTTGAACCTTTCAAATTTGAACGATTCAATTTGAATCCGAACCTTCATTTGATCATATCTTGCAAAGTGTAACACCGTTTCAATTGATTCTTTTGCCCCTAAATACTCGTTTCATATATTTCTATTCATAACCATCGTACTTTGGTTCAACTTCTTTTGACCCTTCCGAATTCATATTCAATTCATACTTAAATTCATTATAACTTGTGTTGTAGTGTTCCATTTCAATTAATTCTTTTTGAACATTCATGTTGTTCTCCCTATACCTTGGATCGTCTTCCATAGTCTCTCCAACCTAAGCTTATATAGCAATAGTTCATTCATCAAACGGAGGTGACCAAATCTTGTGGGGAAGGTGTGCAAAACTCTGCAGAGTACTCAAACCTAATCGATTAGCCGTGTCCACGGTCATGGACAACTTGAGCCAAAGGAACTGAAACTATCTGGAACTCTCAACACAATTAATTGTATTGATGTGGGTTTATTAATGACAACTTGGGTATGAGAATTGGTTGGTGGAACCATCTCATTAAAACCAACATTGTAGTAATTATGCTTTTGCCCTCTCTTATTGTAGGAAAAATTTGGCTTTATGCAAAACCACTACCCCACTTGCCATATATGCATGTAGAATAGATTATTACTTTACACCCCTTTTGTGACTTGCCGGCATATTCAAAATGCTGACCTACACGGCTGCAACGTCTTATGTTGCAGATAAGCTCTACGACAGGTAAGAGTATGATTCAGGGTTACGGTCTACACTCAACCTGCCGTTGGTGTTATTGGGACTCCACTCCCGTTGACTGTTTCCGCTGAGATTTGAAGGTATATATCAGTTTTACGTTAATTGCATGTGATTGCACTTTGATATATACATTGATGTACTGTGTGTGCCAGCATACTGATCCAGGATGGCACAGAAAACACATAGGCTTGACTCATTTTGAGTCGGGTCGCTACATCACGTGTGTGGACAGAAGCCAAGGTGGTGCTGAATCAACATGCAAACTCATCGATAATCGCCCGCAGGAAGGCGATGAGCGCACTTTCCTATTTGTCATCAAGGGTGGAACTTATGGTGAAAGTTCCTCCCGTACCGTCCTCCTTGGCGAGCACCTTCTTAGTCTCTCGTGGAGCTACTTTGGACTTCTTGCTCTTGCAGTGGAGCTCTCTGGCACATCATCAACGGGAGCACAGCACCACGAGGAGGCGCGCTTGCCTGAATGTGTGCCAGAGGTCTTGCCGGTCTTCTCCCCCCGGGAGCTTAAGCGACTGGAGCAAGTGCCTTGGCGGCATGTGCTGCAACTACCTCCCGTAGAGTTGGTCGGTGCAGATAAGTGCGCCTTTCTTGTCAGAGTTGATCATGATGACGCTCATTGGTCCGGGCATCTTCAATACATTGTAGGTGAATTCGGTGGCCACCATGAACTTGGCCAGCGCTGGGTGACCAAGGATATCATTGTATGGCAATGAGATCTTGGCAACGTCAAAAACAATCTTCTCTGTCCTGAAATTTATGTCGCTGCCAAACGTCACCGGCATTGTGATTTTGCCCTTTGGCTGAGTCCTCCCTGAATTGACCCCTTGGAAAGCGCATGTTGGCTCGAGATCTTCATAAGGAATTTGTAGCCTCTGGATGACAACGGGTGAGATTAGGTTCAGGCTGGCCCCACTGTCAACCAGCATCTTCGTCACCTTGAGGTTGAGAATTGTTGGCGAAACCAACAACGGCAGGCACCCGACCGCAATTGTGCGATCAGCATGATTCTCGTCGTAAAAAATGATAGGAGTGTTGGACCACTTCAGAGGTCTTTGGGCACCGATAGATGGCTCCGCCACGTTAACCTCGCGCGCCCACTGTTTAAGTTGGCGGTGAGAGGAATAAGACGAGGCACCTCCCTCTATGCACATCATCTCTATAGCCTTCTCGAACTCATGCTCGTTGGACTCGTCGTCCCCTTTGACATCATCATCATCACCCTGTTGCTTGTCGCGGCCATGAGCGGGCCGATCTTTTTGTTGTTTGGGCTTGTCGCAGCGATCTCCTCGGCCAACACGCTTCTTGTCAGACCCCTCTGCACCATCCTGGACCTTCTCCTTGTCTCGCCTCTCGTACTCGGCCTTTTGCTTCTCGGCAAGTTGCAAAACTTGTCGGCAGTCCTGGAGATCGTAGCCCTTGGTGCGATGGATCTTGCAATAATGCTTGTCGGAGCCTTCTGGCTTGTCGGCAGCCGCCATCGCCTGGCAGGAGGCGCAACTGGCAACATCCTTGCCGGGGTCATCAACATTGCCCTTCTTGGTGGTATCGGGGTTGCTGGATCCCTCGACGACAAGCACGGCCTTGCCCTAGCGCTTCTTGTTATGCCGCCAACCCTTCTTTCCAAGGGTGGCGGTGTCTTCATCCTCAGAGTCGACCCCTGCGTCAGCATCCTTGCTAGGGAGCCTCCTCCTTTCTTCAGCCTGGCATGAACGTCTGCTATGTTGTGGTGTACGTGGCTGAACCTCTAGATGTACTTACGCAAAGTCTCACCCTCCTTTTGGGGGAACCCTCCTTTTGGGGGATTATGTGCAAATCGCTTTCTTGACAAGGAGCTTGGTGTCCTGTGGTAAAGGCGCCAACAAACTCATGGCACAGGTCTGCCCAGGAGGCAATGGAATTCTCCGGCAGGTGCATCAACCACGACCTGACATTGGGTTTAAGCACCAACGAGAAGTAGTTGGCGAGTATCTTGTCGTCACGAGCCCCGGCAGCCTACACTGCAATGTTGTAGATGCTCAAGAACTCTGACGGGTGAGTCTTGCCATCATATTGCTCCGGGACCTCTGGCTTGAACGTCAGGGAGTTGGGCCACTGGACTTGTCGTAGCTCACGGGTAAATGCTGGACAACCCACCTCGTAAGGTAGGCTGACATGATACCCTCGCGCGGTTTTGTCAACAGTGGGCCCTGCGCGCTTATCAGATTGATGGCAGGCTTCCCGCCGCCGCTCGATCGTAGTTCGAGTGTCTTCCTTGCTCCACTCCCGAAGTACTTAACGCTGGTCACAGCGTGTCCTCGGATCATACGACCCGTCGAGTAACCATCACAAGCGTCGGTCCATCCCGTCGGTGACCGGTGTTGTTGCTGTGGAGGAGAGAGCACCGTGGTCGCACCACCTCCGGCCTTCTCACCACTGGTGTGAGCCGGCTCGATGGAACGAAACTTGTCGGCGAGGCTGACAAGGCTCTAAATGGTAACTCTCCACTCGTGGAGCTTCTCCGTGGTAGGAGGGAAGTTCAGGAGTAGTTGCGCCCATGCCATTGCTTCTCCAGACGTGGTTGGCAGTGAACGGCGCGAAGAACGCGAGGTGCTCTGACTCCTAATAGTGTTAGAAGGACCTCCATCGCGGTCCCGCGATGGAACGCCACACCCACTAGCATGCTGGACCTGTGCATCTTGGGAGCCATGTGTTGGATCTTTCTATTGGGGGCATTGGGAACCAGCGGCACTATGGCGCTGCTCTTCGCGCGCGTCCTATGAATTCCGCGGTGTACGCGCCGGCGTGGGTGCTTTGGAAGGTGCCCTTCCGTCCCCGGAGTTCGCCTACCGGCCGCAGCCAGCACAGCTCCGTCTTGAGACCCAGCGGCACGGGGATTCCCGTCGCTGCCATGAGCGTCTCTGTGGCGGGCGTTGCCGCTTCCTTGGCCTTGTTCACCGGAACATTCTGGAAGCTATGTACCTCCGCCTCCTCCGCCACCCGCATCTACATCGTCGCCTGTCTGTGTAGCTACAGGGATGGCGACCGCAGATGTGACAACCGCCATCAAGCCCTTCTTCTTGGGGGTCATGGCGGTGATGATTATGAAGGAACTGGCAGGCTGATCACCAGATCATGTCCACACGACCTTCCCCCTACCTGGCATGCCAAAGATGTCGGTAGAGACGTCACCTATGGGATCAGAGGGATCCCTTTACGGTTTGGCGGGAAAGAAGGCTCACACAAAGAGCAGATCAGATGACTAGTACGTGGGAATTTACCCAGGTTCACGCCGCAAATATGCATAAAACCCTACTCCTGCTTGGTTGTTTTGGATGAGTTCTAGCTCAGGCTCTGGGAGCGCTATAGTATGTAGCTGCTACTATTGCAGAATGGGCCCGGGAGAGGATCTCAAGGTCCAAAAGTCAAAAGTCGAAAAAAGTCGTCTACTATAATGCCCTGGGCCTCCTTTTATACTCTAGAAGGGTATCCCAACAGTGGCGTACAGTGCGTACATGGGGTGTACGGAGGTACAGTGCTATCATACCTACTGACGCTGTAGGACAGGCGCATTTAATGCACCTGTCGGATTTTGGGCTCCGCAAAACCCTTAAGATTCGAACATAGGGGCATGCGCGAAGATCCCCTGCAACCTCGTCCAACCTAGCTTGCTACTTGATGAACACAACAAAGAACTCGCATGAGGGTGAGGAAGAAGGTGAACAAGAGAGTTTACCAAGGTTCGGGCCACTGCAAAGCATAATACCCTACTCCTGCTTTGGTGGATTGGCTCTCGAGGAGGTGAGGTGGATGAACAAGTATAGTGTTTTGGGGCCTCCTGAGGGCTCTTAGTTGTGTCCGAGGCTCCTTCTGGTCTGGTGGACAATGAGTGATGTAGTTGATCGATCGGGGTTAGGATCCCCTTCTGTCAAGCAGCCTACCCTCTATATATAGCGGTGGCCCGGGTCCTCTTCCCTTATTGAAATGGCGGGCAGGGATCCCACAACTGCCAATTTTGTAGGGGGACATGAGTTCGTTCTCGCCCTGCCCAAAGGCAGTCTTCAACTGCAAATTAGCTGTCGACGCCGGAGGGACGGGCTCAACAATGACGTCCGTCCTGCGGGGCTGGTGGTTGCACCGGAAAGGAAAACTTTGGGGGGTGCCTTGGGAACCCGCGTACATCCTGGCCCCCTTTGCATCAAAGGGGAAACTGCGCCACCTAGCGCACTGGTGCTCGCCTGTCCTTCCTTGCAACATCTTCGACTCCTGAGGTCAGGCCTTGCATAGAAATATCTGCCGCTCTGAGGGGGTCCTGAGGAGGCCCATCCTTCGCGGGTCTTGTCAATGTTCTTCCTCGAGAGGCTAGGGCCCTCGTGAGGGCCTTGTCTTGAGTGGGGCCTCACCTGGTCCCATTGGTCGATGAAGTGGGCCACGTCTTGGGCCACAGGTAGGCAGGTCTGGGTACCCCCGTTCCTAGAACAACGACAGTAGCCCTTAGGCCCAAGGCGTGCCCGAGCTGCCATAGGGTGAAGCCTGGAGGACGGTCCGAATTGATGCGGGCCCCCAAATGTGTGCGGGCCAGGCTTGGCATGCATTAAACGCCTCAGCGGCGATGCCTTTGCTCCTCGAGGCCGTCGGGAACTACACCCAGTTGGATTGATGCGACGCCTAGGTGCAACACAGGCCATCATTGCTCTCATCAAGTGCTATCGCTGTTGTAGGCCGCGTGGAGTAACTCTACGGAGGGCAGGGGAGGCGACATGGATGGAACCGCATTGACCGAACCTCCTCGTGCCGCTCGAGGGGCACGCGACGCCTGCCCTCCCACGATGGCTCGTGGCCGCGGTTACGCCTATAAATCCACCTTGTCCCTCGCTAGGGAAGGGTATTGCAGTCTTGAGGCTTCCCCTTGTTTCCTTTGCTCCGCCAGCACAAAACCCTTTGTCCTTCTCGTCCCCCTATCCTTCATGGCGTCTGGATGGAGTGGTGTAGGCAAAGGGAAGCGACCGGCTCCTCCGGCTCCTTCGCCCTCCTCTGGAGGCGGCGACGGGGTGCCCTCGGGGTCGGCGCAAGTTTGCCACCAGTGGGCCCTGTTCGATGAGTAAGTTTTCCGCCGCCTCCCTTTTCTCTTATTCTTCTATCCATCGTCTAGAGAATGATCTCCCTCCCCTCCTTCCAGGATTCCCGCGGCCAAGAAGTGCAAACTTGGTGAGCTTCAGGAGGAGGTAGAGATGTTGTAGGCCTGGCTGACCACCATCGAGGCCGCCTTCGATGCCGCCCTCCGGGGCGAGGCTGAGGCCCGGGCGGAACTGGTGTCCCTTGAGACCCAGGTCCAAGAGGAGACCGACGCCGTGCAGGCCGCCATGGGCGGGGCGGCGCATGACAGGCTGTTGGAGTCCCTCCGTGCCAAGCAGTTCCAGGGAATCGCCTGCTGCGCGGCCAGCGCGGTGAGCCGTTTCGTCGAGAACGCCCTCGTGCTGCCGCACATGCGTGGCGATGGGGGGTATCTTGAGTTCTTCCGGAAGGTGGTGGAGGCGCTGGAGATAGGCGTCTCTCGTGTCGACGCGGACAGCGCGTCCGATGCGCGCGCCCATCTGGACCTTGCCTTGATGCTCATCTACTCCAACCAGCATCGCCTCGCCCCGTAGGTCAACCTCCGACGCCTTGGAGAGCAGGTGCTTGACGAGCTCCAGGGCCCCCTCTGGGACGAGACGCACCCGCTCGTGGAGGGCATGGTGGACCGGTTCATCCCGGTACCCGCCTTAAGCGAGGAGGGCAGCTCCAACGCCGAGCGGGCCGGCGGCGCGGGCGGCAACGGCAACTCCTCCCCTTAGCCACCCTCCATTCCTATTTACCAGTACCTGTAATGCTCGAACAAGAACCCTGCCCCGTGGGGCATTAATCTTTTGCATGTTAGCTATGTTGTCTTGCTTTTCTTCCTCGATTTGCTGGTTGTGGTGTTGGTTGGCGCCTCCGTGGTCGTGGCCCTACGTCAACCCAAGATACGGCCTCCGCGAGGCTCTCCCCCTCTAGGGGCGACTCGCATTCGTTGCTCCTATCGGGCCCTGGGCCTCTTGGCTCATCGCGATCGAGCCCTTCCTCGTGTGTCGCCTCCTCTATCGCTTCGTCCCTCGGGGGCCTTGGCAGCCGCACATAGTAGCCGTAGTTTCTGCATTTTTAGGTTAGCGTGTGTAGTCCTCATTTCATCCCCGGGGTCGTTATTACGCCAGGAGGCTCCTGATGGGTTCGATAGTGTACTTAGCTTTGTATGATACTAGCGGTCCTACGTCACGAGGTGACATGGGCTATTCCTTCAAGCTTTGACTTCGTCCATGATATCTTGTTCTTACCTGCTGAACGGTTTGGGGCCCTTTCGGCACTCTGCGTGTGTAGGTCCCAGTCCTGCACATTTCCCCACCACCGTTAGGTACGACCGGAGAGGAGGTACTTCATGAGGCGAGGCCCCGATACTCCTGATGCCGACTTGAAACCATGGACGGCACCAGGAAGTTGAGTGGCATTATGACCGGTAAGGCTCACAAGGCACGTTGCCCAGGAGCCCCCTTTTTCGATGCTCAAATCTCTCTACATCATTAGGTCCTAGTCCCGCGCATTTTCCCAACACCATTAGGTATGACCAGAAACCATGGACACACCTCACAGGGATAGGCCCCGACACCCCTGATGCCGACCGGAAACCAAGGACAACATCAGGGGGACGAGTGGCCTTATGATCGGTAAGGCTCCTCAGCCGTGCTGCTCAGGAGCCCCCTTTGATGCTCGAGCGGTCCCCCATTCCGTCCTTCCATGTGCCGCCTCAGAAGGCCCTGCCGCCCCCCCCCCGAGACCCCATGCTATGATGTTGTGCTGCGGTCGGAGCCCCTGAGCAGGGCCAACAACTAAAAATCGAGTTCCCCTGAGGCGGCAGGTCCTCACCATCTAGCTCTATGGTGCCTCAGGGAGGTGCAAAGCGTTTGGATCCTTGCGAAACACCATTCCGAAAGAAAGACTTCAAACGAGGAAACATGGAGACAACCCCCCCTTTTTAAAGATAAAGATTCGAAATTCTCAGGCTTCATTCCAAAAAATTGCAACTTGAACATCAAAAAGAAGGAAGCAAATGTAGGGTCTGGCTCCTAGGCTGTCTTTCGTCTTCCCCTAGCGCTGAGCATAGGGCATCCACCTTGCATAGGCATAGCCATCGATGGGCAGTGTTGTCTTCTCCGCCAGCTCTGGGTTGTGGCTGCCACATTGTGTGGGAGGAACCCCTTCGCGTCCTCGGGGGGCTCCGAAAGTATACAACCCGCTCATTGTTATGTGAGAGTGTCACGGCCCTGGGCAAGCGCCTAGCCGCATGGCTTTGTGGCTCGCAGCCCCATCAAAGATCATCCCGCACATTTCTGCCCGGTTGCATGCTCTCATGACCCTCACCCGAGTGCATCGCTCCCCGCGTGACCTCAGGATTGGGCTCCCGAGGCCCAAACATGAGAGCGATGCATCTGTGCGGCCATAAGGTTGTTCTGTCTATGAAGTATGCCTCATGAGGCGCCCACCCGTCGTCCCGTCGAGGTCTCGAAGGCCTCCGGAGGGCCATCCTCCTGAGGCCGTGCAGGCGTCATGGTTGTCACAGGTGGCCTGCATTGCATTTTTCTTGCTGCTCCCCTAGGTCATCACCCCTAGGGCTTGAGGGCTTGGTCTATCATCACTTTCCCGCGGGGGCACCGGCTGGTGCCGCGCCTCATGACTTGGGGGCACCCTCCTGCTCGCACCGTTCGGGCTTGGTGCTCCGTTGACGGGGCCCCCAGGCCCGGCTCAAGGAGGATGCCCATGGTACTTCTTACTCTTGGGGGGTGGTGGCGCCTACGGTGGGCGTTGGAACCTCCCCCTCCCCCGCCAAGTGGACTAGGTGGTATAACGTATCATGGTACGTAGGGCTCCATGTAGGTGCTCGGTCTGCCTCGTAAATCGTCCACTGGTGCGCCAGGAATGATCCCTCCCGGCGGCATGGGGAGGTCGCCCTGTGCGCGTCGCTCATGGACCCTCCTACGCCGGGCCTCAGAGCGTAGTTGCTTACCTTTGCCACCGTCGTTGGGTGGGCCTCCCGTCCCCTGGTGTAGATTCCCCACTTGGTACCCTGATGCACCTCGCCGTCGTTGCTTGCTCGTCCAAACGCCTGTGCTGCCCGCTCACTACGCTGGATGGCGCGCTCCTGCTTGGTCAACCCGGGCTGCTGAGGGCCCACCGGGTTGCGGGGATGCGTGTCGGTGTGCGCACTGGGCGCCCTGCCGTTTCCTCCTTGTGCCTGGTGGTTGTCGCCGGACTGCGCCCCGAAACCTCTCATCGGGATTCGGAGTGAAAGGAGCACAGTGTGCGGCGTGGGACCCTTCCACCGGCAGGCCTGGGGCGGGCTCGGCATGCGAGCCCCCGACTCCTGGCGCCTGCGGTCTTGAAGAGGAGTGAGAAAGGATGGCGCTCCGGGTGAGGGCGACAAGCTCCGCGATGTGATCCACCCATGCGTCGAAGCCCCTGTGCCTTGGTCGGTGGCGGAGCATCTCGCTTGCCAGTAGTAGCGCATCGTGCGCATCAAGGTCTCCCACGTAGGTGTGACGTGTTGTTGATGTTGGGGATGCTGCCCGCCCGCCGTGTGCCTGAGCGGCACGGGGGGCGGTAATGGTGGAGGTGACACTACCAACCTGGTACTGGCCGCTAGGTACCACGACGCCAGGGCATGGGCCTCCGACTGCCGCGGCGAGGTTGATAGAGGTTGGCCCGCCGCGGCCCGGATAAGCTTGTTGAGCGCCGACCATCGAAGCAGCGAAGCTTGGGAAGAACCAAGCTTGGAGAAGACCTTGACACGCCCCCTACCAAGCGCGCCAAATGTGTGATTTCGGGCTCAGTAGAATCCTTAAGATTCGAACACCGGGGCATGTGTGAAGATCCCCTGCAGTCTCGCCCGACCTAGCTTGCTAATCGATAAACACAGCAAAGAACTCGCATGATGGCAAGGAAGAAGATGAACACGATAGTTTACCCAGGTTTGGACCGCTACAAAGCGTAATACCCTACTCCTTCTTTGGTGGATTGCCTATCGAGGAGTTGAGGTGGATGAACAAGTACAGTGTTTTGGGGCCTCCTGAGGGCTCTCAGTGGTGTCCGAGGCTCCTTGTGGTTTGGTGGACAATGACTGATGGATTCGATCGATCGGGTTGGGATCCCCTTCTATGAAGCAGCCTACCCTTTATATATAACGGTGGCCCGGGTCCTCTTCCCTTATTGCAATGGCGGGAAGGGATCCCACAATGGCCAATTTTGAAGGGGGACAGGGATTCGTGCTCGCCTTGCCCAAAGGCGTCCTGCGCCTGGAAAGTAGTTGTCGACGCTGTAGAGACTAGGTCAGCGATGACGTCCATCCTGCAGGGCTGGTGGTTGCAGTCTTGTCGCACCGGAATGGAAACCTTTGGGGATGCTTTGGGAACCCGTGTACGACCTCGCCCCCTTTGCACCAAAGGGGAAACTGCACAGCCTGGGGCACTGGTGCTCGCCTGTCCTTCCTTCCATCATCTTTGACTCCTGAGGCCGGGCCTTGCACAAAAATCTTCGCCGCTTCGAAGGGGTCTTGAGGAGACCCATCCTTCGTGGGTCTTGTCGGTGTTCTTCCTCGCGAGCCTAGGGCCCTCGCGAGGGCCTTGTCTTGAGTGGGGCCTCGCCTGGTCCCACTTCGTCGATGAAGTGAGCCACGTCCTGGGCTGCAGGCATGCAAGTTTGGGTACCCCTATTCCCAGAACGCCGACAACACCGTCAGGCATCTCTGACTGCCTACGGGACGAGACAGGAGCCCGTCCCATCGGCAACGCTTAGCCCCTCCATCGCTGGCGCCGTGACACGTGCCCAGCCGGGGCGACACCTGGCCTCTGTGCTGGCGAGATCTTGCCGGGGCTTCACCTTGCTGGGTCTTTGCCTTGTCGGGTCCTGCCAGGGCTTCGCCTTGGCGGGTCCTGCTAGGGCTTCACCTTGCCGGGGGTTTGAAGTCCGTCGTGGCAAGGTCTTGTCTTTGGTCCTGATTCTCCTGTATTTTTATCTAGCAGCTCCTGGTCGGGCCTGGTTGCCAGAGTGGCTACTACCGCCCGTGCATGAGTAAGGGGCACTAGAGAGCCCAAAACTCTAGTGCACCGACACCTTCTTTGTTCTAGTTAGACCTAAAACAAAGTCCATAGGGATATCCTCCCAAGGAACACTACGTGCAAGCAAAGGCATATGTAAACCATGAGGCTTGAGCCGCGACTTAGCTTTTTGACATGTAGTACAGCGAGAAACAAAACGCTCAACATCCCGTCTCATCGTGTAGCAAGTACGTCCTCTGTCTTGTTCATGCCAAAGTGTCCCATTAATTATCCTCCATGCGCCTCCTGCAACAACAGAAGACGAACATAGCTAGATGGAATCCATAGTATAACGCCGAGATAATGGATCAAGAATAATTTCCTTACCCTTCTTCTTTTTAAGGACATATAGCAAAGTCTCAATGAATTCAACCCATTTAGCATGTCTACGGTTCATTTTTGCTTGACTTTTAATACATTTCAAAGATTCATGACTAGAATGTATAACACATTCTTTCAGACATAAATAATGTTTCCATGTTTCCAAAGTTAGAACAACAACATATAATTCCTTATCATAAGTAGTATATTTAGATTAGGCCCACTCATTTTTTCTAAAAAGTATGCAACAAGTTTAGCATCTTGTAATAATACACCTGCTAATACAATTCTACTAGCATCACATTCAAGCTCGAAAGTCTTATTAAAATTAGGAAGTTGGAGTAAAGGAGCATGTGTTACTTATCTTTCAATACCATGAAGGTTTCTTCCTTTGCAATACCGCAAGCAAAAGGCGTGTCCTTCTTTGTAAGCTCATTGAGAGGTGCATCAATGGTGCTGAAATCTCTCACAAAATGCCTATAGAAACCAATGAGGCTAAGAAAACTCTAAGATGAACATTTTTCCAAGGTCACTTTGGATCATTGAAGAAAAAAAATTGGTTGAGCCTATTGAATTCAAATGGTGCTAGGGTTTTGAACATCCCCATTTCAGGTTTAAAAGAATTTAAACATGATGCAATCACACCATGGATCCTAATGCATGCTAAAGCTAGGGATGTGACAATGATCGTGCCCCGTTTTACACGGGATATGTTTAATCATGCGCATGCAATGGCTCGCACGTCTTAGGAAGCGGAGGGATTCACGGCGTAGCGAGGGGAGACCGAATCGGTAAGCCTCATAAAAGGGGAAGAAAACCCCAAAGCCTATTCACGCTCCCCATTCGCCTTCTCTGCCTTCCATTCCTCTGCACCTCCAAAGCATAGATCTAGGTCTTATGCCTCCCACCTCCAAGCTCATAAATGGCAGGCTCCGGCTCCAATGGCCAGTGGGAGGCCTCCACGGTCACCGACCGGGACATCCTCGACCTCAAGAAGGCCAGCTACGTCTCCGTTCACATCCCTCACCATTCACCAGAGGAGGGACAAGTGATCCCCACTCCCCGGCCGGGCAAAAGGGTGGTCTTCCTACCCTACTTCATCAGGGGGTTGAGCTATCAATTCCACCCCTTCGTCAGGGGGTTGATGTGTTTCTACGGCCTCGACTTCCACGACCTCCCACCGAAGTCTTTCATCCACATCTCGGCATTCATCCTCATTTGCGAGGCTTTCCTGCGAGTCAAGCCGCACTTTGGGCTATGGCTCAAAGTGTTCAACATCAAGCCGAAGTACGTCGAAGGGAAGCACGTAGACTGCGGCGGAGTTGTCATCGGCAAGCTGACCCGCGTCATGTGGCCATCGGGCACCTTCATCGACACCATCAAGGTGTGGCAGAAGGAGTGGTTCTACACATAGAACCACGAGAAGAAGATCAAATTCCTCCTGCCGAATTCAGATCTGGTCCCCCCAGTAGATTAGCTTCATGGCTCGAAAAGGGCCTTAGATGGGGACCGAGCAAGGAAGTGAGCGACCTACAGAAACACGTCAACTCCAAAGTCGAGAAGGGCATCACGCTGACCAATGTGGTCCAGGTCATGCTCCGAAGACACATCCTCCCATGCCAGCGCCAGGATACTCCCTTGTGGACTGGTCATGTAGACAACACGACCACGATTCTGAACCTCTTCTGCACTACGTGGGAGAAGCTGTGGAAGGTGCTCTTCAAATCAGAGAAGAGCTAGCCATCCGAAGAAGAAGACCAGGGCCTACACGCTGCCAAGCCCGCCTCCGAGGTACAGTAAAAACTTCGCTTGGTCGACTTTATTTTCCATAGAGAGGACTTATAACACTCTTTCCGGTCACCCTCTATAGTCATGGCTAAAGAAGGCCGTGAACATCAACAATCCGGCACCTCGGCCAGAAGATGCTCCATCCAGGCTATTAGCGGTGATGCTCATGTTGAAGCCATACAAGGCCCCCGCGAAGAAGAAGAAGAAGAAACCAGGCTGGGGTGGCCTTCGCATCAGGGACCAGTCAAAAACTGTATCTGCGGAAACGAATGCCTCCTCGAATCAAGAGGAGCATGAGGTGGAAGACAAAGAGGAAGAGGAGGAGGAAGAAGAGGAAGACAAAGTCGAGTGGGAAGGCAATTCCTCCTCACAAGAAAGAGGACGGTGTCATCAGACGCTCCAAAGGAGGTACCCCCTCCTGCCCAGAAAAGAGCGCGTCGGGCACAGGTGGTCCTATCCGATGACAGCTCGGATTCAGACACTGAGACCGATGACCTCGAGGTGGTACCATGAAGGAACCTTAGGGTCAAGCCCCCCATCCAATGGTTATGATCCAAAGATCCATTGTTCGTCCTTTAACAGGTTGAGATTTTATTAGCACGCAGGTGCTTATCGATTTTGCAGCCCCCCCACGTGTCCTTCCCACCGATCAAATATCAGACGGGGAGACCCCGCCCGCCGAACTAGCAAAGAGCGGGAATGCCTCGCATCTCGCCACTCCAGGCGCCGTGAAGGACACCACAGAGGTGTCATGCCAGCATGCTCCTATGGAGCTAGGCACCGGCGACGGGGGAGACGACATAATGGCCGAGGCTAACACCTCGGTCATCGAAGACTGGGGGGACGTACCCCACCCAGACACTGAGGAGGCCAGACGAGCGTCCTCTCAGTCCCCTCCGACGGCATCCACGAAGCACACCATGCCTTCGAAGGTACTGGTCCAACCCCCGGTTGGTGACTAGGTTATCCGATCACCATCGGCACCACTGACCAATGGGTGGCCGGTCATGGAGGAGGCTCTATCGAGCGCCTGCATCTCTGAAGAGCACCGCACCCTTATGGGTGCGGTGTTACAGTGCATTCAGTCCGTCGACAATGGACTGATGCAGTCCTTTAAAGTCTCCTGACGGGTTTTCAAGTAAGTCACATGATGCTCTTATTTGCAAAGTTTTTACTTATTTTTATTAGTATATACATGGCATCCCCCGAGCCCTGGGTGAGTTTGAAAAAACTTACCTAGGGGTCAATCATGGATCCGATTCCGGAGTAGATACACATTATGTGTCCGGAATGTTAGAGCCCCTTAATAAGGTCGAACGTATGATCGGATTGACTATAGTTCAGGAGTATAGACGCCATGTAACATGTCAACTCTATGTGTAATGTAGGCTTTGTCATCGTCGGCGGCCATAAATGGTGCCGAGCTGGACGAACCGAATCGGAGGCTTAAATGCTCCGAGGATGAAGTTGATGCCCTCAATAGAAGATTCGACGAGGCACAAGGTAGTTCAAAACAAAATCTGAATACCTTTTCCCGAACACTATGATTACACTTTTTCATAGTGTTTAATGCTTACACAGCCTGGGCGAAAGAGGAGGAGAGGCTCAAGGCTGAGCTTCAACAAGCGAAAGACCAAGTGGTCGTCGAGATGGCGACGGCCAAAGAAGTAGCTACCACCCTCTCCGCCCTGCAAGCCACTAGCCATAAGCATGAGGCTCATGTGGCGGAGGTTCAGCAGGAGCTCAAGGAAGCCAGCCAGAGGTCCGAGGCCCTTGAGAAGAAGGGCAAGGAGAGCGCGACCGAACTATCCACCCTGAAGACCGATCTTTAGAAGGAGCGGGTGGACAGGCTTTTCTATGAGGAGCAGGTCTGCCAAGCGAAGGATATAATGGATGGTAACCCATACTTACTATAGTGTGTCTTCGTGGATAGCAAATTCAAATTGCTTACCCAGCTGTGGCATTCCTCAGGCGCCTTCTCCGATCTCCAGAAGAGCATGGTGGACGCCAATTAGTTGTTCGCCATGAGGGAAGAAGGAGATGAAGCTCGTCTATTCTGGGCACAGTTCGGAGCCCCTGAGTGCTCTCCTCTTCTCGTGGAACAGCTGAAGCAGCTGATGGATCTGCACCAGATGACAGAGCCGGCAATGAAGGACCTCTGCATCTGCCTATGGCCCGGCGAGCCGCTGCTAGGTAGCTACTTTGGCCTGATGCAGAAGTTAATTGCCGCTTCTCCCCACCTCGACACCATGAAGTACTCCTCCTGCATCGAGGGAGTCTAGATATCCCTTGCTAAGGCCAAGGTGCACTGGCCGGGGCAGGATCTGATGAAGGTAGCCACTGCCCCGCCACCTCATGGGAAGGAGCATAGACGCCCCGAGCTATACTTCGCCAGAGTAATGGAAGGTGCTCAGGCGATAGCTTCTCACTATTCAGGAGATAATGTATTCCAATGAATTGTAATGCGTCCGAAGACTTTTCGAAGTTTTTAATGTTATAAATTGTTATGCTTTGATGTTTTTGCATTCCTTTATAACTCCTATGTGGTCGTTTGAAACTGAAAGACATGCTTCGTCGGCTTCAGCCGCCATGTAGATACTACATGGGGAGTCTCTGCCAATGCACAATATTCCTTAGCCGAGTGATCGGAACCCGAAGGCGGTAGAGTGCAGCGGACTAGGCAATCAAACTATAGTGCCTTATTTCTTTCACTTAGCCGTAGGGGCACGAAAAGGAGTGCGGGGGGTTAAAGACGAGCTCCCGGAGTGTTATGATGTTTGGATGAACCACAGCTAAGGCCAGCATCACATGGTTTGCATGGAGAGCAAACCCCTCGCACAACGCGGAATATCCTGTCACGAGGATGTAAGTATAACACTTCAAGCTCGGATTCATAGACCGGCTCTCGCATACTATGACGGTTAGTTGTTGGCTTTCTACCCTGAGGTGCTTGACCAGATTATCCAGAAACACAATCGCAGGGGTTCTCCCTTCGCCCTTTTAGCCGAACGAGTGGAACGTAAAGGGGCAAGCACAGGAGCCGGGCAACCCAACTATTGACCCAAGACATAGTTTGGAACTGATGCATATAAAGTGAACTCCAAGACGCAAACACATAATAAAGTGTACGTAAGGCGATTTGTTTTTAAGCTCAAGCCCCCTGTGTATTATCCGGTTGCGTCATAACATGTCGAACTGTGTCGCGAGAAGAGGGAGAAAAGGAAAATATGTGCCAAAAAGGATAATCCAGACACACATGAAAATGCTATAATTTTTTCTGAATAACTCTTATTACTCGGAGTGTCGAAGCAACTTCTTACAATTATGTGAAGAAAGAGATTACAGGAGTGGTTGTACCAGGGGTCTTTAATTGGTGGCCTGACGTCGATGCTAGTTTACTCCTGATATTTGGTTGTTTCGGCGAACGGATTTTGCAAACAAGGTCTTGAAAAGTTGCCGAATTATAGATAAGCTTTATGCCATTGGTGGGCTCTTCAATGGTCCCTGCCTTGTGTTCGAAGACATATTGAATGGTAGTAGTCCGGTTCAGCCGGACTCCCACCTTTGTTTCCCCACCGCTGCCCATGGAATTTTAAGTGCGACATTGTGCCTTCCTAGCATGTACTTCGCTGGTCCTAGAGCGTGCGATGGGGAGTGAGTCCCTATTTGAAGGGAGAGGAAGGCCCTGGTAGTTCGTCCTGCAGCTGTGCTCGCTTCCTGACCTTGCGTTCCTTTACGGCAGATGCCGGAACTTGGCGATCATCTTTGTAACTAAATCGGCCGCCAGGGCCAGCTCATGTTCCTTGGTTCGTAAAGATCGCTCTGTATTGCCGTTAACAGTGATGACCCCTTTGGGGCTAGGCATCTTGAGCTTGAGGTATGCGTAAGGCAGGACAACGTTGAAACAATAGAACATTGTCCGACCAAGCAGGGCGTGATAGTCGCTGCGAAAGTTATCGGGCGAGCCAAACACGACTTCCAGGGTATCGGAGCCCGTCCATCGGGCTTCAACACCTGGACTCACCCCTTTAAAGGTAGTGTTACTAGGATTAATTCATGACGAAACTATGCCCATCTTTTTCACTGTGTCTGAGTAAATAAAGTTAAGGCTACTTCCTCCGTCTATTAGGACTTTGGTGAGGTGATACCCATCAATAATGGGGTCGAGGAAGAGTGCGGCCGAACCCCCATGATGGATACTGGTTAGGTGATCATGCCGATCAAAGGTGATCGGATATACCGACCATGGGTTATACTCCGGGGCCACTGGCTCTACAGCGTAGACTTCTAGAAGGGCGCGCTTCCTCTCCTTGGGTATATGGGTGGCATATATCATGTTTACTGTCTTAACATCCGGAGGAATTAATTTTGATTGCCACCGATCGGACCCCGGGGTTCATCCTCATCCCTGCTGTGAGGGCTCTTGCTTTGATCCTCCGATCGGAGCTTGACGACCTGTTTAAACACCCAGCAATTGCGGTGTGTGTGGTTGGAGGGCCTCTCTTAGGTCCCGTGGATTTGGAAAGGCCTTTCCATGATTTTTTCCAGCGGAGTAGGTACGTCATGATTTCCTTTAGGAGGCTTCTTCCGCTGCCCAGGAAGGGAATTGCGGAATCTGGCATTGATGGCCGTATCATTGGCATCACCGTTATTGTGCTAATGCTTGTTCTTGTTGCACTTGGGCTTCACGTTGCCATCCCAAACCTCGGAGTTTCCGGGCTCTTCAAAGTTGTGGTTGTGTCTTGCAAGCCAATTGTCTTAACCCATGCAAAAGCGGGTCATCAGGGAAGTAAGGGTGGACATGGTCCGAGGTTTATCCTGGCCGAGCTGGCGAGCGAGCCATTCATCCGGAATATTATGCCGAAAAGAGGTTATTGCCCCGGTATCCGAGCAGTCGACAATTTGTTCCTTTTTGGTCAAGAACCGATTCCAGAATTATCGCGCAGACTCTCCGGGCTTCTGAACGGCATTACTTAGGTTGGAGGAGTCCGGCGGCCGAACATAGGTTCCCTGGAAGTTAGAGCGGAATGCATCCTCGAGGTCTTCCCAGCATCTGATGGTGTTGTCGGGGAGGCTGTTTAGCCAGAGCCGAGCTAGCCCCTTGAGTTTAAGGGGGATGTATTTGATGGCGTGGAGAACATCTCCTCGAGCCATGTGGATGTTGAGGAGGAAGTCCTCGATCCATACTGTTGGGTCAGTTGTGCCGTCATACTATTTGATGATCACGGGTTTAAACCCTTCCATGAACTGATGCCACATCACCTCATCTGTGAAACATAGCGGGTGATGGCGCGTCGAACCCGAGCTATGTCGCACATGTAATCGGCGTCTGTTCTAGCTTGGTTACATTCTCGGTCTCTGTTAACTCTTCGGTCGAGCCATGGTCTGTACCCATCACGTCTATCGGGTGAGTATCCTTTGGATCCGTAGATGGATCTTGTACGGCCAGCTCTGTGATCTAAGTCACCACGCAGGTCGAACCTGTCATTGGGCTCTTGTGACTCCTTTCCCCATCTTTGGGGTATTGCGGGCCTATAACCGGCATTGTCATCCGTCCGATCACGCCCGCGAGGAGGGCGGTCTGGCTTGTCTTATGGAGTATGTTTTGGAGAGGGAGTATCAGTGAGCTCACCGTCAAATTGCGGCAGCAGCCTTCTTCTTAGATGGCTCTTGGTCTGGTCCGACAGACTGGTACCATGTCCTTCCTCAGCTGAGAGCACTCTTCTCCATCGATCATTGAGGTCATCTTGTTTGGCTTTAAGTTGTCATTCCTTAGTTTTCAGACTGTGAGCTATTGCTATGAGTTGCTGTCTGAACAGTTCCTGATCTTCATGGTTATCAGGGATGTCCAAGTCATTGACTTCCGGGGTATCCTCCTCGACAGGGGGAGGTAGTTATCTTCCTCGGAACCGTTGAAGGTGTCAGGGTTGTTCTGGTCCTCAGGCCGTTCCTGACCCTCTAACGGGTGTTCGGGGACATCAAGGCTGCCGTGGTCCTTGGGGGTAACTCCGTCTGCGGTGCCAATAATTGCTTTCCTTCCCTTTTTGCCTTTGGACCGCTCATGCGGTTTCCGGCACCTTGACGATGCGTTGCCCGACTTGTCGCCGTCATTGTTAGGCATTTTGTCACCATTAGGAGTGTCCACCATGTAGACATCATATGTAGCAGTGGCGGCCCATCACCCGATGTTAACAGGGGTGGGTTGTAGTCTTCTTCATCCATGTATTCTCCCTCCTCGGTGGCATAGTCCAACATATTGGTTAAATCTTCGACTGTGGCTATGAAGTGGGTGGTGGGTGGCACGAAAAATTCGTCCCGACCCGACTGTAGCCGATCTGAACATAGATCAGGGCTGGATCATCGGAAATTTCCATCGATGAGATCTGATCTAGAGTTTCATCGAACGCCGAGGCTCGATCGGATAATACTGTTCGAAACCTTCAGAGTTGACCTCCGATGCGCCCGAATGAGAAGGATGTTCGACAAGAATGAGTGTCTGGCCTTCCCACACTATGGACGGATCCGGACCAAGAGTGGGTAAACCACCGTGGTTGACCCCGCTGGTGTGATCGGAGAAGGAACTCGAGGTTAAAGCCTCGAAGTCTTGGGGTATGGAAAGCGAAGTCGCAAGCCCGGTAAGTGACAAGTCACCCCGAGAGTCTACGAAAAACTCTAGGTTCCCGAATCTTATCTCTCGATCAGGGGCTAAGCTCTCGACGCGACCAAGATGGCCGATCGGGTTAGCGTGCAGCACAACGCTGCCGAAGGCGAAGATGTGTCCAGGGACGAAAGTGTCCATATTGTGGACCTCTTCGTTGATGACAAGGCGAGACATCGATTCCTTGGGTGCTCATAGAGGAACTCTCAATGAAAGCATGAATGTCGATGTCAAAACCAATGGATCTCGGGAAGGGGGTCCTGAACTGTGAGACTAGAACAGATGGTAACAGGAGACGAAGGGGACACAGATTTACCTAGGATCGGGCCCTCCTATGGAGGTAATACCCTCTGTCCTACTTGGTTGTATTGATGGTATGGCGGGTTACAGAGTTGATCTACCTCGAGATCGAATAGCTAACCCTAGATGGGTTGTTCTATCTCTACAACCTAAAACCCTCCGTCTTATATAGAGGCCGAGGGTATTAGGGTTTACACAAGGTCAGTTACACGCCAAAGATATAAACATGCCTATTTGCTACATCAAACATGGAGCACAAGACGTACTTCTCGAAGCTTCCATCTTGGAGATAATGTCTTCAATTAATCTTGTGTTTGGTAAGTGGCCCATATAGTCCATCCCATAGAAATAGGTCGGCCTCCCGAGGACCCCTTAATCCAGGACTCCCTCATCGGCACCCTGTAATTCACTTGCGATAAGAGCCAAAGTCTCCTCATCATAATCACTAGCGGAGTCGTATCCACCATCCTCTGTCACAATCATCACATGCTTGGATGGTCATTCCCTCGTATAGTGCCTTCACCCTTGCAACGATGACATATAACCTCATGTATTTTCCATGTGGACGCAATGGATGAAGAAGAGCTCTATGTAGGCCCGAAAGGTGTGCTCTTCATGGAGGGTGGGGTAGGGGCATGTTTCCTAGTATCTCGGTTGGAGGCTCAAGTAGGCGGTGCTGTAGCAGGACATGTGGAAGTAGAGGAGGCATGTGGCGTCCATGATGAAGTGCGACTTGCAGAAAAAATAGTTCTTGCCATTGCATGTGGATCCTACACTTCACGTTCATCTTGAAAAGCAAGATGGAATAAACGAGTGATAGTGTTATACTCTTAATACACTATAATAGTCTGAATCTCTCTATTTAATCCACCCATAAAACGTGCAAGCATAGCTTCATTCTCCTCAACAATATCACATCTAATCATACCAGTTTGTAATTCCTAATAATATTCCTCTACAGAATTGTTTCCTTGTCTTAAACGCTGCAAATTTTGAAGCAATTCACAGTTATAGTATGGTGGAACCCAACGATTGCGCATATAAATTTTCAAAGCAGCCCAAGTAGTTGGAATATTAGCATGATGTATTCTACAATGTTTTGACCAACAAACATAAGCAAAACTAGTGAATGAACAAACCACAGGAGCAACACGTCTATCCTCAGGAAATTGTAAGCATGTAAAATGTTGTTCTGTTTCTAACTCCCATGTAAGATATATATCGGGAACATATCTACCCTCAAATGTCGGAATATTCAACTTAAGTTTAGGGAGATGGTCATGAACCCGTACCTAAGGGGGTGATGCAGCCCTACCGCTACGATTGTAGGCATAAGGACGACCTGGTGTGTGTGGTGGTGGGTGCCCTTCGGGCTGATCCGGAGCAACCTCTCCCTTGTCATCGTAATCACCATTATAATTCACATCCTCATCAACAGTAGCAGCATCAGCCATAGAAATCACCGGAGTAGCAACGACACCAGAATCCTGGCCTTGGCGCACAGGAACATGTCGCGCTCGTCCCATCTAATTCGCGCCCTGTTGGTGTTGTGGTTGTTGTTGGAGAGGGACGGGAGCTGCAACTGGTGGTGGTAGATTGGCAAACACCTTATTGAACTTAGCATCCATCTTGGGGTCGAATGTCTTCAAACCATTTAGCGTTTCCATGGCCTCTCCATGGCTGGTCACCACGTCTTAGACTTGGTAAGCCATCATTTGCTGAAATTTATCATGGAGCTCCTTGTTCATCATGGTGTCCCAGTTGATCTCGTCTGCTTGTGATCCTATCATGGTTAGAAGCAATAGGAACACACAAGAATATGAACCTACAGACTACTAAAAAGTGGTGGTGGTGGTGTGTCACAAATCCGTCAAGCAAATCTCAAATTCTTACCAGTTCTTACCTAGCATCAGGTGGTGATTGACAATAGTTGTAGTCAAAACTCTCAAAGCCTGGATAGAGCAATTGCCAGGTAGTGCCAAACATACGACGTAGATGTATGTGTAGCTGCGACGGCTTATAATATGGTAGCAAAAGGGGTTAGCAACAATCCATTCAGAGATGCAACGTTGAATAAACGCTCAACAACGGTACTATGCTGGTCCTAGGCTAGACCGTGCTAGAGACGCGAGCCTAAACCACCAACAAAATCACGATGTTACACGAAATCAAGGGAAGAGCGCACTCTGAATTTTTTTTGTTTTTTTGCGCCTCTTTTTTGCGTTCTTTTTTGTTGCTCAGAAAATAACTATAATGGTGAGTCTCTCAAAACTCTTTTGAAGGTCTAAAAATAGGATAGACACGAAAAATATTGACATTTTTTTTCTAGACCGATCGGGGGTTGTGCCGACCAAAAAATGTGACAAAAATCAATATGATGGCAAGTGTCTCAAAACGCTCCAAAAATCCTAAAAATAGGATTGGGAAAAAATATTTTCACCTGCCGATTTTTTTGAAACCTACTCTGGTAAGGAAACGCAAAACCACAAACAAAAAGATCTCGAAATCAAACCTAATACTAGATCAACTCAGATTGGTGGTCGATCTGAGGTGGTATATATGGACACTAATGGATGCTGATGGTGGGTGTGATATATGGAAAGGTTAATTACAATGGTGGGTGATGGTATAAGGCAGTGGTGACAATGGTGGTCGATGATGGTATATGGCAGCGGTGATGATGAAATGGTGGTGGCGTGACAACTTGTGAACAAAACTAGAAACTCCACAAGATTTAACACTAAGACCAGCAACCTAACACGAAGATGGAACCGCAATTCGAACAAAGAAAACACCGAACAAAAAATTGCAAAGGCTCAGATTGATTCGAATATGAAGATCTAACCCTAATTTATTTTGTGGATTTTCCATGGACTTCACGTATGAAGAACAAATGCGATCTAACTACGAAAAACTGGTAACATCTCTCTGAGCAACCTGGAAATATGATACCACTAGATAGAGGCGAAGTTGTCCGTGTCTTTTGATGAGATGGTGCCTATCGTTTTTGTTGGAGTAGCCTTGACTATCCGACTACGAACGTGTGATGACGTCACGCCTTAGCAATCGCTAAACCAACTCCAAGAGGTTGTTGACAATGCTAGAGCATGATCAACCTGACCACGAGGGTCTGTTTCCTACACACAAACGAAGAACAAGCAAGAAACGAACATTGCAATCTGTATATCACAAATATAAGAGGAAAGATTTATTGATGAAAGTGGGGCTCTGTGACGCCTTTGTCTATTTGTGGAACACAAACGAAGAACGCGAAGTAGCAGCTATGGTGAACATGTAATCTAAACAAAACCAAAGTCTAAACGATGACTAGGGGGACTTTATATATGGGGGAATAGAGGGGAATTTCATGGACCCTCGGAGGAGGGGTCCGAAACCAACCCTAACTCAGTTTCCCCACACATACGGACTCTAAAAACAGCCTAATCAGTGGTATTTCAAAATTAAATCGACCTGGCCCAAAAATAAGGTGATGCGACACCTATATTAGCCTATGGATAAAATTTATTAAATGGCATCTTCTATATTTATTCCAAGCCTTCATGCTCTCCTTATGGTGGCTTCAAAGTGCGAAAATCATCACTAGAAACTCCGTTGTTCGTTCCCACGTGCGCACCTTCTCCTCCATGCTTGGTCTCTCTCCAATGGCCATCCTTATTGTCCATGCTTGGTACTTCATTCATAAGTAAAACAAAAGTATCTAATTTAGGAATCATCATATGTTCTCGAACATTAGAAGGATTTCAAAGAAATGAAAGTACCTGATAATTCAATTGACATGCGCGAGCTTTAGTAATTGGTCCAGTATGTATAGCAGCAGGGGTTGTGGGTGTAACAAAGGTATTGATCTCGTCATCACAAATATATTAAAGAAGTATCACAAGATAAGCACGGGAGCATGCAATTGCACTATATGATATCTCCAATGATGCAACAATGTGATATCGTATCACTATGGTGCATAGGTTTTCACGAAGCCCGACAATACTCGGATAGCTAGTTGCAATAGGTATGAAGGTAATTGCAAAGATTCTGGGGCTGTCAATATGTAATGAAAAGGAAGGAAAAGTGTATGTTGGAATGTATACCTCCGTCACACTTAACCTTTCATGAAGTCGGGGTAAATTGGCGTTGCTTCCGATTAAAGATGGTCTCAAAGGATGGATGGTCGTTGTCGAGGTCGATCGTTGATGGTCGATGTAGATGACGGAACGATACAAGTCACCGGTTGTCGAGGCTGGATGCACACGATCACCTATGGGGCCAACGGACCCTTTGTGGTTCGACGGGGGGCGTGGATGCGAGCACAAAGAGTGGACACGATGAGATGACGAGGCAATTTACCCAGGTTCGGGCCGCTGTGAAGCGTAAAACCCTACTCTTGCTTTGTGGGTTGATTGATCAAGGGAACTCGAAGAGCACGCAACGCTCCGTGCTGGCAAGGGCTGCCTTCGTGGGAGCTATTACGCATGTAGAAATGCTCAAAAGTGTGAACCCTCACCTAGGTTGCCTTGGGCCTCCTTTTATAGCACATGGGGCAACCAAAGTGGATAAACACACATTGTCAGATGACTTGATAGCCAGCAAAACTTGTCATACCTAACTATGGCATTAGAGACAAAATACCATCATTCCTAGTCTAGGCGGCGTGCTGGGGTGCACCTCCCGCAAGCTTATACCACCGCTCTAGCTAGCCGTTGCACCGCACCTCGACACGTCTAAGGACGGGTGTCAAGGAGGGGTAATCTTCCTTCCACCGTGTAGCCACGTGCTTCGCGACAGCCTTTTTGCCACCTGCGGGCTCGACACCGCATCAAAAAGTGACTGGCCTTGCGGTGAGGTGGAGCGGTGACGGTGTTGGTCACACTTGCCGGGGATGGCTTGTCGGGGATTCAAGAGGGTGTGTATGTCCTGATCTCCGGCAAGCGTCGAGGGAGTACTTGGCGCGCAGCAGTCCTAGGTTTGGCTTGGTGTAGAGCTTGCCGGGGATGGCTTGTCGGGGATTCGATCGCGTAGAGCTCGTTGTAGTCTCTCTTGATCATTGTCGGGTTGGCTTGGTGTGTGTGGGGGGAATTTTACCATCGTCGCCTGTGCACAAGTCAGGGGCACTAGGTACCCGTGTCCTATTGCATTGACTAGAACCCCTGCGTCTGGCGCACACGTGCCCGCCAACTGCCATTGGGCTAGTCCCAAATTTGACGCACATGCACACAATGTGAGGGAGTAACTCGCAATTTAATGGTCAGCACTGACACATTTCCTCGAGCCGTTTCCGCCACGCGCGTCGCATGCATATCGTGGGGCTATCGGAGGGTGCCCGTGACTGAAATCTCGGGTCGTAGCAGAAACCGTAGCGCCATGGATTGGAGCAACGGGGCAGTTAAATGTTTTTCGCGTGTGATCGTGGGTAGTGGGATTGGTGGAGACGGGCGGCGACCCTTGAAGTGGGGGAGAGCCAGCCCCCGCGCCCTCCCTATAAATTGGGAGGTCTCTAGAGGTGATGCTCATCCACCTTCTCTTCCTCCTTGAGTCTGAACCCACAAAGCTCGCTTCTCTGTTTCCTTGTGTTGAGAGGCGCTTGTCCCCCTAATGGTCAGGGGGAGAGGCTTGGCGATCGTGACGA
The DNA here is from genome assembly GCA_022496015.1 of Hordeum marinum. Taxonomy (NCBI): domain Eukaryota; kingdom Viridiplantae; phylum Streptophyta; class Magnoliopsida; order Poales; family Poaceae; genus Hordeum; species Hordeum marinum. Next base: position 266,923,261 of record CM039673.1, read on the forward strand.
CCACCGTATGGTACTCCCCTTGTCACTATGCTCGGCCACCACCTCGGGTCATCGGTCTTGGGTGGATGGCGGGTCGGATACTCTTGGGATGGGGGAGTGGCCGGTGAGGCGGTTGCGCCAGGGATAACCGGGGCGATGTCTTCTCCATTGTGCCGCCAGCTGCTCTAGTCCTCATAGGGTACTATTGTAATAGCCTGGGAATGACGCTCCATAAGATTCCCCTTTTATTCCATTGTCATCGTGCGATTTGTCTGGTTTTCGCATTAATCATTGCATAATTCACCTCATCTGCATAGCATTGTCACTCGTTTTCGAAAACTTGCATCCGTTTGTAGTCACCGGTTCTCTCCGTTGTTGCCGTTGCCTGTTTCGAGACCACACACATGCACGTGCCCATGGCATCGTTAAAAAACCCGTTTTCAAAGCGCGCGAAAAATATTCTCGGATTGGGTCAAAACTTCGTATGCGGTCTTATTATTGTGTAGGTAGGCCGCCTGCCAAATTTCGTCGCATTCCAAGTTCGTTTGATACCCCATCGGTCAACCGTATTAGTGCGGTCATCGGTTTATTTGCGTTTGTTCTCGTGTTATAAACTCATGTCACGGGCCACCATTCTCTCTCTTCTCAGCCTTAGCCCACTCCACACACAGCCCACCAGCCTTGCCCCGATCCGGCCGTCCGATTGCGATCGCACGGCCGAAATCGGCCCTGAAAAGCCCCTGACCCAGCCATTCTAGCTAAAAAAGGAAGGGCAATCCCCCCTAATTAGAACCCTAATCCCCACCTCGTAATCCGCGCTGCTGCCACCTCCCACAACTCCATAGCCTCCTGCCTCCTGCCTCGAGTCGAAGCCCACCAAGCCCATCCAAGCCCGCCCGGGCCCAATCTGGGCCAAGCGCCGCCTGCCACCGCCCGCAAGCTCCTGTAGCCTCCCCACGCGGCGTCGCGTCCCATTGATCCCTGCAGCCGTGCCTCCCGTCAGGTCGCTGTTGCCCGTCGGACCGCCGTCACCGGAGCCTCATCGCCGGCAAGTCGTCATCCCTCCGTTCCTTCTCCTCCTCTCGCAACTCTCTCTCCCTTGCCTCATCTATCTCGGTGCCTCCTGTTGTAGGATCTGCCGCCGTCGTCTTTGCCTGAAGGGCGCCGCCGCTGGCCAGATCCGGGCCGGAGATGGCCGGAGCCGACGCCGTTCGAACCGTTCTCCGTGTCCCTGCTGGAATCCGTGCCGGAGGGCCCCTCGCAAGCCTCGCCACCGCGCCCATGGTGCCTCCTCCTCTGGATTGGGAGGAGGACGGACCTTCGTGTGCGTTGACCGTGTCCGCGTGGGTGGCCTCCTCGCTCGGCCCCGCTCTGCACCATGCCAAGGCCCAACCGGCCATCGCCTCGCCCCAGCTGGCCTCCCCCAGCCCTGTATCATGGGCCGAGCCCATGGTGAGGACCCCCGGCCCAGCCCCGCTCATCTTCCCTGTCAGACGCCTGAAGGCATCTTTTAATATTGTGCACCCAGATGCTATTGGGCCAGATCTTTCATTTGGCCCCTTGTAGTTTTCTTTCACGTTCGACGAATTTGTCTAATTCCTAGGATTTCCAGAATTGTAGAAAAACCCCTAGGCTTCATGCATTTAATAACTCTTCAACCGTGCATTAGATTAAAAAACTTTATATATGAAACTTGTCTAAAATTTTGTGCAGATTCACAATATCCAACTCTCACTTGTGATAAATGACTAACTTGTTGTTTTCATTGTTTTTGCGTGTATGCCATGTCAAATGATTTATTTCACAACTACAAAACCGTAGCTCCGATTAAAATGTTCCACATATGTAACTTGGCTAGAAAAATGTGTAGAATATCATGGTGACATGTATTTTGCTGTTTAACAACTGTAAAGTATGGTTAGTACAGATCTGGACCAAATTCATATTATGCTTATGGGGATGTTTCAAAAATGCTATACGTTGCTTCCGGCCACATTTCAAATGCCTAGATGATATAGTTGTTCATGATTCACCTCTTGCCATGTTTAAAACATTTAATATTGATGAGTACCTAAACAGGAGTGAACTAAATATATCGAACGTGGAGCTCCGTCAATATGCAACTCGTTGCATATTGAACTTCACTTGATATGTAGTAGTTGTTGTTGTGCTTGCCATGCAATGCCATGCGTTGCATATTAATCCGAACATGCATCATATTTGTTTGCGCATCATTTCATGCATATGTTGTGGTGTATCTTGTGTTGATTGTTTGTTTCAGACTGATTTTTCTCGTTAGAGATCAAAAAGCGTTCGGAATGTGAGGATTCGTTCGACTACGTTGGATCGTCGTCTACATGGACTCGTTCTTCTTCCAAGCGGGATCTCAGGCAAGATGACACATTTCCGTGGATACCACTACTATCATTGCCATGCTAGTTGTCTCATTTTTCTGTCGCTATGTCACGCTACCTACCACTTGTTTGTCAAGCCTCCCAACATTGCCATGAAAGCCTCTAACCGCTCCACATCCCAGCAAACCTTTGTTTGGCTATGTTACCACTTGCTCATCCTTCTTATAGCGCTTCTAGCTGTAGGTTCAATTTCTTCCATGTGTCAAGATGGACATTCTTTTTTTTATCACAATATTATTGCTATTTAATTTAATGCACTCCTACAATTGGTAAAGGGTGGGAGGCTTGGCCTTTTGCTCGGTGTTTTGTTCCACTCTTTCCGCCCTAGATACTTGTGAACCAGTGTTATGTTCCATAATTGAGCGCTCGTAACAAGCTCGGGGTTGTTATGGGGACCCCCTTGATTTTTGTTTTAGGACAAAGCTTGTCTGGCAAGGACCAACTTTGGTACTACATTTTCCTAATAACTAATAAAATTGCATAGGGACCCACCGGCACCCACGGATCTTTAATCAACAACCCGGTCCAGTGCTCCTCATGAGTGTTGGTCCAAAATAGAGCCACTTGCAAGGCCACCTCGGGGCAACTCGAGGGATTTCTATCAAGTCGCCGTATGTAGTGTTCATCCAGTTGTATCCTGAGAACGAGATATGCGTCTTTTATCGAGTTCGTCCACACATCGGGCGGTCTTGCTGGACTTGTTTTACCTTTCTCAAATGTCTTGCGTGAGGAACTCTGATCTTCTTCGGGCTATCTTGAGGTGTCAGATTTCCTTTGGAATTGTCTAGGATGATCACGAGATCCGTGGTCGAGGTTATTCCCGCGGCATGTGATAAATTTGTGATGGATGAGTTTGAGCACCCCTATAGGGTTAAATCTGTCGGAAAGCCATGCCCGCGGTTATGTGGCAAGCTTGGAAACTTTGTTTAACACCCGGTCATATCAAACTTGAAGTAAACTCTAATAAAATACACCAACTGTGTGCGTAACCATGACTGTTTCTTCTCGTGAGTCCTTATCTGAGACAAAACACGATGGGGTTATGTTTGACGTAAGTAGGCGTTGAGGATCAGTTAGCGATCATTACTAGTTCACGTCCATTATGCGTAGACCACCATACTTTACTTTCTGTATTCGTAAGTTAGCCACTCAAACAAATGGTAAGTCTCTTGCTCCAGCCTCACCACTTAACCATACCTCACCCATTAATCTTTAATAGTCTTGATACCCTTGGAAATGAGATTTTTGAGTCCATGTGGCTCACTAATTACTACAACAACAGTTGCAGGTACAGGTAATGTGATGCTTTGACATGAGCGTGATGCTTGTTTGATTTGGACTTACTCTTCTTCTTCTTATTATTATTCTTCAATCGAGGATGGGTTCTAGGCGGTAGCCTGGGATAGCAAGGATGGATGTCATTTTGTCATTTGTTTTCGTCCGTAGTCGGACCCTGCTCTTATGTATGATGTCTAAGTATGTTGTTGTATTGATGTGATATTGATGTAGCTTGTGGCGAGTGTAAGCCAATTCCATATACTCATCTCTTTTGTACATGTACTTGTAATGATATCCATTCTTGCAACATGACGAGATGCGCTTCTATCCCTATTGAGGCCCTCATGCCAAAATGAGGATAGGATCACATCTTGGGCGTGACAACCGTATGGTTATCACTGCACCAGGGCCCATAGTAAAGTTGCAGTGCTACGGGGGATCGCGGTATCCGTGCTTCTTCGTCGAGGTGGTGGAGGCAGATCATCCGCTTGGTCGTTGGTCAGGCATGAGTTGTTGTAGTAGCGGTTCTCCGTGAATCAAGGTGATGTTCTCCACCCATGGTGTCGCGTACGATGTGCCAGGGTGGGAACATTTCGGTCATCCGTTCCTTTTTACGGCAGGGGGAATTCCCTGCCTTTGGCCACTGGGGACAACCATGCTCTCTAGGAGGCTCTTCAGGGCGCCCGGTGCCCGCCTTCACTGTCACGTAGAAGGCTTGGATGGAGAAGGTCCGGGCGGCTATCGAGATGTCGTTCCGAGCGACGACGATGATGAAGATGGCGATGGGGCGGCCTAAGAACCGGCTGCAGCATCATCAATAGCTGGGCTTCGCCAGCGCCTCCGCCCGCACTCGCCCTCCGCCTTCTTCCTCCCTGCCGGTTTCGTCCACCCTGCCTGGGTGCAACATCCTTCGACTACTCCAAGGGGCGCGTCCCTCTAGTACTATCAGGGAAGCGCTGGATCCAACCCAGGCAGTCCTTTTGCCCTCTGTTTCTGTTCCGCCTAATCCCTAGGAGGAGAGGGACAAGAAAGGCATTACGGGGCACTTATCTTTTTTTATGTCCAAAGATGTAGGTGATTTCCAAGTTTTAATTAATCATAATGTAATATCTACCCATTTGGTGTCAAAAATGAATGAGAAGAAGTGCCATTTTCTTTTTGCAAGTACTATCCTTTTCTTTCCCTGTTTATGTTGTCTTGTGATGTTTTGTCCTTTCTACATGGAGCCACTTGCTCGATCATAGCTTAGCCACGAGTGCCAAGGGGGAAACGAGCCCTCAGCAACAAGTTGGTGTTGTTCCCCGGCATAGCTCCTTGCTAGTGTCGGTGCACCCCCCATAGTTGTTGAACAAAAAACAGGGGGATGGCTCTTCCCGACAAGGGTTGACACCACATGGTGGACTCCACTACCCACAGAGCGGGAAATACTATGGATTTCCTTGGGGCATCAGAAAAATAGTGAACTTGGGATATGTAATTGTAATTATCTTTTCCATGTTGTATCCCTCTTGAGGGCTCGATGGGCCATTTTCCTCATTCCTTTGCTTCTCTTCCTTATCTTCCCAATGTCCCGTCGTGTAGGAAGAGAAAAGTAACAAAGATGGCATGTTCATCAAGCACTCTAGCAAATCTTATATCTTAAAAGCAATAACACTGCAACCATGAAATTCCATAATGAGCATGTAAGATGATGATATGATGCAACGCCTAGCTTTATTATTGTCGCATAGGGTCTGCACCTGCCTTTGTACAAAGTGTTACATGCAACTTTGACAATTCTTGTACAAAAGGTGGCTACCAGGGGCTGTGCCCAGCAGTCGCGCCTTACGAGTACAACTTACGAACATGCTCAATATTCCTTGAGTTAAGCACCTTGGTGCCATCTTTGATCTCCAGACAGACAGCACCGGGTATGGTGACTCGTGCTACCCAGTAAGGGCCTTCCCACTTTGCCGTCAACTTGTTGGTACCCTTGGCAGACTAAGCACATCGAAGAACAAGGTCGCCTTCCTCAAGGCTCTGGGCATGAACCCTACGACTATGGTACTAGTGTAGGGCTTGCTGGTAGCGCACAGCACAGATAGTAGCCCAGAGACGGTCTTCCTTGAGGAGCATGGTATCGTCATGTTGTAGCTGTTATTGCTCTACTTCGTCATAGGCAAACACTCAAGGTGACCCGTATATGAGTTCTATGGGAGCACTGCTTCCACCTCGTACATTAGGGAGAAGGACGTCTGGCTAGTATCTCGATTTGGTGTTGTTCTGAGTGACCAAAGAACCATCGGCAGCTCGTCTATCCACCGCGTACCGCTCTTCCGCAAATTAATAAAAGTCCTTGTCTTGAGTCATTGTAGCACTTCAACATTCATCCTCTTGACTTGCCCGTTGCTTCTAGAATGGGCAACAAAGGAGAAGGAGACCTTTCTTCCAAGGCTCTAGAGATATTGCATGAAGGCGCGACTCGTAAACTGGGTGTCGTTGTCTATGATCACCCTGTTAGGTACTCCAAAGCGGCCCATCAGTCCTTTCATGAACTTGACAGGTGACTGTGTAGTCACCTTCCTCACTTGTTCCACCTCAGGCCACTTTGTGAACTTGTTAGTTGCCATGAACAAGAACTCAAAGCCCCCGACAGCGTGGGGGAAAGGGCCCAGGATATCGAGCCCCCGGACCAAGAATGGACAGGATAAAGGAATTGTTTGCCGAGCTTGTGCTGGTTGATGGATGTCCTTGGAATGAAACTGGCAAGCTTAACACTTGATGACCAGCTCAGTGGCATCCTAGAGGGCAATGGGCCAATAGAAACCCTGCCGGAAAGCTTTACCGACAAGGGCTCTTGATCCTATGTGAGAGCCACATACTCCTTCATGGATTTCCGCCAATAGCTTTAGTCCATCCTCCCGGCAGATGCACCTCAATTTCACAATGTTTGGTCGTCTTCTGTACAAGGTTTCATCGACAAACAAGTACATACTTGACTTGGGGGATACTTTTTCGGCTTCCTCTTGCTCTTTGGGGAGTTGTCCTGTCTGAAGGAAGTGAACTATATATTATGCCTAGGCTGGAGCATGTGGCTCGACAACAAGGACAAGTGGTGTCTCGTCATCGGGAGGAGCGCTTGCCCAACTGCGAGGATGTGGGGTCCTACGGGAGGGAGCTGGTCATCAAACGTGGCGAGACTTTTCCCGGCAGCATCTCTACCAGTGGCTTCGGGAATATCTTCCTGGAAATTCTTGACGAAGTTAAGGTTCCTTGTCATTCTGGTCATTGCCAACGGGGTTACTGATGGTTCAACAGGAAACTTCTACGCAGTGCACTTTGATAGATGGTCAACAATGTTGCTTTCCGCTCGGTGCACATGCTCTAACTGTAGTCCATCGAAGTGCTCCTTCAATTTCCTCACCTCTTCCACATATGCTTCCATCAGCGGGCTCTGGTAATCATTGTTAACTTGCTTCACCACAAGCTAAGAGTTTCCTCGGACATCCAGTCTCTTGATCGTCAGATGTACCGCGATTCTATGTCCGGCAAGGAGTCCCTCGTACTCAACGGTATTGTTGGTGGCTTCCTCCCGGGGGAAGTGCATTTTCACCACATACTTGAGGTGTTCTCTGGTGGGCGCAATGAGAAGCACGCCTACTCCGACACCCTGAAGTGAAAAGGCACCATCAAAGTACATGATCTAGTCTTTGGGTACTTATTTTATGGGGAGGATTGACTTTGGAACTTCTTCATCGGGTGTGGGCGTCCAGTCCGCAATAAACTCCGCCAAGGCTCTGCTTTGCATAGCGGAAGTGCTCTCATACTTCAATCCGAAACTTGACAGCTCTGGCGCCCACTCAACTATTCTGCCAGTGGCCTCAAGGTTCCTCAGTGTGTGTTGCAATAGGAAATGGGTAACAAGCATGATCTCATGGGCTTGGAAGTAGTGGCGCAGCTTCCTAGAGGCCATGATGATGTCAAAGATCAGCTGTTGTACTCCAGAGTACCTCGATCTAGCTGCTCATAATAAGGAACTGACGAAGTACATGGGTCGCTGCACCATCTTCTTCTTCACCACCTCCTTAGATCCGTTGTCGTCCATTTGTTGAGGTCCCCCTTTATCATTACCTAGTCCTGCCGTGGATATTTCCGTATTTTTCTTGGTAGCACTAGAATTAGCCGCTGAATCTTTATACACCTCCCGCTGCACCACCATTGCTGCACTAACCACTTCATTTTTCACTGTAAATACGGCAACAACGACTCTTGTGCTTTAGGAGCAACCAAGGAGAGAGGAGAGGAAATTTAATTTTCCAGGTCTTATAGTGCTGCATCTGCTTCCGGGGTCCACTTCATAGGGCCAACCTTCTTCAAGATCTTGAAGAACAGCAAGGCACACTCAACGGACTTGGAAATGAACCTACTCAACGCGGCAATGCATCCGATCAAACACCTGATATCCTTGATGGTTTTGGGTGCTTGTATCTTTTTGATCACCTTGATCTTGTTGGGATTAGCTTCTATTCCTCATTGAGACACAAAGAACCCAAATAGCTTGTTGGATGGGATACCAAATACACACTTCTTCGGGTTGAGCTTCAAGTTGATCTTACGTAGGTTTGCAAAAGTTTCCTCCAAATTTTGTATGAGAGTTGATTCATCTTTGGTCCTGACTACAATGTCATCCGTGTAAACATCCACGTTTATGTGTTGTTGAGGTTCAAAACCAATCTGAACCACTCTAGCAAAGGTTCAACCAACAATCTTTAACCCGAATGGCATACACTCAAAGCAGTACGTGCCGCAAGGAGTTATGAATGCAGTCTTCTCCCCATCTTCTTTGGCCATGAATATTTGGTGGTATCTGGAGTAGCCATCCAAAATGGAGAGCAAATTATACCTGGAGGTGGAATCAACAATCTGATCTATGCACAACAAGGGAAAAGGTTCCTTTGGTGAAGCCTTGTTCAAGTGAGTGAAGTCTATGCAAAGCCTCCATTTCCCATTCTCCTTGCGCACCACCATCGGGTTTGTTGGCCAAGTCGGATGCAAAACTCCACTGACCAAACCAGTTGCTTCAAGCTTCTTGATTTCCTTAGGAATGAATTGTCGCCGTTCCAAGGCTTGTTTCCTAACCTTTTGTTTGACGGGTCGGGCATGAGGGCAGACAACAAGGTGGTGCTCAATTACCTCCCTGGGAACGCCCAGGATGTTAGATGGTTGCCACGCAAACACATCGACATTCGCCCGCAAGAAGGCGATGAGCATGCTTTCCTATTTTTCAGTAAGGGTAGCACTGATAGTGAAGGTAGCACCAGCATCGTCCTCCCTTTCCAGGACCTTCTTCATCTCAAGGTAGGTCACCTTCGTCTTCTTGCTAGTGGAATTCTACGGTAGGTCATCATCGGGTGTAGCGTACTCCGAAGAGGCGTGCTTCCCGGAGTCCATGCCAGTGCTCCTGCTAGCGTTCTTCGATTTCTTCGACTCCATGGTGAGAGTTGGGACGTATGTGGCCTCAGATGCTACGACATCATGGTATATCTTGTCTACACAGATAACTGCATTGTTCTTGTCGGAGGGGATGGAAATGATCCCAATGGGCCCTGGCATCTTGAATGTATTGTAAGCATAGTGGGATGTTGCCATGAATTTTGCCAAGGCTGGGTGACCGAACATTCTGTTTTAAGGCAAAGGGATCTCAGCCACATAGAACACTATCCTTTCTATCCGGAAATTCAGTTCCTCACTGAATGTTACCGAAAGGGTGATCTTTCCCTTGGGTCAGCTCCTGTCGGGGTTCATTCACTGAAAGGGCCTGCTGCTTCGAGCTCTTTATCATGGATCAGCAGTTTCTTGGCCACTTTGGGGGACATCAAGTTCAATCCGGCCCCGTCGTCAACTAACATCTTAGACACCTTGAGGTTGCGGATTTTTGGGGAAACCAACAACAGAAAACATCCGACCATAGTGTTACGGTCAGGATGATCCTCTTCTTAAAAAATGATAGGCCCGCGAGACCATTTGAGAGGCTTCCTGGATTCTGTAGTGGGATCCATGGCATTGACCTCGTGTGCCCACTGTTTGAGTTGGCGGTGAGAGGAGTGCAAGGAAGCACCCCCGTCAATGCACATGACTTCGGTCGCTTTCTAGGACTCCCTGTTAGTGGAATCCACATCCTCATCCTCACTCTTGTCATATGTTTCCTTCTTCTCACAGCCTCTAGCAGGCTTTTCCTTTTCTTGTGGGGTTTTGCCGCGATGACCTCCTCTGCTACCATGGCCCTTCCTGGCAACACCGTCTTGACCTTCATCTTTGTTGTGCTTCTCATATTCGGCCCTCTGTTTCTCAACAAGTTGCTTGACCCATCGGCAATCTTGGAGATCATGGCCCTTGGTGCGGTGAATTTTGCAGTATGACCCATTGGACTTCTCGGTCTTCTAAGCACCAGCATCCTCCCTACAATCAGCACACACGACAGCACCCTTGTCAGGTGTTATGGCTTTCACCTTCTTTCCAGCACTGAGGTCACCGGAGCTCTCAAGGGCCAGCACCGACTTTACTTTGTGCTTCTTGTTTTGCTTCCTATTTCTCCCCTTTGAGTCAGGGGTCGTCATCATCATCAGAGTTGACTTTAATGCTTGCCTCCTCTCCGGGGAGTTGCCTTCCTTTTTCAGCTGGATCACACTTGTCTTCCAAGGTGTAAAGCTCATTAGAAGTTTTGGGGAGCTTGACATTCATCTTGGCTCGCATCCCGCCGTTGCGCACATTCAAATGGAACACGACAATGACAGTTGTGCAATGAATTTCTCGGATGTTGCGATGCACTTGGCTAAATCTCTGGATGTACTTCCTCAAAATTTCCCCCTCCTTCTGTGTGAGGACTTGAAGATCACTAGGCTGGCCTGGCTCGTGGTGACCACCTGTGAAGGTGCCATCGAACTCGTTACACAAATAAACCCATCACGACAGGAATCAGGTACTTTGCCGTTTGCCGTAGCTGAAGGCAAAGGGCATGACCATTGACGGCAAAGGCACCGTTGTCGTCTTCTGCCGGAAGGAAACAATTTTGGCACTGGAGAACCCAGTAAATGAGTGCTTTGCCACCCGCCTTGGCTTAGCGGACAGCAAAAAAAATTGCCGGGACGAGGAAGCGACAAAGAGGTTGGACGACCTACACTGGGGCTAGCCCCTATTAGTGGCTAACGGCAGTCTTTGTCGTCCGCCACCGATGGCAAAGCACTAAAAACTTTGTCGTCTGTCGTCCCCCCTTTGTCGTCCATCCTCTTTGCCATACGCTGACACCCACGTTTGTCGTCCGTCCTATTTGCCGTCCATTAACACCCGCCTTTGTCGTCTACTGGCCCTTGCCTTTGCTGTCTGCCCCCCCCTTTATCGTCTGTCCCTGGACGACAAATGTCCCAAACTGCATCGGGACTGACACTCCCAGGATGAACAGGTGAGTGCCATGTGGCACCTTTGCCATCGGTGGCAGACAGCAAAGGGACTTTGCCGTCGGTGACAGACGGCAAAGTGGCAATATTGCCCCAGTTTTTTAAGTTTTTCCTTATATCCAACAATTTCCAGAGGAAAAATATGTATATATTACACAACAACAATATTCTTGCCATGCTGATGATCATACAACAAGCACAAATTTATATCATCCAATAATAAACACAAATATCATCCTATCATCCAACAACAAGCACAATTCATCCAACAACGAGCATCAATGTCGAAGTGCTAAGTGCTAAGTTTGTCTAAGTGCTAATTTTTTTGAGAAAATTATAATAATAATAAGAAGAAGACACTACATCAATGTCTAAGTGCTAAGTTTGTCTTTCTTTGAGAAAATGAGCTAAGTTTGGGGCTTATCGTCCTCCTCATCACGGAGGTGACACACCACGGTTTCTCGGGCCGGTTTCACCTGGAGAAGGCTGCCCTGGAGAAGGGTCGACTCCAGAGTTATGTTGCACCAAGGATGATTTGCAATGTCTTGTTAGCATGATGGCACTGAAAATATGATTGCAGCATTCAAATGAAACTCACCGTTGCAGCCATCATAATGACTGGCATCGACGGAGCGGTCTGGACGTTCTTCTTGCACATAGTCTGTAAATTTGGTTTTCACAAGTTAATGATATTCATCATTAATGAAACGAACACTAAATGCAAGATTTTACAAATATGAAGAAGAATCTTACCACAAAAAGCTCATAGATGGCCAGGTAAGATGTATAGGACCATGCCCTCTCCTCCTCCAACAACCTGGCCGTCCTATCCTCCATATCCTTCTCCTTCGCCGCCATAACCGCCTGTGTTTCCTCTCTCTCTTTCTGAATAGCATCCTGCAACACAACTCCTCATGAGCATTGTAATTATCTTTGTTCACACACACAACGTAATGAGGAAAGATATCTGATTCCGTATAACTAACTTCCATGGCGATCTTGGCTAGCCGTGGACGAGGCCTTATCTTAGGACATGAGCTTATTTGGCACGCCTTGATCTGTCGAAGAGTGCTAGGACAACATATAAGGCCATCACCAGCTCTAGATTAATAGGCCCCTGGGTCGGGTTAAATTCCTCCCCTTTCCTTGCCTTCCCCTCATCTATGTACCTTATGAGATTGTTGTGGGAGGAGATGTTGGTGAACTTCTCGAGATGATCAAGGTCATACTCAGAGAATGTCTTGACCTTCTTGTACGAGGTAGTATGGGCCATCGCATAGAGGTCATACATCTCTGGCACCTCTGTTTTGTTGTGATGCGTCTAAGAGAGAGAGAGAGGGAGGGACAAATTATTAGTAAAGGGCTCAAGCTACAATCAAGAATGAATTGCATGAATCATGAAGCTAACCACTTACTGAGTTCTGACCAAACTGGTATAAGTTGGCGCTCCCTTGATGGTGTGGCACACCAACCATTTCGTTACGCCGGTCCTTGGCATTGTTGTGAACGGCTAGCCATTGTTCTAAGCACCACCCATCCACCAACGCCTCCCCACAAGCCATCTTATCCGCACACCATCTCGGGGGCACCTAATTTAATAAAGAGATATTTGAGCACTACGCGTAGGAATCAAATGATGCCAACTAAGTACAAGGCCTAAAGAATACATAATTACCTTCATGTAATGCTCCTTCTCCATCTTATTTCCACGTCACGTCAACTTCTCCTTCCTATATGTCGCAAGGCATAGTAGTCTCGAACTGCCTGCAGCTAAGCCTCGCGCCGAAAGTTTTGTAGTAGGCGTCTGCATTGCTGATCGATAGTCTTTGTCGCGGCCTCCTCGTATCCTCCTAACACCTATAGAAGGTTTGCAATCAAACGAGACAACACTTATTACTACAATAACTAGCTATTATTGATTTTTAATTGTGTAAATGAGAAACTACCCAAAACTGTCTGATCACCTTCTCTGCCCTCACGTGGCACAAAACACAGTTGATCCTCTCCTAAGGTGGGGCCGATGTAGCCAAGTAGTGCTCCCAGGTCAGTCCTAACTCTGGAACCTTACCCTCACTGGGCAACTGGACAAGCCCCATTAAGTTTTGCCTGCTAAGGATACCAAGGACGCTGTTGGGCCTGCGGGCATTCTGGGGTTGTTGCCAACCCATGTAAACATTAGATATTTGAAAAAACGTGAAGGCTAAAGGTTAAAAAGGATACATGCACTTACCTCTCCCCATCAAGCCTAATAGATAACCTCAACTCGCGGGTCACCGACACGGGCGGGAGTCGTGTACTACCAGGCTGGTAGACGGTGGCTGCCTCGGCCACCTCCTCATCGCTATAAGAAAAATGATCCCCGCCACCATCAGCATGGCCACTAGGCTCCTGTAGCCAGGCATACCATTGGGTCTGCCGGGACGTGCCCTCGTCCTACTCTTCTTTGGAGTGTCATAGGATGAAGCCTCTGGGATAGTAGTCTTCTAGGTCGAAGGCTCGTCGACTCGAGGCTCGTGGAACGGAGTCCGCATAGGCTCGTCCTCACACGGGTCCACCCTAGCAGTCCCGTCATCGAGTGAATCCGCTCGGGGTGGCGGCTAGGAAGGCGTAGTATCCACCCTACCTCTCTCGCTGCCTCCTCTCCAACGTGTACCTATCTTCTTCCCCCGACCTCCTCTCACCAGGGTCGACAAGGAAGCGTCCACCGGTGTATGCAGACAGAATACAACGCTCTCCGGAGAGAGTCAGCAGGAAGGGAAGTACCCATCCCATCACCCTTCGATGAAGGAGCCACGGAGTGCTCTCGAACCTTTCCCACCATCTTTCAACAACTGCCATGACAAATAGTAAACGAAATTATTACAACATAAAATTGAATAATGATATGAATAATAAAATGTATATAATTTAAGTGTATCATCACATACCTAACATGAACTTAAAGTTGATTAACTGAAAATTAATAATAACCTTAATCGTCTATATATTCTTTGGGATCAATAAATGCATCATCATCATCAGTATCATCAATAAATGCCTGATCATTATCACTATCAGGAACAACGTGCGGAAGGCCTCTTTCATGTAATCGGTTAAGCATTGACATGTTGTCTGCATCAGTGACCTCTTCTTGTTCCGGCTCTTCCTGTTCAGACTCAGGGGTAAAGTCAAATTCATTGTCGCTATCTACTTCAATGTTCTAGGGTGAAGTAGAGCAGTTCTTGAAACGTTTTTTCGAAATACTTGTTTCTTGGAAGAATCCCCCTTCATATGTGTCTTGTTTAATGTGAGGTTCATAATCCTCTTCATTGAGGGGAGGTGGTCTACAATGTGGCGGCACATCATAAACGACATCCCAACCTTTCAGATTCGGATCAGTTTGACAGGCCCATGGTAGATAGAAAACTTGGGTCGCATGTTGAGCCGTAATATAGACATCGGGCACATCTAAATGGGTGCTTTGTTTTATTTCGACTAGCCCTATATGTTCATGAGTCCTTCTAGTCTCCTTCGGCTGGAACCAATGACATTTGAAGACTACGACGTTCGGTGGGTTTTCACCATAGAATAGAAGTACATAAATTGATTGAACTCTTCCATGGTACTCTGTACCTCCTTCGCCGATAGCAGAGACATAACAATTTGTAGTATTTAGGTCGGGCATAGATAGCTCTTTGCCAAAGGTACGAAAGCGATACCCGTTGATGTCGTATCTGCCAAATGAACGGTCCTTATAGTCAAAACCATTAGGGACTTGTCTGAGTTCAGCGTCCATAGATTCTGAATTAGCATACAAGTTAAATATGAAAGGATTGTTGCATTAGCCGCAAATAAGACAAAGAAATGAAATGGTCCATTAATGGTAATTACCATTTGTTTGAACCAAGAGATGAAACCGGGAATGCTGCCTCGTTGCTTCGCCAGGAGCTCATACTCTTCGATGGAATCCTTTTGGATAACCACGCCAGCCGAGAATTTAGCGACATATCGACTATATCAAATATCCGGGAATAACAGTTGTTCTAAGCAATTATAAGTTGGGAAATTAATTTACCGACAACTTAGTCGATGTATGAGACCCTTCTATTAGGCTGTTGACGATATACAATGAAATGGATCGCCATTCATCGACATCCAACGCTTTTCCTTTAGAAGCACTAGATGGTGCGAGCTTCCCTTTGAATAAGCTGAGCTTGGATCGACTTTTTTTGGGTCGCCATCATTGTATCGAGGCTTAGGATTATGCAAATTGTCAGATTTTGGGCACCGCAAAATCCTTAAGATTCGAACATAGGGGCATCTGCGAAGATCCCCTACAGCCTGGCCCAACCTAGCTCCCTACTCGATGAAAGGAGGATAGAACTCGCACGATGACAAGGAAAAGGATGAACACGACAGTTTACCCAGGTGCGGGCCGTTGCGAAGCGTAATACCCTACTCCTGCTTTGGTGGATTGCCTCTCGGGGAGGTGGTGAAGATGAACTAGTACAGTGTTTAGGGCCTCTTGAGGGCTCCCTTTGAGGTGTTCGTGGCCCTCTGCGACTTGGTGATGGGTGAGTGGTGGAATGGATTCGGCCCCCTGTCTACGGTGCAGCCTACCCTCTACATATAGCGGTGGCTTGGGTTCTCTTCCCTTATCTCAATGGCATGAAGGGGTCCCACAGCATCCAAATTTGCAGGAGGGTAGGCATACATGCTCACCCTTCCAAAAGGCGGTCTTCGCCTGCAAAGTAGCTGTCGACGGCGTAGGGGATGGGCTCAGTGATGACATCCATTCTGCAGGGCGGGTGGTTTCGGTTTTGTTGCACCGGAATGGAAACCTTTGGGAGTGCTTTGGGGAACCCACCTACGTCCTTGCTTCCTTTACACCAAAGGGGAAACTTTGCTTCCTAGCACGCTAGCGCCCGCCTGTCCTTCATTGCATCACCCTTGATTCCCGAGGCCAGGCCTTGCATAGAGATCTTTGCCGCTCCTGAGGGGGCCTGAGGAGGCCCATCCCTTGCTGGTCATGACGTTCTTCCTCCTTGCAAGTCTAGGGCCCTCGCGAGGGCCTTGTCTTGAATGAGGCCATGCCTGGCCACGTTTGGTCAATGAAGTGGGCCATGCCCTAGGCCGCAGGCAGGCAGGTCTAGGTACCCCCATTCCCATAACGCCAACAGTAGCCCCTGGGCCCAACGCGTGCTTGAGATGGCTTTGGGGTGAAGCCTTGAGGACGGCTCGAAGCATTGCGGGTCCCAAACGCCTGCGGGACAGACCCAGCGGCGGCGTCCCCGCTCCCTGAGAGTGCCCGACCCAGTGGGGTGTAGCGCTGTCCATCATTGCTTCCCATTGAATGTTGCTGCCGCTTCCGGCCACATGGATGTGACCCTTCAGGCAGCAGGAGAGGCAACATGGATGGTACTGCATTGACTGGACTGCCTTGCGCCGCCCAAGAGGCATGCGACGCCTGCACTCCCACGAATCCTCATGGCTATGGTTTTGCCTATAAATCTGCTCCGCCCACGACAAGGGAAGGGCATTGCAGTTTTGCGGCTTCTCCTTGTTTCCTTCGCTCTTCCGACAAAACCCTCTCTTCTTCCCATCTTCTCATCCTTCATGGTGTCTGGAGGAAACGGTGAGGGCGCAGTGAAGCGAGCAGCTCCTCCACCCCCTCATCCTCCTCCGGAGGTGGCGGAGGAGGGCCCTCAAGGTCGGCGCAAGTTCGCTGGCGTTGGGCCCTGGTTGACGAGTAAGTATCCTTTCGCCTCCTTCTTTCGTTCTTCTGCCCAACGTCCCGAGCATGACCTCCTCCTCCCTCCAGGACGCCCGTGGCCAAGAAGTGCAAGCTTGGCAAGCTCCAAGAGGAAGTGGAGACACTAAAGGCCAGGCTGACCACTGCCGATGCCGCCTTCCAAGCCACCCTCTAGGGCGAGCCTGAAGCCTGGGTGGAGACGGCGTCCCTCCAGACCCAGGTCCAAGAGGCAGCTAATGCCGCGTAGGCTGCCTAGGACGAGGCGGTACACGGTAGGCTGCTAGAGTTCCAGCGCTCCAAACAGTTCCAGGGCATTGCCGGCCGCGCAGCCAACATTGTGAGCCTGTTCGTCGGGGATGCTCCCGCGCTACCAAAAGTGCACGATGACGGTGGCTACCTTGAGTTCTTCCCGAAGGTGGAGGAGGCGCTAGAGACCGGCGTCTCCCACGCGGATGCGGATAGCGCGTCCGATGTGCGTGATCTTCTGGACCTTTCCATGACCTTTCCATGTCGCCCTCTCCGGGATGAGGTGCACCCCATGTGGAGGCCATGGTGGAGCGGTTCGTCCAGGTGCCTGCCTCCACCAAGGAGGACGACTCCGACGCCGATCCGGCCGGCGGCATGGGCGGCTATGGCGGTTTCTCCCCCTGAGCGTCATCTATTCCCCCTTCCTGGTTCCTGTATTTCTTGAAGAAGAACTCTACCCCATTGGGCGTTAATCTTTTGCATGCCACCTTTGTCGTCCTGTTTTCTGCCTTGAATTGTTGATCGCTCCCTGGTCGTGGCATGGGTTGGTGTCGCACTCGACGTTGCCCCATGTCAACCACCGGTAGGGCCCTCGCGAGGCTCTCTCCCTTGAGATATGGCTCGTAGCCATTGCTCCTGTTAGGCCCTGGGCCTCGCGGCTCGTCGTGATCGAGCCCCTCCCGTTGTGTCGCCTTCCTCGTCGCTTCATAACTCACAAGCCTCAGAAGTTGCGTGGTGTGACCTTAGTTCGTACATCATTACATTAGTATGCATAATACTTATCCCATCCTCGGAGCCGTTATTATCCCTAGAGGCTCTTGCATGATTCGGTAGTGTACTTAGCTTTGTATGACACTGGCGATCTCGCGCGTCGCAAAGCATGATAGGCCGTTCCGTCAAGCTGCGACTCCATCCAGGATACTTCCTCCCTGTCTGCCGAATGGTTTGGGGGCCCTTTTGACACTCTGCGTTTATAGGTCCCAGTCCTGCACATTTCCCAACCACCGTTGTGTACGACCAGATAACCAAGGATGCAGCTACGGGGCCAGGCCCCAACACCCTTGATGCCGACCGAAAAGCAAGGACGACATCAAGAGGGGCGAGTGGCTATATGACCGGTAAGGCTCCTGAGGCATGCTGCTCAGGAGCACCCTTTTCGACGCTCAAAGCGCTTTACGTCGGCAGGTCCTAGTCTCGCGCATTTCCCCACCTCCGTTAGGTACGACCAGAAACCGAGGATGCACTTCACGGGGCGAGGCTACGAAACCCCTGATGCTGATCGAAAACCAAGGACGACATCAGGGGGTCGAGTGCCTTATGATCGGTAAGGCTCCTGAGGCGTGCTGCTCAGGAGCCCCCTTTGACGCTCGAGCGATCCCCCATTCCGTTCTTTCGGGTGTCACCTCAGGAGGCCCTCGGACCTCCCGAAACTCCATGCTATGATGTCTTGCTGTGGTTAGAGCCCCCGGGCGGGGGTCGACAGCTAAAAATTGCGTGTTCCTGAGGCGGCAAGTCCTCGCCATCTACCTCTATGGATCCTTGAGGCGGCGCGCAGCATTTGGCTCTTTGCAAAACACCATACAAAAAGAGAGAAGTCAAGTCTAGCAAACGAGGAAACACAAAGTGAAAAGTTCCCACCCCCTTTTTTCAAAATATAAAGTCTTGAAGTTCTTAGACTCTGTTCCTAAAAATAGCAGCTTCAACACCAAAAAGAAGCAAGCAAATGCCGTTTCCGGCCCCTAAGCTAGCCTTCGTCTTCCCCCATCGCTAAGCGTAGGGCATCCACATTGCATGGGCATAGCCATTGATAGGCAGTGTTGACTTCTACGCTAGCTCCGGGCTGTGGCTGCCACATTGCGTGTGAGGAACCCCTCCACATCCTCGGGGGGCATATACAACCCGCTCATTATTACGTGAGAGTGTCACGGCCGTAGATAGCTGGGCAAGCCTGTCGAGGACCATCCCGTGCATTTCTGCCCGGTTGTGCGCCCTTACGATCCTAACCCGAATGCATCGTTCCCCGCGCGACCACAGGATTGCGGTCCTAAGGCCCAAACATGAGCATGATGCATCGGTGCGGCCATAAAGGTGTTTTGTCGGTGAAGCATGCCCTATGAGGCGTCCGTGCGCCGCCTGGACAATACCCCGAGGGCCCCAAGAGGCCCATCCTCCCGAGGCCGTAGTTGTCGTGGGCGGCTCGCATTGCTTTTGTCTTGATGTTCCCCCCAAGCCATCGCTCCCGAGGCCTGGGATGCTCGGACCATCATCGCTCGCCTCTGGGCACGTCGGCTTGCGCTGCACCCCACGGGTCCGGGGGCGCCCTCCCGCTTGCTCCGCCCAGGCCTGGTGCTCCACCGACGGGAGCCCCCATGCCCAGCTTGGGGAGGATGCAGGGTGCTCCTTACTCTCTGGAGGTGCTGGCGCCCGCGGTGGGCGCCTGACCCATTCCTTAGTCGGGCAGTACAACGTAGCATGGTAAGTAGGGTTCCACGTATGTGCTCGGTCCTTCTCCTGAGACGCCCGTCGGTGCGCTAGGGGCGGTCCCTCCTGGCGGTGCCGGGAAACCACCCCGTGCGCGTCGCTCGCAGACCCTCCTGCACCGGGTCTTAGAGCGGAGTTGCTTACCTCTGCTACCGCCGTTTGATGGGTTCCCTTGGCTTCCTGATGCCCCTCCACCATTGTTGCTTGTCTGTACAGATGCCTGCATCGCCCGCTCACTGCGTCGGATGGCACGCTCCCGTTGGGTCAGCCCAGCTTGCTGAGAGCCAGCTAGGTAGATGAGGTGCACGACGGTGTGTGCGCGGGGTGCCCCGTCGTTCCCTCCATGTGCCTGGTGGGCGTGGCCGGGCTGCGCCCCGAAACCAGTCATCGGGATTCGTCGAAGGAGGAGCACAGCATGTGGCATGCCCCGCTCGGTCCCGTCCGGCACCGGAGGGATCCCTCCGCCGGCGGGCTAGGGAGCGAGCGCATCGTGCAAGCCTCCGGCACTTGGCACGTGTGGCATTGTAGAAGAGTGAGGGGAGATGTCCCTCTACGTGACTCCGCGATGTGATCAGCCCACGCGTCGAAGCCCCCATGCATTGGTCAGTGGTGAATCATCTCGCTTGCCAGCAGTAGCGCATCATGGGCATTGAAGTCTCCCACGTAGGAGCGATGCCGCCGGTGCCGAGGGCAACGGTCGCCCGTCGTGTGCTTGAGCGGCACGAGAGGTGGTGATGGTGCAGGTGATGCTGGGGACTTGGTACTGACAGCTCGGTTGGCCTCCGACTGTCGCGACAGGGTTCACGGAGGATGACCCACGATGGCTGGCAGAAGCTTGTTGAGTGCCGGCCATCAGAGTAGTGAAACTTGCGAAGAATGAAGCTTGGATAAGACCTCGACACGCCCCCTACCTAGTGCGCCAAATGTCATATTTCGGCATCTGCAAAACCCTTAAGATTTGAACACAGGGGCGTGTGCAAAGATCCCCTGCAGCCTCGCCGAACCTAGCTCGCTACTCGATGAACACAGCAAAGAACTCGCACGATGACGAGGAAGAGGATCAACACGACATTTTACCCAAGTTCGGGCCACTGCGAAGCATAATACCCTACTCCTGCTTTGGTGGATTGCATCTCGGGGAGGTGGTGAAGATGAACTAGGAGAGTATTTTAGGGCCTCATGAGGGCTTCCTTCGAGGTGTTCGTGGCCCTCTACGAATTGGTGATGGGTGAGTGGTGGAATGGATTCGGCCCCCTCTCTACGGTGCAGCCTACCCTCCATATATAGCGGTGGCTCGGGTCCTCTTCCCTAATCGCAATGGTGGGAAGGGATCCCACAACGGACAAATTTGAAGGGCGACAGGAGTACATGCTCGCCATGCCCAAAGGTGGTCGTCGCCTGCAAAGTAGCTGTCGACTTTGCAGGGATGGGCTCAGTGATGACATCCGTCCTGTGGGGCAGGTGGTTGCGGTCTTGTTATACTGGAATGCAAACCTTTGGGGTGTGCTTTGGGGAACCGGCGTACGTCCCTCCTTCCTTTACACCAAAGGGGAAACTGTGCTGCCTGGCGCGGTGGCAGCCGCCTATCCTTCATTGCATCACCCTTGACTCCCAAGGTCGGGCCTTGCATAGAGATCTCCACCGCTCCTGAGGGGGCCTAAGGAGGTCCATCCCTTGCCGGTCCTGACGATGTTCCTCCTTGCGAGGGCCTTGTCTTGAATGAGGCCTCGCCTAACCGCATTTGGTCGATGAAGTGGGCCATGCCCTGGGGCATAGGTAGGCTGGTCTGGGTACCCCCATTACCAGAACGCCGACACAAATAACTTTGTAGTGTGCTGTCACGAAGTTTTCCGCCTCCTCGATAATAAATGCCTTGGCCATGATGCTTCAATTCTAAGTTTATTTTTACATTTTTCTCAAAGCGTCTTCTGCATCCTCTCAGTTGTGAAGCACCAATGATTTTGCAGGGGCGCCCCCAATCTTGCCTCGGTCACGAGATGCAAAATCAAATGCTGCATTGGATTAAAGAAGCCCGGTGGAAAGATCTTCTCTAACTGGCAAATGAACTCTGACGCCAACTCTTCCATTTCATCTAGTACACCAGGCGATAGTTCTTTCGCACAAAGAGAATGGAAGAAATAGCTTAGCTCTACGAATATTAGCCATTCATCCTCAGGGATAAAGCCATGCGGAATCACCGGCATTACCCGCTCAAGCCATATGTGCCAATCATGACTCTTGAGACCAATTATCTTCAGTTTGTCCAGACTCACTCCCCTCTATAGATTCACTACATAACCATCATGGAACGTTAACTGCATTTTCAGCCACAAGATCATTTCCCTCATAGCCGGCCTTCCAAGATTGAACCATGCATTTGGCTTTGTCCAGTTCTGCTTTCCTTTCGCTTGTCGCGTGTTTTGTAATGGTCTATCACATAGAGCCCCCTGATCGATTCTAGCCTTAGGATTATCCTTTGACTTCCCCTCTATGCCGAACAATGTACCAAAAATGGCCTGAGCGATATTCTTTTCATTGTGCATCACGTCGATGTTGTGTGGCAAAGGAGGTATTTGAAGTAAGGAAGATCCCATACACATGACTTTTGAGTCCATGCGTGTTCCATAATATACCCTTTGAAATACCCAGGATGGTTTGGATCCGGCTCGAGAATGTTTAACTGATCCAACATCTGTTGGCTGTCAACGCGGGTGTTGTAGAGTTTTTAACAACTCTAACTTTGATGAAATTCTTCTTCTCTTTTCTGAACTTATGGTGAGGATCCAAGAACTATCTTTGCATGTCGAAGCAAGAATACTTGCGACCCGCCTATAGCCAACTGAATTGAAGAGTTGCCTTGCATGTGGGGCACAAGAACCTTCTATGCACACATCAGCCAATGAATAGGGCATACGCCGGCAGGTCATGAGCCGAGTATATGTACTACACATGCATTTTGAAGTTTTTTTGGTAGCAGCGTCAAATGTCTTGAACCTATTATCCCAAGCTTCTTGCAATTCATCCTTAAGCGGCTGGATGTACACATTCATATTTTCCCCCGGATAGGTGGGCCCTAGAATTATCAATGTCAGGAAAATGTTCTTTATTTTCATAATCTCTCCGAGGGAGGTTGAGTGGAATGACAAATACAAGCCAACAACTGTATTGGGTTGTCGTCATACCATTGAACCCATCCAAGCTGATGGCAACTCGAGGATGCCCTCGATCTACTGCTTTATCCTTATGTAATGCATCGAAATGCTTCCACACAAAAGCATCTGAAGTTTGTACCAACATCTAATTCCCATCTGCATCTAGTTCGGTTCTTTTGCCCAATTTGTACCATGTCATCTGTCTTGCCGTCTTTTTGACTATGAAAATACGTTGACGACTTGGTACAATTGGCATATAGCAAAGAACGTTAACAAGGATTTTTTGTCTGCATCTTGTCACCCATACCATTGTCTATGACAATATACCTGGAAGACATGCACATGGGACAATAGTTCAAGTCCGCATACTCAAGCCTAAATAAGGCACATCCATTCTCACATGCATCAATCTTCTCATAGGGCATCTTAAGTGCACGGAGGATTTTGTCTGACTGGTACAGGTTTGCAGGGAGTACATGGCATGTGGGTAGAAAGCATCCAAATATTGTCATCATCGCATCGTAGCATTCTCTGCCCGTGTTGAATTGAGCCTTCAAAGCCATTACTTGCATGATGGCATCAAGCTGACAAAGCTTAGTGTGCTCGTGGAGAGGACGTTTTGAAGACTCCAACATTTCATAGAATGGCTTTGCAGATTCCTCCATCTCATCGTCCAAATCCCAAGCATCATCAAAGTCTTGCACCATGTCTTCTATCATGGTACCATGCTCGTCAGTGCGACGTCGAACCCCCTCAGGTGTGGCACATTGGGCGGACTCACCATGAAAAGTCCACACCGTATAACTAGGCTGAAAACCCCACTTCTTCAGGTGTTTAACCATTTCAACCTCTCTCTGTTTTTAAAGTTGTCGCATCGGGGACAGGGGCACCATGTTTTTTCCTGGCCATTTGCAAAAGCGGCTCTCACAAACCCCTTGGTATTTGTAGACCATTCTCTGGTCATGTCTTTTTGACAGGGGCACCATGTTTTTTCCTGGCCATTTGCAAAAGCGGCTCTCCCAAACCCCTTGGTATTTGTAAACCATTGTTTGGTCATGTCTTTCTGACTGGTGTGAATGGTGTACATCCCTGCACGATTACTCATCTTGCCCAGCTACTGGACACAGAAGAAATTTATATATAATTCAACACATATATTCATCGGTTAATCATGTTTGTTAGTTTTGTTATGACCATTCAACCTACACGCTAATAGGTTAATATAGGTCCAAATCCCACCCGAGTATGTGTAGATTGGGTTCGTTTTCGCATGCTCTGCTCCGGATCCGACACAGAATTTCGACAACACCTTCCCGCTGTTCTCCTAATACACGTCTTGGCAATAAGCAGAGAGGATGTGTACCTGGAGAACAACAGAGAGGCATTGACAAAATTCTGCATCGGATCTGGAGCAGAGCATATGGGAAAATGAACCCAATCTACACATCTCGGGCTGTCCATGGATAGCGTTGGACAATTCGAAAGCACGGCGGTTATAAATATGCAAAGACATGCATATTTATAGATGTCGTCCTTTCGAATGGGAGACGCATACTGGTCACGCATACTGATGATTGAAGACTTCTATAGGTAGCAAGTTTCATCGTCACGAGGACCGAAACAGAGAAAATTAAGGGGGGAGGAGAAGTCATTTGTGCTCACCCACGAACGCAGGGGTGGAGCTCGTCCAACACACGGGGAGGTTGACGAACAACTGCACATTGAAATCCATCCGATCAGCACAAACATGATATTTTTTATAACAAAATCGGAAAAATATGTGAACTAACTCATAATTTACAAAACTATGACCCCTTTGGCCTCTGGAAGGCCGAAAAGCACCTTCTCGGTCAAGAGGAGGCAGAAGAGGTGTTGGGGGTCAGGGGTCAGTGGCGTCGGGAGTCGGTGCCGTCGAGGGTCGGTGGCATCGGGGGTAGGTGGGGTGGGGGGTCACTAGCATCGCGGGTCGGTGGCCAGTGGCATCAGGGTTCAATGGCCTCAGTGTCGTCGGGGGTCGGTGGCGTCGGGGGTTAGTGGCATCGAGGGTCAGGGTCTTCTCTTCTTCTTCTTCTTCTTTCCTTTTTTCCTCTTCTTCTTCTCCTCTTCTCCTCCTTTTCTTCTTCTTCTTCTTCTTATTATTATTCTTATTCTTCGTGTTCTTGGTCTTCTTCTGTTTTCTCCTCCTCCTCATCCTCCTCCTCTTCTTCTTCTCCTTCTCCATCTTCTTTTCCTTCTTCTTTTCCTTCTTCTTCTTCTTCTTCTTCTTCTTCTTTTCATATTTTCCTTTTCCCTTTTTCATTTTTTCCTTCTCTTTTCTTCTTTTCTTTCTTCCAACCTAACTAACTAGCCTAATTAACCTAATAAACTAACATAATAAACTAATAACACTAACCTAATTAACCTAATAAACTAATAAAACTAACCTAATAAATCAACTAAAATAACCTAAATAAAAAAATGAAAAAATGGAAAAAAGGGGGCGGCCGACAGTGGTACTCGCCGGTGGGGGCGACGGGGGCGGCATAGGAGGCGGTTGACGGGGTCAGCGCAGGGACACGGGGGGCGGCTGTGGCAGCCGGGGCCGCCGCTGTGGCGGTGGCGGCCTGGCGACGGGAGGCCAGGGGCACAGGGGGCGTCGGGTCGTCACCGTAGCTGGGGCATCGAGGGCATTGCGGAGGCGGGGGGCAGGTGCATCAGGGTCGTTGGGGCGGCGAGGGGGCGATGGTGGCAGCCGAGCGGGGAGCAGAGGCGCAGGGGCAGCCAGTGAGGTTGGCGGCAGGGGCGAGGGGCGGCCTGTGGTCATGCGGTGTGAGAGATATGCACACACACACACACACTAAGAGAGAGAGAGAGAGGGTCGGAGCCAGTCAGGGGGTTTGTTAGGCAAACCTCTTTGCCATCTGCTAGCAGACGACAGAGAGGGGTTGGCGCCGGACGGCTAATGGTCGTTAGCTAGGCGTCCTCTTTGTTGTTTGCTAGCTGACGGCAAAGGGCCAAACGGCACATGGCAAAGATTAGGCTGATGACATCTAGGCGGTCCATTTGACCTAGCCAGCTTCACGGCCCAGTGGGGCCCATCTGGCCTCTTTGTCCTCTCCCTTTGGTCCCTTAGCCGTCGGGAGGCCGACGGCGAAGAATTGATGGACGACAAACTATATCTTTGCCGTCAGCCTTATTTTTGCCGTCGGTTTAGAGTCAGCAGATAGCAAAGACCTTCTTTGTCGTCGGCCAACAGACAACAAAGAATTGGTAGACGGCAAATTCCCTGATTCCAGTAGTGCATGCTCAAATGCAATTTTCCGGCAGGTGCATCAGCCACGATCTCAGATTACGCTTAAGTGCCAAAGGGAAATAGTTCGTGAGCACCTTTTCATCTCTTCCTCCTACAGCCTGGACAACTATCATGTATATGCCCAGAAACTCTGCCCGGTTCAGCTTCCCTTCATATTTGTCCGGTAGCTCACACTTGAAATCTCAGCTCGATGGCCAGCAGACCCGTCACAGTTTGCTAGTGAAGGCGGGGCAGCCAACCTCGTAAGGAAGGTACCCGCCAACACTAGGCGAGGGGTTGGCAACGTCTGGACCGTTGCACTTGTCAGATTGACTGTGAGATTCATGGCATCGCTCAATGGTGATACACGCGCCTTCTTTTCGCCGGTCCGTAGGGACTCGCCGTTGATCCCGGTGGTCGCGTGGGCCAGACGAGACTATGGACGCCTCAGCATGCTCGTCGACATGTGAAACTTGTTGTGCCTGCCTCTAGGCCTATTGTCGAGAAGGAGATTTCACTGTTGGTGTAGCCCCTTCGACGTGTTTGTTGGCTCGGGCCATTGCTACCGTTCGTGTACGTCGTGATGGCTCTGCATGAGGTCTTGTTAGCTTCAATGAAGGAGATCAACCACTGAATTTTAGCTCTCCATTCGTCCATCTTATCGGCCATCGACACAAAATTTAGCATCATCTGGACTCGCGCCATGGATTCCTCAATTTTGTATGGTATGGCGAAACAGGCGGACCGCAACATTGCTCAGCTCTTAGTGGGACCAAGAGAAACGTTGTTGCATGCTCAGCATCGTGCACCGCTCGCCGGAGTTGTCTGATGCACAGGAGGCCGAGCCTATGGATTTGCGTCCTCACTCGGCACTCCATCTTGTTCCGTGCGGGGTGTGCGCCGTGCAGCCTTGCTAGCGGTGAGGTAGCTGTAGGGTCACGGCTTGCACCAGATCGGGAACCCTCGCGATGGTCTTGGCCATCTGAGCGGTGGGGAGGTGAAGGACGTCCATTCCCCTTGCCAGAGCGTCTGGGCCCGGCTTGCTAAGTTGTTGCTACACTTGCTCCTCTCCGGCGCCTTCTGCTCCATCTCCATCAGTGGGGGATTGGACGGGGGCACCACTTGCATCACCCGTGTCACCCAAGATACTTGCCTTACTTGCGACTGCTGCGTTGTCAATGGCGCCCATGACCGCGTGAGAGGGAGCCTTCGAAGTGGAGGGGTGTGTGGCCGCATAGATTTCTTCTTGGGAGCCATTGTTGGAGAAGATGACGAGGAAGATCGACGCACCGATCACAATCTTGGGTTCGCACCAGAGACATGCCCCCTACCCACCGGGCCAAAGATGTTGAGGCTGGATGCACACGATCACCTATGGGGCCATTGACCCCTTTGTGGTTCTGCGGGTGGCGTGGACGTATGCACAAAGAGTGGAGACAGTGAGACGATGTGGCAATTTACCCAGGTTTGGGCCGCTATGAAGGGTAAAACCCTACTCCTGCTTTGGGGGTCGATTGATCAAGGGAACATGAAGAGCACACAATGCTCCAGCTCAGCAAGGGTTGCCTTCGGGGCAGCTATTACACATGTACAAACACTCAATAGACCGAATGTTGAGCTAAATTTCCTTGGGCCTCCTTGTATAGCACTAGGGGCAATGATAGTGGCAAAACAGACATTGTATTGCGACTAGATATCTAGTAGAGCTTATCCTACCTAACTCTGGCTTTAGAGACAAAATACCATCATTGCTAGTCTAGGTGGCGTGTTGGGGTGCATCCCCGGCAAGCTTATACCACTGCTCTAGATAACCGTTGACCCCACCTCGAGACGTCTAAGGAGGGGTGTCAAGGAGGGGTAATCTTCCTTCCATCATGTGGCCATGTGCTTAGCGAGAGCCTTTTAGCCACCTAGGGGCTCGACACCGCATGCACAAATGACAGGCCTTGTGATGAGCTGGAGCGGTGATGGGTTGGCTCATGCTTGTCGACGTATGTCCTGATCACCGGCAAGCATCAGGGGAGCACTTGGTGCATAGTAGACCCAGGTTTGGGCTGCCGCGTAGAGCTCATGTAGTTTGTCTTGATCATTGTTGGGTTAGCTTTGTATGCGAAGCGTTTTTACCGTCGTCGCATGTGCACCAGTTAGGACCACTGGGTACCCATGTCCCAGTGCACCTACGCCGGTGGTTGACGAAGAAGTAACCGTCCCTAAGTACCCGAAACACCTCAGGAGACTCAAATCAAAACTAGAGCAACCACAAATGCAATGATAATAAAAATGGGTTAGGTTGCGGAAGTTTATGGTGGTAAAGCAGCTGATATGGTGGAGGGCCTAGGCAAACTGGCCAAACTTTGAAAACTGTGATGGTGTCAAATGATAGTGGAACTAATTTTATGGGATGGGGGATGTCAATAGCTACAAAACGAGCTAAAGCCTAAATCGATGTCCGGATGAATTAATTACAGCCGAAACGGTGAAACACGGAAGGCTGAAACCAACAGGGGCCGGGCATCCGGAGATTGGGCCGGAAATCCGGGGCGTGATGTCCAAAACCAAGTCTGTTTTGGCTTTCCAGGAGCCAAATGTTCGGCCGGTGGCCCGGATGTCCGGCCTGATGCCCGGAAATCCGGTCCGACAAATCCACATCACGATTCGGAGCCTGAGAAATCGATTTGGTGCGGAAATTTGTGATTCCAAATCCAAAATTGAAGGGGACAAGGTGTAGTTAAGTCTAGGGGATGCCAAGGAAGGTAGATCCTCATGCCAAACACCAAATCCAAGGAACAAAATCAAAAAAACTCACATGAACAACACATCACAAGAAACAATTTCAGGCTATTTTTGTGGAGAATTTTCAAAATTGCGGAGAAAAATTCGAACTAAAGTAAGAAAAGTGGGGCTAGGGCTCCAAATTCTTGGTAACATGGCTCATGATACCAATATGATACAGGGAAAACCCATGCATGTCCCAATCTTCAAGAACTGGAGGTGGATTCGGGGAAGAACGTGAAGAACACGTGGGGAAAACATGGAGAAATCAAAGGGGAAAACACTCTATTGGACAAGATCCACACCAAGTACTCTTCCAATCACAAGCAATACATGAGTTGCATGAAGACCCAAGAACAACAATGGAAATAAGGATACATGGGTAGTTCATCCAAATCTCTAGGAGTGATGGGCCTT
Source organism: Hordeum marinum (assembly GCA_022496015.1). Taxonomy (NCBI): domain Eukaryota; kingdom Viridiplantae; phylum Streptophyta; class Magnoliopsida; order Poales; family Poaceae; genus Hordeum; species Hordeum marinum. The sequence goes on from CM039673.1 coordinate 266,952,435, forward strand.
GAAATCCACGAGGGATCTTCCCTCAAAAGGGGCCTTGATATCCTCTAGGATCTTCTCCAGTGGAGATCTCGATCTCCATGGGAGAGGTAGAGGAAGGAGCAAAGCTCAACTAACTATGAGATATCACTTTGCTAACCCTTGATGAGGAGGGGGAGGAGTATATATAGGCTATTCCATGAAGGGGTAAGTGATGGGGGATACATGGGCCTTCATCCCGCTTTTGCCCACACAGGGACGGATGTCCGGCATTACTGACCCTAGTGATAGCGCTCGGCTGGTGGAGGCGCAATCTATATAAGCCGTCCCCCGACGCTAGCACAAGGGTTAAGAATTCCTTGTGATCAGATACCCTTACCAAGCAAACACTTAGCCTTCAAGCTCGAGATGTAGGACTGTTAGCACTTTCGAGTGTGGTCCAAACTCGTAAATTCCGAGTGTGACACTTACTCCATAGCTAGGCTTCACCCTACTCATTCGTAACCCCCATACCATTGTCAGGATTACTCCCACGATAGCACCAATCCTATTTATGCAAGCAAAATGTTTCCTATTCCAAGTATCCTCATGCACAAGTATCTCTTTTCATGCTCAACTCTTTGCTTATAAACTTTGATGTTTCTTTCTTGCTTAGAAGATTTTTTTTGTCTCTTCTCTTTCTTACCACTATTCTTATTCAGTCTCCACCAAATATATGAGACAAGTATCAGAAGATAAGAACGGGGGCATGCAATTTCACTATGTGATATTTCCAATGATGCAACAATATGATATCATATCACTATGGTGCACAAGTTTTCACGAAGCCAGGCAATACTCGGATAGCTAGTCTCAATAGGTATGAAGGTAATCGCAAAGATTGTGGGGCTATCAAGATGTAATGGCAAGGAAGAAAAAGTGTATGATGGAATGTATACCTTCCTCACATTTAAGCTTTCACGAAATCAGGGTAAACCGGCCTTGCTTCCGATTGAAAATGGTCTCAAAGGATGGATGGTCGTCGTCGATGTCGATTGCCCGTGGTCGATGTAGATGATGGAAAGATACAAGTCACCGGTGGTTGATGAAGAAGTAACTGTCCCTAAGTATCCCAAACACCTTAGGATACTCACATCACATCTCAGGCAACCACAAATGCAATGATAATGAAAATGGGTTAGATTGCGGAAGTGTATGGTGGTAAAGCGGATGATAGCTGGAGGGCATAGGCAAACATGCCACAATTTGAAAATTATTATGGTGTTAAATGATGGTGGAACTAATTTTATGGGATGCTGGATGTCAATAGATACAAAACAAGCTAAAGAACGCCCAAGTCAAAGCCTAGATGAATTAGTTACGGCCGAAACAGTGCAACACGGAAGGCTAAAACCTACAGGCACCGGACATCCAGGGGTTGCGACGGAAATCCTGGGTCTGATGTCCAAAACCGAATCTATTTTGCCTCTCTAGGAGCCGGACGTCCGTCCGGTGGCCCGAATGTCCGGCTAGGGAACCCGGATGTCCAGCCGGTGGCCCGGATGTCCGACTTCGAAATTGGGGTGACAAATTTGGACTAAAGTAAGAAAAGTGAGGGTAGGGATCCAAATTCGTGGTAACATGGCTCATGATATCAATATGATACGAGGCAAATCCAAGGGTGGCCCGATCTTTACGAATTGGAGGTGGATTCGGGGAAGAAGACGAAGAACATGAGGGTAAAACATGAAGAAATCAAAGGGGAAAACACTCTATTGGACAAGATCCACACCAAGTACTCCAATCACAAGCAATACGTGAGGTGCATCAAGATCCAAGAACAACAATGGAAATAAGGATACATGGGTAGTTTATCGAAATCTATAGGAGAGATGGGCCTTGAAATCCACTACGGATCTTCCCTCGAAAGGGGACTCGACATCCTCTATGGATCTTCTCGGGTGGAGGTCTCTATCTCCATAGGAGAGGTAGAGGAAGGAGCAAAGCTCACCTAACTATGAGTTATCACTTTGCTAACCCTAGAAATGAGGAGGGGAGGAGTATATATAGGCTTGTCCATGAAGGGGTATGTGAGAGGGGGATAAATGGGCCTTCGGCCCGCTTCTGCCCGCACAGGGGCCGGCTGTCCGAGGCTTCACGAGTCGCCCGATGTCTGGGCTGGGGAGGCCGGATGTTCGGGCTGGTGGTGGTCATCTCCGCGAGGCTCTGGACTCCTAGCACCGGATTTCCGGGTAGGGGGTGGGATATTCGGCTGGTCATTGGTGCGTCGGATGTCCGGCCGCTATAGCTCTTCCGGCCATGGATTCTTGGTTGCGGGCTCTCCACACAAGGATGTATGGGTGCTTGGCCGGATGTCCCGCTATTGTAGCTTCAGCAACATCATCTTCTTCCATCGTCGTTTCCAAGCTTCCCTCGCAGATGCTGTCGTTGCTCCTTTGCGCTTGCACTCCTCCTCATCATCTGTGAAGCTCCAACAAGACCTATGAATGCACAATGGAAGAGTATCAAGTAGTATAACAACCTCAAAGGGGTCAAGTGAACACGTGTAAAGGAGATGAATCGCCTTTATGTACGTGGTGTGGATGTCGCACATGTCACTTGTGAAACAGACTCTTGTCATGGTCATGACAATAGGAATATCGCTTCAACCAAGGTGACACGTGCCACATCTGCTACTCATACATAAAGCTGCATCATCTCCTTTACATGTGCTCACTTGACCCCTTCGAGGATGGTATACTACTTTACAATCCTCTCATGTGCATGCAGAGGTATTGTCATAGCTTCAGGAGTGCCGACACCTACATATGACTACACCATCCATGAGGGAAGCTTGGAAGCGGCGACAGAAGAAGACAGAGTCCAAAAGCGGGAGGAAGTGCAAGTACTGCACTTACCCGGATGTCTAGACGACCTCCAAGACGACCCAGACAATGCCCGGATCATCCAGGCCCTCCTCTAGATCATGCACCTACACCAGCAGAACGCACCAGAGGCTCCACCACGAAACCGGATTGTCTAGGACTCTACCCGGATCGCCCGGAAGATACTCGGATCATCTGGGACCCCGTCCGGATCATTTGGCCATGTGTGCTAGCATGACGTGTCCGAAACCCATGTATCTCCCTCAGGGTTACCCCTTCGTGGCTAGCAGTAACTCCAGCCCCTCCTCATTTCTAGAGTTAGCAATGGTTTGGCTCATAGATAGTTGAGCATTGCTCCTTCCACCTCTATGTGAGAAGATCCAAGTGGATGTCAAGACCGCTCTTGTACGGAAGATCCTCTGAGATTTCAAGGCCTCATCTCCCCATGGGATATGGGATGAATTCTACCATATATCCTACTTTCCCTTTGTTGTTCTTGTACCTTGTTGATCTTGTGTGTCGTGAGAAAAGTGTATGTGTTATTGGACTTGTTCTTGAGTGTTTGCTCTTGTTATTTCTCCCTGTTCTTCCCTATGTTCTTTGTGTTCTTGAGGTTTCCCCCTCCAATTCGTGAATGATCGACACCCGCGGGTTCCACCCCATATCATCTAAGATGCAGGCCTTGAAGATGCCATCATGTGGTTGTCGTCATTGACATAGAGTACTTCTTCTCACACCACTCCCCATCACTCATACCAACCCCGTCTACTTTAGCGTAGCATTAACACAAATAACGTTCTCGGGGCTTCAGTAATAAGGAGTGGGTTCCTACCTCATGCATTCTACTCAACTACAAGAATTCAATAACACTACCGGAGGGTGCTATAGGTTGATGTCACTAAATGCAATAAAACATGGGTATGCAATAAATGGTCAAAGTTAACTTGCTTGGTAAGTTGATGAAGATAATATCACTCTTAGAAAATAACTTGATAGAACTATTCATCACTCTCAGATAAAAATCAATATAAACCAAAAATTGCACTCATAATAAAACACTTATGACAATCAATACTATCAATCAAAGCAAAACAACAACTAACACAACAGGGTTGTAATGAAGGAAATACTTACGACAAAAGTTAAAACAACAAAACTTCATCAAAACAACCAAGGATTGTTTTACCTACAAATAATCTATTTTTAACAACAACAAAACAATAAAAAAATAGAATCTAAGAAAAATATATTTTAGAAAATCTTTTACTAGCAAAAAGAATTACCTTTGACGAACAACCAAAGAAAGCATGAAAAGTAACACCCTAAACAAATTAAGTTTTGTCCTAATGGAACACTAAAACAAAGAGAACACTAAGATAATGAAAATAACAGAAAAGATAGTATTATTCTTGAGTGTTTGCTCTTGTGATTTCTCCATGTTCTTCCCGATGTTCTTTGTGTTCTTGAGGTTTCCCCCTCCAATTCGTGAATGATCGACACCTGCAGGTTCCATCCCGTATCATCTAAGATGCAGGCCTTGAAGATGCCATCATGTGGTTGTCCTCATTGACGCATAGTAGTTCTTCTCACACCACTCCCGATCACTCATACCAACCCCGTCTACTTTAGCGTAGCATTAAAACAAATAACGTTCTCAGGGCTTCAGTAACAAGGAGTGGGTTCCTACCTCATGCATTCTACTCAACTACAAGAATTCAATAACACTACCGGAGGGAGTTATAGGTTGATGTCACTAAATGCAATAAAACATCGGTATGAAATAAATGGTCAAAGTGAACTTGCCTGGTAAGTTGATGAAGATAATATCGCTCCAGAAAATAACTTGATAGAACTACTCATCACTCTTTGATAAAAATCTGTATAAACCCAAAAATTGCACTCATAAGCAAACACTTCTAACAATAAATACTATGAATCAAAGCAAAACAACTACTAACACAAAAGGGTTGTGATGAAGGAAATACTTACGACAAAAGTTAAAACAACAAAACTTCACCAAAACAACCAAGGATTGTTTTCCCTACGGATAATCTATTTTTAACAGCAACAAAATAAAATCTAAGAAAAATATATTTTAGTAAATCTTTTACTAGCAAAAAGAATTACCTTTTACGAACAACTAAAGAAAGCATGAAAAGAACAAAGAAAACAAATTTTTCATAACAACAAATTAAGGTTTTGTCCTATTAGAGCATAACAACAAAGAAAACACTAAGATAATAAAAATAACAGAAAAGAAAATATAAACAACTAAGTTAATAGAAACTATTTTTCATAAACCTTTATTAGGAAAAGGAACTGATTGAAAAGCTTTTATGAAACACTTCTTATGACTTAAACATTGTTAACCTAGAGTTAAACAACAAACAATTTCAAATATAAGACAAATTGTTTCTGATTTAAACTAAAGTTAACTCAAAATAAAATTTATAATCCAATTTATAGAAACTATTTTCCAAAAGGATCTTATTAGCATTTGAAATCAATTTCAAGTTATTCATTGAACTAGAATTGATTCCATGCAAATAAAATAAAATAAAAACAATTGTTGTTGAAATACTACTCATAAGTAGCATACAACTCAACAAAACTTGTGAACAAATATAAAATAAAACAAATCTAAAATAATTAAAAAAAAGAAATAGCAGTAAACCTAAAAAGAACTAAAACAGATTCTCTTAGGCTTGAAACCCTAATTTAAAATATTCTAAAAATTCTCAAATTCTACCTACTGATAAGTAAATTCAGTAGTTACCACGAGCCAAAAGAATCAACTCAAAACCTATTTTTAAACTCAAGATATTCACAAAAAAGGATTTGAATCAAATATGTTTGAATTCAAATTTCAAATTTTCAAATATGGTCAACTTGATATCTAGGGAAACTAGATAATTTTTTTGACACAATGCAAAACTTTCCACTAAGAAATATTAAATATCTAATAGTTATTAAGAAAACAAAAACATAACTAATCTGAAAATAAAAACAATAACTAAAATAGAGATAACACTAAGGATCGGCTACGGTACATGTGGTAAAACATGAGTGGCTAGCGGAGTGTTTGTTATTTTTGCTAAGATATCGAAGGACGATCGAGGCTTAAGTATTTCGAACGGCGGTGGATAACTAAAAAACGGTGGTTTGTTCGATCTAAACTGAATAACTTAAACCGAACTAATCTAATACAAGAAAAAATGAAACGGTTTGAGGAGGTGGGGCTTAGCTTACAATGGTGGGGCATGGCGAGGCCGAAGGCGAGGTGGTTCGGGGCAAGGACGATGGCGGTGCTCCAGTGGCCGAGGGTGGCGTTGGTGGTGTCGTGGGGAAGCATAGGAGCAACGGGGGTCATGTGGTGGTGGCATTGGAGCTCGAGGTGGACGGGAGTGACCAAGGCGATAGGCACCCTTGGGTGAATAGCGGCTTCGATGGGTGCACGAGCGCGGATGGAAAGGCGACTCCGGCGAGACTTGGGCATCGAAAAGGTGTTGGTGGGGTGTGCCGATGCAAGATAAAGCGACTGATGGAGGAATGGTCGTAGGGGCTCTCACTAGTGTCGGAGAGGGCCAGTGGAGGGTCCGGTAGCCGGCGGAACTTAGTGCGAGCTAGGGCTCAAATGCGGGGGTCTCGGGCTAAAGTTTTTGCGAAAATAGACGAGGGGCTCTCAGGGTATTTATAGGACAACCCCGAATGCGCAAAATCGCGCTAGTAATTGAGATTGAATCACATCTCTATTCGGATCATATCATGCCGACCGAGCACGAGCACTGGGAAGGAAAGGGGCGACAGGAATAAGAAAGGGTGTGGGCCCTGGGTGTCAGCGGGAGAGGGGAGGCGAGCGGGGGCGTGGTCCGCCGGTGGATACCGCTTAGGCGCTCGACTGCGCTGGCTTGGTACGTGGACTTAAACAACTGGCGGGTGCACGCTGGCACTTTTCTTTGCACAAGATTTGGTTTCCTTTTATTGTAAATAGGAAACTAAAAGTAAGATATATATAGATATACATATAACTCCAAATATAGGAGTATTATATATCACAATTATCAAAAAAAATCCTACGAGATGAACATATTTTCGGAGTCAAATAATGCACCTAATAAAGCTCAAAACTCAAACAGTGCTACTATTTTAAATAAAATGCAAATAAAATATTTTTCAAAATAGAAAAATGATCTCAAATTCATTTTCTCAATTTTTATATTGAAGGGAACCATTTTACCCTATTTTCCATATTTTATTTTTTTGAGAAAATACATTTTGAAACCCACTTCAAGAATGGCTTTGAATTCCAATATGAAATATATTTCTGAGTATTATAAATTTGAATATAATTCAAACTTTCCCCTGGTTTGGAGTGCCATATTTATCCTCCCAAGATTTCGAATTTGGGGCAAGGGAATTTGAATTCATTAAAACTTGAAATAGAAACAGAATCCATTAAGAAATAAATTCGAAATAGAAATTTGTAGTAGTTTTCAAATCCAAAATTCAAATCCTTTATTTTGAAGAAGTCATGTCATCTTCCCTCAATGATTTTTATTGGATGAATTTGAATTCAAAAACAAAGGGGTATTTCATTTTATTCCCTCTCATTCAAAAGTTTTAAAAATTTCAAATTTTCACTCAAATTCAATCACTCAATCAAACAAGGAATCGTTCTAGTGATTATTATAACATTGCAAAGTGTGGGATGTTACAAACCTACCACACTTAAAATGAAACTCATCCTCGAGATTCAATGATGCTAGAAAGTAAGGGTTAGGCTTTGGTGGTCTTCTAGCAAATCCATTAACCTAAAATGAGGGTACTACAACACTTAACATGAGAGTTACTGCTCCTTCAAAGTCATGCCATTCCACTAGGGTCTTGATAATCTATGTCTCTTTACATTCCTCGCAATAACTCCTTTGTTGATGCTCGTCCATTATAGTCATAATGTTTGCTTCAAACCCAATGTTCTTTTGTTAATATAAAGTTCTTTCGTTACTAGGTCTTGTGTCAAACCCAGTGTTCTTCCATTACTAGCAGCTGTCATGTACAAGGGGTCATCTTCATACCCTTCTAAGGGTTAAACCAAAGCTTCAAAGATCGTCGTCTCTTTACTATGGGTAAGTCACTCAGATTTACCATTCTGAATAACAAGAACGAGTGATAAGAGTAAGTCGTCATGGTGATCAATCCATTATGTACCCAAATCATTACTCTGTATAAGGTTTAGCTAATCTTGTGGTCTAACACTCGGGCATCCTCACGAGCATTGCAAATTTTATCTTGTCCATGAACAAAGTTCAGATAAATCCACAGATTTTGCAAGCTGAAAAAACATCTATCGCTTCTTCACAACACTTAGGTATGCGTATTCTCCTAAGAAAATGTTTGTTGATCAAATCACAACCTCTTGCTTCATGCTCTTGGGGTAACCTTCATGAAATCCTCAGATCTATTCTATGCATAGGTTCTACTCCTTGCACTCATTATCCTTTCCATTGGTCTGTTTACTAATAAAAGTGTTGGTTCAACATATTCAATTCTCTCCTCAAAATTGCAATTCCGTGGTACATTATTTAAGATGTTGGTATTCCCATAGTTTGATATGGTCCTACATTACCTTTACCTGAATTCACTTATCCAAGCTCTTCGGCACGAATGGCACTTTCTTTATCACTGGTTCTTGTGGTTTTACTGATTACTACCACACTTAAAATTAAATGCACACATGCTTGCATGGACCATATTTTCTCATATCCTCGAAAATGGTCAAAGATTTATAGAGTGATAACTCATATACTTTAACATAATGAAATCATGACACAATAATTTTATTGATTCATGGAGTTGTTACAATCTCTTCCGTTAAAAACTTTCACTCCATAACCTTCTTGCCAATATCAAAATCTCGACTGCTCAATTCCCACCTTCTTCTTGCCTGGTTATTTTTAGCATAATATCCTGCTTACCTGCAGTTAAAGCAAATGACTTCCGATAATGCTCGGTCCTTCTCGATGACAGTGTTTGCTCCTTGGGGTATCTTCTTATTTTTTGGGCATCGGTCAATGTAGTGACCTAATTCCTTGAACTTGAAACACGTGATATGACTCAGGTCCTTGTTTGCTGGAGTTGGGCTGTTTTGGGGATGTGCTCGATTTCTGTTCCTGGATATCCTTGTCCCAATCAATTCTTCTATTTTATGTGGATCAAGATCCACATTCTCTATTAGGAAATCTCCTAGAAACTCTTGGAATTCCTTCATGCAATCTTGTGAAAAATTTCCATCTTGTCCACATGAGTACATGCATTGGAGGAAAATCTAGTTAGGCCTTGTCCGTTAGGGTCTTTCACATCTTTCTTCATCACATGTTCTTCAAAAACCCCATTGAATGTATCCTTCATTGCTTCTTTCTCTTCTTGACAACTTGTTGCACCTTGGTATAAATGTGGCACTAACCTAGGTAATGGGTGGTTCCTTCACACAAGAAACATGCCACCTTACTAGTTAGGCATTCATACCCTGGGTGATTTTCTTCACAATGAGGGCATCCATCCTTGTGTTCTTCAAGAGTGTGTCCTATTTCTCGATTGATCTTGCATGCACAAGGCTCCTACATCGATTTATCATAGTGCTTTTGGATCAGACGGGATCTCAACAGAGTCTTCTTGAATTCTTCCCAAGTTTCTACTTCATTTCATCCTTGTATGGCTTGATGTATTTTCCACCAGGTTACAGGACATTGGTGAGGGAGTCCTGGATTAGGGGATCCTCGGATAGCCGACCTATTGTTAAGGGTAAGACTATGAGGGCTACTTACCGATCATTGGAAGATCTGAAGGCTGAGTCTCCAAGATGGAAGCTTCGGGAAGCACGGCTTGCGCTCCACGTCTCATGTAGTAATTAGGCATTTTTATCTCTTTGGCATGTAACCGACCATGTGAAAACCCTAGGCATCCTCGGGTTCTATATAAGCCAGAGGGTTTTAGGGTATAGGGACAGAACAACTCATCTAGGGTTAGCTATATGATCTCGAGGTAGATCAACTCTGTAAACCCCTTACATCATCAACATAAAAAAAAGCAGGACATAGGGTATTACCTCCATAGGAGGGCCCGAACCTAGGTAAACTCGTGTCCCCTTTGTCTCCTGTTACCGACGATCCTAATCTCACATTTCGGGACCCCCTACCCGAGATCCGTCGGTTTTGACACCGACGTTGGTGCTTTCATTGAGAGTTCCTGTGTGAGCGAGATGGAATCGACGCCTCACCTTGTTGTCAACGAACAGGTCCGCAACATGGACATTTTCGTCAACAGACAGATCTTCACCTTTGGTAGTGTTGTATTGCACGCTGATTCCGCTAGCCATCTAGGCCGCGTTGAGAACTTTGCCCTTGATCAAGAGCTCAGATTCGGAGACCTAGAGTTATCCGTCGATTCTCGGGGTGACTTGTTACTAATCGGCTCACAGCTTCGCATGTAGCCTCCAAGGACTCTGAGGCCTTAACCTCGATCCCCTTCTTCGGACATGCCAATGGGGTCACCCATGGCGACAAACCGATCTCTTATCCTGGTCCGGCCATTAAGCTAGATGACCTGACACATGTTCTTTTTGAACACTCCCCATGTTTGGATGTCATGGAGGTTAACTCCACCAATTTCGAATAGCTGGATCCGATCGGGTCCTCAGCGGTCGGCAAGGCCCTGGAGTGATTCTCGTCGATGAAGATCGCTGACGATCCAGCCCTGATCTATTCTCGGTTCAGGTACGGTGCAGGAGGGGACGAATTTTTCAATCCACCCACCACCCACTTGATAGGCACCGTCGAAGATTTAACCGACGTGCTGGACTATGCCTCCGAGGAGGCAGAATACATGTATGAAGAGGAACATGCTCCCACCCCCGTTGTCACCGGGAGTTGGACCACCACTTCCACATACGACGTCTACATGGTTGATACTCCTGCCACCAATGGCAACAACACACCTCACAACGACGGCGACAAATCGGGCGATGCCCCATCAAGGCACCGAAAATCGCATAAGCGGTCCACAAGCAAAAAAGGGAAGAAGAGTTTTATCAACAACGGGGACAGTAATGCCGCCACTGACCATGAAAATCCCGATATCTCCGAGCACCCGTTTGAGGATCCAGAGTGGCCTGACCAAAACAACCTCGATAACATCAACGACCCTGAAGGCGATGAGTACCTTCCCCCCGTCGAGGAGGATTGTATACCGGAAGGCGATGACTTGTACTTCCCTGATAACCTCGAAGATCAGGAAGAAATCAGGCAACGGCTCATAGCAACGGCTCGTAGCCTAAAGGCTAAGGAACGACAACTCAAAGCCGACCAGGCCGACCTCAATGACCGATGGACGAAAGTCCTCTCAGCCGAGAAAGTATACGACACTGGTATGTCAAACCAGACCAAAAGCTACCCTCAAAGAAGGCTGCTACCGCAATTCGATGATGAACTTACTAATACTCCATCTCCCGACTGTACTCTATACGACAAGCCGAAACGCCCCGTCGTGGTCACGACAGAAGGCCGATGATGCCAGTGACATACGGTTAATGCCCCGAAGATGGGGTAAGGAGCCATTAGAGCCCAATGACTGGTTCGACCAGGGAGATGACCTAGATCATAGAGCAGGATGCACTAGATCCATCATTGGATCAAGCGAGTACTCACCCGATAGACGCGGTGGATACAAACCATGGTTCGACCAAAACAACAGAGTTCGGGAATGCAACCGGCCACATACAGACGGCGAATACAAGCGCGACATAGCACGGGTCATAGGGGCCGCTCATCCACTGTGCTTCACACATGAGGTAATGCGCCACCAGTTCCCCGAAGGGTTTAAACCCGTGAATATAGAACAATACGACGGGACCAGTGACCGAACCGTATGGATTGAGGACTTCCTTCTCGATATCCACATGGTGAGAGGAGCAGATCTCCATGCCATCAAATATCTCCCTCTTAAGCTCAAGGGGCCAGCTTTGTTGGAAATATTCCCTGGAGGCAATAATAAAATGGTTATTATTGTATTTCCTTGTTCATGATAATTTTCTATTGTTCATGCTACAATTGTATTAACCAGAAACCGTAATGCATGTGTGAATACATAGACCACAATATGTCCCTGGTGAGCCTCTAGTTGGCTAGCTCGTTGATCAATAGATGTTCATAGTTTCATCACCACGGACATTGGATGTCGTTTATAACGGGATCACATCATTAGGAGAATGATGTGATTGACAAGACCCAATCCTAATCATAGCACAAGATCGTGTAGTTCGTCTGCTAAAGCTTTTCTAATGTCAAGTATCGTTTCCTTAGACCATGAGATTGTGCAACTCACAGATACTGTAGGAATACTTTGGGTGTGCCAAACATCACAATGTAACTGGGTGGCTATAGGGGTACACTACGGGTATCCCCGAAAGTATCTATTGGGTTGGTACGAATCGAGACTGGGATTTGTCACTCCGTGTGATGGAGAGGTATCTCTGGGCCCACTCGGTAATACATCATCATAATGAGCTCAATGTGACTAAGGAGTTAGCCACGGGATGATGTGTTACGGAACGACTAAAGAGACTTGCCGGTAACAAGATTGAACAAGGTATAGGGATACCGATGATCGAATCTCGGGCAAGTATCATACCGGTAGACAAAGGGAATTGTATACGGGTTTGATTGAATCCCCGACATCGTGGTTCATCCGATGAGATCATCATGGATCATGTAGGAGACAACATGGGTATCCAGATCACACTGTTAGTTGTTGACTAGAGAGGTGTCTCGGTCATGTCTACATGCCTCCCGAACCCGTAGGGTCTACACACTTAAGGTTCGATGACGCTAGGGTTATAGGGAAATAGTGTATGTGGTTACCGAAGGTTGTTCGGAGTCCCAGATGAGCTCCCGGACGTCACGAGGAGCTCCGTAATGGTCTGAAGGTAAAGATTCATATATAGGAAGTGAGGTTTTGGTCACCGAAAGTGTTTTGGGCATCACCGCTAGCGTACTGGGACCACCGGAAGGGTTCCAGGGGTCCTCCAAGTGGGGCCACCAGCACCAGAGGGCTGCATGGGCCGCAAGTGGGAGGGAACCAGCCCCTAGGTGGGCTGGTGCACCCCCCACAAGGGCCCAGGGCGTAGCATAATAGGAGAGGGGGGCAAACCCTAGCCTACATGGGCCTAAGGCCCACCTAGGGCGCCGCCCCTCCCCTCTCCCTCTCTTGCCGCCGGCCAGATGGCCATCTAGGGATGCTGCACCACCCTAGGGTGGGAACCGTAGGGGCTGCGCACCCTCCTCCCCTCCTCCTATATATAGTGGGGGTTTTGGGGGCTGCCAACACATGAGTTTCTTCCTCTCTTGGCACAGCCCTACCCCTCCTCCTCCTCGTCCTCTGTAGTGCTTGGCGAAGCCCTGCCGGAGTACCACGCAGATCCACCGTCACCATGTCGTCGTGCTACCGGAGCTCTCCCTCAACCTCTCCTTCCTCCTTGCTGGATCAAGGCGTACGATACATTACCGGGCTGCACGTGTGTTGAACGCGGAGGCGCCGTTGTTCGGTGCTTAGATCGAATTCCACTGCCATCTGAATCGATGCGAGTACGACTCCACCAACCGCTTTCTAGTAATGCTTCCACTTTGTGATCTTCAAAGGTATGAAGATGCACCCTCCCCTTACTCATTGTTTGTTTCTCCATAGATGGATCTTGGTGATTACTACTACGTCTCCCATCAGTGGCATCATGAGCTAGGTCTATGCGTAGAATCTATGCACGAGTAGAACACAAGTTGTTTTGGGCGTCGATCTTGTTAATTTGCTTACCGTTACTAGTCTTATCTTGATTCGGCTGTATTGTGGGATGAAGCGGCCCGAACCAACTTTACACGTACGCTTACGTGAGACCGATTCTACCGCCTGACATGCACGTGTTGCATAAGGTGGCTAGCGGGTGTCTGTCTCTCCCACCTTAGTCAGATCGGATTCGATGAAAATGGTACTTATGAAGGGTAAATAGCAATTGGCATATCATGTTGTGGTTTTGGCGTAAGTAAGAAACGTTCTTGCAAGAAACCTATAGCAGCCACGTAAAAACTTGCAACTACAAATTAGAGGACGTCTAACTTGTTTTTGCAGCATATGCCCTATGATGTGATATGGCCAAAGGATGTGATGTGATGCATTGTGATGCATGAGATTGATCATGTTCTTGTAATAGGATTCACGACTTGCATGTCGATGAGTATGACAACCGGCAGGAGCCATAGGAGTTGTCTTAATTTATTGCATGACCTGCGTGTCAATCATAAATGCCATGTAATTACTTTACTTTGTTGCTAATTGTTATCCATAGTAGTAGAAGTAATAGTTGGCGAGACAACTTCATGAATACATGATGATGGAGATCATGGTGTCATGCCAGTGACAGTGATGATCATGGTGCCCCGAAGATGATGAGCAAAGGAGCAAGATGATATTGGCCATATCATGTCACTATATTGATTGCATGTGATGTTTATCATGTTTACATCTTATTTTCTTAGAACGACGGTAGCTCAATAAGATGATCTCTCACTAAAATTGCAAGAAATGTGTTGACCCTAACTGTGCACCATTGCTAAGGATCGTTGTTCCGAAGCACCACGTCATGATCGGGTGTGATAGGTTCTAACGTTCGCATACAACGGGAGTAAGCCAGATTTACGCACGCAATACACTTAGGTTGACTTGACGAGCCTAGCATGCACAGACATAGCCTCGCGGGAGACCGAAAGGTGGAACATGAGTCATATAGAAGATATGATCAACATGGAGATGTTCACCATGGATGACTAGTCTGTCTCACGTGACGATCGGACATGGGCTAGTTGACGTGGATCATGTGTCACTTGGATGACTATAGAGATGTCTATCTAAGTGGGAGTTCATTAAATAATTTGATTATGTGAACTTAATTATCATGAAGTTATTCTAAAATTGTCTTTACAATCTATATTGTAGATCCAGTGGTCAACGCTAATGTTGCCCTCAACTTCAACGCGTTCCTAGAGGAAACCAAGCTGAAAGATGATGGAAGCAACTATGCGAACTGGGTACGTGGCTTGAGGATCATCCTCGTAGCTTCCAAAAGATTATATGTCCTTGATGCACCGCTATGTGATGCACCCATTTTCCCAGCGGCTCAAGATGTTATGAACGCCTGGCAGTCGTGTTGTGATGATTACTCCCTGGTTCAGTGCAGCATGCTTTATAGTTTAGAACCGGGGATCGAAAAGCGTTTTGAGCAACACAGAGCATATGAGATGTTCCAAGAGCTGAAACTTGTTTTCCAAGCTCATGCCCGGGTCGAGAGATATGATGTCTCCGACAAGTTCTTTAGTTGTAAGATGGAGGAAAATAGTTCTGTCAGTGAGCACATACTCAAAATGTCTGGGTTGCACAACCGCTTGTCTCAGCTGGGACTTAATCTTCCGGATGACTCGGTTATTGACACAATCCTCCAGCCGCTCCCACCTAGCTACAAGAGATTTGTGATGAACCACAACATGCAGGGAATGGAGAAGTCCATTCCTAAGTTGTACTCGATGCTGAAATCAGCGGAGGTCGAGATCAAAAAGGAGCATCAAGTGTTGATGGTGAATAAGACCACTAGTTTCAAGAAAGGCAAGGGTAAGAAGAACTTCAAGAAGGACGACAAAGCAGTTGCGGCGCCTGGTAAGCAAGTTGCCGGGAAGAAGAATAAGAATGGACCCAAGCCTGAGACTGAGTGCTTTTATTGCAAGGGTGCCGGTCACTGGAAGCGGAACTGCCCCAAGTACTTAGCGGATAAGAAGGTCGGCAACGTTAAAGGTATATGTGATATACTTGTTATTGATGCATACCTTACCAGCGCTCATAGTAGCTCCTGGGTATTTGATACCGGTGCAGTTGCTCACATTTGTAACTCCAAGTAGGAGCTGCGGAATAAGCGGAGGCTGGCAAAGGACGAGGTGACGATGCGCGTCGGGAATGGTTCGAAGATCAATGTGATCGCCGTCGGCACGCTACCTCTACATCTACCTTCAGGATTAGTTGTAAACCTCAATAATTGTTATTTAGTACCAGTTTTGAGCATGAACATTGTATCTGGATCTCGTTTGATGCAAGATGGCTACTCATTTAAATCTGAGAATAATGGTTGTTCTATTTATATGAGAGAAATGTTTTATGGTCATGCCCTACTGGTCAATGGTTTATTTTTGATGAATCTCGAATGTGATGTTACACATGTCCATAGTGTGAGTACGAAAAGATGTAAGGTTGATAACAATAATCCCACTTACAAGTGGCACTACCGCCTTGGCCATATTGGTGTCAAACACATGAAGAAACTCCATGTTGATGGACTTTTGGAGTCTCTTGATTTTGAATCATTTTACACGTGCGAACCATGCCTTATGGGCAAGATGACCAAGACTCCGTTCTACGGAACAATGGAGCGAGCAACTGACTTGTTGGAGATAATACATACCGATGTATGCGGTCCAATGAGCGTCGAGGCTCGCGGTGGTTACGTTTATGTTCTCACCCTCACTGATGACTTGAGAAGATATGGGTATGTCTACTTAATGAAACACAAGTCTGAAACCTTTGAAAAGTTCAAGGAATTTCAGAGTGAGTTAGAGAATCCACATGACAGGAAAATAAAGTGCCTATGATCTGATCGTGGCAAAGAATATTTGAGTCACGAGTTTGGCACGCACCTAAGGAAATGTGGAATTGTTTCACAACTCACGCCACCTGGCACACCTCCACGAAATGGTGTGTCTGAATGTCATAATCGCACTCTATTGGATATGGTGTGATCTATGATATCTCTTACCGACTTACCGCTATCATTTTGGGGGTATGCATTAGAGACTACCGCATTCACTTTAAATAGGGCACTGTCTACATCCTTGAGACGACACCATATGAATTGTGGTTTGGAAAGAAACCTAAGCTGTCATTTCTAAAAGTTTGGGGAAGCGATGCTTATGTGAAGTAACTTCAACCTGAGAAGCTCGAACCCAAAGCGGAAAAGTGTTTCTTCATAGGATACCCCAAAGAAACTGTTGGGTATACCTTCTACCTCTGATCCGAAGGCAAAGTCTTTGTTGCCAAGAATGGATCCTTTCTAGAGAAAGAGTTTCTCTCGAAAGAAGTAAGTGGGAGGAAAATAGAACTTCATGAGGTAATTGTACCTCCGCTCGAACCGGAGAGTAGTGCAGCACAAGAAGTTGTTTCTATGGAGCCTGCACCGGCTGGAGAGGTAGTTAATGATGATGATCATGAAACTTAAGATCAAGTTCCTATTCGAAGGTCCACTAGGATACATTCCGCACCAGAGTGGTACGACAACCTTGTCCTAAAGACCATGTTGTTGGACAACGGTGAACCTTCAAACTATGAAGAAGTGATGGAGGGCCTGGATTCCAACAAATGGCTTGAAGCCATGAAATCTGAGATAGGATCCATGTATGAGAACAAAGTATGGACTTCGTGTACTTGCCTAATGATAAGAGAGCCATAGAAAATAAATGGATCTTTAAGAAGAAGACGGATGCGGGTCGTAATGTGACCGTCTATAAGGCTCGGCTTGTCGCTAAGGGTTATCGACAAGTTTAAGGAGTTGACTACAATGAGACTTTCTCACCCGTAGCGATGTTGAAGTCCGTCCGAATCATGTTTGCAATTTCTGCATTTTATGATTATGAGATCCGGCAAATGGACGTCAAAATGGCATTCCTTAATGGCTTCCTTAAGGAAGAATTGTATATCATTCAGCCGGAAGGTTTTGTCGATCCTAAATATCCTAACAAGGTATGCAAGCTCCAGCGGTCCATCTATGGGCTGGTGCAAGCATCTCGGAGTTGGAACATTCACTTTAATAAGGTGATTAAAGTGTTTGAGTTTATACATGTTTATGGAGAACCCTGTATTTACAAGAAAGTGAGTGGGAGCTCTATAGCATTTCTCATATTATATGTGGATGACATATTATTGATGGGAAATAATATAGAACTTTTGGAAAGCATAAAGGCCTACTTGAATAAGTATTTTTCAATGAAGGAACTTGGAGAAGCTTCTTACATATTAGGCATCAAGATCTATAGAGATAGATCAAGATGCCTCATAGGTCTTCACAAAGCACATACCTTGACAAGATATTGAAGAAGTTCAATATGGATCAGTCCAAGAAGGGGTTCTTGCCTGTGTTACAGGGTGTGAGATTGAGTACGACTCAATTCCCGACCACGGCAAAGGATAGATAAGAGATGAGTGTCATCCCCTATGCTTCAGCCGTAGGCTCTATTATGTATGCCATGTTGTGTACCAGACCTGATGTGAACCTTGCCATAAGTATGGGAGGAAGGTACCAAAGTGATCCCGGAGCGAAACACTGGATAGCGGTCAAGAATATCCTGAAGTACCTAAAAAGGACCAAGGACATGTTTCTCATATATGGAGGTGCCGAAGAGCTCGTCGTAAAGGGTTACGTTGATGTAGCTTCGACACAGATCCGGATGACTCCAAGTCACAAACCGGATACGTGTATATTTTGAAGAAAGGGCCAATAAGCTGGTGCAATAGCAAGCAAAGCTTCGTGGCGGCATCTACATGTGAAGCGGAGTACATATCTTCTTCGGAAGCAGCAAAGGAAGGAGTCTGGATGAAGGAGTTCATCACGACTTAGGAGTGATTCCCAATGCGTCGGGCCCGATGACTCTATTCTCTGACAACACTGGAGCTATTGCCCTTGCCAAGGATCCCAGGTTTCATAAGAAGACAAGACACATCAAACGCCACTTCAACTCCATTCGTGATGACATTCAAGAAGGAGATATAGATATTTGTGCAGTACATACGGATCTGAATGTCGCAGATCCATTGACTAAACCTCTCTCACAAGCAAAACATGATCAACACCAGAACTCTATGGTTGTTCGATTCATCACAACGTAACTAGATTATTGACTCTAGTGCAAGTGGGAGACTATTGGAAATATGCCCTAGAGGCAACAATAAAATGGTTATTATTGTATTTCCTTGTTCATGACAATTGTCTATTGTTCATGCTACAATTGTATTAACCAGAAACCGTAATGCATGTGTGAATACATAGACCACAATATGTCCCGAGTGAGCCTATTGTTGGCTAGCTCGTTGATCAATAGATGGTCATGGTTTCATGACCATGGACATTGGATGTTGTTGATAAGGGGATCACATCATTAGGAGAATGATGTGATGGACAAGACCCAATCCTAAGCATAGCACAAGATCGTGTAGTTCGTCTGCTAAAGCTTTTCTAATGTCAACTATCGTTTCCGTAGACCATGAGATTGTGCAACTTCCGGATACTATAGGAATACTTTGGGTGTGCCAAACGTCACAACGTAACTGCGTGGCTATAAAGGTACACTACGGGTATCCCCAAAAGTATCTGTTGGGTAGGCACGAATCGAGACTGGGATCTGTCACTCCGTGTGACGGAGAGGTATCTTTGGGCCCACTCGGTAAGACATCATCATAATGAGCTCAATGTGACTAAGAGTTAGCCATGGGATGATGTGTTACGGAATGAGTAAAGAGACTTGCCGGTAATGACATTGAATAAGGTATAGGGATACCGACGATCAAATCTCGGGCAAGTATCATACCGGTAGACAAAGGGAATTGTATACGGGATTGATTGAATCCCGGACATTGTGGTTCATCTGATGAGATCATCATGGAGCATGTGGGAGCCAACATGGGTATCCAGATCCCGCTGTTAGTTATTGACCGGAGAAGGTCTCGTCATGTCTTTATGCCTCCCGAACCCGTAGGGTCTACACACTTAAGGTTCGATGACACTAGGGCTATAGGGATATAGTGTACGTGGTTACCGAAGGTTTTTTGGAGTCCCAGATGAGATCCCGAACGTCACGTGGAGCTCCAGAATGGTCCGGAGGTAAAGATTCATATATAGGAAGTGAGGTTTTGGTAACCGGATGTGTTTTGGGCATCACCGATAGCATACCGGGACCACCGGAAGGGTTTCGGGGGTCCACCAAGTGGGGCCACCAGCACCAGAGGGCTGCATGGGCCGCAAGTGGGAGGGAACCAACCCCTAGGTGGGCTGGTGTGCCCCCCACAAGGGCCCAAGGTGCAGCATTAGAGGAGAGGGGGGAAACCCTAGCCCAGATGGGCCTAAGGCCCACCTAGGGCGCCGCCCCTCCCCTCTCCCTCTCTGGCCACCGACCAGATGGCCATCTAGGGCTGCCGCACCACCCTAGGGTGAGAATCCTAGGGGCTATGCACCCTCCTCCCCTCTTCCTATATATAGTGGGGGTTTTGGGGGATGCCAACACACAAGTTTCTACCTCTCTCGGCGCAGCCCTACCCCTCCTCGTCCTCGTCCTTTGTAGTGCTTTGCGAAGCCCTGCCAGAGTACCACGCAGCTCCACCATCACCACACTGTCGTGCTCCTGGAGCTCTCCTTCAACCTCTCCTTCCTCCTTGCTGGATCAAGGCGTAGGAGACATTATCGGGCTGCACGTGTGTTGAACGCGGAGGCGCCATTGTTCGACGCTTAGATCGGGTTCCACTACAATATGAATCGCTGCGAGTACGACTCCACCAACCGTGTTCTAGTAACGCTTCCACTGCAATCTTCAAAGGTATGAAGATGCACTCTCCCCTTACTCGTTGTTGGTTTCTCCATAGATGGATCTTGGAGATCATTGGAATTTTTTTGATTTACTCCTATGTCTCCCATCAAGCTCGGCACTGATTAAACAACCTCCCCAAAAACTCCATTGGATGCTGGGAAGACCTGGAAGATGCATTACGCTCTAACTTCTAGGGAACCTATGTCTGTCCGCCAGACTCTTCCGATCTCGGCTGTTCTGGAATTGGTTCTTGACTAAGAAGAACCAAATCATCGATTGTCCAGATGCTAAGGCCATAGCCTCCTTCCGGCACAATATTCGGGAGGAATGGTTGGCCCACCAGCTAGGCCAGGACAAGCCTTAGACTATGTCCGCCCTTACCTCCCTCATGACCTGCTTTTGCGCAGGCAAGGATAACTGGCTAGCAAGACACAATCACAATTCTGAAGATCCCAGGGCACCTGAGGCTCGGGATGGAACGTCAAAGCCAAAGCGCAATAAGAATAAGTGCCGACACAATAGTAGTGATGCCGATGACATGACTATTAATGCTGGATTCCACAACTCCCGACCCGGGAGACGGAAGAAGCCCCCTAAAGGCAATCATGACGGACCCACTCAACTCAAGAAGATCATGGAAAGGCCCTGCCAAATCCATGGGACTTTGTAAAAGCATGCTAACCACACACACCGCAACTGCTGGGTGTTTAAACAGGCTGGCAAGATACCACCCGAAGACCAAGGCAAAAGCTCTCGCAACGAGGGCGAAGACGAGCCTCGGGGTCCAATTGGTGGCGGACAGAAGAAATTCCCTCCCGAAGTCAAAACGGTGAACATGATATATGCCACCCACATACCAAGAAGGAGAGTAAGCACGCCCTCCGGGACGTCTACGCGGTGGAACCCATAGTCCCGAAGTACAAGCCATGGTGGGCATACCCGATCACCTTTGATTGGCATGATCATCCGACCAGTATCCGTCATGGGGGTTCGATGGCCCTCGTCCTAGATCCCATTATAGATGGATATTACCTCACAAAAGTCCTAACGAACGGAGGAAGTAGCCTCATCCTGATTTACTCAGACATGGTGAAAAAGATGGGCATAGATCTGTCAAGGATTAAACCCAGCAGCACTACCTTCAAAGGAGTGATACCAGGTGTTGACACCCGATGCATGGGCTCTGTAACTCTGGAAGTTGTGTTTGGCTCACCCGACAACTTTTGCACCAAAGATTTGATCTGCGACATTGTGCCCTTGTGCAGCGGTTGTCACGCGCTACTTGGGTAGACAGTGTTCGCTCGTTTCAACGTGGTTACACACTACGCATACCTCAAGCTCAAAATGTCGGGCCCCAAGGGGTTCATTACTATCAGCGGCAATATAGAGCGCTCCCTTAGAACTGAGGAACATGCGTTGGCCCTAATGGCCGAATTCAGTTACAAAGAAGATGGGCACGTTCCAACATCCACCATAAAGGCACATAAGGCTGGGAAGCGAGTTCGGCTTGAGACCGAAAACTCATATCCTTCCTCTTTCCATATATAGGGACTCGCCCCCCACCGCACAACTTTGGGACCAGCAAAGTATGTGCCGAGAAGGCACAACTTCGCACTTAAGATTCCATGGGATGTGGTGGGGAAATAAAGATGAGTGTTCGGCTGGCCCGACCTACTACCATCAATATGTCTTTGGACAACATGCATGCACTCCTAAAAGAGCCTGCCCACGGCGTAAAGCTCACCTACAATGTCGCGGCCCATAAATATTTTGTTAGAAAGATCCGCCCGCCGAACACTAACACCCATCAAGGTGCATCTAAGAGTAGGAGTTAACTAGCAAGGGGGCATATCGAGGACTTTAGGTTACCAATTGAAGACCCCTGGTACAACAACTCCTATATGATTTTGTTTCTTATTTTCTTTTGCATACCTGTAAACAGTTGCTTCAGCAATCCGGGTTATAAGAGTTGTTGAGCAAATGCAAAATTTCATGGCGCGAGTTCGCCTCATTTGTCCTGTTTTGGAACATATTTTTTCTCCTTTCTCCCTCTTCTCGTGAACCTGTTCAGTATGACGCGAGGTAACCGGGTAATAAACCGGGGGCTCGAGTTCAAACACAAATTGAGTTATCTATCATGTGTTCGACGCCTTGGCGTTCGCTTTATATGCATCGGTTCCGAACTATATCTTTCGTCATTAAGTTGGGTTACCCGGCTCATGTGCTTGCCCCTTTACGTTCCGCTCGTTCGGCTAAAAGGGCAAAGGGACCACCCTTGCGATTGTGTTTCTAAATAGTCTGGTGAAGCAACTCAGGGGAGAAAGCCGAAAATGGTCTGTCGTAGTATGCATGATCCGATCTGTGAACGCCGAGCTAGAAGTATTATACTTCAATCCTTGTAAGCGGTTATTCCATGTTTTATGAGGAACTTGCCCTTTGTGTAGATATTGTGATGCCTGCTTAGGCCATGGTTCGTCCAAACATCACAACACTCTGGTGGCTAATTGTACGCTTCCCGCTGTCCGTTTCGTGCCCCTCCGGCTAAGTGAAAGAAATATAGCACTATAGTCTGATTGCCTAGTTTGCCGCACTCTACCGCCTTCGGTCCCCATAATACAGCTATGGGACATAGTGCATTGGCATAGACACCCCATGTAGTATCTACGTGGGGGCTAAAGCCGACGACTCGAATCTTTCAGTATTAAACAGCCACATAGGAGTTATAAAGGAATGCAAAACCATATAAGAGCAAATACTAATATCATTAAAAATTAACGTGAGTCTTCGGACATGTTACAAGCTAATTCAAATAATTTGTCACTCCAACACTGCGACGCTATGACCCAAGCACTTTGGGGACCCTGACTCATAAGTTGTGATCACCGAATGTACGTGCACAGTGATCCCAGAGATCAATGCTCACTAAACACATAGAAAGTAAATAACAAGAGTCTTACATCCATTACATACCGGTTTACTCAAATATGGACTTCATGGCCAAGCCTTCATATGACTGCAGCGGAAATCTTCAACGATAGCGTGAACCCATGCCATCTGCCTTAACCCTACAGGCATAGTCACTACGAAGTGTCCTAGCTCGCATATCCTTCACCAGGTCAATCTTCATCATAACCTGATCTTTCATGCCTGGTCAATAAAATAACCAGTGGCATGCCAATGAGTACTTTGAACGTACTCGCAAGCAACTCATGTTTGGAACAAGGCAATAACAATGAATGATATAGCACTAATAGGTAAGATTTGCAGAAAGCTAGTTTTGAGTGCAATGACATGATCAAGTAACTTAAGTAAGCATCCATCAATCATAGAGAGGTGTTCATAGAAGATGTCACAGTCATCATCATAAGTAGGGGGTTGGACGTCTCATGTTCAACCATCACACCAAGTCCTCAGACTTGTCTCATGTACCATCTAAACATCCCATGTTTAGTCATCATGCCAAGTCAACCGACTCGACTCAAGTATCACCCTTGTCACCACACACACACCAAGTTTGCGAAAACATATGGACATAGTCTAAGCAGCATTACCCAACTGTCCTTGACCATGGATGCGGCTATTCGAATAGTGTTACACTCTGCAGAGGTTGCACACTTTACCCACAACACTCGGGGAACTTCCGTGTCATCCACGACTCACGGCATATAACATACCCGATGTAAGCACCCGAACAATGCCTTTCCCATGGTGATACTAAACAAAGAGTTCACTCGTTGGTGCCATCCCTCATGATATACATCACACGTATCATCCATGAGGGCACGCAACGGTGTGCCGGTGCCTGTGAAGACAGCGCATGACCTTCCACTCTGGGACAACCCCGTCTCGAGAGTGACCTCTTCACTCTCGCCACTAGTAATGCGGGCTCCTTTCTAGCACCAACCATAGTAATCAACAAAGCCCCTTGCCATATAGGGGTAGAGTGGTTTTACATGTAAGGTTGGGATGGTCGACAAATCTTAAATCTAATACGTTTTCAAAAACACACCCTCAACTTGTTCCGGCACACCATTTCTTTCTCAAGTGGTCACCCATCTCATCATCATCTCCCTGGGGCATTAGTGGCAGCCGACAGGGGTTTCGGAAAGTCTTTGAAATCATCTCTTTCTTTCCATCACTAGGCATAATCCCGATCCCACATGTGTAGCATCTACTAGCATCCTATGTACACCCACCTGCATAACTCTCATAAGGTGGTAGGGTAATGCACGATGCAAGTGTCAATGGTAAAAGTGTCGGAAGCAACCCACCGAAGTGGTCACTACTCCACATGATCAAGTATAATGAAAGTACAGTGCTATATGGCATGCAACGAAAATGGTTTCTTAATATGGTCAAAGGGCTGCTTGCCTGGCTTATCAAAGTCTTTGAGGTCTTTGTTGGGGAACGTTGCATGGGAAACAAAAATTTTCCTACGCACACGCAAACGTATCCATGGTGATGAGCATATACGAGAGGGAGAGTGGATCTACGTACCCTTGTAGATCACTAAGCGGGAAGCGTTAAGAAACGCGGTTGGTGTAGTCGAACATCTTCTCGATCCAAATCGCCGAGCGTCCCGCGATCTCATCACGATCCATCCCACGATCCAATCACGATCCGTCCCGTGAACTCATCACGATCCGTCCCGCGATCTCATCACGATCCGTCTCACGATCTTGATCACGATCTGTCCCGCGAACTCATCACGATCCGTTCCGCGATCTCATCACGAACCGTCTCGCAATCTCGATCACGGTCCTTCTGATCTAGCGCCGAACGGACGGCACCTCCGCATTCAGCACACGTGCAGCTTGATTTCGATCTCCACCGTCTTGATCCAGCAAGAGGAGGTGGAGAGGAGTGAGAGTTCACCGGCAGCGTGACGGCGCTCCGGTGATGGTGGTGGAGTGATTCCGGCAGGGCTTCGCCTAAGCGCTGCGGAAAACCGATCTAGAGGAGAAACTGTGCACCGGTGAAATGGGTAGCACGTGGCCGGAAATTCTGTCCAAAAACCACCCAATCCACTAGTATATATAGGAGGAGAGGAGAGGCAGCAAAGGCCTTTGGGTCGGCCGAAATAGGAGGTGGGAAGCACGGTTGGCACGACGAGCCGCATCCCCGTAGGTGTCGCACGACCACCGAGAAGGGATGCAGGGGCGAGGGCACTGATGATGTAGAGGTGGGATGCCGGCGAGGAAGGGCGCGGTGCCATGGCCACTAGAAGGAGGGAGAGGAGCATGAGGGACCCTCTGTGGTGAGGTGGGGTCACTTGAGTAGCTAGAGGCGAGGGAGAGCGAGAGGGGATTCAAATTTTCTGGCCGAAGCCGCCAGAGTTGCTTCGTTCACAAATGAAGATGGGGGCGAGGGAGGACGAGAGGATGGTCTAGGAGGGATCTAGGAGGGAGTGAGAGATCGAGGGGATAAGTGGGGGTCTCAGGGAAGGGTCTAAGCGGGGGGCCGACATAGGGAGAGCTCGGGTGCACCTCGGATGTCCTCGGGCCGAGCTCGCGCATGCTTGGGCTTCCTTGGCTGCATTCGGACATCGGTGAGAGGCGTGGTAGGACGAGAGGGAACCCTTGGAGCGCGTGGACAGCTCCCAACAACCGGATGCGAGGCATAGGACAAGAACCGTTATTGCATGCCAATGCCGTAGTCACCACGCCAACACATGTCCAAGATGCTCTTTTGGTCGGCCGGCTATGTCTAGTGAGTGAGGCACACATGCAGTAGGGCACTGGTGAGATTGTGGCCCATATGGAGCTGGTTAGGAGGTGTTTTCACAGGGGATAAGTTTGCAGTAGCAAACTAGAGACCCATCTAAGGTGTTTTTACTATAGGGCATTGAGGAAAAATCTTTGTCTAGTGTGCCTAGCCATGAAAATACTATACACCCACCAATTTTCAGATCATGGAGATGATAGGGCAAGTTACTTGTAGTACAAAGTTACATTCATTGCCATAAACTATATTCAGAAGGTTTGCTCATATTTCCCACATGAGCATGCCATATTTGGGTATGCCAAGGTGCATTAGTATGCAAATTAGGTTATGGAAAAGTTTGGGGTCATTAGCATGATCGGAAGGGAGGGAGAGGTGTTGTTATGGTAAAAAGAGAGGGAGTCAGAGAGAGTTACCCCCCCCCCAAATAATTGACTAGAGGCCATGGCAAAGCTACTTGAGGTATAAGAGGATTATAATATACTATGGTAAAAAGTTGGGGGCAAGGGGAATCTTTTTGGGCCCACTTAGCTTGTCCACAAGTTTATGGCTGAAGGTGTTTGTGTTGTGATTGGGCTAGGCAGGGGAATCCTATGGTCTTGAGATTTACCAGGGTTAAATGGTAAGTCCATTTGGTCCCGATCACAAGTTTTGAGCTCATTTGAGAAAATTGGCAATACAAATGTTGTAAACCCTAGAAATGGGCAGAAATAGAGTTTTACAGATATGGTCATACTAAGCCATTCTCCTTAATGCACCACTTTGTGTGGTGTCATTATTTGGATATTAGAGCATGCCCAAAAAGTTTGGGACCAGTAAGAGGAACTTCACAATGTAAAGTTGATCAAATTTGGCTTTGGACAGGAATGGTTTTAGGATATTTTCGTGAGCCAAAACGATTGGGATAGAGATGAAACTTGGCAATATGAACACATATATCATATGTGACATGCTAGAATTTTCCTGGATTTATCTAAGAATATTTCTTATACAAATATTCCAAATGCTTGAGACAGGCAGAAATGGTTTTGAAGGGTTTTGTCCAATACTTTGAACATGACCATGCCTTGAAACTCTTATATATGGACTATATATGTCCATTGAGCTTTCATAAATTTCCCCAAATATTTTTAAAGCATTTAAATAATTTTTCCCTATAAAAGACCATTTATGGCCTTCAGAAAAAGACTTTAAATAAAATAGTAAAATAATATTTAAAAATAATATTTGATGGTTTTGGGAAGTCTTATATATATTAGGTTCCAAATAAATCATTTGCGGAAAAAGGATCCACCGAATTTGAGGACTTGTAGTGCAAATCTCAAATCAGGGGGTTTTGAAAACCTAATTTGAATAAATGCTTTTAGCAAAATTCATATTCTGTAAAAATAATAATTAAGTCCTATTCACATGGCATGATCATTGGACAAGAGTGGGGATAAAGTAAAGGAGTTTTGAGAGTAGGACGGATTTTATGAATATTGAACAGAAGAAAGGAAACAAGCAATCAACAATCAAGTCAAGCATCACAAGCATAGAAAAAGTTTTAATTGGCCCTTGAGTCATGTTAACTTAGTCATGAGAGGCAAAACACATGGAGTGATAGACCTACCCCCATACAAGAATCTCATCCCCGAGATTCCTAGGCTAGGTGTAGGAGAGATGCGAAAACTCATAGGTGAGGAAGTCTTCACGTTCCATGTTGCTTCTGCTCTGGGGTGGTTTCCCTTCTGGATCTTGAAGTGTTTGATGATATGTCTTCGAGTGCACCGCTGACTTGGTCTAAGGGTGAACGGGGCTTCATAGAATGCTAGGCTCGCCTAATGGTCAAGGGTTTGCTGAACGAGGTTCTCGCAAGGCCTGGCTGAGTGTGTATACCAAAGTCGGAATACCCGGCCAAGTAGTGTTTCTGTGTGCTGGTCGTGGGACTACTCACGTTGGTTAGTGACATCTAGATGTCTCGCGTTAGAATAGAAGGGTTGAGTCTCGGTGTAGCTTCTTGTTGACGGGGAAGTCCTTATCTTCCTTAAAGCGGGTGGTCTTCAACAGTAGGTGGTATCCATCCTTGAGAGTGCTGAGGTGCATCCTCGGGGGCTTCTCGTCGAGATCTTTTGCGTGAGTAAGTTGCCTAAGTAGATTCTTCATTCTTCTTTGGTCGTTTGTCTTCATCATCATGGACGCACGTTGCTGGAGGGTCTCCGAGTGTTTGATCTATTGGTCACTCCGCGGCAAGGTCTATGCTGGTTCTCGTCCCTAAGTCTGAGCTTAGAGACTAGCTATCAAAACGGGTTCTACTATATGGGAAGGCTCTGAGGGGGGTCCTAGATGAGATGGCTACCCAAAAGTATAGAGTAGCCATCCAATCCCCAGGGTCTGAGGCTTGGCAAGAGGGGTGAACTATCTTTGACATGGGGTTTACCATGACCGGGTCAGGTTCATGTCCCTGATTGAACCAAAAAGAGGCTAGCAATGAGGTCATGATAGTCGTTCTACTCCGTTCTAGGCATCTGGAGGGAGCGGTGATGTCATGCTCAACATACCCCATTAAGGTGGTGGAGTAAGAGGTTTTATCAGCTCCTTGGTTCCCCCTTAGTCAGGAACTGATGGATGACCAATCACGACGAGGGGTTCTTCAATGCTCTTGTTATGCAAGGGCTTCATCATGCTTGGACGTCGGTGCTTGATAGACTCTAGTTGATGTAGCTGGCAGAGGTGTGGTGGTTGACTTCTTTTGCTTCTTCTTCATTGTTGTTGTGGTTTCGCAATCGCAGTAGTCCTTCATCTTGCTTGCGCAGGAAGTCTTCTCCTGTAGGGAGGGTGCTTCACAAAGTCCAACTCCTTGAAGGTGTAACCTTTTATGCTCGAGAGGCATGGAAATTGGTGTTCCTGGGGCTGGTCCAAAGAGGACTAAGGTGTTCCTCCTCTTATTGGGTAAATAAGTATGTCATCTCGGAGGACAACAATCTATTTCCCAAAGTATCACATAGACACGTCGCTCATGGGATATGTGAGAGGAGCGGGCATTCGTCCCGGATGGTCACTAGTATCTTGGGTTTGTGGTCCAACCTAATAGAGGTCTTAGTGGCCACCTTCCTTATGGAAATGGTGGGTGGTGGTCATGATGGGGTATCGACCATGGTCTTGACTTAGAGCCAGAACCTATGGTCTTATCCGACCATGGCATGGTTTGGTAAAGTTTCGGGGTTTCAAGGAGCTTGGATGTGAGTGAACGTCTACCATCTTATCGTCGAGCACAGTCCTTAGATGCCAAAAGTACATCCTAGTACTCCTAACAAAATCACCCTATATCCTTGAAGGTATCATCTCGTATAAGTTAACTCCACATGCTAATCATATCTCCAAGGTTTGAGGGAAGGGCTATGCTGAAAATCTCATATGCATCCTATAGATAACTCACATATATCCCTATATAAAAATCCTCGGGATAATTTACAAGCCGCTAAGCTTGATCAAGACATTACGAATCCAAGTGACCGGCTGACCCATCCAAGGTCTAAGGTACTGCATTGCTATGCTAAGGAAACTCATAATAAACCAATCCAAGATCTTGTTTCCTTCCTACGAATCCAATTATCGTCGCAAGGACTATTGTCATGAACTTCCAATCTGATGGACCACTACACTCCAAGGTCGAGCTTATATAGATCCTTAAATTATCGCTATCATCATCTGATTCCTTCTAGTTAACATCCACCAAGAGACATGGTATCATGATCAAGATCATTGCAATAAATCTTATTTACTCAGAACCATGTGTTTTAGTTGATCTCGAGCGCCTACTATAATCACCTATTTAAATCCAAGGCTTACATCTAGTGAGAGCTAGCTACTAGTGCTCCAGTCATTGTCATACCACCATTACTCCACTACCTACATTACGTGCAAGTCATTAATCCACCAAGAATTTCAACATGTGATCATATTTGTCCTACCAATCCAATTTTCTCAAGGGACAAGCAAGTTATGCTACTCTATCAATCTTGACCCACCAAGTTCGTCTACCAACATAAGGTATTGCAATCCATCCAAGGGTCTCAACTACTTCCTCAAGATATCCATTATAACCTCATCAAATCATTGTCCAAAAACCATATACTGTTAGAATGGTCCTTCCTATGGCATCAAGGTTCTAGCGGTAGCGTAAGAATGAAGGATGTTTGTTCACTACGATCACTAGCTCCTTAATGATCCCAGTGCAAGGCAAGGGTCATTGAAGCTTAATAAGCGCTCTGGCAAATCTATGTATTAAACACATGATCAGATACTTGTGCTGGGGAGCCTGTGAGGTCTAGGCTAGGCAAGGGAAGGTTTTCCAATCTTGAGGGAAAAGCATAACTCTACGGGGTTACATCTGGTTAAGTCCATTGTAGTAATAGTCTTCAGTGCTAGCTATCCGTCGTGGTGGATCCTTGGTGCATCTTATCTTGCCGGTCTTCAGTTGACGAGATTGGGGAAGAGGGAAAGTAGCATAGAGGAGCGTTCCTAAGGGGGTGGTATAGTGCAAGTGCAATCAAACAAGTGCTGAACAGACCAAACACAAACATCAAGGTAATGTAGGTGATATGGTCGCGCACTTGTTGCCTAGGGAAAAAGTGTGACGTACACCAAAGCACAAATAGGAAAAACAAGCAACACACATCATGGTTCCATTCAAACCATCATATGGACACGACTTCGCATGGGCGACACACGACCTATCCTACCCTAGGGGTCCTCAGACTTAGTAGTCGCGCTTGCTTTGTGTCTTGGACATGAATCCGCTTAGTCTTCTGGGTCTTCTTCAGGTGTAGCTATGTTTCCGGTTGTTGTTCATCAAAACGATCCTGGTCGCACCTGAAGACTCCTTGACGACTTCGGGTCTGTTGAGTTGACGACGAAGGTGAATCTTCACAGCAGTTGTTGACAGGATATTCTCTTGTCTTCGTAGTCGTACCAATGACGTCTAGTCTTTTGAGACGTCGAGGGTTCCAGGTAGGCAACCTTCTATCGAGTGTCATTAGCAAGGCATGGTACAGTTGTATCCTACCGGTCATGTTGATAATATCATCACCGAGAGCTGGGCATGAAGAGAACCGTTTTTCCTGCTCACTATAGTGAGGTGGACCAATTGGCGAGGTTCTCATCCACCGGTGGTTGCTGACAGAACAATGAAAAGTACAGGGTTGCTCCACTGGTGATGCATATCATGACATTGCATGTCTTGTGCACTGGCCATCGAAGGCCAAGGTGGAATCATCCTGGGGCTATGTCGAGGGTGTTACTATCATCTAGGTCTTGACATCCTCATTCTTTGAGAAGGTATCTTCTGTTGGTAGCTCCTTTTTTCGAGTGTTGCCAACTTGGGTCCAAGATATGTCGGAAATCATTTGGCAAGGTGGCTTCCTTCCAGGTTACCGACGAGGAGTACAAGGAATCCCGTGGTCAGGGGCACGAGGGTAGTAGCAACCATTTCCAAAGTTTTGAAAAGTAGACGAGGAGAGCCAAAATTAAAAATGGTGGAAGTGCTAGCCACAATCCTTCAATTTATTTGAAAGCGTAGAAGAGCTAAGAAATATTGTAGCCTTTGCAAGTGTTTTGAAGGGTTTGGGTAAAAAATTTCCTATCTAGCATCCATGCTAACTAAGGGCTTCCTACAGTCAGGATGGCTCTGATACTAGCTCTATGGGGACCACAACTCATAAGTCGTGATCACCGAATGTATGTGCACAGTGATCCTAGAGATCAATGCTCACTGAACACACATAAACTGAATAACAAGAGTCTTACATCCATTACATACCGGTTTACTCAAATATGGCCTTCATGGCAAGCCTTCGTATGACTGCAGAGAAAATCTTCAATGATAGCGTGAACCCATGCCATCTACCTTAACCCTACATGCATTCTAGCTGGGAAGCGTCCTAGCTCGCATGTCCATCACCAGGGCAATCTTCATCATAACCCGATCTTTCATGCCTAGACAATAAAATAAATAGTGGCAAGCCAATGAGTACTTTGAATGTACTTGCAAGCAACCCATGTTTGGAACAAGGCAATAACAATGAATGATATAGCACTAATAGGTAAGATTTTCAGAAAGCTAGTTTTGAGTGCAATGACATGATCAAGTAACTTAAGTAAGCATGCATCAACCATAGACAGGTGTTCAAAGAACACGTCACAGTCATCATCATAAGTACGGGGTTGGACGTCTCATGTTCAACCATCACACCAAGTCCTCAGACTTGTCTCATGTACCGTCTGAACATCCCATGTTCAGTCATCATGCCAAGTCAACCGCCTCTACTCAAGTATCACCCTTGTCACCACACACACACCAAGTTTGCGAAAACATCTGGACATAATCTAAGCAACACCGCCCAACTGTCCGTGACCATGGACACGGCTATTCGAATAGTTTTACACTCTGCAGAGGTTGCACACTTTACGCACAAGACTCGTGGAACTTCCGTGTCATCCACGACTCGTGGCATATAACATACCCGAGGTAAGCACCCGAACGATGCCTTTCCCATGGTGATACTAAACTAAGAGTCCACACATTGGTCCCATCCCTCATGATATACATCACACGTATCATCCATGAGGGCACACAAACGGTATGCCCGGTGCCTATAAAGACAGCACATGACCTTCCACTCTGGGATGACCCCGTCTCGAGAGTGATCTCTTCACTCTCGACACTAGTAATGTGGGCTCCTTGCTATCACCAACCATAGTAATCAACAAAGCCTCTTCCCATATAGGGGTAGAGTGGTTTTACATGTTAGGTTGGGACGGTCGACAAATCTTAAATCTAATCCATTTTCGAAAACACACCCTCAACTTGTTCCGGCACATCACTTCTTTCTCAAGTGGTCACCCATCTCATCATCATCTCCTTGGGGCATTAGTGGCACCCGACGGGGCTTTCAAAAAAGTCTTTGAAATCATCTCTTTCTTTCCATCACTATGCATAATCCGATCCCACTTGTGTACCATCTACTAGCATCCTATCTACACCCACCCGCATAATCCTCATAAGGTGGTAAGGTCATTCACAATGCAAGTGTCAACGGTAAAAGTGTCGGAAGCAACCCACCGAAGTGTTCACTACTCCACATGATCAAGTATAATGAAAGTAAAGTGATATATGGCATGCAATGAAAATGGTTTATTAATATGGTCAAAGGGCTGCTTGCCTGGCTTATCAAAGTCTTCGAGGTCTTCACCCGCTTCTCGCCCACTCCGAGCATTTCATCTACTTCGTCAACTATCGTCGGAAACAACCGCAATAAGCAACACAACAAGCAAAAGAATAAAAATGCTCTATAATTAGGAGTTTTCATTTTTTCTTAGACACCTTGGGTCACAAGAAAAATAACCAAGTAGGTTTTGGTGGATGTAGGTCAAGGGGGAGTTTTGACTGGCGAGAATGATGGAAATGATGATCCTTTAAGATGTCAACAGAAAACATTTTTATAAAAATAAGCGGAGGTACTCATAAAATAGGGCATGATTTTAGAAACATGAGGAAAGTGGTTTCACTGGATTTGGAGTTGGGATGATTTTCTTATGAATTTCCTAAGAGGAAATAAATGCAAAAAGGGAGCATTTATTAGTTCAAGCAGAATAGGGGCATGGGAAAAATGTTAACCATGCCTAGCTAAATAGGGATGATATTTAGGAAATCTGGGATTTTAAATCACTCCATTTGGAGTTGATATGAGAGCTCTATCTATTTTACAAGTGGGGCATTTCATAGTTCAAATTGAAATTTGAATTTGAACCCTACAGAAAATTTGTGGGAAAATGTGTGAATCACTTTTCTAGATAGCTCATGATTTTAGGAATCTGTAGAAACTTGAATCATCAATTTTGGAGCTAAAATGAACTTATTTTGAAATTTATAATACTCTGGAAAAAAACAAGGGGCTAAAGAATTTACCCAAAAACGAATGGGCTAAAACGCGCACTGAGCGCTAGAAAGATACTAGGCCGTCCCAGTAGCCTCAGCCGCGCGTGGGCCGGTAATGCCGATGGTTTATTCTCGGGAATACGCCTTCCTGCTGCAGAGATGGCTCCTGGCTGAGCCCGGTTCCACTTAAAGGGGCAGGCCCACCCATCAACCTCGTCGACCGGCTGCCGGGTGGGGCCCGCCAGCAGGCTCATCCCCCACCTCCCGCTCGACCGGGGGAAGAGGCATGGAAGGCAGGGCCGATGCGCGCCGACGAGCGTCAAGGTGGCTCCGGGCACCTCCGGCGGCATTCCGGCCACCGGCGCGACGAGCCGCATCCCCCTGGGTGTCGCACGACCACCGAGGAGGGACGCCGGGGCGAGGGCACGACCGACACAGGGGCGGGCTGCCAGCGAGGAAGGGCACGACGCCATGGCCACTGGAAGGAGAGAGCGGAGCACGGGGGACCCTTTGTGGTGAGGTGGGGTCACCGGAGTAGCTGGAGGCGAGGGAGAGCGAGAGGGGATTCGAATTTTCTGGTCGAAGCCGCCGGAGTCGCTTTTAGTCACGAACAAAGATGGAGGGCGAGGGAGGACGAGAGGATGGTCCAGGAGTGGTCTAGGAGGGAGTGAGATCTCGAGGAGATAAGCGGGGGGCTCAGGGAAGGGTCTAAGCAGGGGGGCGACAAAGGGAGACCTCATGTGCGCCTCGGATTCCCTCGGGCACCGAGCTCGCGCATGCCTGGGCTCCCTTGGCTGCATCCGGACGTCGGGGAGAGGCGTGGGAGGACGAGAGGGAAGCCTTGGCGCGTGTGGATAGCTCCCAGCAACTGGACGAGAGGCATAGGACAAGAACCAGCGATAGAGCACCGTTATTGCATGCCAATGCCATAGTCACCAGGCCAACACATGTCCAAGATGCTCTTTTGGTCGGCCAACCATGTCTAGTGAGTGAGGCACACATGTAGTAGGGCACTGGTGAGATTAGGGCCCATATGGAGCAGGTTAGGATGGGTTTTCATAGGGGATAAATTTGCAGCAGCAAATTGGAGACCCATGTAAGGTTTTTTTACTATAGGGCATAAAGGAAAAATATTTGTCTAGTGTTCATAGCCATGAAAGGACTACACACCCACCAATTTTCAGATCATGGAGATGAGAGGGCAAGGTACTTGTAGTACAAAGTTACATTCATTGCCATAAACTAGATTCAGAAGGTTTGCTCATATTTCCCACATGAGCATGCCATATTTGGGTATGCCAAGGTGCATTAGTCTGCAAATTAGGTTGTGGAAAAGTTTGGGGTCATTAACATGATCAGAAGGGAGGAAGATGTGCTATTATGGTAAAAAGAGAGGGAGTAAGAGATAGTTACCCCCCCCCCCCCAAATAATTTACAAGAGGCCATGGCAAAGCTACTAGAGGTAGAAGAGGATTATAATATACTGTGGTAAAAAGTTGGGGGCAAGGGGAATCTTTTTGGGCCCACGTAGCTTGTGCACAAGTTTATGGCTGAAGGTGTTTGTGCTATGATTGGGCTAGGCAGGGGAATCCTATGACCTTGAGATTTACCAGGGTTAAATGGTAAGTGCATTTGGTCCTGATCACAAGTTTTGAGCTCATTTGAGAAAAGTTGGCAATACAAATGTTGTAAATCCTAGAAATGAGCAGAAATATATTTCTATCGATATGGTCATGATAAGCCATTCTCCTTAATGCACCACTTTGTTTGGTGTCATTACTTGGATATTAGAGCATGCCCAAAAAGTTTGGGACCAATAAGAGGAACTTCACAATCTAAAGCTCTGGACAGGAATGGTTTTAGGATATTTTGGTGAGCCTAAACAATTGGGATAGAGATGAAACTTGGCAATATGAACACATATATCATATGTGAAATGCTAGAATTTTCCTGGATTTATTTGAGAATATTTCTTATAGAAATATTCCAAATGCTTGAGATAGGCAGAAATGGTTTTGAAGGGTTTTGTCCAATACTTTGAACATGACCATGCCTTGAAACTCTTATTTATGGACAATATATGTCCACTGAGCTTTCATAAATTGTCCCAAATATTTTTAAAGCATTTAAAAAAATTCCCTATAAAAGAGCATTTCTAGCCTTAAGAAAAAGCCTTTAAATAAAATAGGAAAACAATCTTCAAAAATAATATTTGATGGTTTTGGGAAGTGTTATATATATTAGGTTCCAAATAAAGCATTTGGGGAAAAAGGATCCACCCAATTTGAGGACTTGTAGTGCAAATCTCAAATCAGGGGGTTTTGAAAACCTAATTTGAATAAATGCTTTTAGCCAAAATAATATTTTGTAAAAATAATAATATTTAAGTCCTATTCACATGGCATGATCATTGGACAAGAGTGGGGATAAAGGAAAAGAGTTTTGAGAGTAGGAGGGATTTTATGAATATAGAGCACAAGAAAGCAAACAAGCAATCAACAATCAAGTCAAGCATCACAAGCACAAAAAATGTTTTAATTGGCCCTAAATTTTGAGTCACGTTAACTTAGTCATGAGAGGCAAAACACAAGGTGTGACGAGCACTCTCCATCACTCCATCGAAGTATAGCTCAGGGCGTCGGTGCTTCTTCCTAGGTGGCGGTGGGTCGATGGCGACCTTTATTGGATTTAGCTCTGGGCAGTGCACTTTGGCCTTGGCAATGGCCATTCGGACTCCTTCGATGGAGAGGGAACGCTTGAAGGTGTCGAGGCGGGGCATAGCAACAATCAGTCTTTGCACCAGGCCGAAGTAGCTGCCTGGTAGCGGCTCACTGGGCCATAAGCGGATGCAAAGGTCCTTCATGGCCGATTCCGCCACTTGGTGCAACTCCATCAGCTGTTTCAACTACTCCACCAAAAGGGGAGGACGCTCGGGGTCTCTGAACTGTTCCCAAAACATCCAAGCTTCATCTTCCTATCCCCGCGAGGCGAACAGCTGATTGGCGTCCGCCACGTTCTTCTGGAGATCGGCAGACGCGCCTAAGGATCGCCACACCCGGGTAAGAAATTCGAATCTGCTATCCCCCAATACGCACTTTAGTGAGTACGGCTTACCGTGTGCTATTTCCTTGGCTTGGCGCACTTGTTCCTCGTAAAACCGTATATCCATGCGCTCCTTTTGGAGACGTTTTTCATGGTGGATAGTTCGGTCGAGATTGCTTTGTTCTTCGGCTCCAAAGCCTCACATCTCTCACTCGCATCCTTGAGCTCCTACTAGACCTCTGCCACGCGAGCTTCATGCTTGCCACTAGTGGCCCGCATCGCGGAAAGGGCGATAGTCGTTTCCTTAGCAGCCGCCCTCTCAGCGGCCGTCTCGTCCTTCGCGTGCTGGAGCTCGGCCTTGAGCCTCTCCACCTCATTCGTTGAAAGTATTCGGACTAAAAAACTCAGATGAAGGCATTCGGATTCTGTTTCAACATACCTTGAGCCTCGACGAGCCTTCGATTAAGGGCGTTAACTTAGTTTTTGGAGCGCTTCAGCTTCCGATTTAGCTCTTCTAGTTCGGCGCCATCTATGGCCGCCATCAATGACGAAGCTTGCATTACACACACAATTAATACATTACATGAGCTCTCAATTCCCTAATTGTAGACAATTCAATCATATGTTAGGTTATTCTAACATGATGGACACTTAAAGTGCTTCCAGGGTGGTATCGGATTTAGATGTGACACCTACGTGAGCTTTTTCACCTCACCTAGGTCTCGGGGCTGCCATGTATACAATGCGAATAAATAAAAATCTTTGTAAATATCGGGTGACTTACTTGAAAGCCCGCAAGGAGACCTTTGAAGGCCTCCTTCAGTCCGTTGTCAACGGTCTGGACACTTTGTATTACCGCACCCTTATGGGTGCGGTGATCCTCGGGGATGGAGGCGCTCGATAGAGCCTCCTCCATGGTTGACCACCTGTTGGTCGGTGGTACAGGGGATGATTGGATTTCCTGATAACCCACCGGGGATTGGACCGGTGCCTCCAAAGGCATAGTGCGCTCCGGAGAGGTTCTCGGAGGGGACTAAGCGTCCGCTCGTTCGGCCCCCTCGGTGTCCGGGCAGGGTGGTGCCCCAGATGTTCAGTGGCCGAAGCGTTAGCCCCGACCATGATACGATCTCCTTCGCCCCCTATGTCTGCCTCCATTAGAGTAGGCTGGGATAACACCTCCATGGCATCCTTCGTGGCGCCTGGAGTGGTGGGGTGTGAGGCATCCCCGCTCTTCGCCAGTTCGGCGGGCGGGGTCTCCCCGTCCAACATCACCTCGATGGGGATAACGCGTGGGGGGCTGCAAGGCAAATAACCTGCATGTTAGCAAACTATAAATCTACTCATAATGAATAGATTGGGTCTTTGGATCCTAACCTTTGGGTGGGCTTGACCCTCAGGCTCCTTCGTGGAACCTCCCCGGGGTCTTCGGACGCGGAGCTCGAGTCCGAGCTGTCTTCGCATAGAACCACCCGCATATATTGAACCCTCTTCAGGGCAGGAGAAGCAACTTGCCCCGGGGCGTCTGATGACGCCGCTCTCTTCCTAGCATGGGGGAATTGGCTCCCCCTCGCCCTCGACCTTGGCCCCCTCCTCCTCCTGATTGGGGGAGGTGGGGGTATCTTCGGATGCGGCATCAGGCTAGTCCCTGATGCGAAGGTCAGCCTAGCTTGGTTTCTTCTTCTTCTCTTTATTCATGGGAGCCTCATAAGGCTTCACCACGAGAATCTTAGCTAACAGCCCGGTCCTCTCGTCTTTGGGCTGAGGAGGCGGACTATTTATGTTGACAGCTTTCTTTAGCCATCTCTGCTCGAATAGGTCGGATAAGATGTTATAGGAATTGCCTGTGTAATGAAGCCGACATGCAGACGCTTGTCCTCCTCCTCGGATGGCCAGCTCATTATCGGGCTTGGCGGCATGCAGACGCTTGTCCTCCTCCTCGGATGGCCAGCTCTTCATTGATTTGAAGAGTGCCTTCCACAACTTCTCCCGCGTAGTGCGGAAGAGATTCTGGACTATGGGCTCAGCTTTGAGTTCTCGATCCCAGAGAGGTTGTCCCGATGCTGGCAGGGGAGGATGCGTCTTCGGAGCATCACCTAGACCGCATCGGCCATCTTGGTGCCCTCCTCGACCAAGGAGCGGATACGCTTCTACAGACCGGTCACCTCCTTGCCCGAACCCCAGACGAGGCCCTTTTCGAGCCATGGCGCCAGTCTGGTGAGGGACCGGATCTGAATGTGGTGGTGGGGAGCTGGCCCTCTTCTTGTGGTTCGATGACGTAGAACC
Source organism: Hordeum marinum (assembly GCA_022496015.1). Classification (NCBI taxonomy): domain Eukaryota; kingdom Viridiplantae; phylum Streptophyta; class Magnoliopsida; order Poales; family Poaceae; genus Hordeum; species Hordeum marinum. Next base: position 266,991,950 of record CM039673.1, read on the forward strand.
ACTTTGTTTTCCATCCCTTGATGGTGTCAATGAAGGTGCCTGATGGCCACCCGGCGTGGGTGATCTTGACGATGGCTGCCCCACCACAGTCTGTGTGCTTGCCTCCGACGCACTTAGGCTTGATGTTGAAGACCTGCAGCTAGAGACCGAAGTGCGGCTCGATGCGCAGGAATGCCTCGCAAACGAGGATGAATGCCAAGATATGCATGATGGAGTTCGGCGGGAGGTCATGGAAGTCGAGGCCGTACAAGAATATCAGTCCCCTCATGAAGGGTTGGAGTGGGAAGCTCAACCCCCTAATGAAGTGGGGGATGAACATCACCCTCTCGTCAGGCTTTGGGGTGGGGATCACTTGGCCCTCCTCCGCTGTCTGGTGAGGGATGTTGGCGGGGAGGTAGCCGGCCTTCTTGAGGTCGAGTATGTCCTGGGTTGTGTTCGTGGAAGCTTCCCACTGGCCGTTAGAGCCTGCCGTTGCTGATCTCCAAGGTCGGGGTAGACAGACCTAGATCTAGGCTCTAGAGGTGCAAGGGAATGGGAGGCGGAGAAGTCGAATGAAGCCTTTGGGGTTTTCCATCTCTTTTTATGGGGCCTATCGATGTGGACTCCCCTCGCTGTGCCATGAATCCCTCCACTTCCTGAGATGCATGAGCCGTTGTGGGCGCGTTATTAAGTATATCCCATATAAAATGGGACACGGTCGGTATATTGTTAGATCGTGATGACTAAAACGGCCTCGAACCGCGAATCGAGTCTATGCAACCAGCCTAGCGGTCATGGGGGGTCGTTGCCTTTCGTGAGAAAGGTCGTCAGAGGTCTGCTGTCTATACCCTGACATTTGGGCTTCGAAGCCGGTCAATTTATAGTATTTGGGCATGCCACTATGCGGGAGACTACTTGTCATCGGAGGCCAAACTATGATTCGGCAGGAAGGAACTCACCTCGCAAGCCGAAGACTCTATTCGCGAAGTAGTCGGAGCTGACGACCCTTGGCGTTGGAGGAAAGTTTGGGGGCTACTGAGGTAGTCCTGGATTAGGGGGTCCCCGGATAGCCGACCTATTTTTATGGGCCGGAGTATGAGGACTACTTACCGAAGACCGGAAGATCTGAAGGCCCAGTCTCCAAGATGGAAGCTTCGGGAAGCACGACTTGCGCTGCACGTCTGATGTAGTAATTAGACATGTTTATCTCTTCGGCATGTAACCGACCATGTGTAAACCCTAGGCATCCTCAGGTTCTATATAAGCCAGAGGGTTTTAGGGTATAGGGACAAAACAACTCATCTAGGGTTAGCTATATGATCTTGAGGTAGATCAACTCTGTAAACCCCTTACATTATCAATACAACCAAGCAGGACGTAGGGTATTACCTCGATAGGAGGTCCCGCACCTGGGTAAACTCATGTCCCCTTTGTGTCATGTTATCGTCTATCCTAATCTCACAGTTCGGGACCCCCTACCCGAGACCCGCCAGTTTTGACACAGACATTTGGGTGAAGTACTCAAGAGCATATTAAACCGCATAGTTCCTTGTAATCAAGTTGTGTCGAGCCCATGGGACTGTGGGTATCCTGGCCCGTCTGCCTATGGCCCAAGGTGCGGCACGTGTCGCGGGCCCGGTTGTTGGGCCTTTGGGACTGGGGGTACACAGGCCCGTCTGCTTGCGTTCCAAGATAAAGGGATTGCCTTAATCGATGGCACTACTGGAATCAGGAGATTTGCCATCTGCTAGCTCTTTGCTGTCTGCTAGCAGATGGCAAAGATAGACTTTGCTGTCAACTGCCAAAAAACAGACGACAAAGAGGTGACTGATGGCAAAGAGTATCTTTGCCATCAGTCACCTCTTTGCCGTCAGCCAGCTAACGCTAAAGACATCAAAGGCGGACCAAAAAGAGCATGGGCAGGCCCAACTGACCGTTGGTAAAATGTCGCTCTTTATCCTATGCCTTTGATGTCTTTGTCGTCGGGTGGCGGACGGCAAAGAAAATGCGCCCTAACGATCATCGACGGCTGCCCCCCTATTTCCCCTTATCGCGCTGTCATCTTGTCTCTCTCTTCCCGCGTCACTTATCTCCCCCAACCCCGGCCGAAACCCATCGTGATCCCCCTCCGCCCCATGCCCCCTCCTCCACCACCATGCACCCCCTCCTCCACCACCACCCACCTCCTCCCTGCACCACCTCTACTCTCCCCCACCCCGAAACCCACCGGAGCCCCGTCACTGGAGCGAGCCCCCTCCCCCCTGCGACCCAGTTCTCCACCACCGCCCACCTCCTACCCAAACCCCCTCCTCCACCACCTCCCCCTCCTCCGCGCACCCCTCCTACAGCACCGCCCCTCCTCCCCGCACCACCTCTTCCCTGACCCCCCTCCTCCACCATCGCGGACCCCTCCTCCACCACCGCCCACCCCCTCCCCACAACCCCTCCTCCACCAGCTCCCCCTCCTCCCCGCGCCCCCTCCTCCCAGCAACCTGCTCCCTCTTGATCTGCTGGTCCAGCCTCCCAGCACCGTCCCCGTCGCCCAGAAGTCCCCCTACGGTGAGTCCCCTGTCTTTTCCCTTTTTTGTTTAATTAGGTACTGTTAATTAGCTACTTTTAATTATATTATAGTTAGATTAGTTGTTAATTAGGTACTGTTAATTAGGTTAGTTAGTTGTTAGTTAATATGAAAAAAAGAGTAAGTAGAGGAATTATAGAAGAATAAAGAAGAAGAAGAAGTAGTAGAAGAGGTCAAGAAAAGAAGAAGAAGAAGAAGAAGAAGAAGAAAATGAGGAGAAGAGGAGAAGAAGAAGAGGAGGAAAAAGAAAAAGAAGGAAGAACAAGAAGAAGAGGAAGAAGAAGAAGAAGAAGAAGAAAAATGAAAATAAGGAAGAAGAAGAAGAAGAAGAAGAGCAACAAGAATAAGAAGAACAAGAACAAGAAGAAGAAAAGGAAGAAGAGGAAAATAAGAAGAGTAAGAAGAACAAAACGACACCCTGACGTCCCGACACGACACCCCGACATGACAGCCCCACAAGCTGACACGACACTGCGCGCAGCTATTAATACCCCCCCTCCCCGATGCCATTAACCCCCGAATCTCGACACCTATTTGGCCTCCAGCTGACCAAAAAGGTGCTCTTCATCCTTTGAGAGGCCGCCGGGGTCATAGTTGTGTAAATTATGTGTTATTAGGTCATGTATTTTCCGATTTTGTTATAACAAAAATCATATTTGTGTTGATCGAGTTTCATTTCAATGTGCAGTTGTTTCGTCGCTGCGAGGGTCTGGTGTTCGATGACCTCCCGTGCGTTGGACATGCTCCCCTGCTGCGTTCGTGGGTGAGAACAAATGACATCTCCTCCTCCCACTTAATTATTTGCTCTATTCCGGTCTTCATGTCGATGAAACTTGCTAGCTATAGGTGTCTTCAATCATCACTATGTGTGACCGGTATGCGTCTCCCGTTCGAAAGGGTTACATCTACAAGTATGCATGCATTTGCATATTTATAACCGTGATTCTTTCGAATTGTCAACGTTATCCATGGACAGCCCGAGTATGTGTAGATTGGGTTCGTTTTCCCATATGCTCTGCTCCGATCCGATGCAGAATTTCGTCAGTGCCTCCATGTTGTTCTTCGGGTACACATCCTCTCTGCTCATTGCCGGGACATGTATCAGGAGAACAACGGGAAAACGAGCAGAGCATGGGAAAACGAGCTCAATCTACACATACTCGGGTGGGATTAGGACCTATCTATACCTATTAGCGTGTAGGTTGCATGGACATAATAAAACTGACAAACTTGATTACTGAATGAATATAGATGATGAATTATATATATATCTTGTGTGTTTAGTAGGTAGGCAAGATGAGTGATCGTGCTTGGATGTACACTGGTCACCCAAGTCAGAAAGACATGACCAATGAATGGTTAACAAAAACCAGGGGGTTTTGAGAGTCGCATTTGCAAATGGCCAGCAAAAACACATGTTGCCCCTGTCCCAAATGCGACAACATTAAAAGGCGGACACAATTTGAAATGGGTAAACACCCGCAGAAGTGCGGTTTTATGCCTAATTATACAGTGTGGACTTTTCATGGTGAGTCTGACCAACGTGCCAGAGCTGAGGTGGTTCGGCGTCGCATGACGAGCATTGTACCGGGATCGAAGACATGGTGCAAGACTTTGATGATGCTCGGGATTCAGACGTTGAGATGGAGGAATCTGCAAAGGCCTTCTATGAAATGTTCGAGTCTTCAAAACTTCCTCTCCACGAGCACACTGAGCTTTGCCAGTTGGATGACATCACACAAGTAATGGATCTGAAGGCTCAATTCAACCTAGGCAGAGAATGCTACGACGCGATGACGACGATATTTGGACGCTTTCTACCCAAAGGACATGTACTGCCTGCAAACCTGTACCAGTCAAACAAAATCCTCTGTATACTTAAGATGCCCTATGAGAAGATACATGCCTGTGAGAATGGATGTGCCTTATTGAGTATGCGGCCTTGAACTATTTCCCCATTTGCAATTCTTCCAGGTATATTGTGGTAGACAATGGTATGGGTGAGAAGATTCAGTCCAAAATCCCCATTAATGTTCTTCGGTATTTCCCAATCGTACTAAGACTTCAACGTGTTTTCATGGTTAAAGAGACGACCAGATAGATGACATGGCACAAATTGGGCAAAAGAACCGAACTATATGCGGATGGGAACAAGATGTTGGTACACACTTCAGATGCTTTTGCATGAAAGCACTTCGATGCATTACATAAGGATAAATCGGCAGATCCAAGGCATCCTCGAGTTGCCATCAGCACGGATGGGTTTAATGTGTATGGTACGATGGCAGCACAATACAGTTGTTGGCCTGTATTTGTCATTCCAATCAATGTCCCCCCGGAAAGAATATGAAAAGAAAGAATATTTTCCTGACGTTGATAATTCCAGGGCCCAAATATCCGGGGAAGAATATGAATGTGTACATGCAGACGCTTAAGGATGAATTGCAAGAAGCCTGTGATAATGGGATCAAGACATACAACGCCACTACCAAAAAGAACTTCAAAATGCATGTGTGGTACATGTACTTGATGCATGACTATCCGGCGTATGTGCTATTCGTTCGTTGGTGTGTTTATGGAAGGTTCCCGTGCCCCACATGCAAGGCAGCTCTTCAGTTTCGTTGGCTGTAGGCGGGTTGCAAGTTTTCTTGCTTCGACATGCATAGACAGTTCCTGGATCCTGACCATAAGGTCAGAAAAGACAAGAAGAATTTCATCAAAGGTAGAGTTGTCAAAAACACTGCACCACCTGTGTTGACAGGCCAACAGACCCTTGATCAGTTAAACGCTCTCGAGCCTCATCGTTTGCGTCGAGGGTATTTCAAAGGGTATAATACGGAACACCCTTGGACTCACAATTCATGCTTATGGGATTTGCCTTACTTCAAAGACCTCATTTGCCCACACAACATTGACATGATGCAGACTAAAAAGAATATGGCAAGGCCATTTTTGGTACATTGTTCAGCATAGAGGGGAAGTCAAAGGATAATCCTAAGGCTAGAATCGACCAGGAGGCTCTATGTGATAGACCGTTACAAAACTTGCGACAACGGAATGGAAAGCAAAGCATAGTGAAGCCAAAGGCATGGTTGAATCTTGGAAGGCCGGCTATGAGGGAAATGCTATTGTGGGTGAAAATGTGGTTGATGTTCCCCGATGGGTATGCTGCGAATCTAAAGAGGGGAGCGAGTCCTGAAAAATTGAAAATATTTGGTCTCAAGAGTCATAATTGGCACATATGGCTTGAGCGGGTAATGCTGGTGATGGTGTGTGGCTTTATCCCTGGGATGAATGGCTAGTACAAGCATAGCTGAGCTATTTCTTCCGTTCTCTTTGTGCGAAAGAACTGTCGCCTGGCGTCCTAGATGAACTATAAGAGTTGGCGCCGGAGTTAATCTTTAAATTAGAAAGGATATTTCCACCGATCTTCTTTAATCCAATGCAGCATTTGATTTTGCATCTCCCAATCGAGGCAAGATTGGGGGGTAGTTCAAAATCGATGGTGCTTCTCAACTGAGAGGATGCATAAGACGCTTTGAGCTAAATGCAAAAATAAACGTAGAGTTGAAGCATCGATGGCCGAGGAATTCATTACTGAGGAGGCGGCAAACTTTGTGACAACACACTACGAAGTCAAAAATCATCATTTGCATAACCCGAAGCCTCCGTACAATGATGACGAGCCTAAAAATGGTGGATCCGACCTTAGCCTATTCAAAGGGAAGCTTCCACCAGTCGGTGCTTCGAAAGGGAAATTGTTGGATGTCAAAGAATGGCGGATCATTTCATTGTATATCTTCAACAACCTAACAAAAGTGCGGTCGTACATCGAGTAAGTTCTCGGTAAATTATTGTTCGGCAACTTCTAATTCCTTTGAAATACTCTTATTCCTGGATATTTGATATAGTCGATACGTCGTCGAATTCTCGGATGGAGCAGTCATCGAAAAGGATTCCATCGAAGAGTATGAGCTTCTGGCAAAGCATGGAGGCGACTATCCCTCTTTCATCTCTTGGTTCAAACAAAGGGTTATTAATTACCATTACTAGACCATTTGATTTCTTGGTCTAATTTGCGGCTAATGAATCCATTCTGCCATATTAAACTTGTAGGCTGATGCAGAGTCTATGGACGCCGAGTTGATACAAGTCGCTAATGGTTTTGACTATAAGGTCCGTTCATTTGACAAATACGACATCAACGGGTATCTCTTTCGTACCTTTGGCAAAGATCTATCTATGCCCGACGTAAATACTACAAATTGTTGTGTCTCTACTATCAGCGAAGGAGGTACCAAGTATTATGGAAGAGTTGAAGCAATTTATGAACTTCTATTCTATGCTAAAAACCCACCGACCGTTGTAGTCTTCAGATGTTATTGGTTTTAGCCAAAGGAGACTAGAAGGACTCATGAACATATAGGTCTAGTCGAAATCAACGAAAGCACCCATTTAGATGTTCCCGATGTCTATATTACGGCTCAACAGGCGACACTAGTTTTCTATCTACCGTGGGCCTGCCAAACTGATCCAAATGTGAAAGGTTGGGATGTTGTTTATGAAGTTCCACCAAGTTTTAGACCACCTAACCTCAATGAAGAGGATTACGAACCTCACATTAACCCAGACACATATGAAGGAGAATTCTTCCAAGAAACATGTATGTCCAAAAAACATTTCAAGAACTGCTCTACTTCACCCCAGAACATTGAAGTAGACATCGATGGTGAATCCATCTTAACCCCTGAGCCGGAACAGGAAGAGACGGAAGAAGAAGAGGTTACTACTGCAGATGACCTGGCACTTCTTGACAAATTACATAATGGAGGCCTTCCACATGTTCTTCCTGATAGTGATGATGATACTGCATTTATTGATGATAGTGATGATGATGATGCATTTATTGATCATAGTGATGATCATGATGCATTTATTGATCCCAAAGTATATATAGAGATCAAGATTATTATTAGTTCATGTCAGGTATTCAAGTATTATTATATACATATAAAAAAAATTATTACTCATGTTGGTATTTATGATGATGATACACTTAAATCATATACATTTTATTACTCATGTTGGTATTTATGTTGTACTAATTTCATTTACTCTTTTTCATGGAAGGTGTTGAAAGATGGTGGGAAAGGGTCGAGAGCACTCCGAGGCACCTTCTTTTTCGGTGGGTGGTGGGATTGGTACTCCCATTCCTACCCCATCTCTCCGGAGAGCATTGCTCTCTACTCGGCATGGAGTGGCCACTTCTTCGACGATCGTGGCCCCTGTGGGAGGAGGTCGACCCCCCGCGAAGAAGAGAGCTACTAAAGGTACACGTGGGCGCGGGGGAGGTAGGGTGGTTTCCACGCCTTCCTCTCCGCCACCCCTAGCTGATTCCCCTGAGCACTAGACTACTAGGGTGGACCAGTCTCAGGTGGAGGCTACACGAACTCCGGTTCACGAGCCTCAGGTTGACGAGCCTCAGGTTGACGAGACTCGTGTCCCAGAGGCTTTGTTCTGGGAGACTCCGGAGCAAAGCAGGGATGAGGGTACATCCCAAGAGATCTGGTGGGATACCTGGCCTGATCTGGGTCAGCCGGAGCCAGGTGGCCATGCTGATAGCGACGAGGAGCTCGGTGAGGGGGCCACCGTCTACCAGCCTGGTAGTACGGGGCTCCCGCCCATGCTGACGACCCGCGAGCAAAGGTAGTTGAATCAGCCAAATGGGGAGAAGTAAGTTCATTTACTCATATTTAACCTTTTTCCTTCACGTTTTCTCAAATATCTAATGTGTTGGCTTTAATTTGTCATACTGCAGGGGTTGGATTGTTGCCAAGGGTGTCTGCAAGCCCAACAGCGTCCTTGGTGTGCTTTGCCGGCAAAACTTCCTGGGGTTTGTTACGTTGACCGGTCGGGGTCGGGAGGTAGGAATGACCTGGTTGCACTACTTGGGTGCCTCGGCCCCACCGGAGGTGGAGATCGATGGTGTTTTGTGCCATAGAATGGCCGCCATGGTGATAAGACAGTTCTGGGTAATTTCTCGTTTACACAATTAAAAATCAAGAATAGTTAGTTATTGCACTAATCAGTGTTGTCTCGTTTGCAGACCTTCTACACATGTGAGGAGGGATACGAGGAGGCCGTGGCAAAGGTTATCGAAACCGAATGCCGCCGCCAACTTCGAAACTGGCGGCACAAGGCTCGGGTGCAGGACGTTCGAGACTATTGCGCCTCGCGGTGTATTAGGAAGGGAAAGGCAAAGTGCCGCGAGTCTAAGATGGAGAAGAAGCATTACATGAAGGTAATTACATATTATTAAGTCCTTGTAGTTAGTTACCTTGATTTGATTCTTACGCGTAGCGCTCGAATTTATCTTTATTAACTTAGGTGCCCCCGAGATGGTGTGTGGATAAGATGGATTGTTGGGAGTCCTTGGTGGATCAGTGGTGCTTCGAAAAGTGGGAGGCCAGCCACAACACTGCCAAGGAGAGGCGTGGCAAAATGGTTGGTGTGCCACACCATCAAGGGAGTGTCAACTTAAATAAGTTTTGTGAGAACTTGGTATGTGATTTAATTCATGACTCATGCAATTCATTCTTAATGCTAGCTTGAGCCCTTTACTAATACTTTTTCCTCTCTCTCTCTCTTTTAGGCGCGTCACAACAAGATGGAGATGCCAGAGATGTACGACCTCTATGTGATGGAGCATACTGCCTCGTACAAGAAGGTTAAGGCATACTCTGAGTCTGACCTCCATCATCCCGAAAGCTTCACCAACATGTCCTCCCACCACAAGTTCGTGAAGTAAAGAGATCACGGGAAGGCGAGGAAAGGGGAGGACTTTAACCCGAGCCAGGGGCCTATTGATCCAGAGCTGGTGATGATACCTGGAAACGGGGGGGGATGGCTCGATTGCCAGTACAGACAGCCTTATATGTTGTCCTAGCACTCTCCAGTAGATAAAGGCATGCCAAACGAGCTCCTCTCCTGAGATAACACCTCGTCCATGGCCAGTCAAGCTTGCCATCGAGGTGAGTTTAATGGACTCAACTATCTTTCCGCATTACGTTGTGTGTGCGAACAAATATGATTACAATGCTAACAATGAGTTATCTTGCAGGCTGCTATTCTGAAAGTGAGAGAGGTAACGCAGACGCTTTAGGCAGCGTAGGATAAGGAGATGAAGGAGTTGGAGGAGAGGACGGCTGTGTTGATGGAGGCGGAGAGGGCACGAAACGATGCATCTAACAGGGCCATGTATGAGCTCTTCGTGGCAAGTTTCTTCTTCATATTTGTAAAATCTTGCATTTTAATGTTCGCTTCATTAATAACTAAAAAGTTTGACTTGTCGAAACCAAATGTACGGTTTATGTGCGAGAAGACTGGCCACGTCCCTCCGAAGATGCCAGTCATTAACATGGCGGGGACGATGAGTTTCATTTTAGTGGAGTGATCTTTTGAGTGTCATCATGCTAACGACACATTGCAGATGATGTTTGGTGCAGAATATCTCCCAAAACGCATCGCACGACCCTTCTACAGGGGAGCCTTCTAAAGGTGAAACAAGCCAGAACCATCGTGCTTCACCTTCGTGCTGACGAGAATGGTATGTTTTTCTAGTGTTTTGCTTAACAACCAGATAATGATGGTTACTTACCTTACCTTAGCTCCAGAATGACATATTTACCCAAGTTAGCTCTAGAATGACATATATTTAGCTTAGTTTCCTCCTAAATGACATAATAAGCTTAGGTCGCTCCAAACTTGCATAATAAGCTTAGTTAGCTCCAAAATGACCAATGTTACCCAAGTTAGCTATAAAATGACATATAATTAGCTTAGTTAGCTCCAAAATGGCATAATAAGCTTAGATACCTCCAAAATGACATATTTTACCAAAGTTAGCTATTAAATGACCTACAATTAGCTTAGTTAGCTCCAAAATGGCATAATAAGCATACTTAGCTCCTAAATGACCTCTTTTTTACCTAAGTTGGCTCTAAAATGACATATATTTAGCTTATTTTCCTCCTAAATGACATAGTCAGCTAAATTAGCTCCAAAATGGCCTATTTTATAAAAAATATCCTATACTTCGCTTAGTTAGCCCCAAAACGGTATAATAAGCTTCGCTAGCTCCAAAATGACCTATTTTTACCATAGTTAACTATTAAATGACCTATAATTAGCTTAGTTAGCTTCAAAATGGCATAATAAGCATAGATAGCTCCTACATGACCTATTTTTACCCAAGCTAGCTCTAAAATGACATATATTTAGCTTAGTTTCATCCTAAATGGCATAGTTAGCTGAATTAGCTCCTAAATGGCCTTATTTTATCAAATATGTCCTGTACTTAGCTTAGTTCTCCCCTAAATGACCTAATAAGCTTACCTAGCTCCAAAATGGCCTATTTTACCTAGCTTAGCTATTAAATGACCTATACTTAGCTTACTTAGCTCCAAAATGGCATAATAAGCATATTAGCTCCTAAGTGACCTATTTTTACCTAAGTTAGCTCTAAAATGACATAGAGTTAGCTTAGTTTCTTCCTAAATGACGTAGTAAACAAAATTAGCTCCAAAATGGCCTATTTTATCGAAAATGGCATGTACTTCGCTTAGTTAGCTCCAAAATGGTATAATAAGCTTAGCTAGCTCCAAAATTATCTATTAAAGGACCTATAATTAGCTTAGTTAGCTTCAAAATAGCATAATAACCATAGTTAGCTCCTAAATGACCTATTTGTTTTAACCTAAGTTAGCTCCAAAATGGCATATATTTAGCTTAGTTTCCTCCTAAATGACATAGTATGCTAAATTAGTTCCTAAATAGCTTATTTTTATCAAAAATGTCCTATACTTAGCTTAGTTAGCTCCAAAATGTCATAATAAGCTTACCTAGCTCCAAAATGGCCTATTTTACCTACCTTAGCTTTTAAATGACCTATACTTTGCTTACTTAGCTCCAAAATGGCATAATAAGCATAGTTAGGTCCGAAGTGACCTATTTTTACCTAAGTTAGCTCTAAAATGACATATAGTTAGCTTAGTTTCCTCCTAAATGACGCAGTAAGCTAAATTAGCTCCAAAATGGCCTAATTTATCAAAAATGACCTATAGTTCCCTTAGTTAGCTCCAAAATGGCATAATAAAATTAGCTAGATCCAAAATTATCTATTAAAGGACCTATAATTAGCTTAGTTAGCTTCAAAATAGCATAATAACCATAGTTAGATCCTAAATGACCTATTTGTTTTAACCTAAGTTAGCTCCAAAATGACATATATTTAGCTTAGTTTCCTCCTAAATGACATAGTACGCTAAATTAGTTCCTAAATAGCCTATTTTTATCAAAAATGTCCTATACTTAGCTTAGTTAGCTCCAAAATGTCATAATAAGCTTACCTAGCTCCAAAATGGCCTATTTTACCTACCTTAGCTTTTAAATGACCTATACTTTGCTTACTTAGCTCCAAAATGGCATAATAAGCATAGTTAGGTCCGAAGTGACCTATTTTTACCTAAGTTAGCTCTAAAATGACATATAGTTAGCTTAGTTTCCTCCTAAATGACGTAGTCAGCTAAATTAGCTCCAAAATGGCCTATTTTATCAAAAATGACCTATACTTCACTTAGTTAGCTCCAAAATGGCATAATAAGATTAGCTCGCTCCAAAATCACTTATTTTACCAAAGTGAGCTATTAAATGGCCTATAATTAGCTTAGTTAGCTTCAAAATGGCATAATAAGCATAGTTAGCTCCTAAATGACCTATTTTTACCTAAGTTAGCTCTAAAATGGCATATATTTAGCTTAGTTTCCTCCTAAATGACATAGTAAGCTGAATTAGCTCCTAAATGGCATATTTTATCAAAAATGTCCTATATTTAGCTTTGTTCTCTTCAAAATGACATAATAAGCTTACCTAGCTCTAAAATGGCCTATTTTACCTAGCATAGCTATTAAATGACCTATACTTAGCTTAGTTAGCTCCAAAATGGCACAATAAGCATAGTTAGCTCCTAAATTACCTATTTTTACCTTCTCTTCTTCATCTAGTCTTCTTCTTCTAATTTTGGAGCTTCCCATTTTGTAAATTACATTCAGTTCACGGAAGTTTGCATTGATCGAGTGCTTGGGTTACTTGTATTTTTTTATTTTGTATCAATGAACAATGTGACACTAGCTACATATGTATATAAAACTATGTATGTATGGATGAAACTATTGTAATGGTTGGGTACGGATGTAACTTTCATAATATGTATGTATGGATGGATGAAACTTATATGAATATGGTTATCAGTATGGCAACATATTTATTTCTATGAAATATATATATATATATATATATATGTATCATATTGATGTGAAAATTGCTATGAAAATTGTTTTAATAAAAAATAAAACAAAAAGGAAAATGGCCTTACTCTTTGTCGTCGGTGGGCTGACGGCAAAGGGGGGCCTGGGCAGACGCTGAAGGGGGCATCACAAGGGGCAAATGGCCTTACTCTTTGTCGTTAGCCCACCGATGGCAAAGGGGGCACAAGGCCGACGACAAAGGGGACCCCAAGGCCGACGGCAAAGGGGGTCCCCAGGCTGATGACAAAGGGGGACCCCAGGGGCAAAGGGCCTTACCATTTGCCGTCAGCCCACCGACGGCAAAGGGGGCACAAGGCCGACGGCAAAGGGGGTGGACGGCAAAGAACTGACGTTAACACTTGACGGTCGTAGCCCCTGGGTCTGCTGTCCAAGCTCTTTGTCGTCCGCTCCCGCACGGATAAGAGTCTTTGCCGTCCGTGGCCCTGAGGCGGGCAACAAAGGACCGCTTTACCGGTTTTTTCTTTGGCAGAATTTTTGTCGTCTGTTGACCGACGGCAAAGGTCTTTGCCATCCAGAGTCTTGCCCTTTGCCATCATCCATGGCAGACGACAAATTCCCTGATTCCTTTAGTGTGGTAGGGTCCTCGTGAGGGCCCACGCCTCGCGAGATGCGAGGCAAGATCATCATCAGGGACCACATGAGGTCTCTCCGTGGGGCTTCCCTCGACGGCCTGAGGAGGCGGGTGCGTCTGGGTTGGTTTGGAAGGGCCTTACAACCCTATGCCCACACATGGGTGATGCGTGCCATGCTAAGCGGTGCCATGAGTCGTGCCAGCAAGCGCAGACAGAGAGGCTTTCCTCTTTGATGATAGACAAGCACTGCGAGGTCGTGGGTTCCCAAAGCAACCCCTAAAGGTTGCCCATCCAGTGCAAGAGGATCAAGACCAAGGGCGCGACAGGACGGAGGTCACCCTCGACCATAGTGACTTGTCACAGTGAGGAGCTTTAGCACGCGAAGACCACCTTTTTTCAGGATAAGCAGCAATCTTGTCCCACCTCAAAGAGTAAAATTCTCAAAGCCACCATATTTGTGGCTAGGATACTCCAAAACTACCGCTTTTGCCAAAAATGACAAATGAGCACCACTTCTGCATCAAGTGAGTAACAAATCATTCTAAATCAGACTTGAGCTATGACTAGCAGCAAAACTGATAGGTGGGACCCATCTATTCTGGCTGATGTGATAAAAACTAGTCCTAATCGGTGTTTGACTTGCTGAGGTGGCCAGGGCCCTACTTGTAAGCCACACCCCTTATCTCCTATCTCCTCTCCTCCCCCTCGCATATTTCTCTCCCTCACCATCGGCCCTCTGCGGCTAGACGGACCCGTCGACGACCGTAGTCCAGCATGAGGTCACGGCCCGTCCTGCCCCCGACCGAGGCAGAAGCCACCATCATTGTTGCCGGCCGCGGTCGAGCCTATGGCTGTGTCCTGTCCTGCCCATGCCGAGGCAGAGGCCGACATTTCCATTTCCGACCGTGGTTGAGCCTGAGACCACTGCTCGTCCTTCTACCGGAAAAGGCAGATGTGACGGGAGGTGTCGGTATTATTCGACAGGAGACAGGTTGGACATCAGCGACGTTGACCTGCTGGTAGCTGGGGAAGATCAATTCTTCCACGTATGAATGTATGTGTTGTAGATGGCTCTACCGATGGGCTCTTGCCTCGTCCTCGACCTCCCCCGCGTCCCTAAGCTCTGGATCTGGTTGTTCCCCGTGTTGCCAGGTTAGAAGTCGCCGGTAGTGGTGACGTAGTCTCCAATGATGGACACCGCGGGCACGAGCATGGCCATGGCGTTTCATGACTGCGCGCGCAGCCAGTGCCTCCCGGTGGGTGCCGCAAGCATGGGCTCGGCCATGGTTCTCAAGTACGGCGTGGCTAGGGCCTTCCGACGAGTGCTGCAAGGACGAGCATGGCAAGGGCTCGGTCGAGCGACGCCGGCGGCATGTAGTGCGTCGGCGTTCTTTTCCATGTGCAGAGGAAGAAAAGGAAGGGGGGGAATAAAATCTATGGCTAACAGGTGGGACCCTGTCCACCTCAGCAAGTCAACACACTGACTAGGACTAGTCTTTGCCATATCGGCCCAACAGACAGCCCCACCCCACAGTTCCGCTATCAGACGTGGCTCAATTTCAAATTAGTGCATTTTGTTATGGTGATCTTTTGTGATTTTTGGCAAAAACGGGGTTTTTGAAGTATCCTAGCCACAAAGGTGGTGCTTTTGAGCCATTTAGTCCCCTTCAAACTAGCCATTGTGGCAACCCTTCCCGCCTTTTAATTTTCAGGGAAGAGGACCGGGCCGATGTAAGAGAGGGAACTAACCATCGTAGAAGGGGGGCTCTTTGGTTGGCAAGAGCACGTCGTGTAGTCATCTTCTCCCCAACCAATCCAGACAAGCAGAAGTAGGGTCTTACACCGCGAGGTGGCCCGAACCTGGGTAAACTGTTTGTTCCTTGTTCGTCTTCCTTAGCGTGAGCTAGCGTAGAGTCGTCATAAAGTTGTCAAGTAGAGTAGGGAAGGAGAGCGGGTGCACCCCAGCATACGAACCTTCTTGGGACTGGGGTGCCCCGATTCCAACATTTGGCGAGCCAGGTAGGGGTGCACTGCCGCTTCTAACTCCGTTTTGGTTCCAGCTTCACCGACCCCATGGCCGCCACTCACTACATGTGCACCGATCGTAGGGTGGCCCGAGTCGTTCAGACCGCGCCCGTTGGCCGAGGGGGTTGCCGCCACTCCACCGGTCCCGAGCCGTCGCGACCACCGACCCTGCTGCCCGCCAGTAGCAGGACTCCTTTGCGCACCATTCTATGCAGAGGGAGGGCCGCACCGCCATGGCTTCCTCCACCCACGCCCGTCTTGAGCAGGTGAATGTGCAGGCGGTGCTGCTCATGGCCCGCGAGTTGCTTTGCTACCCGCCCCACGGACGCTGGCTACAACGCGTGGTTGGTCCACATCACTAAGCTCGTCACCGCCGCCGAGAGGCTCCCATGCCCTCTCGCTCGCTCCGCCCTCCACCGTGTCACGCAGGGAACGTGGCTCATGGGGCGCCTCCACCCCCTCCCCTGCACGGTGATCCGGTCAACTCCATGCATGACGCATGCCCGCACGACCAGCCTCATGAAGTGCCCCCACTAGCGCGGGACGAGGTCAGCCGGATCATCCGCCACGTGCCAGCCGACACACATGGGGTCCTCAAGCAGCAGCGCCAGCGTTAGGATCGGGTCGTCAAGGATGTGGATGCGGCCGGTCGCCAGAACCAGGCCGCCCTCGCGCACGGCGGTCCTTCAAGCTCCATCGGCTGCCAGGCCTTCACTCGCGAGCTGCGGAGGGTGGTTTGGCCTGCCAAGCTCAAGCCTGAACTGCCACAACGCTACAACGGCTCCCTCGAACCATGGAGTTTGTCCATCTTTACGTGTTGAGTGTTGAGGCAGTGGGCGGCGACTTCAAGGTCATGGCGAACGGCTCACGATGGCCCTCAAGGACGGCAGATGGTCCTGGCTCCTGAACCTGCCCGAGAACTTGGTCTCTTCTTGGATCAACCTCTGTGAGATGTTCGTCGCCAATTTAAGGGCATGCACGACTGGCCCCTCTCCATCAACGACGTGCGATGCGTGGAGCAGCATTCTCGGGAGACCCTATGCAAGTACATCTAGCGGTTAAGCTAGGTGTGCAACAAGATCCCATGCGCTATGGATGAAGTTGTCATCATGGCATTCTCCAATGGTGTCAAGGACCTCAAGATGTGTGAGAAGCTTGACATAAATGAGAACCCGAGCTCGTCCTTGGATCTGTTCAACATCGCTGACAAATGCGCCAAAGCTGAGGAGGGCCGCATGCTCATCCACGATGACCCCGACACTGCACCAGACGACGACAAGGCCAAGGGCAAGGAGGTCAAGCGAAAGGGCCCCACCGTACTCGCGACGGAGCCTGAGTAGAAGCGCGGTCACGACCATGGCATGCCTGAGAAGGACTGCCGCCCGTTCTGCATCTACCATGATGTTCGCACCCACAACACTGAAGACTGCCAGGAACTAAAGATCCTCCGAGACGAGCGCATTGTCTGGCGCCTAGAACCCAACGACCGTGGTGCTGGCCGTGGAGGTGGTGGCGACCGCGGTGGAGACCCTCGCTAGGGCTGGCGTGAGTAGCCTCGGGACGACGGTTCGTGCGACCAACCCTGTGAGCTATGCCCTCGGGACAACACCGCGCTCCCACCATTGCCACCGCCACCGAGGAGGAATGACAACAACCAGCGTGATGAGGGCTCCAGGTGCTATCAAGAGCCTTGCGTGGTGGCCTGAGTCCTTGGCGAAGCCCATGCCCCTTCATCGAACAGCTGGTTCAAGCAATTTGCTCGTGAGGTGAACGCCGCTCTCCCGAGGACAGAGGCCATGAAGCCCCTCAAGTGGTCCTAGTATGCCATCTCTTTTGTCGCTAGGGATAGCCTGAAGTCCACGGTTGTCGCAGGCACGCTTCCTATGATGTGCACCCCTGCCATCAACAATGTCTTGGTCACCAAGACTCTCATCGACGGAGGTGCAGGCCTCAACGTGATCTCTGTGGAGTCATTCGAGACACTCTAGGTGCCCTATGACTAGCTGATGCCGACCAAGCGATTCTCCGGGGTGACCAATAGCTCCACCACTCTGCTGGGGAAGATCTGCCTCCCGGTCACCTTCGATACGCGCGACAACTACCACACTGAGATCATTGACTTTGACGTGGCGCACAATGGCCTCCCATACAATGCAATTTCGGGCTACCCCGTGCTTGCCAAGTTCATGGCGGCAACGCACCACGGCTACAATGTCCTCAAGATCCAGGGCTACAGCGGTGTCATCACCATTGCCTGTGACGAGAAGGACGCGGTGTGCTCCCTCGAGCGCTCCTACAAGGCTGCCACGACGGAGCATTCTGATGACGCGGGGGATGCTAGTCCTTGTGAGGCGCCCCCAAGAAAGAAGCGACACAAGCCCCGTGCCCGCTATCGGCATCGGCATCTTCTCGGCATAGGAAGGCTCGCTCGGCGCCTCCCTCAGGCTAGGCTCGGGAGCTTCCACCCGGAAAGCGACTGACTTGGCCGGCATGACAAGGGAGGTTCTCGGGAACCACTTGGAGGCGTGCCTCGATGCGTGCTCTACGATCAAGGAGTGTGGTGCTAGACGGGTCACGAGAGTTTGTCGACCAAGGGACCGGCAAGCTGCGGGAGAAGCGTCGCCCGAAATGCCTCGACATCCAACCTGTTGCCCCCAGGAGGAGCGGCAAGGTGCACATATGCCTCGACATCGCGGGCTTAATAGGGCTGAGTCCTAGGGTCTCTTATGTCCCTCGCGTGTCACCACTAACTACGTCTGCATGCCTTTTGTCCTGGTGAGTGCCAACGCCACCTTCCAAAGGCTGGCACAACTCGTGATGGCGCCTTGCCTGGCACCAGGGCTTTGCGGGCGTCCAAGGCCTTAGGAGCCAGATAGCCCTTGAGGGGCGAGCAGCCGTGGCACGCTTCGGCGGACGACTTGACGCTTCAGCAACACAACTGCCAGGTGACTTTTTGGTTTGTTCAGGTTCCGGGCGCCCTTCGGGCCATGGTATCCTCAGGCTGGCGTGGGTCCTCCCCTGTAGCATTCTTGTTTTTTGGTTGTGTAGTGAACCTTACTATTCCCTTTGGACTTTATGTTCCTTAGATGGCGCCTCGCATGGGATATTAGCTCACTAGATGAATGGATAACCCAAGCTTATGAAAATACCAAACGATTTAAAGAAAAGGTTAAAATCTGGCATGACAAAAGAATCTAAAAACGAGAATTCAAAGTTGGATAATATGTTCTTTTGTACAATTCTCGTTTCATATTTATTGCAGGAAAACTTCTCTCCAAATGGGAAGGACCATATGTTATCGAAGAGGTTTATTGCTCTGGAGCTATTAAGATTAATAATGACGAAGGTACCAACCCAAAGGTGGTCAACTGACAAAGAATTAAACATTATATCTCATGTACGCCTCTTAATGTTGAAAGCAATGTTATCCAAACCATGACACCGGAGGAACACATAAAAAAAACCTTCTCGAACACTCCAGAATCGTGAAAAAGAAGAGGTATGTGATACGGTAAGTAAACAGACTCCGAAAAATCCGCAAAAATAATTTTTATAAGTTTTGGAATATTACAAAAAGTAGGAAAATAAGAAATAAACAGGAAAGCAATCGAGGTGAGCATGATACACCAGGTCGCGCCTGCCCTTCCTGCTGGGTTGTGCCGACCTCGGGAACCTTCGTGACTCCATTTTCCTTCTGTTTGCTTGATTTCCAAGAATAAATATTCCCTATATATATCTCTGATTGTTTTGACCACCGCATCATGGAAATATTCTCTATTCTTGTTTTGTGTTGTTTTCTTGTCAGATCTAGATATCCATGGCTTCACCAAGTTCTCCCAAGGACAAGTTATTCGAGACGGTTATCATTCCATATCTGTCGGAGGTGATGAAGCACCCTCAAACCATTGAGATGCGTGAGGGGGTGCTCCACATCTGCGATGTTTAAGGGCCTAAAAGGACAGGAAGCATGGAGGCTAGGCTTTAAGTAGTGGAACAAGACATCTTCAAGTGCAATGGGATGGTGGAGCATGGACTTAGTGCCAATCACTCAATGATCACGGAATTCACCAGCGGATGGCCAGTCCATAAAGGACATCGTCTTCACCTTCAACGAGAAAATTGACTTTCAGCAAATTCAAATTTGTGATCTTGAAAATCAAGTTTTTAAATATGAAGCAAGATTTCAAGGTATGAGTTTAGCTGCCAGGTACATGACTCAGGGGATTCGTGCATCATCTTTTGACGATGAGACCTTGCCCTGGAAGCTAGAGGACAAACCTACTACTTCTTCATCACCACCTCCCTCATCATTATCACCACCAAATGAGGCTTGAGTACACGGGTATGGGCACTCCCATTTTCTTGAGCCAAGCTTGGGGGAGATGCCATGGTATCTTATCACCATCATACCTTTGCTTTTTTATTCCGATCCTTACCTTTTTCATGATTTAGTGGAATAAAATTATAGCATGAATTATTTCCGAGTTCTAGTTTCATGATCTATCTATCTATGTAATCGGGTGAGAGTTATATAATAAAGTTTAGTTTGAGCCTTTGCCTCTTTACTTTCTTGTTGCAATCATAATAAAAGAGAATAAATGAAAAAGATCATATGCTAATATTATGGTGAGTAATGACATCACATAAGGGAAAGTATAAGTGGTGAAATTTATTGGAGAGTGACAAAGATAGCATTAGTCAATTATGCAATTCATGAAAGAATTAATTAGGGAAGAGAAGATTCACATGCAAATACACTATCTTGGACATGTTTCATGATTGTGAGACCCATTAAATATTATATGCCATTTTTTTATGTTGGACAAGGAATACAATGTAATGATTTATGTTTGCTTATATTCACATAGAATTTATATTGTCATATATCTTTCAACATGTGATGCTTGCTCAATATCTTTGCTAGCCAAAAATTCCGCACTAAGTAGAGATACTACTTGTGCATCCAAAAACCCAAAACCCAAACTTATGTTTAAGATTCCACCATACGTAACTATGGATTGAATAAGATCCTTCAAGTAAGTTTTCATCTATGCACTAAGGCAATAAAAATTGCTTCTAAAAAGTGTTGGATCAATTAGTGTAAGAGAAAATTGAGCGTTGCACGAACTTGTGATGACAAAGTAATAAAAGCGTCAGACTACATAATAAAGGTTCCTATCACAAGGGGCAATACAACGAAATGTTCTTTTGCACTAAGGGATTTGGCATACAAACTAAAAAGTGCATGACAACCTCTACTTCCCTCTGCGAAGGGCCTACCTTTTACCTTTATGTATTTACTTCTATGTAACGGTCAAAGTATTCTTCTCTATCCTTTTTATTTTTCTCTTTTTGCAAGCATCATGTGGTGAGGAAAGATCTAGGCACATATATCCAGTTTGATATGAGTAAGCATGAATTATTATTGTTGACATCACCCTTGAGGTGAATATGTTGGGAGGATCAAACTATAAGCCCCTATCTTTCTATGTGTCCGGTTGAAAATTTTTGCTCATGGGTATGTTGTGAGTGTTAGCAATCATAAAAGACTAAATGATGGTTGAGTACGTGGACTTGCCAAAAGGCTTCGACACGAGACCCTTCCTGAAAATATGATGAATTGTAGTTGCAAAGTTGATTGAGAACATAGTTTGTTGGTTTCCAATAAGGTTTATTCTTTATACGTCTATGTTGTGATGAATTTTTACGTGTTCATGAGACGTTATATGATGTTGTTATGGAATAAATGTTATATGAAGAAGTTCTATGATAAAGTTTGTTGCTATTATAATAATAAGCATGATGCTACTATGTCCATATTTTGTTTTAATCGACACCTCTCTCCCAAACCATCTGGACATATTTTTTGATATCGGCTTTCGCTGGAGGACAAGCGAGGCCTAAGCTTGGGGGAGTTGATACGTCCATTTTGCATCATGATTTTTGACTATTATTTACAGTGTTTTTATGAATAATAATACTTCATGGAGCATTCATAATGCCTTTTCTGTCATAATTTGCAAGGTTTGCACACAGAGGGAAAATACCGGCAGTTATAAATCTGGACCTAA
This sequence comes from Hordeum marinum, assembly GCA_022496015.1. Classification (NCBI taxonomy): domain Eukaryota; kingdom Viridiplantae; phylum Streptophyta; class Magnoliopsida; order Poales; family Poaceae; genus Hordeum; species Hordeum marinum. The sequence continues at coordinate 267,013,560 of CM039673.1, forward strand.
AAGAGCATGTGAGAGATACCTATTCTGCACATCTTCAAATGAGCTGAAACTTCACGAGGATTTTTTATGGAACATATAAGAAATATAGTAGAAAATAACTTTCGGAGGGGGCCACCCTTGTGAGCACAAGACACCAGGGCGTGCCAGACCCCCAAGGCACGCCCTGGTGGGTTGTGGTAAGCACGGCCCACCTCCGGAGCCCATCTTCTCGTATATATGTGGTTTTGACCTAGAAAAAGTCAAGAAAGGACTTCCAGGACAGAACGCCGCCGTCTCAAGGCGGAAGTTGGGCAGGAGCACTTTTTCCCTCCGGTGGTGCGATTCCAGTGGGGGAACTTCCCTCCCGGAGGGGGAAATCGAAGCCATCGTCATCACCAACAACCCTCTGATCTTTCGGATGCCAATATTCATTGACATCTTTGACGACACCATATCCTCTCGAACCCTAGTTTATCTCTTGTGTTCAATCTTTGTACCGGAACCTCAGATTGGTACCTGTGGGTAAATAGTATTGTTAATTACCTTGTGTAGTTGATTAATATATGGTTGGTTTGGTGGAAGATCATATGTTCAGATCCTTTATGCTATTAAATACCCCCTTTATATTGAGAATGCATATTATTTTTGAGTAGTTACCTTTGTTCTTGAGGTCACGAGAGAAGTCATGTTGCGAGTAATCATGTGAATTTGATATGTGTTCGATATTTTGATGATATGTATGTTGTGATTCCCTTAGTGCTGTTATGTGAACGTCGACTACATGAAACTTCACCATCCTTGGACCTAAGGGAATGCATTGTGGAGTAGTTGTTAGATGATGGGTTGCTAGAGAGACATAAGCTTAAACCCTAGTTTATGCGCTACTTCATAAAGGGTTGATTTGATCCACATGATTAATGCTATGGTTAGATGTTATCTTAATACTTTTGTAGTAGTTGTGGTTCTTGTGAGGGGGTTAATCATAAGTGGGAGGTTTGTTCAAGTAAGAACAACACCCAAGCACCTGTCCACCAACATATCAAATTATCAAAGTAGTGAACACGAATCAAACCAACATGATGAAATTCTCGTGTACCCTCAAGAACACTTTGCTTATTATAAGAGATAGTTTTGGCCCGTCCTTTGCACAAAGGGATTGGGATACCTTGCTGCACTTTATCTATTTTTACTGTTACTTGCTCGTTACCAATTATCTTGCTATCCATCTACCTATTACCTACAATTTCAGTCCTTGTAGAAATTACCTTGCTGAAAACCGCTTGTCATTTCCTTCTGCTACTCGTTGGGTTCGACACTCTTAATTATCGAAAGGACTACGATTGACCCCATACACTTCTGTGTCATTAGCTACATTGCCGCTGCCTTGGCAGGCGGTCTGGGGGCTAGGCCATCATGGCCTTGGCACTCGGGCCCCTCGCCACGTTGGGGAGGCATTGGGTGCCGCCCTGGTGCCCGCGTGGTCATGCGCTATGCCAGGATGATGCAAACCGCCCCCTCGGACACCGAGGCCTCAGCAGATGGCTGAATCCGCCTTCAGGATGGGCGTCATGTTCGCACCGACATTTGCCCTTTTCTTCTTCTCCCCACGACTGCCAGGACACCTGCGCCGGCAGGGGCTTAGCCTGGGCAAAGAGTTTACAAGCATGCAGTGTGGAAATGGATTAAGGTACTAACTTGTCCCCAGCGGCCCACTTCCTCTTCCTCTCTGTGATGGAGGGCGTGCTATCGCTGCTCCCACGTGTCGCTTTGACATCGCCCGAGGGGCCCTCTGCGTGGCCCCCGGCGAAGTCGTCCTGGCTCCTCTCTTCCTTGGGGGCTTGGGAGGCCCCATACGGAGGCACAACCATCGATGGGGTTGCCCCCGCGCCACTGGCATGGGCCCCCGCCACCGTCATAGGGTAGGCATGGGGCCTGACCCTACTTCACCTTTTGTGGTCACGGGCTTGGGGCGAGCAGCCTAGTGTTACTCATCTACGATATCATCATCGTCCCTGAAGCTGCATAGGGACGTGTGGAGGCTGGACGACGGCACCCGGCCAGCACCCTCTTCTTCTTCTGTCGCCTTCGGGTCCCTATTGCTGCCGCCCTCGCTGGAGGACGCCACTATGATTGAGGAATTCGGGTGCGACCTAACGAGCCCCCACTCATCAAAGGCGGGCATCTCCGCGACCAGCTCCTCCATGTCAACGCAGCCGTATAGCAGTCGCGCGGCCTCTAGAAGATCCCTGCAGTGGGGGCCGAGGAAGGCCCCCAAGGCCCCATCCAAATAGTCGTGTATCAGACCGCTAATGTGAAGCCACATTGGGTCCATCATGTCGGAGAGCTCCCACACGGGGCCTGAGCGTGTCTCAAGCAGCGTGATACGTTGCCCCAGGAACTCCTTGATGACCATCGCTCCCATCACCTAGGCATCCTGGTGCGTGGCGATGCGCTACAGGATGGGCTCCGCCCTCAGGTCGGTGAGCTTCTCGTGGCTCCACCTGGGGGTCCGCACGTGCCGACCCGTAGGGGCCGTAAGGTACGGGCTGACCCGGTGCTCCGCCATGAAGAAACAACGCTGCCGGTAGCCTTCCACCTTCTTCCCGGCATCAACGAAAGAGATACACATGGAGTGCTGGTCCTAGGCAATGAACCGTAGGCTGAAGAAGTGGCGAAAGAGCGCCATCGAGTGCCTCACGCCCACGAAAGCCTCGAAATAGGAGGCGAAGATGGGCAGGAGGCGGACGGAGTAGGGCTGAAGATGCAGGGCGTCGATCTGGTAATGGGAAAGAATGGCATAGAAGAACCTGGAGAACGACGGGCCCAACCGGCGAAAATACTGTGGCAGAAGAAGGGGTAAGCGGACTGCGATAGGCCGCTCGGCGCCTTCAAGCCCGACCAGATCCTAGTCACCTGCCCCTCGTTATTTTTGCCGGCAACCAGCGGGAGCACCAGGCTCAGATCCTCTTCGTCCGAGCCGGTGGAGGGCATGAGAACCGGCCCAACGACGCCTCGGCAACTACCCGGACTGACATAAAGAAGGTGCACGGAGCGGCGCCATCATTGCTTATGTTTGCATGTCATCCTCCTCCACGCATCTTCCTCCCCCGCGCAGAATCGCAATACCGTTCGTGCTCACTTTTTTTACTTGCTACCTTGTTGTATATATTTTCACATTACAACAATCAATATCCACACTCATTAGTACACTTGTATCACCATCCCTTCGACAGACTAGTGCACCTATACAATTTGCCATTATATTGGGTGTGTTGGGGACACAAGAGATTTCTTGTATTTGATTGCAGGGTTGTTTGAGAGAGACCATCTTCATCCTACACCTCCCACAGATTGATAAACCTTAGGTCATCAACTTGATGGAAAATTGCTACTGTCCTACAGAACTATGCACTTGGAGGCCCAACACGAGTGTACAAGAATAAGGTTGTGTAGACATCAAGCTCTTTTTTGGTGCCGCTGCTGGGGAGGTGAGTGCTTGAAGGTATGTCTTTAGATCTTGCATTTAAATATTTTTGTTTCTTTTTTTCACTACTTTGGTTTTATAAAAGAAAACTACAAAAGAATGGAGTTCAGGTTGCATAAATTGTTTCGTCTCTTTAATGGTTTTCATGAAAAAGATGGTTCGGAAAATTGTCCTCAATTGGTAGAGGAAGAATTTATGAAAATAGTCGATGAGAATTCCTTGAAGCATGATACAAATATTGTTAGTATGAAATCTTAGAATATCCAAAATACTAATGATGGTTGCACTATTCCTGATAAAAATGTTTCTTACAAGCATGTCAATTTTTGTGGAGTGCATAAAGTTTGTGAAGATGTGGCTTATATGGAGGATTGATTTTGTAAGAATCATAAACATGATAGAACCAAAAAATTTCTCGAAGTGATAGACGAATTTGCTACAAAATTATGCTATATTTGTCCTATTACATGTGAACTTTGCAATAAAGTTGGTCATCTTAATTTCCAAGGCAAACTTTTTCATGATCGAATCATGACCAAATATTTTAATGACTTCATCATCCTTGAACTTTATAATAAGCTTTCTCTATTTTCGGGGAGTGAAGAATTGACACATAAAAATAGTTGGCTGAAGTATTCATTCTCACGGACGACATTGAAACAAGTGTGAAGAATATCTATATGTTTTGCATGGTTAATTGCAATGTGAATGCTTATATTGCCAACTATAGAAATATGGGAAACGCAATAGAATATAAAATGAATACTAATGAAATGGTAAATTTTTCCATTTTCCCTCCTAAAATGAAAACTTTTCCTTCGCATGATGTAGTAGGTGATGGGGAGGAGCTCCCTATTCAACCAATCTCATCAATGAGAAGCTCGAAAACATTAATTAAACCCACAAATGATGTTGTGATGAATAAGAGAAGAAGAAAGAGTAGAGGTAAAAGGGTATATCTCCCAAATATTGTTGCTCCTATTATTGTTGTGCCTCATGAAGATGAATCAAAAATAATTGTGGGAGAGGATACACTTGATTATGATTTTCTTATAATCTTCAAAATCTTTTTGGCACCAACTTGGTAAATTATGATGATAATAATTGTTATACTATTGGTGCTATTCATACAATTAATGATGAGAGTGATTATGCTTATGATATGTCAAGCCACAAGTTTAGGGATGATATGTTTGATGAGAATGACATGTTTGAGAATTTATTTGCTGCAATTAATGTTTGTCCTAATCTTGGGGATGTTATGCTTAATGAACATGATCTTTTTGGTTCCCCTACTTCGAATGATCAAATTTGTTATGATGATTGCGTGCCTCCTATTTATGATGATTGCGATATTTATGAAAGTTGGTTTGGAAGAGTGTCAACTTTAGATAATTATTATCCCACTATTTTGGAGGGTGTTGAATTTTATTATAATGATAAAAGTGGATTTGGAGAGGTCATGACTTTATTTAAAAATGATTGCACTATTTCGAAAGAGGTTTCACTTGACTATGATGAGCACAAAGTTGCCACTTATGATGATTATTGTGATGATACTTATGTTATAAAAAGTAGTGATGATTATAGTAAGAACTTTGAATATCCTTTTACTGAACATTACTCTTTTAGTGTGGGAACAATTTATAGTATTCGAGTCTCATTTGATGCTCCCACTATTATGAATGAGAAGAAATTTGCTTATGTGGGTAGTAATAAAAATTATATGCTTGTGAATCATGAAAAAGGTGTTGTATGTGATAGTTATATTGTTGAAATTCTTTCATGATTCTAATGAAAACTATTACGATGGAGGAACTTATGCTTGTAGGAATTGCAATAATATCAAGTTTCCTCTCTATGTGTTCAAAGTTTTAAAGTCATGCTTGTTTTGCCTTCCTATGCTAGTTGATTCTTTCTCCCATGAATTGTGACATCACAAAATCCCTATGCATAGTAAGTGGGTTAGACATAAATGTGCTTTTAATTTGATTCATTATGCTCTATTGCATGTTTCAACTATTATTTCTATACGAGCATCATTGAAATAATCATGCCTAGCTAAAAGGCATTAAAGAAAAACACTTGTTGGGAGATAACCCAACACATTTACTTTCCGTTTTTATATGTTCACATGATGAAGATATTGTAGTGATCATGTGTTGTGTTCTTTATTTCAATAAAGTGCCAAGTAAAGCCTTTGGGATAGTGTGGATACTTGTTTATTGGATTTTGTGCAAAAACAGAAAAAATTGTGTCCGGTATATGAATTATCTGATTTTACTTGAGCGTCAAACAATTCTCAAAATCTTACACATAGTTTCTATACAAATTCTATGTGTTTTCCTATTTTTTCAGAATTTTTGGAATCAGGGAAGTATGGTGATCATTCAGATCTTTACAGACTGTTCTGTTTTTGATAAATTCTCTTTTTCATGCATAGTATGCTTATTTCAAGTGTTTCCATTGCTTATATTTGGTGATATATATTGTGGGAATGATGGAATACTAGGTATTATGTGTTAACAATTATGAATCTTGTCTTGACAGTACCTAAGGGGATGATCTATCTTTACAACACTAATCCATCTCAGGAAGTTCTGTTAAGTTTTGTGTGATTGAAGTTTTCAAGTTTTGGGTGAGATACCGATATGAGGTGAATAAGGAGCAGCAAGTACCTAAGCTTTGGGATGCCCAAGGCACCCCAAGGTAATATAAAAGGTATACTCAAGCATCTAAGCTTTGGGATGCCCCGAAAGGCATCCCCTCTTTCGTCTCCAACATGCTCACTACATCTTACTTGGAGCTGTATTTTTTTCATCACATGATGTGTGTTTTGCTTGGAGCGTCATTATAATTTGTTGTTATCTGTTATATATTGTTTCTAATCTTGTTTTCCAATAAAAATTTCAAAGAATCGCCTCTTAGGATGTTTGCTCTGCATGCTTTGATGTGTGTTGTGTGAAATCACAAACTTCTGCTGTAGGATTTTAATTGTCATATTTTACTAGAACGTGGAAAGTTTCTTAAAATTTACATAGTATTATCATATAAATTATTTAGCATGTCCTAAATTTTCATAATTGTTTGAGTTACAGAAGTACACTGGTTTAAAAGATTGCTACTCACTGTTCTGTTTGGACAGATTGTTGTCATAGTTTTGTTATCTACTTTTCCTATAGTTTATATTGGGGATAGAAATAATAGGTAGGCCCATGAAGGGTAGAAATATCATAATACCATGGGGACGACACATAAGGTAGGCTTGGATAAATACATACGTACCATTCACTTGGACGGGTACATTCCATCCACTCGGACGACGGTCAACCACTTGGCCATGTGTCTCACTCGGATGTGCGAAGGCCAACAAGGCACACAAAGCATCATACTCATAGTGGAGGTTTCGTAGTGGGCTGACATCATGGCACCAATGCTCCACATTGTAACATAAGAGGTGAGGGGATGGAACACTCTATATAAGCCACCCCACCACATAGGTCAGGGCTAGCTCTTTCTCCCCCTAAGGGGCTCATTCTTCCCTTGGAGCTTTGGCTCTCTCTAGTCTCAACACTTAGCTTGGAGATCCGTTCTCCCCTCTCTTAAATATACCATGTAAGTCATATCCATGACAGATAAAACAAATCCTCTCGAGAGCAGAAGACGTAGGGCCGTTATCTCCACTGCGAGAGGCCCGAACTCGCTAAAACCACCGTGTCACCCATTTGCACCTTGATAGATCATGCTCCGTTATCCTATCCCTTTCTATTGTCCCACGACAGTTGGCGCCCACCGTGGCGCATGGCGTCTATCGAGACATGATGCAAATGGTTATTCCTTCAACCACCGGCTTTTTCCACCTCATGGTCATCACGCGCGGCCACGGGCGTCCTTTGCCTTATGGTCGTCATGCACAGCCACCGGCGTCCTCTGCCTCAACGTCGTCGTGCACGGCCACTAGCATCGTACTCGTCATGGTCGTCACGTGCGGCCACCGGTGTCATCCGCCTCATCATCATCACACGTGGCCACCGGCGTCATCCGCTTCATTGTTGTCACCTTCGGCTTCATCTACAATGCCTTTGTCGAACGCCCACACACGCACGGCTGCTGAAGCTTGTCCAGGTTCCTCGGGACGCAGTGCACGATGACTGGCTGACTGCGCTTCGCCTGGCTCCGTGGACCTCAAAGCGCTTCTCCAATTGGTGGGTTTCACCGATTGCCGAGCGGTGAAACGCATCCACTAGTGCTTGCGTTGGACTCGCCATTGGCTGTGCCTGCTTGCGTCTCCGGCCCCTGGGCTATGGCCAGTCGCTTGTCCACCTCATCGGCATGACTCAGCTGCTGACTGATTCCGGTCAGACAAATCGTCTGTTCTGCAGTGGAGCTCTCAAGACTACATGCTATCTCTACAACTCCCATCACATGCATTCAGTAATTTCCATGTTTTAATTTCGGATTACATGCACGGCAAGACCTACGAGACCGGCCGTTTCCACAAACACCTCTTCCATGTCGTTTAGTACGTGGGGCAACTCCTTCAAGGCCTTAGACGTGGGAAAAACTCCTTTAATGCGTCCGTTAGCCACACAATTGGTATGCCTAATTACTAGGGATTTATCACTCCATGGTTGACTGGACTCTACACCAGGTCAACCTCATCGTCTTTCGTCGGGACCCACCTCTGGCATCATCGCGCCTGGTCACCTCCGATGCATGTTGTCCGTGGTCGCAAGCATACACCCACCTACAGCGGAGGGAGCAGCACTCATGAGCTCATGAGCACTCCCAAGCCGAACCTCATCAACGCCTCCGAGCAGAGCACTCCGCATTGGCCTGCCCTGCTAGCTCGACACCGACCAGATTGCATCCCAGCCGTGGTAAACTCGGATGGGCAGGCGCACTCGTAGAAGGCTTCCACTCGAACAACACTCATTCGGCTGTGAATTTTCTAGGTTCACTTGGCGGATTCACCTCTTTACTCAACCGGCTAACATCAAGAACATCGTCATCAAAGAATACAACCGTGAACTTACGGGCCCAAGGTTCACTTCGATGCAATTTCCCAGTCGGATGATGCATGTTCGCTCAGCCATCCAACAACGTCCATTCATATCTTCATCACCTCCTTCCACAATGGACATGTCGTGGTCTACTTCCTCTCATTTCGCACACCACCGAGCAGCTGTACGCGTCTTCAGCATCCGGCCGCCCCGCGCGCCGTCGTTCTGTTGGATGCTCCGTCATCACCCGACCACCCCACGCAGCATCGCTTTGCTGGACGCTTCATCGTCACTTGGCGGCCCCGCGCGCAGTCGCTGTGCTAGACGCTCCGTCATCACTCGGCCACCTCGCGCGCCATCACTCTTCTAGACGCTCAGAAGTCACTCGGTTGCCACATGTGCCGTCACTCCGCTGGACGCTCCATCGTCACCTGGCCGCACCACGCGTCGCCACTCGGTGAGACTCGTCTTCATCACTTGGCCGTCCCGCGCGTCACCACTCGGTGAGACACATCTTCATCACCCGGCTGACCCGCGTGCCGACACTCAGTTGTGCGCGTCCTCATCGTCATCCGCCCTGCGCCCCGTTGTCCAGCCGGATGCATCTTCATCACCCGGCTGCCCCGCGTGTCGCAACTCGGTGAGATTCGTCTTCATAACCCGGACGCCCTACGTGACGCCACTTGGTGAGATACATCTTCGTCACCCGGCCACCTCGCGCATGGCCACTCGGCAAGACACATCTTCATCACCCGGCTGCCCCCCACATCACCACTCGGTGAGACTCGTCTTCGTCACCTGCCCGCTCCGCACATCGCCACTCGGTGAGAATCATGTTCATCACCCGGCCATCCCGCGTGTTGCCATTCGGTGAGACACATCTTCATCACCCGGCCTCCCCGCATGCCGTCACTCAGTTGTGCCTGTCGTCATCCCTCTTCCACCCCATGCGCCTTCATCTAGACGGACGCGTCTTCATCACCCGGCCGCCACAGGCGTCGCCACTTGGTAAGAGTCATCTTCATCACCCACCGCCCCGCACGTCACCACTTGGTGAGACACGTCTTCGTCACCCGGCCGCCTTGTGTGCCGCCACTCGGTGAGACTCGTCTTCATCACCAAGCCGCCTCACGCACTGTCACTCAGTTGTGCGCGTCGTCATTGTTTGTCCGCCCTGCGTGCCGTCGTCCAGCCGCACGCATCTTCATCACCCGGCCGCCCCGCGTGTTGCCACTTGGTGAGACTCGTCTTCATCACCTGGACGCCCCGCACGTCGCCACTCGGTGAGACACACCTACATCAATCGGCCGCTCAACGCATCGCCTCTCCATGTTGCACGTCCTCATCATAGGACCACTCCGCGCGTTGCCACTTAGTGAGGTATGTCTTCACTACTCAGGCGTTCGTGCGCCGTCAAACAGCTAAGTCATTCTTCACACGTTGCTTTGAATTAAATAGTTATTTTCGCATTATCAAGTGTCAAGTAATTCGCACATGACATTCACTCAGAGGCCATGCCACCGAGTGTACCTTCGTGCTCAATTGTTTATCTTCATGTCGGAACACTTCACTTCCCCTTCACTTGGGTCTAGTACTCAAACTAATTTAGTCGGATCTCACTCTTTTAGACTCTTGTTGGTTCTAGACCAGCAAGCACCTCGCACACCCAGTGGGTGTCTCCGGGTGTAATTTGCACGAATCATTTCAGCAAACATAAAATTACTTCGAGAATTTTTTATGATAGCTAGTGCTATTTGTCATACACAGGTTACATGATCACTGGATGCTTCCGTAAGCCATCCTCAACGAGATGCTGGACTCGGCCATCCCGCGCGCCGTCACTCGGTCGGACACCTCCTCGACGACATGCTAGACTCAGCCACACCGCATGTCGTCACTTGGTTGGACTCCTCCATGCGAACATGCTCTACTCGTCCGTCCCGTGTGCCTTCACTTGGTCGGACGCCTCTGCGACAACATGCACGACTCGACCGCCCCACACGCCGTCACTTGGTCAGACACCTCCTCGACGACATGCTCGACTTGGCCGCCCCGCGCATCGCCACTCCGATGGATGCATCTACAACACTTGTCCGCCTCGCGCATCGCCACTCCACTGGATGCATCTACAGCACTCGGCCCCGTGCACCGCTACTCCATATGATCCTTCTTCATCACTTGGCCGCCCCGCGCATCGCCACTCTGACGGATGTGTCTACAACACTCAGCCGCCCCACGCGTCGCCACTCCGTTGGATCCATCTTCATCACTTGGCCGACCTGCGCGTCGCCACGGCACCGAATGCGTCTACATCACTCGAACGCCCCGTGTCGCCGCTCTGCTGGATGCGCCTACACCACTCGGCCGCCCCACGCGTCTCCACTCCAACGGATGCGTCCAAAGCACTTGGCCGCCCCGCACGTCGCCACTCTGCTGGATGCGTCTAGACAACTCGGCCGCCCTGCGGGTTGCCACTCCGTTGGATCCGTCTTCATCACTCAGCCATCCCGCCCGTCGCCACTCAGACGGATGCGTCTATAGCAGTTGGTTGCCCCTTGCATCACCACCCTGCTGGATGCGTCTACAACACTCGGCCGCCCGCGCGTCGCCACTCCGTTGGATCCGTTTTCATCACTCAATCGCCCCGCGCATCGCCACTGCAACGGATGCATCTATAACAATTTGGCGTGTCACTACTCCGACGGATGCGTCCATAGCACTCGGTCGCCCCACGTGTCGCCACTTCGTTGGATCCGTCTTCATTACTTGGCCGCCCCGCGCGTTGCCACTCCAACGAATGCACCTACAGTACTTGGCTGCCCTGTGTGTCACCACTCTGCTGGATGCGTCTACAACACTTGGCCGCCCCGAGTGTTGCCACTCCACGGGATACGTCCACATAATTTGGATACTCCGCGCGTTGCCACTCCACGCATCGCCAATCCATGGAGCTCGTCTTCGTCACATAGCCGCCCCGCGCTCCATCGCTCAGTGGGTGACTTAGTTAAAAACTACTCCGAGTGAGGAAATCCTCCACACTCGGGGCTTAGTTGCGATCCTGTATTGCCCAAGTTAAAAACTACTCCAAGTGAGGACATCCTGCACACTCAGGGGGCTTAGCGTGATCCCATATCACCTTAGTTAAAAACTACTCCGAGTGAGGACATCCTCCACACTCGGGGGACTAGCTGGGATCCCGTATCGCCTAAGTTAAAAACTACTCCGAGTGAGGACATCCTCCACACTCAAGGGCTTAGTTGCGATCCTTTATTGTCTAACTTAAAAACTACTTCGAGTGAGGACATCCTCCACACTCAGGGGGCTTAGCTGTGATCCTGTATCGCCTAAGTTAAAAACTACTCCGAGTGAGGACATCCTCCACACTCGAGGGGTTAGCTGCGACCCCGTATCACCTAAGTTAAAAACAGATCCGAGTGAGGAAATCATCCACACTAAGATGCTTCTCTGCGACATCGTATTGCCTAAGTTAAAAGCAGATCTGAGTGAGGACATCATCCACACTCAAATGCTTAGCGTGACCATGTATAGTCTAAGTTAAGAAGTACACTCGAGGACTCAGCCTTCATCCAAAAATTATATATGACACACTCAACAAGCATTCAGTATGCTCAACACACGAAGATTTACCTGACTAACCCAGTCCCACGCTAAATTTATTTACCTTCCACATCGCACAAAGATCAGTCAGACTGATTTGGCTCCAGATTGCAGAAATTTACGACGCCAAGTGCATTTTATTTAACTTGTTTAGTTCAGTTCCACACTAGAAGACTTAAAACCTCTGCCTGACTCATCCAGTCCGATAGAGGCTCGGGGAATACACCCAGTGGGTGCACTTAGCATGCCCCCATTGGAAGAGAAACCAAAAAAGAAACATTCTGATCAGTCAAGTCTGGCACAGAATTCAAAGTTCAAGAAACTCTATGGACTCCAACCGACTACCATCAATTAGTCAGAGTCTTAGGGGCTACTATTGGGGATACACATAATAGGTAGACCCATGAAGGGTCGAAATATCATATTACCATGAGGTCCACACATAAGGTAGGCCCGGATAAATACATACATACCATTCACTCAGACGAGTATGTTCCATCCACTAGGACAATAGTGAACCACTCGGCCATATGTCTCACTCGGATGTGCGAAGTTTAACAAGGAAGCCAAAGCATCATACTCATAGTGGAGGTTTCGCAGTGGGATGACATCATGGCACTAACGCTCCACATTGAAACATAAGAGGTGAGGGTATGGCGCACTCTATATAAGACACCTCCACCTCATAGCTCAGGGTTGGCTCATTCTCCCCCAAGGGGCTCATTCTTCCCCTGGAGCTCTCGCTCTCTCTAGTCTCAACACTTAGGTTGGAGATCCGTTCTCCCCTCTGTCAAATATACCATGTAACTCATGTCCATGACTGATAAAACAAAGCCTCTCCGGAGCATGAGACGTAGGGATGTTATCTCCACCGTGAGAGGCACGAGCTTGCTAAAACCACCGTGCCACGCATTTGCATCTCAATAGATCATGATCTGTTAACCTACCCATTTCTATTGCCCCATGATAGATTCCATAGCCTATATTGGTAGATATAAATTGTGGAAATTATAGTAAATAGTATATGATGTTTGAAATTATTGTGCAACTAGTCTTGGTAGTACATGAAGTGTTGATTTCTTTTCATGTGTACTAACCTATCTCATGAGTTATTTTCAAGTTTTGTGTGGATGAAGTTTTCAAGAATACATGAAACTGGGATATGAGAGGATTGAACGAGATACAAAAGATCAAGCTTGCGGATGTCGATGGCACCCTAAGTAAATATTCCATGAGTTCTCAAGCATTAAAGCTTGGGGATGCTACACATCCCACCTCTCTTCATCAAACAAATATCGGTTAGCCAATGCTGAGCCTAAATATTTATTTGTCCACTTGATATGTGCTATTCTTGGAGTGCTATTTTTGTTTTTCTTGTTGTTTTAATAAAATACTTAGATCTAAAAATCTTTATTGAGAGAGAGCCCTCACAGAGCTACTTGATTGTTTACCTACTCATTGATCTTCACTTATATCTTTTGAAGAGTAATTTGATGTTTACTCTTGAGCTTCACTTATATCCAATGAGTAAATTGTGAATCAATGAAATATCATAAATATGAAATTATCAACGTGCTTTATGCTTACTAGTAACTTCAAATCTGGTTTAGAAAGTAAAATCTACTGAATTTTGACAATCACAATATTGGTCATACAAGCAATCTGTGAATGATTAGTATAAGGAAGTGAACTTTGACATACAAATATATTATCTTGGACATCTTCTATGATTGTGAATACCCATTAAATATTTTCAAACTTGAGAAAATTAGTTGAAGTTGGACAAGGAAGACAACGTAATGAGTTATGGTTGTGTATATCTGCATAGGAGTTATATTGTTATGGATCCTCCAACATGTGATGCTTGTTTAGAACTTTTTGCTAGCCAAAACTTCGTACTAAGTAGAGATACTTATTTTGCATACAAACTTTTAAACCCAGTTTCTTGACATGAGAGTTCACCATACCGACCTATATATGGTATTTCAGTGCCATTCCAAGAAAATTTGCATGTGTCACCTCTAAAATTTCAAATGAACATATGTTTTGTGTGCCTGGACCACTCATAGAGCGACATGGGGCGGTCAGTATCTTCCATGTTAATGGGCTATTGTCATGATGGGTGCTTATTCACTCCTCCTTGCACGAGAGGGGCGGTAATAGGGATTCTCAATCCTGAAATAAAAATGCAAAAAACTAAACAAAACTCCCCCAGGAATGTTGTTGGTATGGACGATACACGTGGATTCGGCTAGCCGTGGAGTGTGTTTGTTGATGGAGGGGGAGTATACTTTTACTGCTTGGGAACGACCGCTAATATGTTTAACATGGAAGATATTGATAACTCTTGGTCGTAACATTGATCGGAAGGGTGCACCTCGCAAAATTATATTCATCTCTCTTTTAAACAATGAGCTTTGGCACATATGCAAATCACTATTTCCCTCTGCGAAGGGCCTATCTATTTACTTTCATGTTACTTACTTTTCATGTTGAGCCAACTTCTTATTCAAACCTCAATCTATTAGTTGGGAAGCATCATATGGTGAGGAAAGATCTAGGCACATATGGATAATCAAATATATTTGATCATGACTTATGATTTTTGACAATTATCTTTATGATAAGTATGCTGGGAGGTGAAACATTAAGCCCCTATCTTTCTATGTGTTCGATGGATTCTATTTGTTCTAAAAATATGCTTTGAGTACTAGCAATCATAGAAGACTATATGATGATTGAGTATGTGGAGCTCTTACTTAAACTTTGTTGAGAATAAGTTGAATTGCAATTGTTTGCTGACTAAGAACATAGGTTGCTAAGTTTCCAGAGAATTCATTGTTTGAACCATAACATGTGAATTGGTTGCTACTTTTCCATGATGAGTTTTATGAGAAAGAGGTTTTGTTATGATGCTATGAAAATTGGTTGAAATTATCATTTATCAAACTTATGCTCTATGCTAGCATTTGAAGTTCATAAATTATTACCTTTATCATTTACCTACTCGCGGACGAGTAGGAATTGAGCTTGGGGGTGCTGATACGTCCCTAGTGTGTTGAAAATTTATGAATTATTCATGCCATATTCACCTATGTTTACAATACTTTTATATGGTTTCGATGCACTTTATATGATTTATTTAGAACTAACCCAGACTGACGCTGTTTTTAGTAGAACTATTGTGGTGTTGTTTTTGTGCAGAAAATGAAAGTTCTCGGAATCGATCGATACTTTTTGATGATGTTTTGGAACCAAAGTGGCACTATACGCTTCATGGGAGGGATAGAAGAGTCACAAGGTGGGTATCACCCACCAGGGCACGCTAGATGGAGCGTGCGCACCTCGTGGCCCATCTCCGCGTGAAACCAATGCCAAAAATTTCTATAAATATAAATACCATCAGAAATAACCCTAGACTCCTTGTTCCGCCACCACAAGGCCGTTGTATTGACGAAAAACCAATTTGGAGAGAAAACAATATCCTACCAGAGAGGGTAGATCATCTCCGATGGCCATCTTCGTCATCCCGGCGGAGTCCATGGTGAGGAGGGAGTAGTCCACCCACGGGGCTGACGGCTTGTACCAGTAGCTATGTGTTCAATCTCTCTCTCTCTCTCGTGTTCTTGAGATGGTTTGATCTTGATGTATCATGGGCTTTGTTAATATAGTTGGATCATATGGTGTGTTTCCCTCTCTATCATGTTGTGATGAATTCAGTTTTCCCTTTGAGATTTCGTTATGTTGGATTTAATATTGGATTTGAGAACGCTTCATATATGTCTTTCATACCGATAGCTGTAGTGACATTGGGGTATTAAAGTGAATCACTTCATCTATGTCTTGGTACTCAACTTGCGGATTCCCGAGGTGACATTAGGTAATCTATGCATAGGGTTTGATACATGTTCTTGTCCTAGCTTCTCCGGTAGAAATCTTGGGGCACTCTTTGAGGTTCTTTGTGTTGGATTGAGTATTATGAATCTGAAATTGGTTGATGTGCATCGTATAATTAACTCATGGATGCTTGTGGTGACATTGGAGTGTATAGGTGAAATTTGAGTTGGTTGATGCGTATCATATCGTGTTATTCTAGTATGAACTCTTAGATAGATCGATAAGAAAGGATAACTTTAAGGTGGTTTCGTACCCTACAAACAATTTCTTCTTATGCTCTCCGCTAGATAAGAACTTTGGATTGATTATTCGTTGCACGTTGAGGGATGGTTATGTGATCCAATTATATTAGCATTGTTGAGAGATTGCACTAGCGAATGTACGGACCGTAGGCCTTGTTTTCAAACATTCCAATACCATTTGTGCTCAATTTTGTTACTTGCTACCTTGTTGGTTTTATATTTTCATATTACAAAAACCAATATCTACTATCATTACTACACTTGTATCACCATTTCTTCACCAAACTAGTGAACCCATAGAATTTGCCATTGTATTGGGTGTGTTGGGGACACGAGATTTCTTGTATTAGATTGCAGGGTTGCTTGAGAGAGGCCATCTTGCTCCTATACCTCCCATGGATTGATAAACCTTAGGTCATCCACTTGAGGGAAGATTGCTACTGTCCTACAAAACTCTGCGCTTAGAGGCCCAACACGAGTCTACAAGAATAAAGTTGAGTAGTACACATCAGTGGCACGAACCTGGGTAAAATGTGTGTTCCTTGTTCGTCTTCCTTAGCGTGAGCCGACGTAGGGTCGCCATAAGGTTGTGAAGTAGAGTTGGGAAGGAGAGCGGGCACACCCCATAGTTCGAACCTTCTTGGGTCTGTGGAGCCCCGATTCCGACAAGTTGATCCTGAAGTGGTTCTCCATGTTCTGAATCCATATTTCTGCCTCCAACTGGGTCATTGGTCTAGCGAATACAAGTTCAACTTCATTCAAGATCTATTGGGTCCAAGGGTTTTGGGATGAGATGAGTAGGAGAGAGAGAGATGTATACAATATAAACAACATCGTAAAAACATCAAAAACTCTAGTTCAGACATTCATAAAGTTCAATCAATCCAATTGTATTGCCACCCACATAAGGATTGTATGGTTGATCACTCAATTTGCAAAAATCTTCATTTGTATTTCTCTCATGGTGGGGCTACTACTTATCTAGCTTATTCCATGTCTTCATCATCCGTGGGCTTCTTCTAGTCACGCTTGATCTTCTAAAGTTCTTTCGCCAGATTATCCCTATTGACTTGGAGTTTCCTGTGTCATTCATGTAGGTCCAGGAGTTGGTTTTTTATCTTCTAGATTTCAACATCACCGTCATGTGGCAGGGCCTGACTGTTCTTCAATTCTTGATGAAGCTTCTGAATCTCAGGATCGTGTTTCTTTAGATTGGCTACCTTTAGCTTCTCGGTCTTGAGGTCCTCGCGAAGAGCTTCTTTCTCAAAGAAGACTACTAGAAGGTCCATTTCAAGGTTCTTAATGTAATGCTCCATCTCTTGATTATACACCAACAGAGGTGAAAACTTCCTCTTATATTCGTCTGTCTGGATGATATGTACTCCATTAGCCTTCTGCCATCCAGTCCTTCCAAAGTAGTGGGTGCCTAACTCAGCATGATGACAATAGCTCAAAAGTGCGGTAGCATCATGGGCAGCAGTGCTTATGTCCATATTACAGTCATGGGTCAATGTGTCATAGTTGATTTCTTCAGTATTGGGGTCTTCTTTACGTCCAAACACTTGGGTCTCGATGCCCCAGAATCCAGACTTCCTCTTAGTCACATTGATCTCAGGTATCGTCAGCTTCATCATAAGTACCAGCTCCATGAGGAATGGGCCTCCAAGAACATCCTCGTAGTGCCCCCTTTCATTCAGAACATAGCTCACCATCTATAGTTTGAAATAAGGAAGGCTCAGTAAAGGAATCAAGTGGGTACGAGAGTAGTGAAAAACAAAAGTTGTTCCTATCAAGTTTTTCCTATTTCTATGCCATTTTCTAGAGTCACATCCTATAGTCAACATGTGATGTGATACCATTTCTGTATCGAACCGACTCAAAATGAGTCAAACCTCCGTGTGACTATGCCATCCCTAGATCAGTATGCTGGCACACAAAGTACACCAATGTATATATCAAAGCGCAACCACATATAAATAATGTAAAATTGATATAAAATATTCAACGGGAGTAGAGTCCCCATAAACACAAATGGCAGGTTGAGTATAGACCGTAACCCTAAGTCGCAATCTTACTGGTCGTAAGAATATACCTGCAACATGATACTTTGCAGCCGTGTAGGTGAGTACATTGAATGTACCAGTCTCAATAGAAGAAAACAGATGATAATACTATCATATGTGCAACAAGGCTTTGTGGATCTGGGTTTGAGTTTTTGCATAAAATCTAGTTTTATTTATTTTTCCTACAACATAGGAATATCAGGAGTTTACACTATGGAGTTATCTATCATGATAGGGTTCCGCCAACCGATGTCTCATATCCCAAAATCATCATAACTTGTCCATAAATTATTTATCAGTCTAGTGTTGAGACTTCAGAGATTGATCTGATTCCATAGGCTCAAATTTTCCGTAACTGGGTACACGGCTAATCGATTAGATTTAACTCCGGAGAGTGTTGTGTACTTTACCCACAAGATCTGTTCCCTCCTTGTAAGTCCTCGCACTGCTAGTTGTTTGAGAACAGGACGAATGAAACATGGTCTTCCAAATAGTTTCTTTGGCCACTGTCCCGGCCTATCCACCCTACCGTAGTTCTACATCTGCTAGCACTGCCCTGGCCAGAGCAACAACTAAGGTTGACAAAGCGAGAGCCCATAATGACTTGTGGCTACACAGGTAAGCTTTCGGGCATGACATATTGTTCTGTCTCTTTGAATTTGGGTGAAGCTTCCCGCAAGATGTCATGGCACTTCTCCATGCATCTCGGCCATCCATTGGTTTCTCCAGGGTGGCGAATCAACCATCCTTCACCCAGTAGTGTGTATTGAAACAAAACTTGTCTCGAGTCTCGAATTCTTGAGGTATTGAAGATGCCATCATGTGATTGTCTTCATTGATGTAGAGTCCTTCTTCTCACACCACTCCGAGAACTCATACCAACCCCGTCTACTTTAGAGTAGCATTAAAACAAATAACGTTCCCGGGGCTTCAGTAACAAGGAGTGGTGATACGGGGCAAGACTTGTGGGAGTCGATCTTTCACAAACACGAAGAATACGGGGAAGAACAGGAGAAACACTCAAGAGAAAACTCAAATCACACATCCACTAGATCCATGATCATCACAAGAGGTACAAAGATCCCAAATCAACCGACGATACAAGTAGTGGCAGTGTTCTCTCACTCCGGAGGAGGAGCTTTGAATCCACGGGGGATCTTCCCTCTAGAGGGGCCTTGGCATCACTTGGATCTACTCCCAAAGGAGGTCATGCTCCTCAATAGAGACAAGTAATGGAGAAATGCTCACAAGTGCAAAACAATAGCTAACCCTAACATATGATCCAAGGTTCCTAGATATAGCCAGCAGGAGGTACGGGTTGAAGAGAGGTCAAAGTGGGCCGGATGGGTCGGCTGGCCTAGGAGGCTTGTGTGCACGGACTAAGTGATGTGCGTGCACACGGGGGGTCCCATGGGCATGGTACATTGCCGAGTGCATGGGGTCGCCGTTGTAGCTTCCTGGGAGGCCCGTGTGCACAGGGTCTTCTGGGGCCGTGCACACGGGGTGGTCGCTGTAGCTCTTGGGAGGCCCGTGCGCATAGGGTGTTCTAGGCCCGTGCACATGGGGTGGTCGCTATAGCTCCTGGGAGGCCCGTGTGCATGGGCTGTTTTGGGCCCGTGCGCACGGGGTCTTCGGTTACTCTGTTACCCTCGTGCGCACGAGGTCCAGGGAGCCCGTGCGCACGGGCTCGATTGTAGCTTGATTTCTTGTTTGCAGCAGTGTCTCCGTTTTTCGTGGTTCCTCATGGTTCCTCCCCATGGCCTTGGATGTCTTCCTTATACCTACTGATGGAGAGTGTTGTGAGGTGAGATAGCATCCAAGTTCCATTAGCATTCATATCAAGCTCAAATAGGAGGGAGTTCATCATAGCTTCTATTACGTGTGCGCGAGCTCTTGTCATAGGACCACTTGTGTCTTGTGGAGATGGTGTAGGCTTCATGGGGATGAGTGAGGGATGCTCCGCATCATCTCCCCCCTTGGGGAAGATCCATCCTCGGATCAAGATCTATGTCACCATGAAATGCTGAGAGGTCGGTGGCGTTGAAGATGTCGCTCATGTTGTACTTGTCGCGTGGAATGTCGATCTTGTAGGCATTGTTGTTGTAGCGTGCCAATACCTTGAATGGTCCATCAGATCGAGGTAGTAGTTTGGACTTGCTCTCATTGGGAAAAGGATCCTTTCAGAGATGTAGCCGCACAAGGTCGTAGGGCTTGAACATCATGGGGGTGTTTGTTGGTGTTGCGCTTGTCGGTGATGCGTTTCACTTGGCGCTCAATGGAGTTCCTTTTATCTTTGTGCATCTTCTTGATGTAGCTTGCCCTTGCACTTGCATCCATGTTGACACACTCTTGTAGTGGTAGAGGGAGAATGTCCAATGGGTACAAAGGGTTGAAGCCATAGACCACCTCGAAGGGAGACTTGTTGGTGGTGAAGTGTCGTGCACGATTGTAGGCGTACTCAGCGATGGGGAGGCAATATTCCCATTCCTTGATGTTCTTGTTGATCAGCACACGGAGGGGACTTCCAAGCGTCCAGTTCATCGCCTCCGTTTGGCCATCGGTTTGTGGGTCGTATGTCAAAGAGAATAGTAGCTTGATGCCGAGATTGGCGCAAAGGGTCTTCCAAAAGTAGCTCAAGAACTTGACATCGCGATCTGAGACAATGGTCTTGGGTACTCCATGTAGGCGTCAGATATCCCTAGAAAAGAGATTGGCAATATGTGAAGCATCCTCTATTTTGTGACAAGGAGCCATTTTGGAAAAGCAATCAACACTGAAAAAAATGGAATCATGGCCATTTTTCATTCGTGGCAAACCAAGCAAAAAATCCATACTAATGTCTTCCCAAGATTGGGACAGTATAGGAAGACGCATGTAAATACCATGGGATTGAGCTTTAGACTTAGCTTTGCGGCATGTAGAGCATCGGTTGGTGAAGCGTGCGATATCACAAAGCATCTTTGGCCAATAGAACTTGTCATAGAGTGTGGCATATGTCTTGTCACGTCCAAAGTGGCCCATTAGTCCTCTGCCATGAGCCTCTTTCAAAAGCAACAAATTAAGAGAAGACGTGGGTATACAAAGTTTGTTAGCATGCATAAGATATCCATCTTTCATATAGTAGTTCTCCCACAAGTTTTCACTTGGCAATTGGCATATGGAATAGCGAAAGGAACATCATGCTCATACAAGTCTTTTATGTGCTCCAAACCAATAATTTACTATTCAAGTTGAGTAACGAGCATGTATTCGAGGGAAAGAGCATCCGCCACACCATTTTCTTTGCTCTTAATGTATTTGATGACATATAGGAAATACTCAATAAATTCACTTCATTTACCATGACGTTTGTTCAACTTAGTTTGACCTTTTAGGTACTTAACAGCTTCATGGTCGGTATGAATGACAAATTCATGTGTTCACAAATAATATTCCCCAGCTTGTAAGACTCTCACCAATGCATACAATTGTTTGTCATATATAGGATAGTTGAGTTGAGAGACGGATAGTTTCTCACTAAAATACACAATTGTATAAGCACGCCACCTATGCCATTACCACTAGCGTCACAATGCACTTCAAAAGTTTTTTCAAAGTTAGGCAAGGCAAGCAAAGGTTCTAGAGTGAGAATTTTTTTAAGTTCATGGAAAGCAGTGTATTGGGATGGTCCCCAAACAAAATGTGCATTCTTCTTGCTAAAAGCGTGTAGAGGAGTTGCAATAGTGTTAAAGTCTTTCACGAATCGACGGTAGAAACTGGCTAGTCCTAAGAAACTACACACTTGTTGCAAATTGGTGGGTGTGGGACAATATTTAATGGCCTCAATCTTAGTTTCATCAACATGGAAACCCTTACACGAAACCACAAATCCTAGGAAAACAAGTTTTTCAACACAAAAAATGTATTTGTCCATGTTCGCATAAAGTTTTCTTTCCGAAGAGTTTGCAAGATGTCCCTAACATCTATGGCGTGTTGTTCTAGAGAGTCACTGAAAACAAGGATGTCATCAAAGTAGACCACAACACAATATCCAATGTAGGGGCGCAAAACATGATGCATCATTCACATAAATGTACCTAGTGCTTTGGATAAGCCCATGGGCATCACTAGTCATTCATAGACACCAAATTTAGTTTTGAAAGCCATTTTCCACTCATCACCCTCTTGGATGCGAATTTGGTAGTAACCACTTTTTCAGTCTAGTTTGGAAAATACAGTGGCACCACTAAGTTCATCAAGCATGTCATCTAAGCGAGAGATAGAGTGGTGATATCTAATGGTGATAGCATTTATAGGTCGGCAATCGGAACACATTCGCGTACTTCGTTCTTGCTTAGGTACAAGAATCACGGGAACCGCACAAGGACTCAAACTCTCGCGTACATGCCCTTTATCTAGGAGTTTTTGGACTTGCCTTTGTATCTCCTTTGTTTTTTCAGGGTTGACGCGGTAGGGTGCCTTGTTAGGGAGCGGTGTGTCGGGGATGAGGTCCATGCGGTGTTCGATTCCTCGTTTTGGTGGTAGTCCTAGAGGTAGCTCATCGGGAAAAACGTCTTGAAATTCCTGCAACAATTGAGACAACACAAGCGGTAGATGTTGTGAAGGGTTAGGCCGGGTGACATCATCCTTGCACACTATCTCTCACATCCCTCAAATCTCTTTTGGTGGCAAAAAGTACTAGGTCACTCTTGTCCCTCATCGTGGAGTCACTCAATTTTGGCTTGTGGCGCTCACTCACTTTGAGGTGGATCACTCTCTCACTTTTCTCTCCATGATGGGACAAAGCTTGCTTGTCGGCTGTCACTTGACTTGGAGACATAGGGCGAAGCACATATTCGGTGCCCTTCATCTTGAAGCTATATTGATTTGTGCGCCCATTGTGTATACCCCACAGTCGAATTGCCAAGGTCTCCCAAGGAGTAGGTGGCAAATGCACATGGGCCCCACATCGAACTCCATGGTGTCCTTGTAAGCTCCAATCTTGAAGGAATCTTGCACGGTGTGGTCGACTTGTATTGTGTCAGAGTCACTTAGCCATTGGACATTGTAGGGGCGGGGATGCTTTTTCTTGACCAAATGCAACTTGGAGCAAAGTTCTTGACTTGCCAAATTGTGGCAACTTGCTTCATCGATCATGACCTTGACAGATCTTGCTTGGATATCGGTCTCGGTGTGGAAGATGTGGCAAAGTTGGTCCTTGTCTTGTTGTTGTTGTTGTTGTCTGAAAATCTTTGAGACAATGAGAGCAGGGCTTGGATCATTGTCACAAAAGATTTGAGAATCTTCAACTTCATTGACTTGTCGGTGCATGGCCACTTGTTCCAAAGCTTCCATCTCATCTTCACTCATGGAGTCATAGGTGCCATCATCTTGAACGATCATGGTCCGCCTTGTGGGACACTTTTACATCTTGTGGCCTTGGCCTTGGCACATGAATCACTTGATGGAGCTTGTTTTCATGGCATTTGGTGTTGATGTAGAGGATAACTCTCTTGGTTTGCTTGTAGTAGTGGTGCGGGATGACGAAGACGACTTGTCCTTTGCTACTTCTTGAGCATCCATTGGTTTCCTATGAAGAGGAACGGTTTGATGCAGCAAAGTTGATAAGTATTTCCCTCAGTTTTTGAGAACCAAGGTATCAATCCAGTAGGAGATACAAGCGAGCCACCAATAGATGTAACTACACAAAGAATCAAACTCTTGTTGGAAATATGCCCTAGAGGCACTAATAAATTAGTTATTATCATATTTCCTTGTTCATGATAATCGTTTATTATCCATGCTATAATTGTATTGATCGAAGACTTAAATGCATGTGTGGATACATAGACAAAACCATGTCCCTAGTATGCCTCTAATGGACTAGCTCGTTGATCAAAGGATGGTTAAGGTTTCCTAGCCATGGACATGAGATGTCATTTGATAACGGGATCACATCATTAGGAGAATGATGTGATGGACAAGACCCAAACTGCAAACGTAGCATATGATCGTGTCAGTTTATTGCTACTGTTTTCTGCATGTCAAGTATATGTTCCTATGACCATGAGATCATGCAACTCACGGATATCGGAGGAGTGCCTTGTGTGCATCAAACGTCGCAACGTAACTGAGTGACTATAAAGGTGCTCTACAGGTATCTCCGATGGTGTCTGTTGAGTTGGCATGGATCGAGACTGGGATTTGTTACTCCGTGTAACGGAGAGGTATCTCGGGGCCCACTCGGCAATGCAACATCACAATAAGCCTTGCAAGCAATGTGACTAATTGTTAGTTGCGGGATCTTGTATTACGGAACGAGTAAAGAGACCTGCCAGTAACGAGGTTGAATTAGGTATGGAGATACTGACGATTGAATCTCGGGCAAGTAACATACCGAAGAACAAAGGGAACGTTATACGGGATTAACTGAATCCTTGACATAGAGGTTCGACCGATAAAGATCTTCGTAGAATATGTAGGAACCAATGTGGACATCCAGGTCCCGCCATTGGTTATTGACCGTAGAGGTGTCTCGGTCATGTCTACATAGTTCTCGAACCCGCAGGGTCTGCACACACTTAAGGTTCGGTGACGTTTCGGTAGTGTAGAGTTATGTATGGTGGTGACCAAAGGTTGTCCGGAGTCCCGGATGAGATCCCGGACATCATGAGGAGCTCCGGAATGGTCCGGAGGTAAAGATTCATATATAGGATGTCCCAGTTTGGTCGCCGGAAAAGTTTCGGGCTCATCGGTAGTGTACCGGGAGTGTCGGTAGTGTACCGGGAGTGCCGGTAGTGTACCGGGAGGCCTCCGGGAGGGGTATTTCGACCCCAAGAGGTCCATGGGCTGTGGGAGAATAATAACCAGCCCTTAGTGGGATGGGAAAAGAGCCATAAAGGCCCATGGCGCAGGAGAGAAAGTCCTAAAGCAAAAAGTGGAAAATCAGCCAATAGGAGGCAATCCTACTCCAACTAGGATTGGAGGTGAAGTAGGATTGCTCCCACCTCCTATTTCGGCCAACCCAAAGGCCTTGGCTGCCTCTCCTATACTATCCTCCTATATATACTAGTGGATCGGGTGGTTTTTGGACAGAATTTCCGGCCACGTGCTACCCGTTCCACCGGTGCATAGTTTCTCCTCTAGATCGTAGTTCCGTAGCGCTTAGGCGAAGCCCTGCCGGAATTGCTCCACCACCATCACCGGAGCGCCGTCACGCTGCCGGTGAACTCTCTCTCCTCTCCACCTCCTCTCGCTGGATCGAGACGGTGGAGATCGTCATCAAGCTGCACGTGTGCTGAACGCGGAGGTGCCGTCCGTTCGGCGCTAGAGCGGAACGGATCATGATGAGTTCGCGGGACAGATCGTGATCAAGATCGTGAGACGGATCGTGATGAGATTGCGGGACGGATCGTGATGAG
Organism: Hordeum marinum; assembly: GCA_022496015.1. Taxonomy (NCBI): domain Eukaryota; kingdom Viridiplantae; phylum Streptophyta; class Magnoliopsida; order Poales; family Poaceae; genus Hordeum; species Hordeum marinum. The sequence goes on from CM039673.1 coordinate 267,039,246, forward strand.
TTCACTGGACGGATCGTGATTGGATCGCGGGACGGATCGTGATGAGATCGCGGGACGCTCGGCGATTTGGATCGCGAAGATGTTTGACTACACCAACCGCGTTTCTTAACGCTTCCCGCATAGCGATCTACAAGGGTACGTAGATCCACTCTCCCTCTCGTAGATGCTCATCACCATGGATAGGTTTGCGTGTGCGTAGGAAATTTTTTGTTTCCCATGCGACGTTCCCGAACAGTGGTATCAGAGCCAGGTTGATGGTTCGATGAGATCTCGAGTAGAACACAAAAGGTTTGTGGGCATTGATGCTTAGATTGCTTCCTCCCTTGGTCGTATTTTGGTTCAGCGGGATTGTGAGATGAAGCGGCCCGGACCAACATTACTCGTACGCTTAGGAGAGACCAGTTCCCTCGATGCAACTTGTTGCTTACATGGCTTGCGGGTGACAGTTTCTCTCACTTTAGTTGGATCGGATCCGACAAAGGCGGTCCTTGAGAAGGTTGAAAAGCAATCTATGCATCACCGTTGTGGTTTATGCGTAGGTGAGAATCGTTCTTGCTAGATACCCGTAGCAGCCACGTAAAACTTGCAACAACAATTAGAGGACGTCTAACTTGTTTTTGCAGGGTATGTTGTGATATGATATGGCCAATTACATGGTGTGATATATGTGATGTATGAGATGATCATGTGATGTATAGATTATCACGACTTGCATGTCGATGAGTACGGCAACCGGCAGGAGCCATAGAGTTGTCTTTAATTATTGTATGACCTGCGTGTCAATCATTAAGCGCTATGTAATGCTTTACTTTATCGCTACGGTAGCAAAAGTAGTAGAAGCATGCAGGGCGTGACAACCCCGATGGCGACACATTGATGGAGATCATGGTGTCATGCCGGTGACGATGGAGATCATGTCGGTGCTTTCTAGATGGAGATCAAAAGCACAAGTTCATGGCCATATCATGTCACTTATGATTTGCATGTGATGTTAATCCTTTTTATGCACCTTGTTTTGCTTAGGACGACGGTAGCATTATAAGATGATCCCTCACTTAATTTCAAGATAAATTGTGTTCTCCCCGAGTGTGCACCGTTGCGAAAGTTCGTCGTGTTGAGACACCATGTGATGATCGGGTGTGATAGACTCTACGTTCACATACAACGGGTGCAAGCCAGATTTGCACGCGCAGAACACTCGGGTTAAACTTGACGAGCCTATCATGTACAGACATGGCCTCGGAACACACGAGACCGAAAGGTCGAGCATGAGTCATATAGTGGATATGATCAACATAATGATGTTCACCATTGAAGCCACCTTAACTCACGTGATGATTGGACTTGAGTTGGTGAATTTGGATCATGTATCACTCGAATGACCCGAGGGATGTCAATTTGAGTGGGAGTTCTTAAGTAATATGATTAATTGAACTCATTATCATGAACATAGTCAAAGTGTCTTTGCAAATTATGTTGTAGATTACTAGCTCGCGCTGTAGCTCCCTTGTATTTTTATATGTTCCTAGAGAAATAGAGTTGAAAGATGTTGGTAGCAATATTGCGGACTGGGTCCGTGATCTGAGGATTGTCCTCATTGCTGCACAGAAGGCTTATGTCCTTAATGCACCGCTCGGTGCGCCACCCCCTCTAGCGTCGTCTATAGATGTTGTGAACATCTAACAGGCACGTTTCGATGACTACTTGATAGTTTAGTGCGTCATGCATTACGGCTTAGAATTGAGGCTCGGAAACGTTTTGAACGTCACGGAACATATGAGATGTTCTAGGAGCAGAGATTGTGATCTCAGGCTCGTGCCTGTGTTGCGAGATATGAGATCTCCAACAAGATTCTTTGCCTGTAAGATGAAGGAGAATAGCTCAATCGTTGAGCATGTACTCAGATTGTCTGGGTACTACAATCGCTTGAATCAAGTGGGAGTTGATCTTCGAGATAAGATAGTGATTGATATAGTTCTCCAAGTCACTATCACTAAAGCTACTAGAACTTAGTGATGAACTATAATACACCGGGGATAGAAGTATTGATCCCTGAGCTGTTCGCGATGTTTGACACCGCGAAGGTAGAAATCAAGAAGGAGCGTCAAGTGTTGATGGTTAATCAAACCACTAGTTTCGAAAAGGGCAAGAGCAAGGAGGGAAACTTCATGGATAGCAAGTCAGTTGCTGCTCCAGTGAAGCAACCCAAAGTTGAACTCAAACCCGAGACTAAGTGCTTCTATTATGAGGTGAGAGGTCGCTGAAGCGGAACAACCCTAGATACTTGGTAGATAAGAAGGCTGGCAACATCGACAGAAGTATATTTGATATACGAGTTATTGATGTGTACCTTGCTAGTACTCTTAGTAGCACCTGGGTATTGGATACCGGTTCGGTTGCTAAATGTTAGTAACTCGAAATAAAAGCTACGGAATAAACGGAGAACTAGCTAAGGGTGAGGTGACGATATGTGTTGGAAGTGTTTCCAAGGTTGATGTGATCAACAGCGCACGCTCTCTCTACCTTCAGGATTAGTGACGAACCTAAATAAATTTTATTTGGTGTTTTGCGTTGAGGATGAACATGATTAGATCATGTTTATTGCAATACGGTTATTCATTTAAGTTAGAGAATAATGGTTATTCTATTTACATGAATAATACCTTCAATGGTCATGCACCCAGTGAGAATGGTTTGTTGAAATCTTGATCGTAGTATTACACATGTTCATAACATTGATGTCAAAAGACACAAAGTTAATAATGATAGTACCACATACTTGTGGCACTACCGCTAAAAGTCATATTGGTATAAAGCGCATGTAGAAACTCCATGCTGATGGATATTTGGACTCATTCGATTTCGAATCGGTTGAGACATGCGAACCATGCCTCTTGGGCAAGATGACTAAAGGACCCCGTTGGATGGAGTGGGTAAGTGATACATGTTGATGTATGCAATCTAGTGAGTCTTGTAGCGTGAAGTGGATATCGTTATTTTCTTACCTTCACTGATGATTTGAGTAGATATAGTGTATATTTACTTAATGAAACACAAGTCTGAATCGTTTGAAAGGTTCAAGCAAATTCAGAGTGAAGTTCAAAGATCATCGTGACAAGAAGATAAAAATGACTGCGATATGATCGTGGAGGTGAATATCTGAGTCACGAGTTTGGCATACAACTTAAGACAATGTGAAAGTTGTTTCACAACTAAACGCCACCTGGAACACCATAGTGTGATGGTGTGTCCGAACATCATAGTTATGCTCTATTGGATATGGTGCATGCTATGATGTCTCTTATCGTTTTACTACTATAATTTTGGGGTTATGCATTAGAGACAACTACATTCACTTTAAATAGGGCACCATCTAAATCCGTTGAGATGACACCATGTGAATTATGGTTTGATAGAAACCTAAGCTGTCATTTCTTAGTATTTGGGGCTGTGACACTTGTGTGGAAAATGTTTTCACCTAATGAGGTCGAACCCAAGGCGGACAAATGCATCTTCATAGAATACCCTAAGATCAGTTGGGTGAACCTTCAATCTCAGATCCTAGTGCAAAGTGTTTGTTGCTTAAACGGATCCTTTCTCGAGGAAATGTTTCTCTCGAAAGAATTGAGTGGGAGGAAGATAGAACTTGATGAGGTTGTTAAACCTTTGTTCAACCAGAGAGTAGCGCAGCGCAGAAAGATGTTTCTGTGAAGCCTACGTTAGTTGAAGAGTAAGTTAATGATGATGATCATGAAGCTTCAGGATCAAGTTACTATCGAACTTCGTGGGTCGACAAGGATGTGTACTGCTCCTAAGTGGTACGACAACTCTGTCTTGGAGATCATGTTGTTGGACAACGATGAACCTACGAGCTATGGAGAAGCGATGATGGGCCCGGATTTTCGACGAATGGTTAGAGGCCATGAAATCCGAGATAGGATCCATGTATGAAAACCAAGTATAGACTTTGGTAGACTTGCTCGTTAGACGGCAGGTCGTTGAGTACAAATGGACCTTTAGAATGAAGACAGACACTGATGGTGAATGTCACCATTTGTAAAGCTCGACTTGTTGCAAAGTTGTTTGTGACAAGTTCAAGGAGTTGACTGCGATGAGGCTTTCTCACTCGTAGCGATGCTAAAAGTCTGTTGGAATTATGTTAGCAGTTGCTGTGTTTTCAATTATGAAATCTGGCAGATGGATGTCAAAACATCGTTTCCTTAACGGTTTACTTGAGGAAAGGTTGTATGTGATACACCCAGAAGGTTTTGTCAGGCCTAAGGATGCTAAAAGGGTGTGCAAGCTTCGGTGATCCTTCCATGGACTGAAGCAAGCATCTCGGAGTTGGAATATACGCTTTGATGAGGTGATCAAAGTTTTGATGTTTATACAAAGTTTACGAGAAACTTGTATTTGCAATAAAGTGAGTGGGAGCACTATAGAATTTCTGATAAGTATATGTGGATGACATATTGTTGATCGGAAATAATGTAGGATTTCTGAAAAGCATAAATGGTTGTTTGGAAAGTGATTTTCAAAGGAAGACCTGGATAAAGCTACCAAATTGTTGAGCATCAAGATCTATAGAGATAGATCAAGATGACTCGATGAGACTTTCAATGAGTGCATACCTTGACAAGATTTTGAAAGAGTTCAAAATGGATCAGCCAGAGAAATAGTTCTCGTCTGATTTGTAAGGTGTGAAGTTGAGTGAGACTCAAAGCTCGACAACGGCAGAAGAAAGAGAAAGGACGAATGTCGTCCCCTATGCCTTAGCCATAGGCTCTATGTTATGCCATGCTGTGTACCGCACCTATGTGTGCCTTGCCATGAGTCTGTCAAGGGGTACAAGAGTGGTCCAGGAGTGGATCACTGGACAGCAGTCGGAATTATCCTTAGTAACCAGAGGACTAAGAAAATGTTTCTTGATTATGGAGGTGATAAAGAATTCGTCGTAAAGAGTTACGTCGATGCAAGTTTTAACACCTATCCGGATGACTAGTAGTAGCAATCTGGATACGTATAGTGGAGCAGCCATTTGGAAATAGTACCAAGTGGAGTGTGGTAGCACTGTTTACGGTTTGACATAGAGATTTGCAAAGTACACACGGATCTGAATATCGCAGACCCGTCGACTATAAGACCTCTCTCACATGCAAAGCATGATCGAGCCCCAGAACTCATTGGGTGTTAGATTCATAACAATGCGAATCACATGGTGATGTGAACTAGATTATTGACTCTAGTGCAAGTGGGAGACTGTTGGAAATATGCCCTAGAGGCAATAATAAATTAGTTATTATCATATTTCCTTGTTCATGATAATCGTTTATTATCCATGCTATAATTGTATTGATCGGAGACTTAAATGCATGTGTGGATACATAGACAAAACCATGTCCCTAGTATGCCTCTAATGGACTAGCTCGTTGATCAAAGGATGGTTAAGGTTTCCTAGCCATGGACATGAGATGTCATTTGATAATGGGATCACATCATTAGGAGAATGATGTGATGGACAAGACCCAAACTGCAAACGTAGCATATGATCGTGTCAGTTTATTGCTACTGTTTTCTGCATGTCAAGTATATGTTCCTATGACCATGAGATCATGCAACTCACGGATATCGGAGGAGTGCCTTGTGTGTATCAAACTTCGCAACGTAACTGAGTGACTATAAATGTGCTCTACAGGTATCTCCGATGGTGTCTGTTGAGTTGGCATGGATCGAGACTGGGATTTGTTACTCCGTGTAACGGAGAGGTATCTCGGGGCCCACTCGGTATTGCAACATCACAATAAGCCTTGCAAGCAATGTGACTAATTGTTAGTTGCGGGATCTTGTATTACGGAACGAGTAAAGAGACCTGCCAGTAACGAGGTTGAATTAGGTATGGAGATACTGACGATTGAATCTCGGGCAAGTAACATACCGAAGAACAAAGGGAACGTTATACGGGATTAACTGAATCCTTGACATAGAGGTTCGACCGATAAAGATCTTCGTAGAATATGTAGGAACCAATGTGGACGTCCAGGTCCCGCCATTGGTTATTGACCGTAGAGGTGTCTCGGTCATGTCTACATAGTCCTCGAACCCGTAGGGTCTGCACACTTAAGGTTCAGTGACGTTTCGGTAGTGTAGAGTTATGTATGGTGGTGAACGAAGGTTGTTCGGAGTCCCGGATGAGATCCCGGACATCATGAGGAGCTCCGGAATGGTCCGGAGGTAAAGATTCATATATAGGATGTCCCAGTTTGGTCACCGGAAAAGTTTCGGGCTCATCGGTAGTGTACCGGGAGTGCCGGTAGTGTACCGGGAGTGCCGGTAGTGTACCGGGAGGCCTCCGGGAGGGGTATTTCGACCCCAAGAGGTCCATGGGCTGTGGGAGAATAATAACCAGCCCTAAGTGGGCTGGGAAAACAGCCACAAAGGCCCATGGCGCAGGAGAGAAAGTCCTAAAGCAAAAAGTGGAAAATCAGCCAATAGGAGGCAATCCTACTCCAAATAGGATTGGAGGTGAAGTAGGATTGCTCCCACCTCCTATTTCGGCCGACCCAAAGGCCTTGGATGCCTCTCCTCTCCTCTCCTCCTATATATACTAGTGGATTGGGTGGTTTTTGGACAGAATTTCCGGCCACGTGCTACCCGTTCCACCGGTGCATAGTTTCTCCTCTAGATCGTAGTTCCGCAGCGCTTAGGCGAAGCCCTGCCGGAATTGCTCCACCACCATCACCGGAGCGCCGTCACGCTGCCGGTGACCTCTATCTCCTCTCCACCTCCTCTCGCTGGATCGAGACGGTGGAGATCGTCATCAAGCTGCACGTGTGCTGAACGCGGAGGTGCCGTCCGTTCGGCGCTAGAGCGGAACGGATCGTGATGAGTTCGTGGGACAGATCGTGATCAAGATCGTGAGACGGATCATGATGAGATCGCGGGACAGATCGTGATGAGTTGACGGGACGGATCGTGATTGGATGGCGGGACGGATCGTGATGAGATCGTGGGACGCTCGACGATTTGGATCGCGAAGATGTTCGACTATACCAACCGCGTTTCTTAACGCTTCCCGCTTAGCAATCTACAAGGGTACGTAGATCCACTCTCCCTCTTGTAGATGCTCATCACCATGGATAGGTTTGCGTGTGCATAGGAAATTTTTTGTTTCCCATGCGACGTTCCCCAACAACTCTTGCACCCAACGCTATAATGGGGTTGTCAATCCCTTCACGGTTACTTGCCAGGATGAGATCTAATAGAGATAGATATAATAGGATGCTTGAACGGAAAGTAAAACCGATAGATCTAATAGAGATAGATATAATATAGATAGATCTAATATGGCAACAAGTATTTTTGGTATTTTTGGTTTTAGATCTAAAAGTATAATATGGAAAATAGACCCGGGGGCCATAGGTTTCACTAGATGGCTTCTCTCATGATGGCAAGTATTATGGTGGGTGAACAAATTACTATCGAGAAATTTATAGAAAAGTGAATAATTATGAAGATATCCAAGGAAACGATTATGCATATATGCATCACGTCCATGAAAAGTAGACCAAAATGATTCTGCATCTACGACTATTACTCCACACATCGACCGACTCATGCCTGCATCTAGAGTATTAAGTTCATGAAGAACAGAGTAACGCATTAGGTAATATGACATGATGTAGAGGGATAAACTCAAGCACTATGATGAAAACCCCATCTTTTTACCCTCGATGGCAACAATACAATACATGCCTCGCTACCCCTACTTTGTCACTGGGTGAGGACACCGCAAGATTGAACCCAAAACTAAGCACTTCTCCTATTTCAAGATTTACCAATCTAGTTGGCCAAACCAAACCAATAACTTGAAGAGACTTGCAAAGATATGAAATCATGCATATAAGAATTCAGGAAAGACTCAAATAATATTCATGGATAATCTTAGCATAAACCCACAATTCATCGGATCTCGACAAACACACCGCAAAATGGTATTACATTGGATAGATCTCCATGAAGATCATGAAGAACATAGTATTGAGAAGCAAAGAGAGAGAAGAAGCCATCTATCTACTAGCTATGGACCCATAGGTCTGTGGTGAACTACTCACGCATCATCGGAGGGGCAATGGAGTTGATGTAGATGCCCTCCGTGATCGAATCCCCCTCCGGCAAATTACCAAAAAAGGCTGCAAGATTGGATCTCTCGGGAACGGAGGCTTTTAGTAGCGGAAAAGTGTTTTTGTGGATCCTTCTATAATGATGGAATATTTGGGAATTTATAGGCCAGACATTAGGGTTAGGGGAGTTTCCAGGGGCCCACAAACCTGCCCTGCGCGGGGGACCCCCTGGCCGCAGCAAGCGAGCTTGTGTCCCCGTGGTAGCTCCTCTGCCTTGGTTCTCAAGTCTCGTGAGTTCCTTTTATTCTAGAAAAAATCATTCCGGAGGTTTTATTACGTTTGGACTCCGTTTAATATTCCTTATCCGCGAAACTCAAAAACAAGAAAAAAACAGAAACTGGCACTAGGCTCTAGATTAATAGGTTAGTCCCAAAAATAATATAAAATAGAATATTAATGCATATGAATCATCCAAAACAGATAATATAATAGCATGGAACAACCAAAAATTATAGATATGTTGGAGAAGTCTCAGCATCCCCAAGCTTAATGCTTGCTCGTCCTCTAGTATGTAAATGATAAAACAGAATTTTTGATGTGGAATGCTACCCAACATATTTATCCATGTAATATTATTTATTGTGGCATGAATATTCAGATCCGTTAGATTCAAAACAATAAATTAATATTGAGATAAAAACAGTAATACTTCGAGCACACCAACAAGGTAGTCGTGTCCCTTCGAAATTACATGGCCTTAGAAAGTTATCCCTACAAAATCATATGGTCTGGCTATGCTCCATCTTCCCCACACAAAGTATCTAAATCATGCACAACCCCGATGGTGTTCTCAAACCTTTTCAAATCTCACGCAATACATGAGTGCCAGCCATGGATATAGCATTATAGGTGGAATAGAATATGGAGGAGGTGCAAGGGAAAAAGTACATAGTCTCACATCAACTAGGCGTATCAACAGGTTATGGCAATGCCCGTCAATAGATATCAATGTAAGTGAGTAGGGATTGTCATGCAACAAATGCACTTAGAGCTATAAGTGTATGAAAGCTCAAAAACAAAACTAAGTGGTCGTGCATATTGAATATCCACTAGTTATATGAAAGTGACAAAATATGAGACTCTCTATCATGAAGATCATGGTGCTATTTTGAAGAGAAGTGTGGAAAAGGATAGTAGCAATTGTCCCTTCTCTGTTTATCTCATCATTTTATTTTATTTTGGTGGGATTCTTTGGCCTCTTTTATTTTTTGTTTGGGCTTCACTGGCCTCTTTTATTTTTTGTAAAGTCCGGATACTCGTCCCAACTTGTGAGGGAGTCATAGCCTCCACCGTCCTTTTATCTCATGGGACAATGCTCTATTAATGAAAAATCATCACACTTTTATTTATTATAACTCAAAGAAAAAGAAATTACAACTCGATTCCTGTGACAAAATATAACTCTATATGCAATATGAAGTGATGATGCAAGTCATAGAAAAACTACATGGTGGAAGTTGCATGGCAATATATCTCGGAATGACTATGGAAATGCCATAATAGGTACGTATGGTGGCTGTTTTGAGGAATATATGGTGGTTGTTTTGAGGAAGCAGGCTTTGATGTACCGGCAAAAGTTGCGCGGTACTAGAGAGGCTAGCAAAGAAGGAAGGGTGAGAGTATTTTTTAACGCCCCTAGCTAGGCAAAACACAATAGATCTAGGTATTGTCATCTGTGGTATGCAATCCATAAGTATCTCTCATGATAGATTCATAAGTAAATTTTATTTTCTTCCTAGGAAAGTGTTCCATGCCTTTACTTAATGGAAATTGGAATCTAATATTCCCTTCCTTCATATCAATAATTGCACCAATCGTTCTAAGGAAAGGTCTACCAAGAATAATAGGACATGTAGGATTGCAATTTATATCAAGAACAATGAAATATACGGGCACATAATTCCAATTTGCAACAATAAGAAAATCATTAATTCTTCCCATAGGTTTCTTTATAGTGGAATCTGCAAGATGCAAATTTAAGGAACAATCATCAAATTCATGGAAACCTAACACATCACATAAAGTTTTTGGAATCATGGAAACGCTAGCACCCAAATAACACAAAGCATGGCACTCATAATCTTTAATCTTAATCTTAATACAAGGTTCCCACTCATCATATAGCTTTCTAGGTATATAAACTTCCAACTCAAGTTTTCTTCAAAAGCCTTCATCATAGCATCAACAATATGTTTAACAAAAGCCTTGTTTTGATTATAAGCATGAGGAGAATTCAACATGGATTGCAACAAGGAAATACAATCAATCAAAGAGCAGATACCATGATTAAAGTCTTTGAAATCCAAAAGAGTGGGTTCATTGCAATTTAAAGTTTTGACCTCTTCAATCCCACTTTTATCAATCTTAGCATCAAGATCTAAAAACTCCGAATCATTGGGACGCCTTTTAACAAAAGATGACTCATCTCCAGTCCCATACTTATGAAGATTAATATTGGAAAACAAAGATTGAATGGGAGTTACATCAATAACTTTAAGATCTTCATGAATATTATCACGAGAACATACTTTTTCAAGCCATTCACGCTTAGCACGAACTCTAGTGGTTCTTTCCTTACAATCATCAAATTCTCATAGATTTTAAAGATTCATTAATTTCATGCTTGGGTGGAATATATCTAGTTTTTAAATAATCAATCTCAAGAGAAATTCTAGCAACATTCCTAGCCAAATCATCAATCTTGAGCAATTTTTCTTCAATCATAGCATTGAAACCTTTTTGCATACTAATGAATTCTTTACTATTACTCTGAAAATCATAGGGTATTTTATTATAATTTCTAGAAGAATTGCTGTAGGAATTACCATAATTATGAGAGGTATTACTAGGAAACGGCCTAGCATTGAAATTACGTCTATAAGCATTATTACCAAAATTATTCCTACCAACAAAATTCACATCCATAGATTCATTATTATTCACAATCAAAGAAGACAAATGCATATAATTAGGATCAATAGGGAACATTCTCACTAGCAAACAATTTCATCAATTCATCCATCTTTTCACTCAAAGTATCAATTTCTTCAATAGCATGCACTTTTTTTACTAGTAGGAGATCTTTTGGTGTGCCTTTTGAGAGTAATTTGCCATAATATTATCTAAGAGTTTAGTAGCTTCTCCTAATGTGATTTCCATAAAAGTGCCACACGCAGCAGAATCTAAGAGATTCCTAGAAGCAAAATTCAATCCAGCATAAAAAAATTGTATAATCATCCATAAACTCAAACCATGCGCGGGGCAATTCCTAGTCATAAGTTTCATCATATCCCAAGATTGCGCAACATGTTCATGATCAAGTTTCTTAAAATTCATTATACCGTTCCTAAGGGAGATGATCTTAGCGGGCGGAAAGTACTTGAAAATAAAAACATCTTTACACTTATTCCACGAATCAATACTATTTTTAGGCAAAGATGAAAACCAAGTTTTAGCACGATCTCGTAGTTAGAACGGAAATAGCTTCAATTTAATAATATCATTATCCACATCTTTGTTCTTTTGCATGCCACACAACTCAACGAAAGTATTTAGATGGGATGCGGCATCTTCATTAGCAAGGCCAGAAAATTGTTCTTTCATAACAAGACTGAGCAAAGCAGAATTAATTTAATAAGATTCTGCACTAGTGGCAGGAGCAATCGGAGTACTAATAAAATCATTATTATTAGTATTGGAGAAGTCACACAACTTGGTATTCTCTTGAGTCATCGTGACAAAGCAAGCAATCAAGCACTCAGGCAAGAAAAAAGCAAACGGTAAGACGAAATAAGAAGGGCGGATAAAAATGCAAATCTTTTTGGTATTTTCTAAAAATCGTTTTAGAAGTGGGGGAGAGGAAAACCAGAGGCAAATGGAAAATAATGTAAATGAAAGAGATGAGTTTGTGATGGGTACTTCGTATCCTTGACTTGCTATGTATCTCCCCGGGAACAGCGCGAGAAATCCTTCTTGCTACTTCTCGAGCATGCGTTGGTTTCCCGTAAAGAGGAATGGTTTCATGCCGCAAAGTAGATAAGTATTTCCCTCAGTTTTCGAAAACCAAGGTATCAATCCAGTAGGATATACAAGCGAGCCACCAATAGATGTACTTGCATAAAGAATCAAACTCTTGCACCCAACGCTATATAGGGGTTGTCAATCCCTTCATGGTTACTTGCAAGGATGAGACCTAATAGAGATAGATATAATAGGAAGCTTGAACGGAAAGTAAAACTAAAAGTAAAAATATGGCATGAAGTTTTTTTTGGTTTTAGATCTGAAAGTGTACTATGGAAAATAGACCCGGGGGCCATTGGTTTCACTAGATGGCTTCTCTCATGATAGGAAGTATTACGGTGGGTGAACAAATTACTGTCGAGCAATTGATAGAAAAGCGAATAATTATGAAGATATCCAAGGCAATGGTTATGCATATAGGTATGATGTCTGTGAAAAGTAGACAGAAACGATTCTGGATCTACTACTATTACTCCACACATCAACAGACTCGTGCGTGCATCTAGAGTGTTAAGTTCATGAAGAACAAAGTAACGCATTAGGTAAGATGACATGATGTAGAGGGATAAACTCAAGAAATATTATGGAAACCCCATCTTTTTACCCTCGACGGCAACAATACATTATGTGCCTAGATACCCCTACTTTGTCACTAGGTGAGGACCCCGCAAGATTTAACCCAAAACTAAGCACTTCTCCTATTGCAAGAATTACCAATCTAGTTGGCCAAACCAAACCAATAACTCGAAGAGACTTGCAAATATATTAAATCATGCATATAAGAATTCAGTAAATACTCAAATAATATTCGTGGATAATCTGAGCATAAACCCACAATTCATCGGATCTTGACAAACACACCGCAAAAGAGTATTACATCGGATAGATCTCCATGAAGATCATGAAGAACATGGTATTGAAAAGCAAATAGAGAGAATAATCCATCTAGAGACTAGCTATGTACCCATAGTTCTATGGTGAACTACTCACGCATCATCGGAGGGGCAATGGAGTTGTTGTAGATGCCCTCCGTGATCGAATCCCCCTCCGGCAGATTACCGAAAAAGGCTCTAAGATTGGATCTCTCGGGAATGGAGGCTTCTGGTAGTGGAAAAGTGTTTTGGTGGCTCCTTATGATAATGATGGAATATTTGGGAATTTGTAGGCCGAATATTAGGTTTAGGGGAGTTGCCAGGGGCCCACAACCCTGCCCGGCGCGGGGTACCCCCCTGGCCGCAGCAAGCGAGCTAGTGGCCCCATGGCAGCTCCTTTGACTTGGTTCTCTAGTCTCGTGGCTTCCTTTTATTTCAGAAAAAATCATTCCAGAGGTTTTATTACGTTTGGAATCCATTTAATATTCCTTATCTACGAAACTTAAAAACAAGGAAAAAACAGAAACTGGCACTAGGCTCTAGATTAATAGCTTAGTCCCAAAAATAATATAAAATAGCATATCAATGCATATAAAACATCTAAAACAGATAATATAATAGCATGGAACAAACAAAAATTATAGGTACATTGGATATTTATCATCCTTGTAGCCTGACTTGTCATATTTTGTCGTGGAGGTTTTTGTCGAGGAAGGTGTCGTGGTTGGAGAATCTAGAGTAGTTGCACCGTAGGTCTTATAGGAGGTCATGGAGTACTTGTAGTCCTCTTGAACTTGACGTTCCGTCTTGGTAGCTTGATGCACTAGCTCGAGCAAGTTGGAGTAGGTTTGGAAATCTGCAATTTTCTTGACTTGGTAATCGGGACCATTCAAGAAATGCGCCATTGTTTGCTCATCAGCTTCTTTGACATTGGCTCTTATCATGGCTATCTCTATCTCTTGGTAGTACTCTTCCACAGACTTTGTGCCTTGCTTGAGGAGTTGTAGCTTCTTAAAGAGACCACGATTTTAGTGTGTTGGGACGAATCGAGTTGCATGAGGTCCTTCATTTGTGCCCAAGTGGTGATTGGAGGGTCACCACTTTCTCTTCTTCGCTCAATCACTTGTTCCCATCAAATGGGAATGTAAGCTTGGAACTCGAGGGAGGACATGGCAATCTTCTTTCCCTCTTCATAGTTGTGCAACCGGAATATCTTGTCTACCTTGGGTGCCCAAGAGAGATAGTCTTCGGGGTCCTTGCTTCAGGAGAACTTAGGCATATTGAACTTGAGCTTGCCAAAGCGATTTTCCTCATTCTTGTTGTGATGGTGGTATCGTTGTCGTGGAGGGGCATAGTTGTCTTGTTGACGTTGGGCTTTCCTTGGAGCTTGATCATCCACATGCTCAACGGGATTTGCTTGAGGTCGCTTTTCTTGTTGTAGAGGGGCAATGTTGTCATGTTGATATTGCCCTTGCCTTGGAGCGAGCTCATCACTATGTTGCTCCTGTTGCCTTGGTTGTTGTTGACGTTGTGGCCTCATTTGTTGTTGGCATTCTTAGTGCTCCTCTTGACGTGCGGCTTCCTCTCGGCATTCTCAACATAGAACTTCTTGTTCCTCCCGAGCTTGTCAATTGCATTCTTGCAAGGCATATTTTGATTCGCGAAGCACTGGATGTGCCTCATTTGCTTGCTCTTCACAGCGCCGGTCTTCCTCACGATGGTGACGTAGGCGTTCTTTCTCGTATGCGTCTTCTCTTGTTGGTGACGGTGGTCATGCTCGCGATGTCAACCTTCAGGATTCTTGTCCAGGAAGGGGTTGCTTGAGTCTTGAGAGAGGTGACGGGTGTCACATTGTTGTGGTCGAGCTCGAGGAGGAGGACTCCTGCCGGAGGAGTCCTTAGAGGAGTGGCGACTTGATGTGCGCCGTCGAGTTGAAGTAGAAGTTATGATGTGCGGTTCACCATCAAGGTGCGGAGCTCGTCCATTTGTGTTGTAAGGAGGTTCCATGTTCGCTCCTCAGATTCATGTATGTTGGTGGCGAGGTGCTCGAAGTGGTCCGTGATGACATCGTGTGCTTTGCGCATTCCCTTTTGTGTGCCGAAGAATTGTAGTTTGGTGACGAAGTTGTTCACGTCGTTTGCATGCTCCTCGAAGGCCGTGTTCGTCATAGTAGTCCTATCCATAGCACTCAAGTAGATGTAAGTGGGAGAATGAGAAAACAAAATACCAAATACCATTCTAAAGGTTGAAAAGGGATCAATCACTCAATTTGAAATCATGGACATAGTAGAATTTGTACCGTAGTGTGCCCTTCTCACACCTACACAAAGTAAAGCTTTGAAGTGTAGCTTGGTTAGGATGAGTGGCACAAAATCTAAAAAAATGCGAACCAATATGTTGTCAATGTTGAATAAGATTCGCAAAATAGCTTTCAAGGCACTAGGAACTAGGAACAGACACACGAATAGATATAATGGGATCTGTGCAACCAAGGAATGAGCATTATGAAATCTCCGCAAGGCTCGTGTTGCACGGATACAAGAGAGAACTAGCTCGATCTCTCTAATGGGCTAGATACGCGCTTGTGCACCAACCTATGAGAGTAACCATGCCATCTTCAGTCCCAAGTATCTAGTATGTATGCGAGAGGATATGATGCTATGCCTATTTCTTACAAGCTCTTTGGAATCTTTCTCTTTGATTAAAAGATTTTTTTCTTTTTTTTTCTATATGCTTGATGCTCGAACTAAGATATGAGACAAGTATGATGGATATGTATAGGAGAGACTTATGGCACAAAGTAGACAACAAGTGATGTGCATGCTAAACTAGATATGCGGCATATGAGTCTCACTACGGTGCACAAGTAATGTGGCCCTATAATTCTCTACTTGCTAGTCTCGATAGGTAAGGTACGCAAATAGGCTCGGAGCTATCAATGCAATGGCAAGGAATGGACAAAGATGCCGTCAAAGTTACCGTCCTTGCTTACAGTTGAAGGTGGCCAAAGTCGAAGTCAAGGCTGGTGATGATGAATCATGGTGGTTATGACGTCCAACCGCGCCTAAGTAGCCGAAACACCTTAGGACACGGAAGCGAGAAACTCAAAACCACGAAGGAAATGGCAATGAAGCGGAAAGAAAAAGTGTGGTGGTGACAAAGCTGAAAACAGAAAAACAATTGGGGTTGTTCTGTAGGGCCCGTGAACACGGGGTCTTTTGAGGCCCGTGTGCATGGGGTGTCTAGGAAGTTCGTGGTGTCCCATGCGCATGGGGTCCAGGGCCCGTGGACACGGGGGTGCGGAGAAATTTCGGGCAGATCACGATATTGGTGGAGTTTGGAAAAAAATCGGGAACCTTTGGGATAGAAAGCTAGATCCACTTGCTAGGCATCTATTCTACGGATGAAAATCAACTAAAACTCACAAGTTTCAACAACTGCAAAAAAATGGTATGGCTATTTTTGTGGGGATTTTCAGATTAGGATGAAAATAAGCAAAAATAGGCTAGAAAACGGTGTGTGAGACTCCAAATTCATGATCAATGTGGCTCATGATACAATATGATACGGGGGAATACCCGTGGGATTCGATCTTTCATGAATTGGAGGGGGGAAACACGAAGAACATAGGGAACAACAAGAGAAACACTCAAGAGAAAACTCAAATCACACATCCACTAGAACCATGATATTCACAATAGGTACAAAGATCCCAAATCAACCAACGATACAAGTAGCGGTAGTGTTCTCTCACTTCGGAGGAGGAGCCTTGAATCCACGGGGGATCCTCCCTCTAGAGTGGCCTTGGCATCACATGGATCTACTCCCAAAGGAGGGCAAGCTCCTACAGAGTGACAAGAAATGGAGCTATGCTCACAAAGTGTATGCAAAACAATAGCTAACCCTAACACATGATCCAAGGATCCTATATATAGCCATCAGGAGGTAGGGGTCGAAGAGAGGTCGAAGTGGGCCGGATGGGTCAGATGGTTTGGGAGGCCCGTGCGCACGGCCTAAGTGAGCCCCGTGCGTACGGGGGTCCCATGGTCACGGGACACGGCCGTGCGCATGGGGTCGCTGCTCTAGCTTCTGGGAGGCCCGTGTGTACGGGGTCTTTTGGTCCATTGCGCACGGGGTCTTCGTTTACTCTGTTACCCTCGTGCACACGGGGTCCAGGGAGCCCGTGCGGACAGGGCCGGCTGTATCTTGACTTCTTGTCTGCAACAGCGTCTTTATCTTTCGTTCTTCCTCGTGTTTCCACCCCTTGGCCTTGTATGTCTTCCTCGTACCTAATGATACAGAGTGTCCTGAGGTGAGATAGCATCCAAGTTCCATTAGCATTCATATCAAAGCTCAAATAGGAGGGAGTTCACCTTAGCTTCTATTGAGCATGCACGAGCTCTTATCATAGGACCACTTGTGTCTTGTGGAGATGGTGTAGGCTTCATGGGGATGAGTGAGGGATGCTCTGCATCAAGTGGGGTCCTACCTCATGCATTCTACTCAGCTAAAAGAATTCAATAACACTGTTGGAGGGAGTTGTAGATTGATGTCACTAAATGCAATAAAACATAGGTATGAAATAAATGGTCAAAGTGAACTTGCCTTGTAAGTTTATGAAGATAATACCGCTCTTAGAAAATAACTTGATAGAACTATTCGTCACTCTCCAATGAAAATCTATATAAACCAAACATTGCAATCAAAAGCAAACACTTCTAACAATCAATACTATCAATCAAAGAAAAACAACTACTAAACAAAAAAGGGTGTGATGAAAGATATACTAAAGACAAAAGTTAAAACAACAAAACTTCATCAAAACAACCAAGGATTATTTTCCGTACAAATAATCTATTTTTAGCAGCAACAAAACAACAACATAATGAAATCAAACAAAAACTTATTTTAGTAAATCTTTTACTAGCAAAAAGAAATACCTTTGAAGAAAAACTAAATAAAGCATTAAAAGTAACACCCTAAACAAAATATATTTTTGCCCTAAGAATATAATAGCAAAGAAAACACTAAGATGTTAAAAATAACAGAAAATAAAATATAAAACAACTAACTTAATAGAAAATATTTTTCATAAAACTTTATTAGCAAAAGGAACTAATTGAAACACTTCTTATGACCTAAACAATGTTAACCTAGAGTTAAAACACAAACAATTTCCACAACAATACAAATTGTTTCTAATTTGAACTAAAGTTAACAAATAACAAAATTTATAAAAAATAGTAGAATGTATTTTACGAAAGTATCTTATTAACATTTGAAATCAATTTCAAGTTATTCATTAAACTAGCATTAATTTCATGCAATTCAAATCAAATAAAAATAATTATTGTTGGAATACTACTGCGAACTAATAGAAAACAAAACAAAACTTGTCAACAAATATAAAAGAAAACAATTTAGAAACAACTAAAACAAAAGAAATATCAATAAACCTAAAGATAACTAAAAGAGATTTTGTTTTGCTTGAAACCCTAATTTAAATTATTCTAAAATTCTAAAATTGTACCTACTAATAAATAAAGTCACTAGTGACCAGTAGCCAAAAATTCTCAAAACCTATTTTTCAACTCAAGATATTCACAAAACAAGATTGAATCAAATCTATTTGAATTCAAATTTAAATATACAAATATGGTCAAACTTGATATCTACAGAAACTTGATAAAATTTGTGACACAATTCGTAAAGTTTCACTAATAAATATTAAAAATCCTAATACTTATTAAGAAAACAAAAACAGAGCTAATCTGAAAATAAGAACAAGAACTAAAATAGAGAAAACGCTAAGGGTCGGCTACTATACACGTGACAAAATATGAGTGGCTAGCGGAGTGTTTGCACATTTCACTAACGGGAGGATGAATGAGGCTTAACTATTTTGAACGGTGATGGCTAACTAAAAATGGTGGTTTGTTTGATCTCAACCGGATAACTTAAACAAAACCGATCTAATGCAAGAAAAAACGAAACAGTTTGAGGAGGTGGGGTTGGGCTTACAGCAGTGGTGCGTAGCGAGGCTGAAGGGGAGGTGGTTCGGGGCGAGTAGCGGTGCTCCGGTGGACGAGGGCGGCGCTAGTGGTGTTGAGGTCAAGCGGAGGAGCTGGAGGTGGACAGGAGTGACCAAGGCGACAACGATGTCCTCGGGTGAACGGCGGCTCCGACGAGCGCACGGGCACGGACGGAAAGGCGACTCTGGCGAAACCTTGTCATCAAAAAGGTGTTAGTGGGGTGTGCCTATGTCACGCCCAAGATGTGCGCCTATCCATTTTAAGGCACGAGGGCCTCGCAAGGGATGGATGCGCATCTTGCCGTTAGCAAGAATAGTATCATCACAACATACAATACTGAAAGAGATGAGTATACAAGACCGGCTTACACTCGCCACATGCTAACTAACAATGTCACTCAAATTCATATCACCAAGTTGAACACAAGGTCCGACTACGGACGAAATCAAACGATAAAACAGGAGCAAATGATACTATCAAGCTATCCCAAAGATCACGACCAGGTCCTCTACTCATCCGGATACGTCACGTACATCCTGCCTCTTTCGTCATCATATTCCCACTGGAGCTGGGTGAGATCATCCTGCACGAACTCATCTGAACCTGCACCTAGAGTGTTGTAGTAAACTGTGAGCCACACAGGACTCAGCTATCATGTGCCCGTGTACCGAGACTATTCAAGCTTAAAGGTTGGGTTGGGAAAGTGTTTAGTTTGCAGTAGCACTAAGCATTTATGGGGCTAACTTACGCAACATGCAAATAAATATGAGTGGCCTACGATGAACGATCGAATCTAGTTTGATCTCTAAGAGATCCTGAAAACTTACTTACGTCAATCATAACCCCATCGTGTTCTCTCTCGGATCGTGTTCACGAGCAGAGACGATCATGGTTACTCACACAGTTGGTGCGTTTTAATCAGAGTTTACTTCAAGTTAACTATAACCGGGTGTTAAACAAATATCCCAAGTTGCCACATAACCGCGGGCACAGCTTTCCGAAAGATTTAACCCTGCACGGGTGCTCCAACTAATCCATCACAAATTAACCACGCTCCGCGGGAATAACCTCAACCACGGATCTCGCGGTCATCATAGGTAATTCCAAAGGAATTCCAACACCTCGAGAAAACCCGAAGAAAGTCAGACTCCACACGCAAGACATTCGATAAAGGTAAAACAAATCCAGCAAGACCACCCGACATGTCGACGAACCTGATAAGAGCCGCGTATCTCGTTATCAGGACACGACGGATAAGCTAGTGTACGGTGGCCTGATAGAAATCTCCCAAGTTTCCCTAGGTTGGCCCCGCACAGTGCTCTAGTTTAGACCAACACTCATGAGGAGCACTGGCCCGAGGGTTGATTAAATTATCCACGAGTTTGCAAGACCCTATGCAAAAAATTATTAAGTTGTTAAGCAAATGTAGTACCAATGTTGGGTCTTGCCAGACAAGTTTTAGTCTGAACCGAATAAACAAGGGGGTTCCCATAACAACCCCGAGCATGTTAGGAGCACAAAATATGGAAAACATAACACCGGTAACAAGGAACTAATGGCGGTAACAACGGAACAAATCACTTAGCAAAAGGACAAGCCTTCCACGAATACCAAGATGTATATGTGCATTAAATTAAATAACAGATAATATTGTGATATCCAAATCCATGTTATCACATGGAACAATCTGCACCTGCAACTAACAATGCTATAAGAGGGGCTGAGCAGAGGTATCTTAGCCAATCAAAGGTTTGCTAGGATGTGGAGGTTAGAGGCTGTCATGGCAACATGGGGGCTGATATCAAGTGGTCGGTAGCGCAATTGTAATGATAAGAGCGAGAAACTAGCAAGCAAAAATAGTATCGGGATCCGGGTACGATCATCTTGCATGTTGGTTCTTCAGCGGAACAAGTAGTGGGATCCTCGTAGAGGTACTCTCCTGGGTCCTCGTACTTAGTATCAACACTCGCTTCTACCCAAGAGAAACAGAAACAATAAACCTCCAACCAAGGTGCAATGCACAACCAAGATGATGCATGATTCATTTGTGTAGAATTAAACATGGGAATCCCAAACTAGTCATGTTTCACATGCAAAGTTTGTATATTAATGAGTCTGCACAGAACCTCATGTTATTTTATTTCAACATGCATGATCATGGAAAATATGGATGCATCATTCAAAATCGAAAGAAATGCATATAAGGAACGCAAGAAACGGAGTTACGGTTCTCACGATACGCTCACGACAAGGTACGGAGGCAAAACACAAGTCAACCAAGACCTGGGCTAATTCTTGGCATTTCAAGGTATCCACTGGATATTTAATGAAAAACCAATCACAATAGACTCAATAATCAATCAATTACATGGAGTATAGCTCCGACAAGTCACAGAACAATAAAACACCAAATCTGCCACTAAACAGCAACATAGCAACTTCTATAGATCACAACTTGAGCTACACGAACCCTACAGCCACAAACAAGATATTGACAAAATCTACTCAACATATACATCAACTTATCCAACTACACAAACAGCAAAGGAGCCAGACATCAATAATCAAGAAGCTATCAAGTTGACATGATGAATCAGTTTTCTGGGACTTGGTGAAAATTCCAGTTTTCTGGAATCTGTAATTATAAAGTGGCAAGTTTACAGCAGTAGTTAAATATGCTAGAGAGCTCCTATTGGCATGAAAATTAACAAGATGGTATAAGGCAATATCTACTACAACTAGCTAGCACTGAGCAAGAGCAAATTCCCAACATATCTCTAGATGCAACCCACTCTTCATGGCATAAAAATAACAGCAGATTCTCAGACAGCAGTTTATTAAGCATGCTGAAACAGAACATCAAGTAGGCAACTTAACATCTTGTTTCCCACTTATATGGGTGATTCTTATGTTAAGCAAAAATACCATGGCATACTAGGTACAAAATACTAGCACCTCCTAGTTGGCACATATACCAAAGCAAGCATGGATTAAATCATGCAAAAATGACAAAACGACATCTCAGCTAAAATGACAGATTTATGAACTAGCTCAAAAGTGAAATCTGAGAGTTCCAATGAGTTCATTGGCTCTTCCTACCCCAAAACCATGGGTCATACTCATATGCCCACGTGAAACCACAAGGCAACAACAATTAACAAACTACCCACTCTAATCATGGCATAACTACTCTAGATAGGAAATGCAATTAAGTGGCATGAGCATGTTAGCAACTTAGATAAGAATGGAAGTGAAATGACAAGGCCTACATGACAAACATATATCAACAAGGGTATGTCAAGCGGGAAAACCAACTAGTCCCCTATCACACATAAACACCCTACTCACACCACTACTAAAAACATACCCAAGCTCTATGTATGCCCAAGGCACATGAGCTCAAAACACCAAGACCATACCACCCAAGAAGGGGGGTGTTCACCCCCCCCACACACTCATATGAACCATATGCATATGCACTCTCTATACTACTCACACACATGTGTATGTATGCATATCATACACACACACTCACAACTCTCATGCACATACACCACATATGGGCAACTTGCCACACACACACCCAAAAACACAAAAACACCACATACACACAAACACATGCATATATACACTTATGTATATACACATACACACTCTCATACATATGTGCCAACACACATACACTAACTACACATGCACATAACCCCCTCATACTCACATGTGTATGTATGCACTAAGCACACACACACCACAAGCATGGATGTGGGCATGGTGCATACACACACACTACACTACACATGTCTACACACACTCACATGTACAGGGAAGAACAAAATAAAACCTGCTGGAGGCACTACATACATGCATACACATTGCGAAGAAGTAAAACAGAGAAAACAAAAAAATCAACAACAAAGAAAAAGGGGAGGGTTCGGGGTCGAACCCCTGACCTCCTGGCCATTCCCCACGGCTCCCACCACTCTGCTATCGCCCGAAGCGTTAATAGAGGAGGGACACTGCCTCTCTAATACACACACTCACGGCTTGACTGACGAATCTGAAAAACCACGGCGACAGTGGCGACAGAGCAACGGCGGCGAGCGTTTCCGGCAAGCTACGGCTCTAGCGGCGCAATAGGAAGGACATGGGGCTCTCGGGCACTACGGGGAACCCATCCCCCTGCTCATCCTGCAAGGAGAGGAACGGAGGCACACTCAATCATGAGCTCTTCTGACCGGCGGCGACACGAGCACGACGGCGAGGCACAAGCTTCAAGGAAGGAGGTTGCGCATTGGCTGCTCACCTAGGGAAGGACGACGGCGACCCTGAGCGTGGAGAGGAAGGAGAGGCAGAGACATGGCGACGACGAGGGGGAAGAAGACCGGCGACGACCGCTTCGGGAACACGGCGGCGCCGAGGAAGAAGACGCCGCCGGAAGCCTCCCACGCACACCCTAGCGCCGGGAATGGGATGCGGGAGAGGTCCTCGAGCACGCGACATCTCCGATGAGGACGACAAGGCTCCTACGGCGAGAACGATGGCGATCGACGGCGCTGCACTCTCTGAACTCTGAACTGCAGAGACTTACTGGAGGGAAAGAAGAGAGGAGGGAGAGAGATGGAGGGGAAGAAGATGGCTGCGGCGATGGTGGGAGAGAGATGAACCCTAGGCGAGGGGAAGGCACGCACGCCGAGGGGCTTTGTACCCACGAGCTGACGGCGACGGCGACGGAAAGGCGACGGCATACGCAGCTCTCTCTCTTTGAAGACTGACGACAGACACGACGGGAGCAGGTGCCCGTCTATCCCGCTGGGCCCGTGGGAGCTGCTGGGCCACGCTAGGGCAGCCCACTCTGCTCACTCTCTCTGAAAAAGAAAACAGAGAAGGGTTTTTACCTTTTAAAAACACAGCTACCAAAAGAAAAAACCCGAGGGTGAAATAAAAGCTTTTAGAGAAAAACCAAAATATTTTGGTGAAGGAAATAAAGAGCCTTATTTAATAAAAATGCTAGGTTGATTTTTAGGGAGTAATTTTATTACTTATGAAATAAACAGCCCCTGATAAATTAAAAATACCAAACAACCACACCCCAAACATCAAAAGGATCACACCCTAAATTGTCAACATGAACAGGACTATCTCTTGAACATTTTTAATCAATTAAAACAACAAGTTAAATCTGCTCATAACATTAATATGAAGAGAGGGGGGAGATGGAAGGTGATGTTGAAAGAGAAAAGAGAGGGGACGAAGAAGAGGAGTAGCAAACATGACTCCTACCACACTCAACACCAACATGACACAAAGGCACACCCATATCACTTCACACCAACATCAAGCCAAGACACATGAGAATAGCAAACATGCAGAATGAATGGTATGATGGATGATATGATGCATGAATGCAAACAACACATGAATGACAAGGTGCAATCCATACATAGCTCATGACACAAGGTTCATACATTGGGGTTACATGCCAAATAAGGTAGGGACAGCAGTTGGGCTGTCACAACTCTCCCACACTACAAAAGGATCTCGACCCGAGATCTAGGAACGAAAGAAATCCAGAAATTCGGAACGAAGAAGGTCCTAGCTTTCCCAAGTAGCTTCTCTGTCGGAATGATGAGACCACTTCACGTTGACAACCTTGATAGAGTTGTTGCGAGTTTTACGCTCAGTTTCTTCAAGAATTGCAACTAGGTGCTGATGATAGGAGAGATCTTCTTGTAGATCGATGTCTTGGAGGTCAATGGTCCGCTCAGGAGTCTTGAAGCATTTCCAGAGCTGGGAAACATGGAAGACATCGTGCACGTTCGCGAAATTTGGAGGCAGCTCTAGTTGATATGCAAGACCACCTCTCTTGCCAACAACTTTGAAAGGACCAACAAAACGAGGAGATAGCTTCCCTTCAATTCCAAACCGCCGAGTCCCCTTCATGGGAGAGACTCTGAGATAGACTAGATCATCCACTTGGAAAGAAACATCCCGATGTTTGTTATCACAATAACTCTTCTGTCGGGACTGAGCTACTTTGAGTTTCTCACGAATGACATGGCACATTTCTTCTGCTTCAGTGATCATGTCATTACCCAATATCTGACGTTCACCGGTTTCGGACCAGTTAAGTGGGGTACGACACTTTTTGCCGTAGAGAATCTCAAAAGGGGCCTTGTCTGAACTAGCTAGAAAGCTATTATTGTATGAGAATTCAGAATATGGAAGGCAGTCTTCCCACTTCATGCCGAACGATATCACACAGGCTCTCAGCATATCTTCAAGGATCTAATTCACTCTCTAAACTTGGGCACTTGTCTGCGGATGGAACACAGTGCTGAAATGGATCTTGGTACCCATAGCAGTCTGGAAGGACTCCCAAAATTTGGAAGTGAAGAGGCTTCCACGGTCAGAAGAGATGAGCTGAGGAATACCATGCAAAGACACTATCCTTGACATATACAACTCTGCAAGCTGAGTTGCCGAGATAGATTCTTTGACTGGCAGGAAATGAGCAACTTTTGACAACTTGTCGATTACCACAAAGATGGCATCATTGCCTCTCTTGGACTTGGGAAACCCAGTGACGAAATCCATCTCCACATGATCGATTTTCACTCTGGGATAGGCAAAGGCTGAAGAATACCTATTGGACGTTGATGCTCTGCCTTCACTCTGCGACAAACATCACACTCGTTTACAAACTAAGCAATTTCACGTTTCATGCGAGTCCACCAGAAGGTTTGCTTGAGATCCTGATACATCTTTGAACTGCCTGGATGAATGGATAGAAGAGAATTACGTGCTTCATCCATGATAACCTTTCTGAGATCACCTTTTGGAACCACAAGACGGTCCTCAAAGAACAAGGTATCTTTGTCGTCAACACGAAAGCACTTATACTTCGGAATGCACTTGGCCACACCTTTCTTCACTTTCTTCACCATAGCATCAAGAAGCTGCGCTTGGCGAACCTGATCTTCCAGAGTCGGAGAGACTTGAAGATTGGCAAGAAATCCTTGCGGAATCATCTGAAGGTTGAGCTTGCGGAAGGCTTCACAAAGCTTGGGCTGAAGAGGCTTCAAGATGAGACTATTGCAGTACACCTTACGGCTAAGCGCGTCTGCAATGAAATTTGCTTTCCCCAGAGTATACTCAATGCTTGGGTAGAAGTCTTCAAGCATTTCCACCCAATGAGAGTGTGGAATATTGAGATTGGGTTGAGTGAAAATGTACTTCAAGCTCTTGTGATTAGTGTACACCTCAACTGGTCTACCCAACAACAAATGCCTCCAAGTCATTAGAGCATGCACAACTGCCGCCAACTCAAGATCATGAGTGGGGTAGTTCTTCTCGGCTGGCTTCAACTGATGCGAGGTATAAGCAACAATCTTCTTGTCTTGCATGAGAACACAACAAAGACCTTGGAGAGAAGCATCACAGAAAACTTGAAAAGGCTTAGACTGCTGAGGAGGAACAAGAACTGGAGCTGAAGTTAGTCTCTGCTTGAGCGTATTGAATGCTACATCACACTCAGGAGACCAAACGTACTTGACACTCTTCTGGAGGAAATTGGACAGAGGCTTGGCAATTTGAGAGAAGTTCTCCACGAACCTTCTGCAATAGCTAGCAAGTCCAAGGAAACTCTGAAGCTGCTTCACATTCTAAGGAGGTTCCCACTTCAAGATTGCTTCAAATTTCTTAGGGTGCACTTTAATTCCCTCAGCAGAGATGACATGCCCAAGGTACACCACTTCATTGAGCCAAAACTCACACTTGGAAAACTTGGCATAGAACCGATGCTCTCTTAACTTTTCAAGCACAAGGCGGAGATGCTTTACATGCTCTTCTTCTGTCTCTGAAAGCACAAGGATATCATCCAGATAGACCAAGAAGAATTCATTCTTGAAAGGATAGAAAATGAAATTCATCATTCTTGATAAGGTTGGAGGAGCATTAGCGAGACCAAACGACATGACGATGTACGAATAAGAGCCAAAATTCGTCCTGAAAGCGGTCTTAGGAATGTCTTGTTCGTGAATGCGAATCTGATGATAACCCATGCGAAGATCGAACTTGGAGAAAACCTTGGCACCTTTCAGTTGTTCAAACAACTCATTGATGTTAGGGAGTGGGTATTTGTTTCTGATTGTCTTCTTTTTCAATGGGCGGTAATCAACACAAAGACGATCCATGCCATCTTTCTTCTTGACAAACAAAACTCCACAACCCCACGAAGAAGAGCTTGGTCTGATCAGACCCAGACGTTCTTGCTCATCTAGCTGCTTCTTCAACTCTTTCAGCTCTTCAGGGCCAAGTTTATATGGGCGCTTACAGACCAGTTCAGTTCCGGGCTCGAGATCAATCACGAACTCGACTAGTCGGTGTGGAGGCATTCCTGGCAATTCTTCTGGAAAGACATCTTCATACTCACAAACCACTGGAATTCGAGAAATCACAGAGATTTCACCCTTCTCATTAAGAGCAAAGAGACGAATTGTGTCATCGCGAGCCGCGAAAATAATCACGTCTTCTGAAGGATGAGTTAGCTTGACTTCTTTAGCTAGGAAGTCCATGCCCAAAATGAGATCAATGTCGGAATTACCGAGAACATAAGGAGAAGCCAAGAAAGAATAATTGCCCATCTTGATAGAAACATCCGGAACGATGGAGGTGGTTTTCATCGCACCCCTGGAGAAACAACACCCAAAGGTCTACTCAACATCTCGGAATAGAAATCATTCTTCATAGCAAAAGGTCTAGACATGAATGAATGTGATGCTCTAGAATCAGATAACACTTTTGCAGGAATAGAATTAACTGAGAGATTACCCATGACGACTTGAGAAGAATCCTTTGCCTCTGCTGCATTCACCAAATTCACTCTTGTAGTCTTGGGGTTATGCTTCACCATAGCATTGCCCGGAGGCTTGAAAGGAGGAGGAGGCGAAAGACACCGCTAGTTGCACTTGTTTGCATAATGGCCCTTCTGACTACACTTGTGACAAGTCACCTCAGAAAGCGGACAAACATTGCCTGGAGGAGGAACAAGAACAGCCTTGGACGCCTGGGATTTCTGCTGAAATCCTGGGTTGGGTGGGTGGGAAGAACAACGACCACCAAACTGCTTATGCTGTTGAGGACGAAACGAAAGAGGATTTGGATCCCAATACTTCTGCTGCTTGGGAACCATCTGAGAGCCCAAAGAAGAAGAATATGAATCCCTTGAACACTTCTTAGAGTTCTCCAACTTGAGTTGAGCCGCTTCAACCTTCAAAGCCATGTAGTAGAACTGACATATGTTGGAAATATGCTCTAGAGGCAATAATAAATTAGTTATTATCATATTTCCTTGTTCATGATAATCGTTTATTATCCATGCTATAAATTGTATTGATCAGAGACTTAGATGCATTTGTGGATACATAGACAAAACCATGTCCCTAGTATGCCTCTAATGGACTAGCTCGTTGATCAAAGATGGTTAAGGTTTCCTAGCCATGGACATGAGATGTCATTTGATAACGGGATCACATCATTAGGAGAATGGTGTGATGGATAAGACCCAAAGTACAAACGTAGCATATGATCGTGTCAGTTTATTGCTACTGTTTTCCGCATGTCAAGTATATGTTCCTATGACCATGAGATCATGCAACTCACTGATACTGGAGGAGTGCCTTGTGTGTATCAAACGTTGCAACGTAACTGGGTGACTATAAAGGTGCTCTACAGGTATCTCTGAGGGTGTCTGTTGGGTTGGCATGGATCAAGACTGGGATTTGTTACTCCGTGTGACGGAGAGGTATCTCAGGGCCCACTCGGTAATACAACATCACAATAAGCCTTGCAAGCAATGTGACTAATTGTTGATCACGGGATCTTGTATTACGGAATGAGTAAAGAGACTTTACAGTAACAATGTTTAACTAGGTATGGAGATACCCACGATCGAATCTCGGGCAAGTAACACACCGAAGAACAAAGGGAACATCATACGGGATTAACTGAATCCTTGACATAGAGGTTCGACCAATAAAGATCTTCGTAAAATATGTAGGAACAAATATGGTCATCCAGGTCCCGCTATTGGTTCTTGACCATAGAGGTGTCTCGGTCATGTCTACATAGTTCTCGAACCCGTAGGGTCTGCACACTTAAGGTTCGGTGACGTTTCGGTAGTATAGAGTTATGCATGGTGCTGACCTAAGGTTGTTTGGAGTCCCGGATGAGATCCTGGACGTCACGAGGAGCTGCGGAATGGTCCGTAGGTAAATATTCATATATAGGAAGTCATGTTTTGGTCGCCGGAAAAGTTTTGGGCTCATCGGTAGTGTACCGGGAGTGCCGGTAGTGTACCGGGAGACCATCGGGAGGGGTATTTTGACCCAAGAGGCTACATGGGCTGTGGGAGAGTAAATACCAGACCTTAGTAGGCTGGTGGAAGTCCCACACAAGGCCCATGCAGCTGGGAGAGAAAGCCCAAATAGAAAAAGGTGGAAAAAGGCAAAAAAGGCAAAAATAAGGAGGAGTCCTAGTCCTAGTAGGATTGGAGGAGGAATCCTCCAATGCCACTAGGTTCGGCCAACCCAAGGGCTGCCTCTTTGGCAGCCAAGCCTCCTCCTCCTCTCCTCCTATATATACTAGAGGATTTTAGGGTTTTGGCACAGAATTTTCAGCCACGTGCTACCCATTCCTCTAGTGCATAGTTTCTCCTCTAGATCGGATTTCTGTAGTGCTTAGGCGAAGCCCTGCCGGAATTGCTCCACCACCATCCCCATGGCGCCATCACACTGCCGATGAAATCCTCTACCTCTCCTCTCCCTCTTCCTGGATCAAGAAGGCGGAGATCGTCATCGAGCTGTACGTGTGCAGAACGCGGAGGTGCCTTCTGTTCGGCGCTAGATCGGAAGGACCGTGATCAAGATCGCGAGACGGATTGTGATGAGTTCGCGGGACGGATCGTGATAAGTTCGCAGGACAGATCGTGATTGGATTGCGGGACAGATCGTGCTGAGTTCGCAGGACGAATCGTGATTGGATCGCGGGACGGATCGTGACGAGATCGCGGGACGCTCGGCGATTTGGATCACGAAGACGTTCGACTACACCAACCGCATTTCTTAACGCTTCCCGCTTAGCGATCTAGAAGGGTATGTAGATCCACTCTCCCTCTCGTAGATGCTCATCACCATGGATAGATCTTGCATGTGTGTAGGAGACTTTTTGTTTCCCATGCGACATTCCCCAACAGTGGTATCAGAGCTAGGTCTATGTGTAGATGAGATCTGGAGTAGAACACAAAGAGTTTGTGGGCATTGATGCTTAGATTACTTCCTCCCTCAGTCGGATTTTAGTTCAGTGGTATTGTGAGATGAAGCGGCCCGGACAAACATTACTCGTACGCTTACGAGAGACCGGTTTCCTCGACCGCAACTTGTTGCATAGATGGCTTGCGGGTGCCAGTTTCTCTTACTTTAGTTGGATCGGATTCGACAAAGGCGGTCCTTGAGAAGGTTTAAAAGAAACTAGTGTATCACCATTGTGGTTTTTGCGTAGATGAGAATTGTTCTTGCTAGATGCCCGTAGCAGCCACGTAAAACATGCAACAACAATTAGAGGACGTCTAACTTGTTTTTGCAGGGTATGTTGTGATGTGATATGGCCAATTACATGATGTGATATATGTGATGTATGAGATGATCATGTGATGTATAGATTATCACGACTTGCATGTCGATGAGTACGGCAACCGGCAAGAGCCATAGGATTGTCTTTAAATATTGTATGACCTGCGTGTCAATCATTGAGCGCTATGTAATGCTTTACTTTATGGCTAAACGGTAGCAATAGTAGTAGAAGCATGTTGGGCGCGACAACCCCGATGGCGACACGTTGATGGAGATCAAGATGATGGAGATCATGGTGTATTGCCAGTGATGATGGAGATCATGCCGGTGCTTTCAAGATGGAGATCAAAAGCACAAGTTCATGGCCATATCATGTCACTTATGATTTGCATGTGATGTTAATCCTTTTATGCAACTTGTTTTGCTTAGGACGACGGTAGCATTATAAGGTGATCCCTCACTTAATTTCAAGATAAATTGTGTTCTCCCCTAGTGTGCACCATTGCGTAAGTTCGTCGTGTTGAGACACCATGTGATGATCGGGTGTGATAGACGCTACGTTCACATACAATGGGTGCAAGCCAGTGTTGCACGTGCAGAACACTTGGGTTAAACTTGATGAGCCTAGCATGTACAGACATGGCCTTGGAACACAAGAGGCTGAAAGGTGGAACATGAATCATATAGTAGATATGATGAACATAATGATGTTCACCATGGAAACCACCTCAACTCATGTGATGATCGGACTTGAGTTGGTGAATTTGGATCATGGATCACTCGAATGACCGGAGGGATGTCAATTTGAGTGGGAGTTCTTAAGTAATATGATTAACTGAACTCATTATCATGAACATAGTCAGTAGTGACTTTGCAAAATTATGTTGTATATTACTAGCTCACGCTGTAGCTCCCTTGAATTTTTATATGTTCCTAGAGAAATAGAGTTGAAAGATGATGGTAGCAATATTCGGGGCTGGGTCCGTGATGTGAGGATCGTCCTCATTGCTGCACAGAAGTCTTATGTCCTTAATGCACCGCTCGATGTGCCAACCCCTCTAGCGTCATCTGTAGATGTTGTGAACATATGACAGGCACATTCTGATGACTACTCGATAGTTTAGTGTGTCATGCATTACGGCTTAGAATTGAGGCTCCGAAACGTTTTGAACGTCACGGAACATATGAGATGTTCTAAGAGCTAAAATTAGGATCTCAGGCTCATGCCCGTGTTGCGAGATATGAGATCTCCAACAAGATTCTTTGCTTGCAAGATGAAAAAGAATAGCTCAATCGTTGAGCATGTGCTCAGATTGTCTGGGTGCTACAATCGCTTGAATCGAGTGGGAGTTGATCTTCCAGATAACATAGTGATTGATATAGTGCTCCAATTCACTGTCACTAAAGCTACTAGAACTTGGTGATGAACTATAAAATGCCAGGGATAGAAATAATGATCCCTGAGCTATTCGTGATGTTTGACACTGCGAAGGTAGAAATCAAGAAGGAGAGTCAAGTGTTGATGGTTAGTCAAACCACTAGTTTCGAGAAGGGTAGGAGCAAGGAGGGAAAACTTCATGGATAGCAAGTCAGTTGCTGACCCAGCGAAGCAACCAAAAGTTGAACCCAAACCCGAGACTAAGTGCTTCGATTATGAGGAGAGCAGTCGCTGAAGCAGAATAACCCTAGATACTTGGTAGATAAAAAGACTGGCAACGCCGACAGAAGTATATTTTATATATGTGTTATTTATGTGTACCTTGCTAGTACTCCTAGTAGCACCTGGGTATTGGATACCGGTTCGGTTGCTAAATGTTAGTAAATCAAAATAAAAGCTATGGAATAAACGGAGCACTAGCTAAGGGTGAGGTGACGATGTGTGTTGGAAATGTTTCCAAGGTTGATGTGATCAACATCGCACGCTCTCTCTACCTTCGGGATTAGTGACGAACCTAAATAAATGTTATTTGGTGTTTTGCATTGAGCATGAACGTGATTAGATCATGTATATTGCAACATGGTTATTCATTTAAGTTAAAGAATAATGGTTATTATGTTTACATGAATAATACCTTCAATGGTCATGCACCCAGTGAGAATGGTTTGTTGAATCTTGATCGTAGTAATACATATGTTCATAACATTGATGCCAAAAGATACAAAGTTAATAATGATAGTACCACATCTTGTGGCACTGCCGCTAAATGTCATATTGGTATAAAGCGCATGAAGAAACTCCATGATGATGGATCTTTGGACTCATTCGATTTCGAATCGGTTGAGACATGCGAACCATGCCTCTTGGGAAAGATGACTAAGGACCCCGTTTTCTGGTTTGATGGAGTGGTCAAGTGATTTATTGGAAATGATACATGTTGATGTATGCAATCCAATGAGTCTTGTAGCATGCGGTGGATATCGTTATTTTCTTACCTTCACTGATGATTTGAGTAGATAATAGTGTATATTTACTTAATGAAACGCATGTCTGAATCGTTTGAAAAAGTTCAAGCAAATTCAGAGTGAAGTTTAAGATCATCATGACAAGAAGATAAAATGTCCAGGATATGATTGTGGAGGTGAATATCTGAGTTACGAGTTTGGTATACAACTTAAGACAATGTGAAAATTGTTTCACAACTCACGCCACCTGGAACACCATAGTGTGATGGTGTGTCCGAATGTCATAGTCGTGCTCTATTGGATATGGTGCGAATTATGATGTCTCTTATCCTTTTACCACTATCGTCTTGGGGTTATGCATTAGAGACAACTACATTCACTTTATATAGGGCACCATCTAAATCCGTTGAGATGAAACCGTGTGAATTATGGTTTGATAGAAACCTAAAGCTGTCATTTCTTAATGTTTGGGGGTGCAACACTTTGTGAAAAAGGGTTTTCACCTAATGAGCTCGAACCCAAAGCGGACAAATGCATCTTCATAGAATACCCTAAAGACAGTTGGGTAAACCTTCTATCTCAAATCCAAGCATAAAATGTTTGTTGCTAAAACTGGGTCCTTTCTCGAGAAAGAGTTTCTCTCGAAAGAATTGAGTGGGAGGAAGATAGAACTTGATGAGGTTGTTGAAGCTTTGTTCAACCAAAGAGTAGCACAACGCAGGAAGATGTTTCTGTGAAGCCTACGTTAGTTGAAGAGGAAGTTAATGATGGTGATCATGAAGCTTCGGATCAAGTTACTATCGAACCTCGTAGGTCGACAAGGATGTGTACTGCTCCTGAGCGGTACGACAACCCTATCTTGGAGGTCATGTTGTTGGACAACGATGAACCTACGATCTATGGAGAAGCGATGATGGGCCCGGATTCCGACAAATGGTTGGAGGCCATGAAATCCGAGAAGGATCCATGTATGAAAACCAAGTATAGACTTTGGTAGACTTGCTCGTTGGACGGCAGGTCGTTGACTACAAATGGATGTTTAAAATGAAGACAGACGCTCATGGTAAATGTCACCATTTGTAAAGGTCGACTCGTTGCAAAGAAGTTTACGGCAAGTTCAAGGAGTTGACTATGATGAGACTTTCTCACTCGTAGCGATGCTAAAGTCTGTTGGAATTATGTTAGCAGTTGCTGCATTTTTACATTATGAAATCTGGCAGATGGATGCCAAAACATCGTTTCCTTCCTTAAGGAAAGGTTGTATGAAATACAACAAGAAGGTTTTGTCAGTCCTAAGGATGCTAAAAGGTGTGCAAGCTTCAGTGATTCTTCTATGAACTGAAGCAAGCATCTTGGAGTTGGAATATACACTTTGATGAGGTGATCAAAGTTTTTGAGTCTATACAAAGTTTACGAGAAACTTGTACTTGCAATAAAGTGAGTGGGAGCACTATAGAGTTTCTGATAAGTATATGTGGATGACATATTGCTATTCGGAAATGATGTAGAATTTTTGGAGAGCATGAACGGTTGTTTGAAAAGAGTTTTTCAAAGAAAGACCTAGAAAAAGCTACCGAATTGTTGAGCATCAAGATCTATAAAGATAGATCAAGATGTTTGATAAGACTTTCAATGAGTACATACCTTGACAAGATTTTGAAAGATTTCAAAATGGATTAGTCAGAGAGAAGTGTTCTCGCCTGCTTTGTATGGTGTGAAGTTGTGTGAGACTCAAAGCTCAGCAACGGCAGAAGAAAGAGAAAGGACGAATGTCGTCTCCTATGCCTTAGCCATAGGCTCTGTATAGTATGCCATGCTGTGTACCGCACGTGTGTGTGCCTTAGCCATAGGCTTTGTATAAACTTCTTGCGCATCTCCTCGACAAAGCTTGTCGGAATATAATGAGCCATGAAGTCACGATGGAAATCGTCCCAAGTAACAACACGATCGCCCCTGGAATCCTCGTATTGCTGCCATCAATCAGCTGCTTGACCCTTGAGCTGGAACGATGCAAATCTGACAAAGTCCTCTGGCCTAACATTGCTGCACTCAAAATTCTTACTCATATCACGAAGCCAATCATCAGCATCAAGAGGTTGCTCACAACAGGTGAAAGTCTTGGGCTGGTTGGCAAGGAACTGATTGAGTGTCGCAAATTGAAGCTGGTTCTGAAAATTTCCTTGATAACCTTGCTGACCTTGCTCTCTTTCTTGCAACAGTCTGAGCAACATCTGAGTGTTCGCATTGGTTGCGGCCATCATAGCTTGCCAAGCTTCTGGAGGAGGAGGCAGACGAGGCGGTGGCGGGGGTGGTGGTGGAACATCAGTCTGCTCCTCACAACGACCCAGATTGTTGCAAGTTGGTGGAGCCATCCTGAAGATGGAGAAAACGCGTTAGCACCTCATTGATAAGATGAATTCAAAGCTGAATCAGATGCTTGAAAGAAATTGAACAATTAACAACACAGCCTTCCTACTGAAAAATTAGTAAGAACACTTCTTCGGTTTATGATAACATCATCAGAAATTAGAAGCCACTTGCAATAACACAAAAGTATTGAGCTAAGCGCTCGGAACAAATGTACATGCCCATATACACCTAAAGAAGATGATCCTAGATGACTACAAGATTTCCCACCTATGAACTTCCGAAAACTTTCTGGTTATGCAATCCGGTGTGGGGGATACAAGGAGGAAATATCTCACACAACTAACAATCCTACACCCCAACTGTATCCATCCTTCAACATAACTAGAGGCTTTCGCAAACTCATCTAATCTCGAATCCTCGAACTCACAACGATACTAAACCATGGTGGTACCCCGGACGCCTCCCCAGTACTAGGTAACTCCGACCTTATCTCAACACGATAAGTATTGAAGTAATTCCGAACACTCTCCATCCTAAGATATCAAGCGAGCTGAATGATAATGATGTGCCAACATTCTCTAGAGCTCGACTCCCCGAAAGAAATCAAGTCAGGCAGGAGGCACCAAGATAGAACCCTCTCACATCGGCATCATATAGACTCCAAAATACCCGCGTGATCCTAAAAAAAATTTGAGCGAGAAGAGGAGTAGAAACAAAATTCCTAAGTCGAATACCTCACCAGAGCATAGAAGAGGAGTAAAAAGAATCCTACTCTCCGATATAACTAGACTCAAATTAGTTTTTACTAGACTCAACTCGGCAAGTTCGAATAAGCAAAGGCTCCTATGGTCATATGGCTCTGAATACCAACTTGTCACGCCCAAGATGCGCGCCTATCCATTTTAAGGCACGAGGGCCTCGCAAGGGACAGATGCGCATCTTGCCATTAGCAAGAATAGTATCATCACAACATACAGTACTAAAAGAGATGAGTATACAAGATTGGTTTACACTCGCTACATGCTAACTTACAATATCACTCAAATTCATATCACCAAGTTGAACACAGGGTCCGACTACGGACGAAATCAAACGATAAAGCAGGAGCAAATGATACTATCAAGCTATCCCAAAGATCACGACCAGGTCCTCTACTCATCCGAATACGTCACGTACATCCTGCCTCTTTCCTCATCATATTCCCACTGGATCTGGGTGAGATCATCCTGCACGAACTCATCTAAACCTGCACCTGGAGTGTTGTAGTAAACTATGAGCCACAGAGGGCTCAACTATCATGTGCCCGGGTACCGAGACAATTCAAGCTTAAAGGTTGTGTTGGGGAAGTGTTTAGCTTGCAGCAGCACTAAGCATTTATGGGGGCTAACTTATGCAACATGAAAATAAATATGAGTGGCCTACGATGAACGATTGAATCTAGTTTGATCTCTAAGAGATCCTGAACACTTACTTACGTCAATCATAAGCCCACCGTGTTCTCTCTCGGATCGTGTTCACGAGCAGAGACGATCACGGTTACTCACACAGTTGGTGCATTTTAATTAGAGTTTACTTCAATTTAACTATAACCGGGTGTTAAACAAATATCCCAAGTTGCCACATAACCGTGGGCACGGCTTTCCGAAAGATTTAACCCTGCAGGGGTGCTCCAACTAATCCATCACAAATTAACCACACTCCGCAGGAATAACCTCGACCACGGATCTCACGATCATCATAGGTAATTCCAAAGGAATTCCAACACCTCGAGAAAACCCGAAGAAAGTCAGACACCATACGCAAGACATTCGATAAAGGTAAAACAAATCCAGCAATACCACCCGACGTGTCGACGAACCCGATAAGAGTCGCGTATCTCGTTCTCAGGACACGACGGATAAGCTAGTGTACAGTGGCCTGATAGAAATCTCCCAAGTTGCCCTGGGTTGGCCCTGCACAGTGCTCTAGTTTGCACCAACACTCATGAGGAGCACTGGCCTGGGGATTGATTAAATTATCCATGGGTTTGCAAGACCCTATGTAAAATTTTATTAAGTTGTTAAGCAAATGTAGTACCAATGTTGGGTCTTGCCAAACAAGTTTTAGTCTCAACCGAATAAACAAGGGGGTTCCCGTAACAACCTCGAGCCTGTTAGGAGCGCAAAATATGGAAAACATAACACCGGTAACAGCGGAACAAATCACATAGCAAAAGGCCAGGCCATCCACCAATACCAAGATGTATATGTGCATTAAATTAAATAACAGATAATATTGTGATATCCAAATCCATGTTATCACATGGAACAACCTGCACCTGCAACTAACAATGCTATAAGACGGGCTGAGCAGTGGTATCTTAGCCAATCAAAGGATTGCTAGGATGTGGAGGTTAGAGGCTGTCATGGCACATGGGGGCTGATATCAAGTGGTAGGTAGCGCAATTGTAACGATAAGAGCGAGAAACTAGCAAGCAAAAATTGTATCGGGATCCGGGTACGATCATCTTGCCTATTTGTTCTTCAGCGAAACAAGTAGCGGGATCCTCGTAGAGGTACTCTCCTGTGCCCTCGTACTTAGTATCAACACTCGCTTCTACCCAAGAGAAACAGCAACAATAAACCTCCAACCAAGGTGCAATGCACAACCAAGATGATGCATGATTCATTTGTGAAGAATTAAACATGGCAATCCAAAACTAGTCATGTTTCACATGCAAAGTTTGTATATTAATGAATCTGCACAAAACCTCCTGTTAAGTTACTTTAACATGCATTATCATGGCAAATATGGATGCATCACGCAAAATCTATAGAAATGCATATAAGGAACGCAAGAAACGGAGTTACGGTTCTCACGATACGCTCATGACAAGGTACGGAGGCAAAACACAAGTCAACCAAGACGTGGGCTAATTCTTGGCATTCCAAGGTAGCCACTGGATAGGTAATGAAAAACCAATCACAATAGACTCAAGAATCAATCAATTCCATGGAGTATAGCTCCGACAAGTCACAAAACAATAAAACACCAAATCTACCACTAAACAACAACATAGCAACTTCTACAGATCATAACTTGAGCTACAGGAACCCTACAGCCACAAACAAGATATTGACAGAATCTACTGAATATATAAATCAACTTATCCAACTACACAAACAGCAAAGGAGCCACACATTAATAAGCAAGAAGCTATCAAGTTGACATGATGAATCAGTTTTCTGGGACTTAGTGAAAATTCCAGTTTTCTGGAATCTGTGATTATAGAGTAGCAAGTTTACAGCAGTAGTTAAATATGCTAGAGATCTCCTATTGGCATGAAAATTAACAGGATGGTAGAAGGCAATATCTACTACAATTAGCAAGCACTGAGCATGAGCAAATTCCCAACATATCTCTAGATGCAACCCACTCTTCATGGCATAAAAATAACAGCAGATTCTCAGACAGCAGTTTTCTAAGCATGCTGAAACAGAACATCAAGTAGGCAACTTAACAGCTTGTTTCCCACTTATATGGGTGATTCTTATGTTAAGCAAAAATACCATGGCATACTAGGTACAAAATACTAGCACTTCCTAGTTGGCACATAGACCAAAGCAAGCATGGATTAAATCATGCAAAAATGACAAAATGGCATCTCAGCTAAAATGATAGATTTATGAACTAGCTCAAAGGTGAAATCTTAGAGTTCCAATGAGTTCATTGGCTATTTCTACCCCAAAACCATGGGTCATACTCATATGCCCACGTGAAACCACAAGGCAACAACAATTAACAAACTACCCACTCTAATCATGGCATAACTACTCTAGATAGGAAATGCAATTAAGTGGCATGAGCATGTTAGGAACTTAGATAATAATGGAAGTGAAATAACAAGGCCTAAATGACAAACATATATAAACAAGGGTATGTCAAGTGGGAAAACCCACTAGTCCCCTATCACACATAAACACCCTACTCACACCACCACTAAAAACATACCCAAGCTCTAAGTATGCCCAAGGCACATGAGCTCAAAACACCAAGACCATACCACCCAAGAAGGGGGGTGTTCACCCACACATGCACTCACATGCACCATATGCATATGCACTCTCTATACTACTCACACACATGTGTATGTATGCATAGCATACACACACACTCACAACTCTCATGCACATACACCACATATGGGCAACCTGCCACACACACACCTAAAAACACACAAACACCACATACACACAAACACATGCATATATACACTTATGTATATACACATAAACACTCTCATACATATGTGCCAACACACATACACTAACTACACATGCACATAACCCGCTCACACTCACATGTGTATGTATGCACTAAGCACACACACACCACAAGCATGGATGTGGGCATGGTGCATACACACACACTACATTACGCATGTCTACACACACTCACATGTATAGGGAAGAACAAAATAAAACCTGCTGGAGGCACTACATACATGCATACACATTGCAAAGAAGTAAAATAGGGAAAACAAAAAAAAGCAACAACAAATGAAAAGGGGAGGGTTCGGGGTCGAACCCCTGACCTCATGGCCATTCCCCACGGCTCCCACCACTCTGCTATCACCCGATGCATTAACAGAGGAGGGACACTGCCTCTCTAATACACACACTCACGGCTTAACTGACAAAAATGAAAAACCATGGCGACAGCGGCGACAGAGCAACAACGGCGAGCGTTTCTAGCGAGCTACAGTTCTAGCGGCGCAATAGGAAGGACACGGGGCTCTCGAGCACTATGGGTAACCCATCCCCCTGCTCATCCTGCGAGGAGAGGAATGGAGGCGCGCTCAATCATGAGCTCTTCTGACCGGCGGCGACACGGGCACGATGACGAGGCATAAGCTTCAAGGAAGGAGGTTGCGCACCGGCTGCTCACCTAGGGGAGGACGACGGCGACCCTGACGCGCGGAGAGGAAGGAGAGGCGGAGACGTGGAGACGACGAGGGGGAAGAAGACCGGCGACGATTGCTTTGGGAACACGGCGGCGCCGAGGAAGAAGACGACGCTGGAAGCCTCCCACGCGCACCCTAGCGCCGGGAATGAGATGCAGGAGAGCTCCTCGAGCCCCACGACATCTCCGACGAGGACGACAAGGCTCCTGCAGCGAGAACGACGGCGATCGACAGTGCTGCACTCTCTGAACTCTGAGCTGCAGAGACTTACCGGAGGGGAAAGAAGACAGGAGGGGAAGAGATGGAGGGGAAGAAGATGGCTGCGGTGGCGGAGGGCGAGAGGAACCCTAGGCAAGGGGAGACCACGCACGCCGAGGGGCTTTATACCCACAAGCTGACGGCGACGGCGACGGAAAGGCGACGACGGTCGCAACTCTCTCTCTCTCTCTGAAGACTGATGGCAGAGACGACGAGAGCAGGTGCCCGTCTATCCTACTAGGCCTGCGGGAGCTGCTGGACCACGCTGGGGCAGCCCACTCTGCTCATTCTCTCTCAAACAGAAAACAGAGAAGGGTTTTTACTTTTAAAAACACAGCTACCAAAAGAAAAAAAACAGGGTGAAATAAAAGGTTTTAGAGAAAAATAAAAATATTTTGGTGAAGGAAATAAAGATCCCTATTTAATAATAATGCTAGGTTGATTTTTAGGGCAAGTAATGTTATTACTTATGAAATAAACAACCCCTGATAAATTAAAAATACCAAACAACCACACCCCAAACATCAAAAGGATCACACCCTAAATTGTCAACATGAACAGGACTATCTCTTGAACATTTTAATCAATTAAAACAACAAGTTAAATCTGCTCATAACATATATATGAAGAGAGGGGGGAGATGGAAGGTGATGTTGAAAGAGAAAAGAGAGGGGAAGAAGAAGAGGAGTAGCAAACATGACTCCTACCACACTCAACACCAACATGACACAAAGGCACACCCACATCACTTCACACCAACATCAAGCCAAGACACATGAGAATAGCAAGCATGCACAATGAATGGTATGATGGATGATATGGTGCATGAATGCAAACAACACATGAATGACAAGGTGCAATTCATACATACCTCATGAAACAAGGTTCATACATTGGGGTTACATGCCAAATAAGGTAAGGACAACACTTGATAAGGTAGGGACAGCACTTGGGCTGTCACAGCCTACGTGAGATAAGGCGATGGATGGAGGAATGGTCGCAGGGCTCTCACCGGCATCGGAGAGGGCCGGTGGTGGGTCTGCTGGCCTTCAGATCTCAATGCGAGCTAGGGCTGAAATGTGGGAGTCTCAGGAGAGAGTTTTAGGGGGGGGGACTGGACGAGGGGGTCTCAGGGTATTTATAGGACAAGCCCGAATGTGCAAAATCACGCTAGAAATCGAGATCGAATCATATCTCGATTCGGATCGTGGCATGCCGAGCGAGAGCCGGCACAAGGAAGCAAAGGGGCAAGAGGAAGAAGAAAGGGCATGGGCCCTGGGTGTCAGCGGTAAGGGGGAGGCGAGTGCGGGCGCGGTCGACCCATGCATAACGTTTAGGCGCTCGCACGACGCTGGCTTGGGCCGTGGGCCGAAACAACCAGCTGGTGCATGCTGGCGCTTTCCTATAAATAAGATTTGTTTTCCTTTTATTAAAAATAAGACACTAAATCTAGGAATATATATACATATATAACTCCAAATATAGGAGTATTATATATCACAATTATCAGAAAAAGATTTCCTACGAGGTGAATATATTTTCAAAGTCAAACAATGCACCCAATAATGCTCAAAAGTCAAACAATGCTAGTGTTTTAAATAGTAAAATGCAAACAAAACATTTTCCAATTTTTTGAAAACAATTCTAGTGTTTTAGATAAATTGCAAAGAAAATAATTTTTGAAAATCACTTCAAGAATGGCTTTGAATTCTGAGACGAAATATTTTCCAAAAAAATTCTGAGTATTAAATTCAAATATAATTCGAACTTGTCCCTCGTTTGTAGTGTCATATTGCTCCCCTGCAGATTTTTTATTTTGGGAAAGGGAATTTGAATTCATTCGAACTTTAAAATAGAAATAAAACCCATTATGAAATAAATTCCAAATAGGAAATTTCAGTAGTTCTCAAATCTTTTATTTTGAACAAGTCATGTCATCTTCCCTCAATGATTTGTATTGGATGAATTTGAATTTGAAAATAAAGGGGGTAGTAATTTTATTCCGTCTTATTCAAAAGTTTTAAAAGTTTCACTCAAATTCAATCACTCAATGAAAAAATCTATCATTAAATTCATTAATATAATATTCCAAAGTTTGGGATGTTACACCATTCATCTCCCAATTTCATACGAATTTGATGGTATCCACTACGCAAATCAACTTTGCAGAGAAGTGTCGTGCCACTTAAATAATT
Source organism: Hordeum marinum (assembly GCA_022496015.1). Classification (NCBI taxonomy): domain Eukaryota; kingdom Viridiplantae; phylum Streptophyta; class Magnoliopsida; order Poales; family Poaceae; genus Hordeum; species Hordeum marinum. The sequence goes on from CM039673.1 coordinate 267,082,145, forward strand.
GAGCTTATCATCTAGCCTAGGGATAGGATGACAATAACGAATAGTAATATTATTAATGCCTCTACAATCCACACGCATACGCGATGTAACATCCTTTTCCCGCACTATAATAATAGGAACAACAGAAGGACTAAGGGATTCACGTATATAACCTTTGTCGAGGAACTCTTGTACTTGATGCATAATCTCCTTCGTCTCCTCTGGATTTCTACGACATGGATGGGTAGCAATGCACCGGGAATTAAGTGAATTTGTTGCTCAATCCCTAGAATATGTGGTAATCCCAGTGGCACATCTTGTGGAAAGATGCCAACGAACTCCTGCAAAATGTTAGTGATAGCAGGAGGCAAAGAGGAAGTCATGTCCTCGAATGAAAATAATACATCTTTGCATACAAAAGCATAACCAACAGATGTAGTAACATCCAAATCTGGAATATCAGATTTAGTAGCAAGTAAACATTCACTCGTCAGTTTTGATTTGAGACGCAACACTAGATGATGGTTTATTAGCCTAATTGTGTTGCTCAAATTCCTTTGCTAAAATCTTATTTTCACTCTTATTAAGCTCCTATTTTTCTTTACTAGCTCTAGTAATGTCATCTTTCATAATATGTTCAGGAGATATAGGAAGCAAAGTTATATTTTGATCCTTATGAACAAGAGTATACTGATTTATCCTACCATGGTGTACATATTTTTTTATAAAATTGCCATGGTCTACCAAGTAAAACGGAACATGATTGCATGGGTACCACATCACAATCAACATAATTAGAATATGTAACAATGCTAAAATGCAGATGAACAATACATATTACATTAATGTTGCCACTGTTGTTGAAACATTGGATGTAATAAGGACGAGGATGTGGTATGGTGGTTAGAGATAGCTACTCCACCGTCTCCATGCTAGCCAAGTTTTTGCAACTCCCTCCATCAATGATTATGCAAACAAAGCTGATAGATATGTAGTTTTCCGTGTCTTTCGATGAGATGTGTGTGTCGTTTTTGCTAGAATCGACTTCGACGATCCAACTACGAACGTGCGAGGACGTCGTGCGTTACCAATCTCTAAACCAACTCTGTGAGGTTATTGACCATGCCGCAACACGATAAACCTGAGCACAAGGGTCTGTTTCCTGCACGCAAACGAAGAACAAACAAGAAACTGAGATTGCAATCTGGATATTGTGAATATAAGAGGACATCTTTATTGATGGAAGTTAGGTTTTGTGACGTCTTGGTCTTGTCGTGGAACAGAAACAAAGGATGACAAGTTGTAGGTATGGCGAACTTGTAATCTAAACAAAACCCAAGTCTAAACGACGCCCAACGGGTTATATATATGGGGAATAGAGAGGGATTTTCGTGACCCCTTGGAGGAGGGGTCCGAAAACAACCCTCACTCGGTTTCCCCACACATACGAACCCTAAAAACAGCCTATAATGTAGTATTTCAAAACTACATGGGCCTGGACGAAATTTATGAAGTAGCGTCTTGTATATTTCATCCAAACCTTCATGCTCTCCTTATTGTGGCTTCAACGAAAATCACGACCTGAAACTCCATTTTCTTTCTTGCGTGCGCACCTTCTCCTCCATGCTTGATAACACTCCAATGGCCATCCTTCTTGTCCATGCTAGGTCCTTCATTCATAAGTAAAACAGAAGTATCTAATTTAGGCAACATCATATATTCATGAACATTACAAGGATTTCCAAGAAACGAAAGTACTGATAATTTAGTTAGTGTGCATGTGCTCTAGTAATTGGTCCAATATGTGTAGCTGGTTGGGATGTGGATGTAACATTAGTAGGGATGTCCTCATCAAAATAAATTGATGATGAATGACTGGCAAGCATGATGTACCAAAACTCTCTCTGCAACTTTCCTCTGGAAAATATTACGTCAAGTTTCTTTTTTTCTCAAGAAATGTACTAACTCAATATTTCCAATGCAAAAAGAATCACTCAATTCCGAGTTCGTATGAGGAGTCGAAATTTTTGGGAAAGAACCTGAAAAATATTGACTAATTGTTTTGCGACATTCGGAGGGAAAAAAGTCATATTTAGAACTCGATTTGGAGGTGGCAATAATGATTAGCTTGATGAAATATCCATACATGGCTCATTGACAGCTTGAATATGAGTACTTGTGGAGCAAAAACGATCTTCGAATAAGGAAGATATACCTGTTTTACTGAAAACTACGCAAAACAGATTTCTATTCGAACTCAGATATGAGATTGAGTCTAGGTAGATCCGAAATTTGTTCTTCTTCCTCTTATATCTATTTTCTTCACTAATATTTTTATCTGTTTTCTGTTGTCTTGTTCAGTTTTTTCTTTTTTCTCTCACTTTTGTCTTCTCTCAACCAAATATGATGTCGTTGGATCAAGCATAGATGCGAACGACCTTAAGTATAATAGTAACAATGAACAATGGTAGCACATGGTGAAAATTGATGGGTGGTGGTGGGCGACAAAGGAAGGGATGATGATGTAGTGGTGGCTTGACTAATATGAACAGAACTCTAAACTCTAAAGGACTAGCCACTAAGCCCAACAACTTGACAAATGTCATTTTGTCTATTCAATTAAATCAGTAAATATTCAGATTGAGGTTTTAAAATGCTATAAATATTTTTAAGCTCCAACAAATTTGAAACTTGGCCAGGGCTTTTGGAATATTTCCTTTAGTGCCCAGAAAAAGTTTCAAAATTTTATTAATTATTTTAGAGCCTAATCTAAAACAAATACAGTATCAGAAAATAGGAAATGGGAACAAAATTTAAAAAAAGAAGGAAAAGACACACCAGGCCCAAGAGGAGCTGGCCAGCCGGCCCAACCAGCTCCACCATCTTCAACCTCCTGTCAGTAGGCAGGAGGTTGTGTGGCAGGGGCGCGCCATGGCCAGCTCCTGCCTAGCTGCCTACCTGGAGGCCTCTGGGGCCGCCAGCACGACCCCCTCCCACTGTGGCTCTCTTCTCCTCCCTTTCTCTCTCCCACTGCTCTCTCCACCTCTCCTATGCTCTCTCCCGCTCGGACCGAAGCCGCCGTCGTTGTCGATTCGCCGTCCCTGGGGCCTCCCCGAGCCCGTCGAGCCGTCGTCCGAGTGCGCCGTGAGCCTCTCCGTGTTTTCCCCCTCTTTTCCCTGCTGATTAGCCGCCGTAGCCGCCGCCTTTCCGCCGTTCCCGAGCTCCCTGCCGCCGGCGTCACGGCCATCGTGGCCAAAGCACCTGTCGTGCTCAGTTGACCGCTATGGCGTGTTCGCGCAGACCCGCAGGTGCCGCCCCGACCTCCGGCTTCTCCTTCCGCAGCCCGTAGCATCGTGGCCGTCCTCGGCCGAGCTCTGGCCACCGCCTCCGACATCGTAGCCGTGAGCTCTAGCGTCCCCCGTGACCCTAGCTAGCTCCCCTAGGTACGGGCGAGGGAGGGATTCGCCCCCGTACCCCCGGCCGCCGCTCCCGTGGCCGGTAGCACGGACGCCGCCGCGACCAGAGGTCGCCGACGACGAGTAGTCGCCTGAGCCACCTGTATGTGGGACCCCCTCGTCAGGTGATTAGCTTAAGGCTAATCACCGGGTTAATTAGCCCCTGGGTAGCTGACGTGTGGGCCCAGCCCTGTTAGTTTAATTAAAAAATGGTTAGATGAATGAGTCAGTGACAGGTGGGGCCCAGCCGCCAGGTTTGATCTGGGCTGGTGCTTTTTGACCTGCTGACGTCATGATGACGTCAGGATGACATAATAAATACAATTATTTATATTTAAATAAATTCCAGAAATTAATAAAACTTCTAAAATTCATAAAATATAATCTGTAAATCAGATTAAAATAATTTATATATGAAAATTGATCAGAAAAATCCAATGAATCCATCCGTACCATTTTCATACATGTTAGAGCAACCTACATAGGTGAACATGGACATTTTAGTTCAAATGCATTATGGAATCCATATATGAAGTTGAATTTGAACCTTGAGTTCAAAACTACTTCATTTAAACTTGTTGCTAGATGCATTAGCTCAAACACATCATATTGGCATGTCATATTCATGCATCATATTGTTGCATTTGATGTGTATTGATTTGTTCCCCCTTCGATGGTTGTTCTTCGTGTTAGGCACTGTTCCGGAGGATACGGTCGAGTATCCATCTAAGGAGCAGTAATGTGTGATCGTCTTATCAGGCAAGCAACCCCCCTTGAACATGTCCGATACAAACCCACGCTCCCGGTCTTGCTCTCACTTATTTCATTAGGACAAAAAGTTTCAACTTTGCATGTTCCGGTAGTTGAACCCATTCCTATGCATGACCTGTCATTGTCACAGTAAATAGCTGAACCATGCAACCTAGCATACCTGGTAGATGCTTGAGCTATGTTGTGCCCTTAACCTACTATGCTTGCTAAGCTTAGAGTTGTGTCAGGTCTGATTCATCTGGGTGATGAACTGGAGTGAACTGAACTTGTTCTGATGATGAGAGTTAAGTTGTGAACACGATTTGGTAAAGGTAGCAATGAGAGGCCATGTAGGAGTACATGGCAGGTTGTCTCATTGGGACCGTCCTTAAGAACTGAGTCTTGTATACGTTGTCCAAGACTGGCTACTACCACACATTGGGATCCTTAATTGACTCTCTCGATTTATTAACTGACTTGATCTATGTCCAGGAGTTGCAACTACTTTCGGGTGTTTCTAGGATATGCTAGTACTCTACCCAGTGGCACCCCGTACAGGTGGGCTTGGGACAGACTAGGCATTGTGGCCCGGTGTACCAAGCGTAGTACCATTCATTGGGGTGGTCTTGGGAACCCTGTACACATCGTTTGGGGCCGTTGAGGAAAATCCGGCCGGATTTCCTTGCGGGTTCAGTCCCGAATAGGCGATAAACCTTGAATAGAGTTTTGTGTGGTTAGTCAGGTCATGGCCGACTCCCTTGCTGGGCTTCCACTTGAAGGTTACCGAGGTGCCTTTTTACGAGCACATGGCGGTAAGCGGCGAGAGCATGTGTGACGAAGTACACCCCGGTAGGATAATCAATCTATTCGAATAGCCGCATCTGCAGATATGGACTACTTGGATACTTATATGGTTCATACACAATTTAAAAGGTTACTCATAAAAGCTTCAAGACAAATGTGAGTACTGTGGATGGCACTCTCGTAGGAAGACAGGAGCGGATCCATGGTGTGGTGTATTGTTGTGGTGTTAGTGGACTTGTGTACGCTTCACAAAACTTTACAAAGTTATGGAAGTTATAGTACAGGATAGCCACCGAGTCAAAGCTGGCTTGCTGCATTGAACCCCACAACCTCCGTGATGATACCGATGCATATGTAGTTAGTTCTGATGTAAGTCTTGCTGAGTACTCAGTACTCACTGTTGCTTAATTATGTTTTTGTAGAGGAGACTCAAGTCTCGCTAGTAGTTTCTATGATAAGATCGATGTTGTCCTTTTAGCTTGAGAATCCTAGTCAGAGGTCTGGTTCCTGTGGAGGGCCTTGTAGATAGAGAGGCTCCCTCAGCCTTCTTCTTTTCTAGATGTCTGTACCCAGACATGATAAGCTTCCGCTTGTTGTTTGTATGATTTGTGTGTTGGGTCAGGTGACCCCTGCTTGTAATATCACACTATGTTGGCTCTCATGAGCCTCCTAAATAAATGTTGTGTTGTTGTATGGTTATGTTGTGATGCCATAGTTGTATCTATGCATATCGGGCATGTCGTGCGTACGTGTGACGTGCAACGATATGTATGGGATTCGACACCTAGTTGTGTGCCTTTAGTAGTACTCTTTACAGGGAACTGCCTCTTTGTGCTTCCACCGATCCTTGGTAGCTTGCTACTGCTCCGGACACATTGATTGACTGGCATGTATCCTTCTTTGCTGTGGTGTCTGTCTCTTCGGGGAAATGTCTTGCAGTGTAATGGAGTCCCTGTAGCCTGCTACGACTCGTCTATGTGCAGTGATGACATTTATGTCCCACGGCGTAATGGAGTCCTTGTAGCTTTCTACGACTCGTCTACACACGCTAGAGGCCGACACCTGCATTGTTGTGTTATGTATGCCTGTTCCTATATGGATGTGCCACTTGGGTTCTACGACTAGACATGTCGGCCCGGGTTCTCTGTCGTTTGATTGCTAGCGACATGTTCACATACGTGAGCCAAAAGACGCAAACGGTCCCGGCTAAGGTAAAGCTGCAATCGTGGAGTTTACCGTGCTTGAGGCTGCAAAGTGATGTGATATGTTACGGTATGGATTCATATGACTTAGGATTGGGGTCATGACAGCGTTGGTATCAGAGCTGACTGACTGTAGGATTACCAAGCAAAACTGGTCGATGTTGAGTCTAGGAACTCTTTAGTTTTATAAGGGAATTGATTGTGGAAGGGAACGTAAGGCTCTTTTTACTCCTTTCCCCATGTTATTCTTATTTTGAGTCACCCTCTCCTTTTCTACAGGGATTAAGAACTAGGCTTCTAATCTATCTATCAAGATCTCGTGTTACTATTCAGTAGACTTATAGGAGTGGTTGATCTGAGTTGCAATCCAATCCTCGAGTGTTATCTGTGTAGCTTGTCAGCTCAATCAAAATCTTGAGTTGGTCATTGATCTTTGATGGTCTCCAAACCAAATATTTTCAAGTGACGTTGTGAAAGCATAGTACAATGACAAGATAATGAATCAGAAATAACATTTTATTTACCATTCTTGTGTTTAATGAGATAAGGGAAGGTCTCAATAAATTAACCCCATTTAGCATGTCTATGGTTCAATTTTGCTTGACTTTTAATATGTTTCAGAGATTCCTACTCAGAATGTATAACAATTTCTTTAGGTCATAAATAATGTTGCCATGTTTCCAAAGTCCGATCAAGAGTAGGTAATTCCTTATGGTAAGTAGAATAATTCAGACTAGGCCCACTCAATTTTTCGGAAACGTACGCAACTGGTTTACCATCTTGTAATAACGCACCTCCTAATCCAATTCCATTAGCATCACATTGAATCTCGAAGGTCTTATTAAAATCAGGAAGTTGGAGTAAAGGAGCGTGTGCTAACTTATCTTTCAATCCGTGAAGGCTTCTTCCTTTGCGGTACCCCAAGAAAAAGGCACGTCCTTCTTTGTAATCTCATTGAGAGGTGCCGCAATGGTGCTAAAATCTCTCACAAAACGCCGATAGAAACCAGAGAGGCCAAGAAAACAACTCACTTGTACGACCGATTTGGCTGCGGCTAAATCCGTATTGTTTCAATGTTGACTTTATCAACTTCAATTCCTCGTGGAGTAACAACATAGCCAAGAAAAGATACGCGGTCTGTGCAGAATGTGCACTTCCCAAGGTTACGAAACAAATGTGCATTACATAGAGCAATAAAACCAACACATAAATGTTTGAAGTTCCTCCAAAGATCTATTATAAATTAGTATATCATCAAAATAGATTACCACAAATCATCCAAGGAAAGCACGTAAAACCTCATTCATTAATCTCATGAAAGTACTAGGTGCATTAGTTAACCCAAAAGGCATAACTAACCAGTCATATAAACCAAACCTAGTTTTAAATGATGTTTTCCATTCATCTCCCAATTTCACACGAACTTCATGGTATCCACTATGCAAATCAACTTTGGAGAAAATTATAGAGCCACTTAATACATCAAGCATATCATCTAGCCTTGGAATAGGATGAAGATAAAAAATAGTAATATTATTAATGCCTCTAAAATCCATAGACATATGCGATGTACGATCCTTTTTCAACACTAGAATAATAGGACCAGCACAAGGACTAAGGTATTCGTCCATATAACCTTTGTCGAGCATCTCCTTTACTTGATGCATAATCTTCTCCGTGTCCTCTGGATTGGCATAGTATGGTGCATGGTTGGGTAGCGATGCACCAGGAATTAAGTCAATCTGATGCTCAATCCCTCGAATCGGTGGTAATCCCGGTGGCACGTCTTGTGGAGAGACGTTAGTGAACTCCTGCAAAATGTTAGTGACATCATGAGGCAAAGAGGAAGGCATGTCCTCGAATAAAAATAATACGTCTTTGCATACAAAAGCATAGCAAACAGATTTAGTAACATCCAAATCACTAATATCAAGTTTAGTAGCAAGTAAACATCCACTCTTCAATTTTATTTTAGATGCAACACTAGATGATGGTTTATTAGGCTAATGGTGTTGCTCAAATTCCTTTGCAACAATTTGATGTTCACTCTTATGTAGCTCATGTTTTGCATTACTAGTTCTAATAATCTCATCTTTCATCATATGTTCAGGACACATAGGAAGCAAAGTTATATTTTGATCCTTATGAACAAGAGTATACTGGTTTGCCCTACCATGGTGTACATCAATTTTTATTAAATTGCCTTGGTCTACCAAGTAAAACGGAACACGATTGCATGGTTACCACATGACAAACAACATAATCAGAATATGTAGCAATGTAAAAATGCACATGAACAATACGTGTTACCTTAACCTTTCCACTATTGTCGAACCATTGGATGTAATAAGAATGAGGATGTCGTCTGGTGATTAGAAACAGCTCTCCACCATCTCCATGCTAGCCAGGTTTGATGAGGACATGGCTACCTTGGTTATGATAAAAGTTATTGCATATGCATACTTACTTGAGGTGATTTCTTATAAAAGTTATGCAATAATTTATTTATGCTATAAAGAACAAAAATACTTCACTTGTTTTTGTTTCATGCCTAATTGCAGAACTACCGGACACTTGTATAATCCACATATGAAGATAAGGGAAAATAGATGTTTAGGTGATGTTAAAGAAGTTCTCCCACGTCACTTTTAGCCCAAGAGAAGATAGAGTCCAAGTCTCCCATGTTCTGGACTCAGATTTAGACAGCACAGGCATACATGTACCAAAACGCCAACAACATTCGCATTCGGACTTCGAATTATGTGTTTCTTTGTTTTTGGAAAGTAGATTTCATGTGCTCCTGATTTTATTCACCTTAAAATTTGTCCGGAGCATAGTGATGTTGACGAAACAATCTGATGGTACACCAGAATCCAGGTTAAACTACAAGTTCAAAGGTGTTGCATCACCTCCACTTGAGCCCATGGGCCTTGTACGACCTAGGGTTTGTTTTAGCATGCCTTGGGACGTCCACCCACCTCCTTGGCCACACCCCTTGCTCCTATATAAGTATATGATTCTAGTAGCTTTTTGCTTGGGATTTGTTTAGTTAAAAGTCAGTCTGTGCAAATTTGTGTTTTTTGTTTGTGTCCAACGATGAGACCAAGCCTGCTTTTCGATCCCCGCACTTATCAATACTTCATCTATATCTCAATACTCATATTGCATTATCATATTCTTGCTTGTTCTTCGACTGCTTGTAGGAATTGACCTTCGTGGTTAGATGGATCATGCTCTAGTGTGGTCAGTAACTTCTTCGAGATTGGTTCAGCGATTGCTACGGCGCAATGTCATGCACATTTGTAGTCGGATCGTCAAGTCGTCTCCATCAAATCAATAGTTATCATCTCATCGAAATATCAGGACCCTCGCCTCTATCAAGGTTATTGCAGCTCTCTCCATTCATGATGAACAAACAGAACACTCATTCACAACTCCATTTGTATGGAACAGTTGTGCCTGTGATTCTGCTCAGCATGTGTAACCTGCACACTCAGAACATGATGAGCAGCTAAATTTTCATACATGTTCGCGTAGTCAGCAGTCATGCAGTGTGTGTCTTGTTCAGTATCCTCGGCAGCCTGTTCTTTAGTTGTAATAAGAGCCAAATTATCCTCATCATAATCACTAGCGGAGGCATATCGACCATCCTTAGTAACAATCATCACACGCCTAGATGTGCATTCTCTCGCAAATTGACCTCTACCCTTGCAATGATGACATATAACCTCATGTGTTTGCCCTAGAGAGGCCATGGATGAAGAAGAGATTTGTGCATGCCTCAAAGGCAAGCCCTTGCCAGAGGCTGGTGGCGGTGCCTGATTCCTAGTATCTCGGCTGGAGTTGGTGGATGAAGCAGTCGGTGTTGTAGCGGGCCATGTGTAAGTAGATGAGGTCCATGGCGTCCATGATGAAGTGTGACATGTAGAAAAATTAATTTTGTCCAATGCATGTCGATCCTGCACTTCACGTTCAGCTTCGCAAGCAAGATGGAATAAATGAGTGATAGTGTTATACTCCTTATACTCTAAAATAGTCTGAATATCACTATTTATTCCACCCATAAAACGTGAAAGCATAACTTCATTGTCCTCAACAATACCACATCCAATCATGCCAGTTTGTAATTCCTCATAATAGTCTTCTATAGAATTTTTTTTCTTGTCTTAAATGCTGCAATTTTTTAAGTAATTCACATTGATAATATGGTGGAATCCAACAAGTACGCATAGTAGTTTTCAAAGTGGCCCAATTAGTTGGAATATTAGCATGATGTATGCGACAATGTTCAGAGCACTAAGAACAAGCAAAACTAGTGAATGCACAAACAACAGCAGCAACACGTCTATCCTTAGGAAATTCTAAGCATGCAAAATGTTGTTCTATTTCTAACTCCCAAGTAAGATATATATCAGGAACATATGTACCATCAAATGTCATAATATTCAATTTAAGTTTGGGGAGAAGGTCATAAACCTGTACCTGAGGGGGTGGTGCAGCCCTACCATTGCGATTGTAGCCATGTGGTTGACCTGTTGTGTGTGGTGGTGGTTACCTCTAGGGTTGATGTGGAGCAACCTCTCCCTCATCATCATAGTCACCATCATAATCGTCATTGTTCTCAAAGATAGTAGCACCGGTCACAGAAACCGCAACAGTAGTAGCAGCATCAGCGACACCAGAATTTTGGCCGTGGTAAAGAGGCACACATCTTGCTGGTCGTTAGAGAGGAACAGTAGCTGCAACTGGTGGTATTAGACGTGCCAGCACCTCATTGAACATAGCGTCCAGTTAGGTGTCGAATGTACTCTCCAAACCATCTAGCTTCTCCATGGCCTCTCCAAGGCTGGTCCTGAATTCTTGTACCTGGTTAGCCATCATTTGTAGAAATTTATCATGGAGCTCATTATTGGTCATAACCTCCCATTCGATCTCGCCAATTTGTGATCCTGGCACGGTTTGCAGTAACAGGAGCACACAAGAATATGAACCTAGTGCATGTGGTGGTGGTGCTGGCGTGTCACAAATTCGTTAAGAAAATCTCAAATTCTTACTAGTTCTTACCCATCGGCATGTGGTGATCGGCAACCGGTGTAGTCAAAACTCTCAAAGCTTGGATAGAGCGATTGCTAGGTGGTGTCAAACACACAGTGTAGATGTATGTTGAGCTGGGAAGACTTATAATATGATAGCAAAAATGGTCAGCAATAATCAGTTCAGAGGTGCAATTTTGAAAAGACGCTCAACAACGGTACCATGCTGGTCCTAGGCTAGACCGTACTACAGACGCGAGCCTACAACACCAACAAAATCATGACGGTACACGTAATCAACGGAAGAGCACACTCTGAAAAAAATCATTTTGCACCTCTTTTTGTGCTCTTTGTTTGCTCAGAAAATCACTATAATGGTGAGGGTCTATGGGGACCCCGACTCATAAGTTGTGATCACCGAATGCACGTGTATAGTGATCCCAGAGATCAATGCTCATTGAACACACCGAAGATGAATAACAAGAGTCTTACATCCACATTTGGCGTCTTACAGAAATAAAGACCATGAAGGTCTAGTCTTACATAGATAGGGCAACAAGGGCCAAATACTTAAACATAATCAAACAGCGGAAATCTTGATCGAAAGCGTGACCCATGCCATCTGCCTTAACCTACAGGCATTCTGACTAGGAAGCGTCCTAGTTTGCATGTTCTTCACCATACTCCTGTTCCTCCATGCCTGGCCAATTAAATAACCAGTCGCAAGCCAATGAGTACTTTGAATGTACTCGCAAGCAACCCATGTTTGGAACAAGGTAATAACAATGCATGATATAGCACTAATAGGTATTTTGCAGAAAATTAATTTTGAATGCAATGACACGGTCAAGTAACTAGGTAAGCATGCATTAACAGTCTGTAGATATCCATATGCACAAGTTATAGATATCATCTTGATCATGGGGTTGAACATCTCATGCTCAATCATCATGTCAGGTCATCTGACTTATATCAAGTGTCACCTCTATGTCATGCACACACACGCCAAGTTTGAGAAAACATTTGGACGTAGCACAAGAGCGGTCATCCAACTGTCCTTGACCGTGGACATGGCTATTTGAATAGTTTTACACTCTACAGAGGTTGCACACTTTACCCACAAGACTCGGGGAACTTCTGTGTCATCCATGACTCATGGTACTTCACATACCCGAGGTAAGCACCCGAACAATGTCTTTCCCATGGCGATACTAAACAAAGAGTCCACTCTTTGGTGCCATCCCTCATGATATACATCACACGTATCATCCATGAGGGCACGCAACGGTGTGTCGGGTGCCTGTAAAGACAGCACATGGCCTTCCAATTTCGGGACGACCCCGTCTCAAGAGTGACCACTTCACTCTCGCCACTAGTAATGTGGGCTCCATGCTAGCACCAACCATAGTAATCAACATAGCCCAGTCCCATAAGGGCTATCGTGGTCGTACATGTAAGGTTGGAATAACGGTCGCAACTTACACCAGTCTGTTTTCGAAAACCACACACACTCACTTGCTCGGGTACACCACTTCTTTCTCAACTGGTCACCCAACTCATAATCATCTCCCTCAGGCATTAGTGGCACCCGACGGGGTTTTCGAAAAGTCTTTGAAATCATCTATTTCTTTCCATCACAATGCATAATCCCAATCCCACTTGTGTAGCACCTACTAGCATCCTATCTACACCCACCCGCATAACCCTCTTAAGGTGGTAGGGTCATGCACGATGCAAGTGTCAACGACAAAGGTATCGGAAGCAACCCACTGAAGTGGTCACTACTCCAGATGATCAAATATAACGATAATAAAGTGCTATATGACATGCAATAAAAATGGTTTCTTAACATGGTCAAAGGGTTGCTTTCCTGGCTCAACAAAGTCTTTGGGGTGTTCAAAGTCTTTGGGTCCAACTCCCTCGTCAATAGCGTAATCTATCGTCGCGATAAATAGCGATAATAATAAGCATCGCACAAAAACACCGCACACAAAGCTACTATTAAAATGCTACCCTATTCTCATAAATACTAAAAAATATAATAAAAAATATTTGTCTAAGGTTTTTGCTGTGAAAATATTTTTGAAAACTAATAAAAGAGGCAAAATGGTGCCAAAATATATTTTAAAACAAAACAATGTATACATAGTTTTCAACATTTTTCTCAAATGGCACTATTAAATTCTAAGAAATGTTCTAGGATTTGTGGAGTTGTAATCATATCATTTCGAATTATATTTATTTATCACAGATTTTAGCAAGTTTCTCCAAAAATAAAAAGGATAAATGGACATGTTCCTAATGGGCCGAAACTGTCGCAGCTGAGCCGGCCCTGGAAAGAACCGTCCCAGGGCGAAGCGGTACGCGTGGCAGGTTTCTATTTAAACATGCCCGTGGGCCCGGCCTGGCAGAGAGAGGAGCGAGTGTGAGGGTATGACAGGTGGGCTCCACCTGTCATCCCTCACCTCGCGACAGGGAGTAGAGAGGAGCTCACCAGTGGGGACCCAAGCCACGACAGCTCAAGTGGAGGGCACCAGCATGCTCAGGGTCGACTCGCGCATCAGTGCATGGTTGAAGTGGTCATCGGCATTGCGGGAATCGCCGGTGAGAAGGAACCCACACTATGGCAGAGTTTCTCCTCGGATTCGAGCTCTCGATCACGGAAATGAGGGGGGCCTGGGCACGGGAGTGCTACTGAGGGGAGGAGGGAGCGATAAGGAGCAGGGGGAGCTCGGGAGGGGGCATTTTATAGTCAGGCGTCAGTGCACCGTGGTAGTGGGTTTGGCGAGGTCGAGGCCATCGTCTAAGCTCTTGGGGGCTTGCCAGGGCATATCTTGGGTGTTCCTGTATGCGGTCTTGGTATATAGGAGTGGAGAGAAGGAGTGGGCGTAGCCCGGGTGTCGTGTGTGTGAGGTCGCCCATTGGGGATCTCAGGCGGCCGGCGCACGTGCGAGAGGGGGTCAAAGGAGGGAGAGAGGAGGGGGACAAGGGGTGGCGTGTTGCGGACGCCGAGGTCCCTCAGTAGGCGTGCTGGGGAGGCCCGAGGTGGTCGGGAGGCACTAGGCAGGGGCAGCTATAGTGCTCTGGTGCACTGTAGCACACTCTAGAGCACCCATTTGGCGTGCCATGGCATAAACAAAGCCTACCAGTGCATCCTCTAGTGTCTTGGGGTTTCTGGAGATGCTCATGAGTGCGCAAGAGCTAGGGAATAGGTCGAGGTCATGAAAGGAAGTAGGGGAGGGGTAAAACTTGTGCTGCCAAAGTTGTCTTGGGGTGAAAATGGGGGTTTTACCATGCCAATAATTTGGCTATGGCCATGCAAGATTACTAGAGGTAAAATACAATACTAGGTAGTTGTGGTAAAAATTCAGCGGCAAGGGGATTTGAGGAAGGGACCAAACAAGGTTTTTGCCATTCTGGCAGAAGGTGTTTGATGGAGATTAGGGCAAGCAAATGAACTTTGCTTGCCATAGGAATTGACAAGGTCAAATGGTGGTTATAAATAGGCATGTCCACCAAGTTTTAGCTTGATTGAATAAAGTTCACAATGTAACTTTGTGAAACCCTAGAAATCAATAGAATCTAGTTTATGTAGATCTAGTCATGCTAAGCTAATCCCATTGATGCACCACTTAGTGTAGGATCATTATTTGGTTATTAGAACATCTCCAGAAAGTTTGGGGTCAAGGTAAGAAACCTCACAATGTAAACTTATTCAAATTTCAATCTGGACAGGGAGGGTTTTGGAATAGATTGATGAACCAATTCAACTTGGATTGTGATGAAACTTTTAAAGATCATCACCTATGATAGTGTTGACTTGCTGGAATTTTCTTGGAATTTATTGAGAATAATTCTTACAGAAATATTCCAAAAGCTTGATTTGGACAGAAAGGGTTTTGAGGGGTTTTTCCCATGATTTTGAACATGACCATGTGTTGAAACTCATATATATGGAAAATATATGTCCACTAAGTTTCCCTAAATTTTCTCAAATATTTTGAAAGAATTTAAATATTTTTCCCCTATGAAAACCACTTCTGGTCTTAAGAAAAAGCCTTTAAATGAAATATAAAAATAATCTTTAAAATTAATATTTTGTGGCTTTGGGAAGTCATATATATAGTATATTTGAAGTAAAGCCTTTGGGGAAAAAGTATCCACACAATTGGAGGACTTGTAGTTCAAACCTCAACTCAAGGTTTTTTGAAAAGCTAGTTTGAATAAATCCTTTTTGGTCAAAATAATATTTGATAAAAATAGTTTTGGGCACTATTCACATGGCATGATCATTGGGCAAGAGGTTTGGGTCAGCGAAGATGAATATGGAGAGGGATAGAATCTAAGAGTGCCACACACAAACAACTAAACAAGCCAACAAACCCATTTCAATCAAGCACAAGCACTGAAAAACTTTTAATTGGTTCCAAATTTTGTAAAACCAAGCATAACAAGGTGATACAAACACAGGGTGTGACACACCTACCCCCCTTACAAGAATCTCGTCCCCGAGATTCCTAGGCTAAGCACTAAAAAGATAAGGGAACTCAGATCTAAGATAGACTTCATGCTCCCAAGTTGCATCAGCTTCAGAGTGGTTGCTCCATTGGACCTTGAAGTACTTGATGGTGCAGCTCTGGATGCAACGTTCTGCCTCATCGAAGATGTGAACTGGCCTCACACGGTAAGTGACGTCTGGCTCAAGATCGATGGCTTTATGGTCGATGTCCTTGTAGAGGTCGGGGCGGTTGGGAACTTGGAGACACTTCCAAAGTTGTGACACGTGAAAGACGTTCTGCACATACGATAGCTCGGAAGGTAGCTCTAGCTCATAGGCAACTTCTCCTCGCTTGTCGGTGATCTTGAAGGGGCCGATAAACCTTGGTGCAAGTATTCCCTTGATGTGGAATCGCTTGGTTCCTTTGAGAGGCGTGACACGGACATAAACATGGTCTCCAACACGGAAACACATGTCCCGACGGTGAGAGTCATCATAGCTCATCTGCCTAGTCTTGGCGGTCTCGAGTCGCTCTCAGACGAGTTGAACTTGCTCTTCTGCTTCGTGGAGGATATCTAGGCGAAAGACTAGCCCTTCTCTGGTTTCCGACCAATTGAGGGGAGTACGACACTTGCGTCCATACAACACCTCAAATGGTGCCATCTGAAGACTCAACTGATAGCAGTTGTTGGAGGAGAACTCCGCAAATGGCAGGCAATTTTCCCACTTGGCTCCATATGCCAAAACACAGGCACGGAGCTTGTCTTCGACTATATGATTTACTCATTCCGTCTGTCCACCGGTTTGAGGGTGAAAAGCAGTGCTGAAAGGGAGCTTGGTTCCCAAGGCTTTTTGGAACCTATTCCAGAACCTTGAGGTGAACTGGGTACCTTGGTCCGATACAATCTCCTTAGGAACTCCGTGGAGGCTTACA
Source organism: Hordeum marinum (assembly GCA_022496015.1). Taxonomy (NCBI): domain Eukaryota; kingdom Viridiplantae; phylum Streptophyta; class Magnoliopsida; order Poales; family Poaceae; genus Hordeum; species Hordeum marinum. The sequence goes on from CM039673.1 coordinate 267,098,800, forward strand.
AGCCGGTTGATGTAGAGGTTGGCCAATTGGTTCCCATTGTAGGTTGTCTTAACGGGAATTAAGTGGGATACTTTGGTCAGGTGATAGTCCTGTGGGTCACTGATGCTCTTCTTTGACTCTCTCGCATATGTCACATTTGGCAACGAACGTGCCTATCTCCCGTTTCATGCCATGCCACCAGAACCTTGCATTGAGGTCTTGATACATCTTGGTTCCTCCAGGATGGATGGAGTATGGAGTGTCATGAGCTTCTTGTAAGATCAAGTTCTTGAGCTCCTCTTTGTTTGGTACGTAGATGCGATTCTCGAACCATACAACTCCTTGTTCATCCACTCAGAATCATGGGGCCTTGCCTGCCTTGATCTTCCTCTTGATGCCTTCAATGCTCTCGTGTCCCTTCTAAGCTTCTTTGATGTCATCCATCAAGGTAGGCTTTGCTTCGAGGTTGGCAAGGAATCCTCGTGCAACCAGTTCCAAGTCGAAGCTTTCAAGTTCTTCATATAGGGCGGGTAGCCTTTCCTTAATCATGGCATTCAAGGAACAAGCCTTTCTACTTAAGGCGTCTACTACCACGTTGGCATTTCCAGGGTGGTATTGAACACTGAGGTCATAATCCTTGATCAACTCCAACCATCTTTGCTGCCTCATATTCAATTCCCTCTGAGTGAACATATACTTCAAACTCTTGTGGTCTGTGTATATCTCACATCGCTTCCCCAGAAGGTAATGTCGCCATGTCTTCAAGGCATGAACCACGGCTGCCAACTCGGGATCATGAGTAGCGTAGCTCTCTTCATGAGGACGTAGCTGTCAGGATAAATATGCTACAACTCTGCTTTCTTGCATCAGAATGCCTCCAAGCCTGATTCTCGATGCATCACAATATATCACAACTCCTTGTGAATATCGGGGCTGGCCAAAACTGGGGCTATGGTCAATCTATTCTTGAGCTCCTAGAAGCTTTCCTCACACTTAGCCGTCCATTCGAACTTCTTGTCCTTCTTCAAAATCTGGGTCATGGGTCGGGCAATGCTCGATAAACCTTTCACAAACTTGCGGTAATATCTTGCGAGTCCGAGGAAGCTCCTAACTTCCTTCACGGTGGTGGGGATTGCCACTCAATCATGACTTCAATCTTGGCAGGATCCATTGACAATCCTCCTGTAGTCAACACATGACCCAAGAATCCAACTTCATGCAGCCAGAATTCACACTTGCTGAATTTGGCATAAAGCTGGTGCTCTCGAAGCTTGTCTAGGACCAATCTCAAGTGTTGCTTATGCTCTTCTTCAGACTTGGAGAAGACGAGAATGTCATCAATGAAGACGACTATGAACTTGTCCAAGTACTCCATGAAGAGCTTATGCATGAGGTACATGAAGTAGGCAGGGGCATTTGTTAACCCAAATGACATGACCGTGTATTTATACAGGCCATACCGGGTTACAAATGCCGTCTTCGGAATGTCTTGGGGTCTAATCTTCAGCTGATAGTACCCAGACCTGAGGTCGATCTTGGAGAAGACCTTTGCCCCGTTTAGCTGATCGAATAAGTCTTCAATCTTGGGGAGTGGGTACTTGTTATTTATTGTGACTTCATTGAGGGAACGGTAATCCACACAGAGTCTGATAGTTTTGTCCCTCTTTGACAAAAATAGAACAAGTGATCCCAAAGGAGAGGCACTAGGGCGAATGAATCCCTTTCTGAGCTGCTCTGCCAGTTGCTTCTTCAATTCAGCCAACTCTTCGGAGACCATCCTATAGGCCTTCTTATTGATGGTCCTGGATCTCGGCATTAGCTCAATGTCGCGGTCAAGAGACATTCCCGACAGCTCATCAGGAAACACATCCAGGTATTCACATACCACTCGCACTTGATCCAACTCAATTCCTGAAAGATAGTTAGCCCGAGGGTCTTGAGTGGAGGCAGGGTTGGGAACATACTTGACTTCCACCCCTTGGCTATTGGTCATGGTAACAATCCCCTTGGCACACTCTAACAAGCCTTGGTGCTTGGTCAACCAATTCATGCCAAGGATGACGTCCAAGCATGGTGAATCCAGAACAATAAGGTCTACTAGGAAGTCTACCCCGTTTATGTTAATCTCCACTCCTTTACAACCTATCCCAGACTTCATAACTGATCCCGAGGTTTGTATCAACATACTACTACCTAGGGGTGTAGGATTCATGCCACTTTCTAGTGCAATCCTTTGGGTGACAAACTAAAGCGAAGCCCCACAATCAAACAGTCGTGTTGTTGGGGTTGAGTTGACAAGGAACGTATCGAGTATGACATCTAGGTCTTCCTAGGCTTCCTCAGCTGTGATGTGGTTCTCACGACCCTTGCCATTGTTGGGCTGGTTGCGGGAAGCTAGGTTCCTTGGTGGTGCTCGTTGGCCTTGACCTTGCATTGGCACATTGGGCAAGGGGCATCTGGCTTCTTGTTGGCGCAAAGCTTAGAGATGTGTCCAGACTGACCACATCCAAAACAAGTGACTTGCCCAGGGTTGTTGTTGTAGTTCCTGCCACCTTTGCTATTATTGGGGTTGTTGTAAGCTGGCCTGGGATTGGCATACTGCTCAGACTGGCAGCTTGGTCGAGGCGCACGAGGTCTAGCCAACTATGGCTGATAGGTCGGCTTGGCTAGGGCTGGCTGCGAGGGGTGAGGCTTATGGTTGCTGGAGCTACCCTTGCTGATCATCTTGCACTTGTGAGTGTCGTCTATGGCACGACGCTTGTCTTCTAGAATGAGGGCCTTGTTCACCAGGTCGAAGAAGGTACGACAGTCACAGACGATGAGCTGATACGACAGGGTCTGTGGAAGTCCTTCCATGAAGCGTTCCTTCTTGGCAGCCTCCGTGTTTACATCTTCAGGTCCATACCTTGACAGCAGGTTGAACTTCTGTAGGTACTCCTTGACAGAGCCACTTCCTTGCTTCAGCGCTCGGAATTCTATCTTCTTGATAGCCATGATCCCAGAAGGAATGTGGGCGGTGCGGAATCCTTCCTTGAAGTCATTCCAAGTGATCACATGCTCACCTTGCATGACCTTGAATCCGTCCCACCAAGCTCGGGCGGTACCTCTTAGGCAGTGAGAGGCATAAAAGCACCATCTCACGGTCCTCATTGCAATTGACAAGTGCAAGGAGGTCCTCGATGGTGCAGATCCAGTCATCAGCATCCAAGGGTTCAGCAGTCTCGGTGAAGGTTGGGGGCGAATTCCTCATAAACTCATACAGAGTGGAGCAGCCATTGCCATTCCTACCTTGCTGCTGGTTGTTAATAAGGGCCCGAGCCATCTGCTGAATAGCAACATTGTTGGCTTGGCGTTCCTCCTGGAGAACTTGGAGAAACTAAGCTATGGTCATGTTCTGTGGTGGAGGTGGTGGCAGGGGAATGTTGCCTCGTGGCTGCTTCTGGTGTCCTCCAGCATGAGAAGTCCCACCAGCTCCCAGTTGCTGGCTTGAGTTGCCTGCTTCAGGGTTGGCAAAGGAGCTGTTGCGGGTAGCAGTCACCATCCTGTTTGGAGCAGCGAAGTCAAACAACTTGGATAGATGAGAGGAAAAGCAACAATGGAAAAGCACGCCTAAGGGGGTTGGTTGAGTGCAAGTGTGGTAAAAATTTGGAGGCAAGGGGATTAGAGGAAGCGGTCAAACAAGTTTTTTCCATTCTGACGGAAGGTGTTTCATGGAAATTAGGGCAAGCAAAAGACTTTGCTTGCCATAGGAATTGACCTGGTGAAATGGTGGTTAGAAATAGGCCTGTCCACCAAGTTTGAGCTTGATTGAATAAAGTTCACAATGTACCTTTGAGAAACCCTAGAAATCAACAAAATCTGGTTTCTGTAGAACTAGTCATGCTACGCTAACCCCCTTGATTCACCACTTAGTGTAGCATAATTATTTGGTTATTATAACATGTCCACAAAGTTTGGGGTCAAGCGAAGAAACTTCACAATGTAAACTTGCTCACATTTCAATCTGAACAAGGAGGGTTTTGGAATAGTTTGATGAACCAATTCAACTTGGATTGAGATGAAACATTTCCAGATCATCACCTATGATAGTGTTGACTTGCTGAAATTTTCTAGGAATTTATTAAGAATAATTCTTACAGAAATATTCCGCAAGCTTGATTTGGACACAAAAGGTTTTGAGGGGTTTTGCCCATGATTTTGAACATGACCAAATGTTGAAACTCATATATATGCAAAATATATGTCCACTGAGTTTCCCTAAATTTTCTCAAATATTTTTAAAGAATTTGAATAATTTCCCCCTATGAAAAACCATTTCTGGTCTTAAGAAAAAGCCTTTAAATGAAATATAAAAATAATCTTTAAAATTAATATTTGTTGGTTTTGGGAAGTCATATATATATTAGGTCTGAAGTAAAGCCTTTGGGGAAAAAGTATCCACCCAATTTGAGGACTTGCATTGCAAAACTCAACTCAGGGTTTTTTGAAAACCTAGTTTGAATAAATTATTTTTGGTCAAAATAATATTTGATAAAAATAGTTTTGGGCACTACTCACATGGCATGATCATTGGGCAAGAAGTTTGGGTCAAGGAAGATGAATATGGGGAGGAGTAGAAACTAAGAGTGCTACCCACAAACAACCAAACAAGTAAACAAGCAACAATTCAAGCAAGCACAAACACTAAAAAACTTTTTATTGGCTCCAAATTTTGTAAATCCAAGCATAACAAGGTGATACAAACACATGGTGTGACAGACCTACCCCCTTACAAGAATCTCGTCCCCGAGATTCCTAGGCTAAGCGCCAAAAAGATAAGGGAACTCAGATATAAGATAGTATTCATGCTCCCAGGTTGCTTCAGCTTTAGAGTGGTTGCTCCATTGGACCTTGAAGTACCTGATAGTGCGGATCCGGATGCAACGTTCTACCTCATCCAGGATGCGAACTGCCTCTCACGATAAGTGAGGTCCGGCTGAAGATCGATGCCTTGATGGTCGATGTCCTTGTAGAGGTCGGGACAGTTGGGAACTTGGAGACACTTCCAAAGTTGTGACACGTGAAAGACGTTGTGCACATCCAATAGCTCAGAAGGTAGCTCTAGCTGGTAGGCAACTTCTCCTTGCCTGTGGGTGATCTTGAAGGGGCCGATAAACCTTGATCTCAAATGGTGGTTAGAAATAGGCATGTCCACCAAGTTTGAGCTTGATTGAATAAAGTTCACAATGTAACTTTGTGAAACCCTAGAAATCAACATAATCTGGTTTCTGTAGATCTAGTCATGCTAAGCTAATCCCCTTGATGCACCACTTAGAGTAGGATCATTATTTGGTTATTAGAACATGTCCACAAAGTTTGGGGTCAAGGGAAGAAACTTCACAGTATAAACTTGCTCAAATTTGAATTTGTACATGGAGGGTTTTGGAATTGTTTAATGAACCAATTCAACTTGATTGAGATGAAACTTTGCAAGATCATCACCTATGATAGTGGTGACTTTCTGGACAAAAGGGGTATTGAGGGGTTTTACCCATAATTTTGAACATGACTATGTGTTGAAACTCATATATATGGAAAATATATGTCCACTGAGTTTCCCTAAATTTTCTCAAATATTTTGAAAGAATTTAAATATTTTCCCCCTATGAAAAACCATTTCTGGTCTTAAGAAAAAGCCTTTAAATGAAATATAAAAGTAATCTTTAAAATTAATATTTGCTGGTTTTGGGAAGTCATATATATATTAGGTTTGAAGTAAAGCCTTTGGGGAAAATGTATCCACCCAATTTGAGGACTCGCATTGCAAAACTCAACTCAGTTTTTTTGAAAACCTAGTTTGAATAAAAAAAATTGTCAAAATAATATTTGATAAAAATAGTTTTGGGCACTACTGACATGGTATGATCATTGGGCAAGAAGTTTGGGTCAAGGAAGATGAATATGGGGAGGAGTAGAAACTAAGAGTGCTACACACAAACAACCAAACAAGTAAACAAGCACTGTAAAAGTTTTTATTGGCTCCAAATTTGTAAATCCAAGCATAACAAGGTGATACAAACACAGGGTGTGACAGACCTACCCCCTTACAAGAATCTCGTCCCCGAGATTCCTAGGCTAAGCGCCAAAAAGATAAGGGAACTCAGATATAAGATAGTATTCACGCTCCCAGGTTGCTTCAGCTTTAGAGTGGTTTCTCCATTGGACCTTGAAGTACTTGATAGTGCAGCTCCGGATGCAGCGTTCTGCCTCATCCAGGATGCGAACTGCCTCTCACGATAAGTGAGCTCCGGCTGAAGATCGATGCCTTGATGGTCGATGTCCTTGTAGAGGTCGGGACCGTTGGGAACTTGGAGACACTTCCGAAGTTGTGACACGTGAAAGATGTTTTGCACATCCAATAGCTCGGAAGGTAGCTCTAGCTGATAGGAAACTTCTCCTTGCCTGTCGGTGATCTGGAAGGGGCCGATAAACCTTGATCTCAAATGGTGGTTAGAAATAGGCATGTCCACCAAGTTTGAGGTTGACTGAATAAAGTTCACAATGTAACTTTGTGAAACCCTAGAAATCAAGAGAATCTGGTTTCTGTAGATCTAGTGATTCTAAGCTAATCCCCTTGATGCACCACTTAGAGTAGGATCATTATTTGGTTATTAGAACATGTCCACAAAGTTTGGGGTCAAGGGAAGAAACTTCACAGTGTAAACTTGCTCAAATTTGAATCTGTACATGGAGGGTTTTGGAATTGTTTAATGAACCAATTAAACTTGATTGAGATGAAACTTTGCAAGATCATCACCTATGATAGTGGTGACTTTCTGGACAGAAGGAGTTTTGAGGGGTTTTGCCCATAATTTTGAACATGACCATGGGTTGAAACTCATATATATGGAAAATATATGTCCACTGAGTTTCCCTAAATTTTCTCAAATATTTTGAAAGAATTTAAATAATTTTCCCCTATGAAAAACCATTTCTGGTCTTAATAAAAAATCTTTAAAAGAAATATAAAAATAATCTTTACAATTAATACTTGGTGGTTTTGGGAAGTCACATATATAGTAGGTTTGAAGTAAAGCCTTTGCGGAAAAAGGATCCACCCAATTTGAGGAATTGCAGTGCAAACCTCAACTCAGGGTTTTTTGAAAACCTAGTTTGAATAAATCCTTTTTGGTCAAAATAATATTTGATAAAAATAGTTTTGGGCACTATTCACATGGCATGATAATTTGGCAAGAGGTTTGGGTCAAGGAAGATGAATATGGAGAGGGATAGAATCTAAGAGTGCCGCACACAAACAACTAAACAACCAAACAAACCCATTTCAATCAAGCACAAGCACTGAAAAAGTTTTAATTGGTTAAAAAATTTGTAAATCCAAGCATAGCAAGGTGATGCAAACACAGGGTGTGACACGGTCTCAAAACTCTTCCCAAGTCGAATAAACATGATAGGCACAAAAAATGACTAAATTTCTTCGAGAGCGATTCGGGGCTATTATAGCGCATTTATGAGGACATCAGTACAATTGTTACACCCACAACCCCTGCTGCTATACATACAAGACCAGTTTCTAGAGCTCGCACACACCAATTGAATTACCAAGTACTTCCATTTTTTGGGAATCCGTCTGATGTTCATGAACATATGATGCTGCCTAAGTTAGGTACTTTTGTTTTACTTATGAATGAAGGAGCCAGCATGGACAACAAGGATGGCCATTTGTGGGGACCCCGACTCATAAGTCATGATCACCGAGTGTACGTGCACTGTGATCCTCGAGATCAATGCTCACCGAACACACAGAAACTGGAATACAAGAGTCTTACATCCTTATATACCGTCTTACAGAAGTCTTACATAGATAAGACCACAAGGGCCAAATACTCAATCATAACAAGAAGCAGAAATCTTGATCGAAAGCGTGAACCCATGCCATCTATCTTAAACCTATAGGCATTCTGATAGGGAAGCGTCCTAGTTCGCATGTTCTTCACTAACAAACTCTTCACCGTATTCCTGTTCTTCCATGCCTTGCCAATTAACTAACCAGTGGCAAGCCAATGAGTACTTTGAATGTACTTGCAAGCAACCCATGTTTTGGAACAAGGCATAACAAAGCATGATATAGCACTAAGCAGGTAAGTTTGTAGAAAGCTAATTTTGAGTGCAATGACATGATCAAGTAACTTGTGTAAGCAAGCATCAACAATTGGCAGTTGTCCATGTGAACACGTTACAGGTATCATCATAAACAGGGGGTGAACATCTCATGTTCAGTCATCACGTCAAGTCATCTGACTTATCTCAAGTATCACCCTTGTGTCATCCACACACAAACCAAATTTTGAGGAAACATCTGGACGTAGTTTAAGAAGGACCTCCAACTGTCCATGACCGTGGACACGTCTTGTTACGCCCAAGATTCACGCCTATCCATTTTAAGAGACGAGGGCCTCGCAAGGGATAGAGGCGCATCTTGCTGTTCGCAAGTATAGAATCATTGCATCATACATTACAGAAGGGATGAGTATAAAAGTTGGCTTACACTAGCCACATGCTAAATTACAATTCCACACAGAGTTCAAATCGTCAAGATGAAGACAGGGTCCGACTACGGACGAAATCAAGCAATAAAAACATATGCAAATGATACTATCTCGCTATCCCAAAGATCACGACCATGGTCCTGTCCTCATCCGGGTAAGTCAAGTACATCCTGCCTCTTTCCTCGTCATATTCCCACTGGAGCTGGGTAAGATCATCCTGCACGTACTCATCTGTACATGTACTTGGAGGGTTGTAGTAATCTGTGAGCCACAAAGACTCAACAATCAAGCGCCCGGGTACCGAGACTATTCAAGCTTAAACGTTGGGATGGGGTGTGTGTTTAGTTTGCAGTAGCACTAAGCATTTATGGTGGCTAACTTCCGCAACATGAAAATAAATATGAGCGTCCTACGATGAATGATCGGGTCTAGTATTATCTCTATGAGATCCTGAACACCTACTTACGTCAATCAAAACCCCACCGTGTTCTCTCTCGGATCATGTTCACAAGCAGAGATGATCACGGTAACTCACACAGTTGGTGTAATTTTAGTTAGAATTTACTTCAAGTTTACTATAACCGGGTGTTAAACAAATATCCAAGTTGCCACATAACCGCGGGCACGGCTTCTCGAAAAGATTTAACCCTACAGGGGTACTCCAACTAGTCCATCAAAAATAACAACACTCCACGGGAATAGCCTCGACCACGGACCTCGTGGTCATCATAGGTAATTCCAAAGGAATTCGAACACCTCGAGAAAACCCGAAGAAAGTCAGACTCCACATGCAAGACACTCAATAAAGGTAAAAAAAATCCAGCAAGACCGCCCGACGTGTCGACGAACCCGATAAGAGCCGTGTATCTCGTTCTTAGGACACGACGAATAAGCTAGTGTGCGGTGTCCTGATAGAAATCTCTCAAGTTGCCCTGGGTTGGCCCGGCATAGTGCTCTAGTTTGGACCAACACTCATGAGGAGCACTGGCCCGGGGGTTAATTAATTATCCACGGGTTTGCAAGGCCCTATGCAAATTTTATTAACTTGTTAAGCAAATGTAGTACCCATGTTGGGTCTTGCCAGACAAGTTTTAATCTCAACTAATTAAACAAGGGGTCCCCATAACAACCCCGAGCGTGTTAGGAGCGCAAAATATGGAAAACATAACACCGGTAACAAGAACTATGGCGGTAACACTAGAACAAAACACCTAGCATAAGGCCAAGCCTTCCACTAATACCAAGATATATATGTGCATTAAATTAGATAACATATAATATTGTGATATCCCAATCCTTGTTATCACATGGAACAACCTGCACCTGCAACTAAGAACGCTATAAGAGGGGCTGAGTAGCGGTAACTTAGCCAATCAAAGGTTTGCTAGGATGTGGAGGGTTAGAGGCTTTCATGGAATTTAGGAGGCTGACACTAAAGTGGTAGGTAACTCAATGGTAATGATAAGAGCAAGAAACTAGCAAGAAAAAATATTATCGGGATCCGGGTACGATCATCTTGCCTGTTGGTTCTTCAGTGGAACAAGTAGCGGGATCCTCGTAGTAGTACTCTCCTGGGTCCTCGTACTCAGTATCAACACGCGCGTCTACCCAAGAGAAACAACAATCATAAACATCCAACCAAGGTGCAATGCACAACCAAGATGATGCATGATTCATTTACGAAGAATTTAACATGGCAGTCCAAAACTAGTCATGTTTCACATGCAAAGTTTTTTATTAATGAATCTGGACAGAACCTCATGTTAAGTTATTTAAACATGCATGAACATGGAAAATATGGATGCATATTGCAAAATCGATACAAATGCATATAAAGAATGCAAGAAACAAAGTTACGTTTCTCACGATACGCTCACGACAAGGTACGAAGGCAAAACACAAGACAACCAATACCATGGGCTAATTCTTGGCATTCCAAGGTAGCCACTGGTTAGTGCATGAAAAACCGACCATAATAGACTCAAAGATCAATCAATTCCATGGAGTATAGCTCCCACAAGTCACAAAACAATAAAACAAACAATCTGCCACAAAACAGCAACATAGCAACTTACACGGCCCACAACTTGAGCGACAGGAATCCTACAGCCACAAACAAGATATTGACCGAAACTACATAACAAATGCAACAACTTATCCAACTACACTATCGAGATAGGAGGGCCACATCAATAAGCATGAAGCTATCAACTTGACAAGATTAAATAGTTTTCAGGTACATGGTGAAAATAACAGTTTTCTGGAATCTGAGTTGATAAAGTAGCAAGTTGACAGTTGTAGTTAAATATGTTAGAGACCACCTCTTGGCATGAAAATTAACAGGATGGTAGTAGACAAAATCTACTACAAAAGACTAGAACTGAGCATGCTCAAATTCACAGCACATCACAAGATACCAACCACTCTACATGGCATAAAAATAACAGCAGATTCTCAGAAAGTTTTTAGCATGCTGAAACAGAAACATTAAGTTGGCTACTTAGCAGCATGGTTCCCACTTATATGGGTCATTCTCATGTCAAACGAAAATACCATGGCATAAAAGAGATAAAACACTAGCACTTCCATGTTGGCACATGCCCCAAAGCAAGCAAGGATTAAATCATGCAAAAATGACAAAGTAGCATCTCAGCTGAAAATGATAGTTTTATAAACTTGCTCAAAAGTGAAATCTGAAGGCACCAATGGATTCGTTGGCTCTTTCTACCCCAAAAACATGTGTCATATTGATATGTTCATGTGAAACAACAAGGCACAAACAAGATAGCAAAACTACCACCTATTCTCATAAGTGAATCATAACTCTAATTTGAACATCAACATAAATGATCATAACCAGATTTTTAACTTAGCTAGAGATGGAAATGTGCTACCAAACTACAAGCATGAATATATATACAACAAAGGGGTTTATCAAGTGGGGAAACCCACTAGTCCCCCCATACACACACATACACCCAACACACACACAACAAGCAAGCACTCACACATGCTCTATATATGCCCAAGGCATATGAGCACCAACACTCATGAGCATACCACCCAAGAAGGGGGTGTTCCCCCACACACACTCACATGCCCATATATCCATAATGCACATAGGCATACACACACTCACTCTCACAAGTGTACTAGGCACATACACTCTCACACACAAGCTCATGTGTGTGGGTGGTCATCCACACACATATGCACAATGCATATATGAATTTGCATATGTAGATGGCAACACACACACACACACTCACACAAGATCACATGCATATAAACTAACACAACACAAGGTCATGCATATATGCACACTCACATGCACATACACATACACACACATGCATATACACCTATGTGCATAAACATATGCACATGCACACACTCACAAACACACTTACACACATGCATATGAATGCATCACACTATGTGACACATACACACACAAGCACATCCATACATGTGCAAAGCACACACACACCTCAATTATAACAGAAAAGAAAACCAACAAATGATGTTTGCATCTAAACACACACACACACACACATATATATATATATATGCATAGGAAGAAAAACAAAAGAAAACAAAAAAGGAAAACATAATAAAAATGGGGAGGGGTTCGGATTCGAACCCGCAACCTCCTGGTTGCTTCCCCTGGCGCCTACCACTGGGCTACGAGCGCGACTGGTAACAAAGGAGGGGCACCTGCCCTCTTATACACACACGACACAAATGCGTGACGAAACTAAACCCGAACGGCTTGCAGCGACAGAGCAATGGCAGCGACCGGCTCCGTCGAACTACGGCACTAGTGCCGAGAGGGAGCTACCGCGGGGACTACAGACACAATAGGGAACCCATCCCTATGTTCATCTTGCGACGAGAGGGACGAAAGCGAGCTCAAGCACGAGCTTGCGGACGGCGACGACACGAACACGACGGCGACACGAGCATGACGGCGACGGCTCTAGATACAAGGGAGGAGGCTATGCGTCGACTACTCACCTAGGGGAGGACGACAACGACCCTGACGAGCGAAGAGGAAGGAGAGGCGAAGACGCGGCGGCGACGAAGAGGAAGAAGACTCGACATCGACCCGGCGGCGAGGAGGAAGAAAGCGACCTCGTGGAGCCTCCTAGCTCCGGGAATGGATCGAGGGTGATGGCATCTTGCTCCACGCCATCTCCGCCGATGATGAGGCCCGCCGGAGGCACGAAAGCGACGGTGACCTCTCGCTCTCTGAAATCCCCTGCTCTCTGAAACCTACCTAAAGGGGGAAGAAGAGCGGAGGAGGAGGGAGAAGAAGTTGGGGAGAAGGGGAGCGGCGGCGGCGAGGAGGAAGAAGAACCCTAGGGCTATGCGCTCTTATAAAGGAGGGGCGGCCTCGACGTGCATGAGCCCCTAACGGCGATGGCGTCGGCTCCCTGCGCTCTCACTCTCTATAAACCTGCAAACGCAGGAGGAGGAGGCAGGTAGCCGTCAGCTACCTACTGGGTCGCGTGGACCGAGAGGGCACAACCCAAACGCACACACTCTCTCTAATCCAACAAAACAGAAAGCCTTTTTTTTCTTTTAAAACACCACAGCAAAAGGGAAAACCCCAGATATAAAATAAAGGAGTATTTGGGCGAACAAAAATACCTTTGTAAAGAAAATAATATGCACCATTTAATAAAAATATTGAGTTGAATTTTTGAACAAGTAATTTTAAATATTTTTAAAATAACAGCTCCTGTTATTTAAGTGGCACAAATGCATAAAGCTCAAAACAATAAAAGACCAACACACTCACTCTTAAAACATATTAGGCTAGCACTTGAACATTTTTAAATAATTTAAATAGTAACTTATTTCTGATTATTAATTAACATGGGGATTAAGGCATTATGATGGGGGTTTTATTGAAAAGAAAAGAGAGGGGAAGGAGGTGGAGATGCACACAAGAACTCCACCCACGCTCAAGCCAAATCATAACACTCACATACAAGGTCACTTCACAACAAGGCATAACATGATGGATGCATGATGCATGATGCATGAATGCAAGAACAAGACATGGATGACACATTGCAAAACATCATAAATCTCATGGCACAAGGTTCATACAATAGGTTGCATGACAAATAAGGTAGGCACAACACTTGGGCTGTCACAACTCTCCCACAGTACAAAAGGATCTCGACCCGAGATCTAGGAACGAAAGAAGTCTAGATATTGGGAATGCAGAAGGTCCTCGTGTTCCCAAGTAGCTTCTTTGTCAGAATGATGAGACCACGTCACCTTGAGGAACTTGATAGACTTGTTGCGAGTCTTACGCTCAGTTTCTTCAAGAATTGCAACTGGATGCTCACGATAAGAGAGATCTTCTTGGAGATTGATGTCTTGGAGGTCAATGGTTCGCTCAGGAGTCTTGAAGCATGTCCGGAGCTGAGAAACATGGAAGACATCGTGCACGTTCACGAAATTTGGAGGAACCTCTGGTTGATATGCAAGACCACCTCTCTTGCCAACAACTTTGAAAGGACCAACAAAATGAGGAGCTAGCTTCCCTTTAATTCCAAACCGCTGCGTGCCCTTCATGGGAGAGACTCTAAGATAGACTAGATAATCCACTTGAAAGGAAACATCCTGATGTTTGTTATCGTAATAACTCTTCTATCGGGACTGCGCTACTTTGAGGTTCTCGCGAATGACATGGCACATCTCTTCTGCTTCAGTGATCATGTCATTGCCCAATATCTGACGCTCACCGGTTTCAGACCAGTTAAGCGGGGTACGACACTTTCTGCTGTAGAGAATCTCGAAAGGGGCTTTGCCTGAGCTAGCTTGAAAGCTCTTGTTGTATTAGAATTCAGCATATGGAAGGAAGTCTTCCCACTTTATGCCGAACGAAATCACACAGGCTCTGAGCATATCTTCAAGAATCTGATTGACTCTCTCAACTTGACCACTTGTCTACGGATGGAACGCAGTGCTGAAATGGATCTTGGTACCCATAGCAGTCTGGAAGGACTCCCAAAACTTAGAAGTAAAGAGACTTCCATGGTCATAAGAGATGAGCTGAGGAATACCATGCAAAGATACTATCCTTGACATATACAACTCTACAAGCTGAGCTGCCAAGATAGATTCTTTGACTGGTAGGAAATGAGCAACTTTTGATAGCTTGTCGATAACCACAAAGATGGCATCGTTGCCTCTATTTGGACTTGGGAAACCTAGTGACAAAATCCATATCCACATCATCGAATTTCCACTCTCTGATAGGCAAAGGCTGAAGAAGACCTGCTAGACATTGATGCTCCGCCTTCACTCTGCGACAAACATCACACTCATTCATGAAGTGAGCAATCTCACGTTTCATGCGAGTCCACCAGAAGGTCTGCTTGAGATCCTGATACATCTTTGAACTGCCTGGATGAATGGATAGAAGAGAATTATGTGCTTCGTCCATGATAACCTTTGAGGGATCACCTTTTGGAACTACAAGACAGTCCTCAAAGAACAAGGTATCTTTGTCATCAATGCGAAGCAGTTATACTTCGGAATGCTCTTGGCCATACCTTTCTTCACTTTCTTCACCATAGCGTCAAGAAGCTGTGCTTGGCGAACATGATCTTCCAGAGTCGGAGAGACTTGAAGATTTGCAAGAAATCCTTGCGGAATCATCCAAAGGTTGAGCTTACGAAAGGCTTCACAAAGCTCGGGCTGAAGAGGCTTCAAGATGAGACTATTGCAGTACGCCTTATGGCTGAGCGCGTCTACAATGACATTTGCTTTCCCCGGAGTATACTCAATTCTTGGATTGAAGTCCCCAAGCATTTCCACCCAATGAGACTGCCGAAGATTGAGATTGGGTTGAGTGAAAATGTACTTCAAGCTCTTGTGATCGGTGTACACCTCAACTGGTCTACCCAACAACAAATGTCTCCAAGTCATTAGAGCATGCACAACTGCCGCCAACTCAAGATCATGATTGGGGTAGTTCTTGTTGGCAGGCTTCAACTAACGTGAGGTATAAGCAAAAATCTTATTATCTTGCATGAGAACACCACCAAGACCTTGGAGAGAAGCATCACAGAATACTTGGAAAGGCTTGGACTGCTCAGGAGGAACAAGAACTGGAGTTGAAGTTAGTCTCTGCTTGAGCGTATTGAAAGCCACATCACACTCAGGAGACCAAACATACTTGACACTCTTCTGGAGGAGATTGGACAGAGTCTTAGCAATTTGAGAGAAGTTCTCCATGAATCTTCTGCAATAGCTAGCAAGCTCGAGGAAACTCCGAAGCTGCTTCACATTCTGAGGAGGTTCCCACTTCAAGATTGCCTCAACTTTCTCAGGGTGCACTTTAATTCCCTCGGTAGAGATCACATGCCCAAGGTACACCACTTCATTGAGCCAAAACTCACACTTGGAAAACTTGGCATAGAATCAATGCTCTCTTAATTTGTCAAGCACAAGGCGGAGATGCTCTGCATGCACTTCTTCTGTCTTTGAGAACACAAGGATATCATCTAGATAGACAAAGACGAATTCATTCTTGAAAGGAGAGAAAATGAAATTCATCATTCTTGAGAAGGTTGGAGGAGCATTAGCAAGACCAAACGACATGACGGTGTACTCATAAGAGCCAAAACTCATCGTGAAAGCGGTCTTAGGAATGTCTTCTTTGCGAATGCGAGTCTGATGATAACCCATGCGAAGATCAAGCTTCGAGAAAACCTTCGCACCTTTCAGTTGTGCAAACAACTCATTCATGTTGGGAAGTGGGTACTTGTTTCTGATTGTCTTCTTGTTCAATGGAAGGTAGTCGACACACAGACGATCTGTGCCATCTTTCTTCTTGACAAACAAAACACCACAACCCCATGGAGAAGAACTTGGTCTGATTAGACCCAGACGTTCTTGCTCGTCTAGCTTCTTCTTCAACTCTTTCAGCTCTTCGGGGCCAAGTTTATACGGGCGCTTGCAGACCGGTTCAGTTCCGGGCTCGAGATCAATCACGAACTCGACTGGCCGATGCGGAGGCATTCCTGGCAATTCTTCTGGAAAGACATCTTCATACTCACAAACCTCCGGAATTTGAGAAATCGCTGAGATTTCACCCTTATCATTAAGAGCAAAGAGACGGATTGTGTCATCGCGAGCCGCGAAAATAATCATGTCTTCTGAAGGATGAGTCATGTTGACTTCTTTTTCTTTGCAATCAATATGAGCTTTGTTCATAGCCAAGAAGTCCATGCCCAAAATGAGATCAATATCAGAATTACCGAGAACATAAGGAGAATCCAAGAAAGAATAATTTCCCATCTTGATAGAGACATCTGGAACAATGGAGGTGGTTTTCATGGCCACACCCGGAGAAACAACACCCAAAGGTCTACTCAACATCTCGGAATAGAAATCATTCTTCATAGCAAAAGGTCTAGACATGAATGAATGCAATGCTCCAGAATCAAATAATACTTTTGCAGGAATAGAATTAACTGACAAATTACCCAAGATCACTTGAGAAAAATCCTCTACCTTTGCTGCATTCACCATATGAACTCTTGCGGTCTTGGGGTTATGCTTCACCAAAGCATTGCCTGGAGGCTTGACAGGAGGAGGAGCATGGAAGACGCCGCTGGTTGCACTTATTTGCATAGTGGCCCTTCTGACCACACTTGTGACAAATCACCTCAGAAAGCGGACAAACATTGCCTGGAGGAG
The DNA here is from genome assembly GCA_022496015.1 of Hordeum marinum. Classification (NCBI taxonomy): domain Eukaryota; kingdom Viridiplantae; phylum Streptophyta; class Magnoliopsida; order Poales; family Poaceae; genus Hordeum; species Hordeum marinum. The sequence continues at coordinate 267,116,052 of CM039673.1, forward strand.
GAACAAGAACTCCCTTGGACGATTGGGATCTCTGCTGGAATCCTGGGTTGGGTGGGTGGGAAGAGCCACGACCACCAAACTACTTCTACTGCCGAGGAGGACGAAAAGAAGGAGGGTTTGGCACCCAATACTTCTGCTGTTTGGGACCATCTGAGAGCTGGAAGAAGAAGAATATGAATCCCTTGAACGCTTCTTTGAGTTCTCCAACTTGAGGTGAGTTGCCTCGACCTTCAAAGCCATGTTATAGAACTGATCAAACTCACAAGGCTCTTCAAGAACTAGGCTTGGCAGAAGCTCATCCTTGAGACCACCTCTAAACTGATAGATCATAGCCTTGTCATCTGGAACATCTTGCTTAGCATAACGGGCTAGATTCTGGAACTCGACGTTGTACTGATGATAGACTTGCTTCCCTGCTTCAGGTCCCTGTACTTCTCACGCATCTCCTCGACAAAGCTTGTTGGAATGTAATGAGCCCTAAAGTCACGATGGAAATCATCGCAAGTAACAACACAATCGCCCCTGGAATCCTTGTACTGCTGCTACCAATCAGCTACTTGACCCTTGAGCTGGAATAATGCAAATCTGACAAAGTCCTCTGGCCTGACATTGCTGCACTCAAAATGCTTACTGATATCACGAACCCAATCATCAGCATTAAGAGGCTGCTCACAATAGGTGAAAGACTTGGGCTGGTTGGCAAGGAACTGATTGAGTGTCGCAAACTGAAGCTGATTCTGAAAATTCCCTTGCAAACCTTGCTGACCCAGCTCCCTTTCTTGCAACAACCTAAGAAACATCTGAGTGTTTGCATTGGTTGCGACCATCACAGCTTGCCGAGCTTCTGGAGGAGGAGGCGGAGGTGGCAGTGGCGGGGGTGGTGGTGGTGGTGGAACATCAGTCTGCTCCTCACCATGACCCGGATTGTTGCGAGTTGGTGGAGCCATCCTAAAGATGGACAAAACGCATCAACACCTCATTGAATGGATGAATCCAAATCTGAATAAATTGTTGAAAGAAATTGAACAAATAACAACACAACCTTCCTACTAAAAAATTAGTAAGAATGCTTCTTTGGTTATGATAACATCATCAGAAAATGGAAGCCACTTGCAATAACACAAAAGTATTGAGCTAAGCACTCGGAACAAATGTATATGCCCACTTACATCTAAAGAGGATGATCCTAGATAACTACAAGATTTCCCACCTAAGAACTTCCGAAAACTTTCTGGTTATGCAATCCGGTGTGGGGGATACAAGGAGGAAGTATCTCACACAACTAGCAATCCTACACCCCAACTGTATCCATCCTTCAACAAATAACCAGAGGCTTTCGCAACTTCATCTAAATCGAATCCTCGAATTCACAATGATACTAAACCATGGTGGTACCCCAGACGCCTCCCCTGTACTAGGTGACTCTGACCTTATGTCACCACGATAAGTATTCAAGTAATTCCGAACACTCTTCGTCCTGAGATATCAAGGAATCTGAATGATAACGATGTGCCAACATTCCCTGGAGCTCGACTCCTCGGAATAAATCAAGTCAGACAGGAGGAACTAAGACAGAACACTGTCACATCGGTATCATATAGACTCCAAAATACCTGCATGATCCTAAAACAATTTGAGCGAGAAGAGGAGTAGAATCAAAATTCCTAAGTCGAATACCTCACCAGAGCATAGAAGAGGAGTAAAAAGAATCCTACTCTTCGATATAACTAGACTCAAAATAGTTTTACTAGACTCGACTCGGCCAAGTTCGATCAAGCAAAGACACCTATGGTCGTATGGCTCTGAATACCAACTTGTCACACCCAAGATGCGCGCCTATCCATTTTAAGACACGAGGGCCTCACAAGGGATAGAGGTGCATCTTGCCGTTCGCAAGTATAGAATCATTGCATCATACATTACAGAAGGGATGAGTATACAAGTTGGCTTACACTCGCCACATGCTAAATTACAATTCCACACAGAGTTCAAATCATCAAGATGAAGACAGGGTCCGACTACGGAAGAAATCAAACGATAAAAACAGATGCAAATGATACTATCTCGCTATCCCAAAGATCACGACCATGCTCCTCTACTCATTCGGGTAAGTCACGTACATCCTCCCTCTTTCCTCGTCATATTCCCACTGGAGCTGGGTAAGATCATCCTACATGAACTCATTTGTACCTGTACCTAGACGGTTGTAGTAATCTGTGAGCCACAAGGACTCAACAATCAAGCGCCTGGGTACCAAGACTATTCAAGCTTAAAGGTTGGGATGGGGTGTGTGTTTAGTTTCAGCAGCACTAAGCATTTATGGTGTCTAACTTATGCAACATGAAAATAAATATGAGTGGCCTACGATGAACGATCGGGTCTAGTATGATCTCTACGAGATCCTGAACACCTACTTACGTCAATCATAACCCCACCGGGTTCTCTCTCAGATCATGTTCACAAGCAGAGACAATCACGGTTACTCACACATTTGGTGTAATTTTAATTAGAGTTTACTTCAACTTTACTATAACCGGGAGTTAAACAAATATCCAAGTTGCCACATAACCGCGGGCATGGCTTCTCGAAAAGATTTAACCCTACAGGGGTGCTCCAACTAGTCCATCAAAAATAACCACAATCCACGGGAATAGCCTCGACCACGGACCTCGTTGTCATCATAGGTAATTCCAAAGGAATTCCAACACCTCGAGAAAACCCGAAGAAAGTCGGACTCCAGACGCAAGACACTCGATAAAGGTAAAACAAATCCAGCAAGACCGCCCGACGTGTCGACGAACCCGATAAGAGCCGCGTATCTCGTTCTCAGGACGGGACGGATAAGGTAGTGTATGGTGGCCTGATAGAAATCTCCCAAGTTGCCTTGGGTTGGCCCCGCACAGTGCTCTAGTTTGGACCAACACTCATGAGGAGCACTGGCCCGGGGGTTGATTAATTATCCATGGGTTTGCAAGGCCCTATGCAAATTTTATTAAGTTTTTAAGCAAATGTAGTACCAATGTTGGGTGTTGTCAGACAAGTTTTAATCTCAACCGAATAAACAAGGGGGTCCTGATAACAACCCCGAGCGTGTTAGGAGCGCAAAATATGGAAAACATAACACCGATAACAAGAACAATGGCGGTAACACCGGAACAAAACACCTAGTATAAGGCCAAGCCTTCTAGCAATACCAAGATATATATGTGCATTAAATTAGATAACATATAATATTGTGATATCCAAATCCATGTTATCACATGGAACAACCTACACCTGCAACTAAGAATGCTATAAGAGGGGCTGAGCAGCGGTAACTTAGCCAATCAAAGGTTTGCTAGGATGTGGAGGGTTATAGGCTTTCATGGCATTTAGGAGGCTAATACTCAAGTGGTAGGTAGTGCAATGGTCACGATAAGAGAGAGAAACTAGCAAGCAAAAATAGTATCGGGATCTGGGTACGATCATCTTGGATGTTGGTTCTTCAGTGGAACAAGTAGCGGGATCCTCATAGTAGTACTCTCCTGGGTCCTCGTACTCAGTATCAACACTCGCATCTACCCGAGAGAAACATGAACCATCAACATCCAACCAAGGTGCAATGCACAACCAAGATGATGCATGATTCATTTACGAAGAATTTAACATGGTAGTCCAAAACTAGTCATGTTTCACATGCAAAGTTTGTTTATTAATGAATCTTGACAGAACCTCATGATAAGTTATTTAAACATGCATGAACATGGAAAATATGGATGCATCATGCAAAATCGATAGAAATGCATATAAAGAATGCAAGAAATAAAGTTACGTTTCTCACGATACGCTCACGACAAGGTACAAAGGCAAAACACAAGACAAGCAATACCATGGGCTAATTCTTGGCATTCCAAGGTAGCCACTCGTTAGTCCATGAAAAACCAACCATAATAGACTCAAAGATCAATCAATTCCATGGAGTATAGCTCCCACAAGTCACAAAACAATAAAACAAACAATCTGCCTCAAAACAGCAACATAGCAACTTACACAGCCCACAACTTGAGCTACAGGAACCCTACAGCCACAAACAATATAATGACATAAACTACATAACAAATGCAACAACTTATCGAACTAGACCATCTGCATAGGAGGCCCACATCAATAAGCATGAAGCTATCAAGTTGACAAGATGAAACAGTTTTCTGGGACTTTGTGAAAATAACAGTTTTCTGGAATCTGAATTGATAAAGTAGCAAGTTGACAGCAGTAGTTAAATAGGTTAGAGACCACCTCTTGGCATGAAAATTAACAGGATGGTAGTAGACAACATCAACTCCAAAACACTAGCACCGAGCAAGCTCAAATTCACAACACATCACAAGATACCAACCACTCTACATGGCATAAAAATAACAGCAGATTCTCAGACTTTGTAGTTTTTAGCATGCTGAAAGAGAAACATTTAGTTGGCTACTTAGCAGCATGGTTCCCACTTACAGGGGTGATTCTCATGTTAAGCAAAAATACCATGGCACAAAAGATATAAAACACTAGCACTTCCATGTTGGCACATGCCCCAAAGCAAGCAAGGATTAAATCATGCAAAAATTATAAAGTAGCATCTCAGCTGAAAATGACAGTTTTATAAACTTGCTCAAAACTGAAATCATGCAAAAATGATAAAGTAGCACCAATGGATTCGTCGCAATTTCTACCCCAAAAACATGTGTCATAATCATATGTTCATGTGAAACAACAAGGCACAAACAAAGATAGCAAAAATACCACCTATTCTCATAAGTGAATCATAACTCTAATTTGAACATGAGCATAAATGATCATAACCAGATTTGTAACTTAGCTAGAGATGGAAATGAGCTAACAAACTACAAGCATGAGTATATATACAACAAAGGGGTTTATCAAGTGGGCAAACCCACTAGTCCCCCCCCCCCACATACACCCTACACACACAACAAGCAAGCACTCACACATGCTCTATATATGCCCAAGGCATATGAGCACCAACGCTCATGAGCATACCACCCAAGAAGGGGGTGTGCCCCCCCCCACACGCACTCACATGCCCATATATGCATAATGCACATAGGCATACACACACTCACTCTCACAAGTGCTCTAGGCACATACACTCTCACACACAAGCTCATGTGTGTGGGTGGTCATCCACACACATATGCATACATATATGCACAATGCATATATGCATTTGCATATGTAGATGGCAACACACACACACACACTCACACAAGATCACATGCATATAAACGCATACAACCCAAGGTCATGCATATATGCACACTCACATGCACATAAACATACACCTATGTGCATACACATATGCACATGCACACACTCACAAACACACTTACACGCATGCATATGAATGCATCACACTATGTGACTCATACAAAGACAAGCACATCCATACATGTGCAAAGCACACACACACACCTCAATTATAACAGAAAAGAAAACCAACAAATGCTGGTTGCCTCCACACACACACATATATATATATGCAAAGGAAGAAAAACAAAAGAAAACAAAAAAAGGAAAAACAGAATAAAAATGGGGAGGGGTTCGGATTTGAACCCGCAACCTCCTGGTTGCTTCCCCTCACGCCTACCACTAGGCTACGAGCGCGACTGGTAACAGAGGAGGGGCACCTGCCCTCTTATACACACACACCACAAATGCCTGACGAAACTGAATCCAAACGGCTTGCGGCGACAGAGCAACGGCGGTGAGCGGCTCCGGCGAACTACGGCACTAGCGGCGAGAGGGAGCTACCACGGGGACTATGGACACAATAGGGAACCCATCCTTGTGCTCATCTTGCGACGAGGGGGACGGAAGCGAGCTCAAGCACGAGCTTGCGGACGGCAGCGACACAAGCACGACGGCGACACGAGCACGACGGTGACACAAGCACGACGGCGATGCCTCTAGCTACAAGGGGAGGAGGCTGCGCGTCGACTACTCACCTAGAGGAGGACGACGGCGACCCTGACGCGCATAGAGGAAGGAGAGGCGAAGACGCGGCGACGATGAAGAGGAAGAAGACCCGACGTCGACCGGGTGGCAAGGAGGAAGAAGACGACATCCTGGAGCCTCCTAGCTCCGGGAATGGATCGAGGGCGATGGTGTCTTGCTCCACGCCACCTCCGCCAATGACGAGGCCTGCCGGAGGCGCGAAGACGATGGTGACCTCTCGCTCTCTGAAATTCCTTACTCTCTGAAACCTACTTGAAGGGGGAAGAAGAGTGGAGGAGGAGGGAGAAGAAGGAGGGGAGATGGGGAGCGGCGGTGGCGAGGAGGAAGAAGATCCCTAGGGCTACACGCTCTTATAAAGGGGGGGGCCTCGACGTGTGTGAGCCGCTGACGGTGACGGTGTTGGCTCCCTGCGCTATCACTCTCTCTGAACCTGCTAATGGAGGAGGACGTGGTAGGTAGCCGACAGCTACATGCTGGGTCGCGTGGGCCGGGAGGGCAGAACCCACACGCACACACTCTCTCTAATCCAACAAAACAGAAAGCCTTTTTTCTTTTAAAACACCACAGCAAAATGGAAAACCCTAGAGATAAAATAAAGGAGTTTTCGGGAAAACAAAAATACCTTTGTAAAGAAAGTAATATGCCCCATTTAAAAAAATATTAAGTTGAATGTTTGGACAAGTAATTTTAAATATTTTTAAAATAACAGCTCCTGTTATTTAAATGCCGCAAATGCATAAAGCTCAAAACAATAAAAGACCAACACACTCACTCTTAAAACATATTAGGCTAGCACTTGAACATTTTTAAACAATTTAAATAGTAACTTAATTCTGATTATTAATTAACATGGGGATTAGGGCATTATGATGGGGTTTTTGTTGAAAAGAAAATAGAGGGGAAGGAGGAGGTGCACACAAGAACTCCACCCACACTCAAACCAAATCATAACACTCACATACAAGGTCACTTCACAACAAGGCATAACATGATGGATGCATGATGCATGATGCATGATGCATGAATGCAAGAACAAGAAATGGATGACAAGTTGCAAAACATCATAAATCTCATGGCACAAGGTTCATACAATAGGTTACATGACAAATAAGGTAGGGACAACACTTGGGCTGTCACACATCTATTTGAATAGTTTTACACTCTGCAGAGGTTGTACACTTTACCCTCAAGACTCAGGGAACTTCTGTATCATCCACGACTCGCGATATATTACATATCCGAGGTAAGAACCCGAACATTGTCTTTCCCCAAGTGATACTAAACAAAGAGTCCACACGATTGGTACACAACCCACATGATGTATATCACAAGTAGCATCCATGCACTGACCAACGGTGTGCCCGGTGCCTATGAAGACAACGCATGATCGTCCTTACCGGCATGCCCCTGTATCGACAGTGACCAAGCCACTCCCGCCACTAGTAATGCGGGCCCTATGATAGTACCCACCAAAGTAGTCAACAAAGCCCCGTGCCATAAGGGGTATCGTGGTTGCGCATGTAATGTTGGGATGGTCAATAGACCTTAAATCTAATCCGTTTTTGAAAACACACACACTCACTTGCTTCGGTACACCACTTCCTCCTCAAGTGGTCACCCCACTCATTATCATCTCCCCTGGGCATTAGTGGCACCCGACGTCGGTTTCGAAAAGTCTTTGAAATCATTTTTTGTTTCCATCGCCATGCATAATCCCAATCCCACTTGCATAGCATCTACTAGCAACCTAACTACTCCCATCCCCACAACCATCATAAGAATGGTATGGTCATGCACAATGCAAGTATCAATGGTAGAGTATCAGAGGCATCCCATCGAAGGGGGAACACCACATCAGGATCAAATTATCAAAACAACACGTGCTATATGTCATGCATGAAAATGTTTCTTAACATGGTCAAAGGGCTGCTTGACTGGCTTAGCAATGTCTTCGGGGTCTTCACACGCTTCTCGTCCACTCCGAGCATTCCATCTACTTCATCAACAATTGCCGAAAACAATCATAATAACCAACACCATAAGCAAGAAAAATAAAAGTGTTCTATTAATAGGAGTTTTATTTTTCTTGGACATCTCTGGGGGATAACCAATGAGGTTTTATTGGATGTGGGTCAAGGGGGAGTCCCGAATGGTGGAGATGAAGGAAATGATGATCCTATAAGGTGTCCATAGAAAACATTTTCTAAAAACGATTGGATGGATCCAACAATTAGGGAATGATTTTAGAAGATTTTAGGAAGTGGTTTTAGTGGATTTGGAGTTGATATGATTTTCCTAGGATTTTCTGAAGATGGCATAATGAAAAAGGGGATCTATTTATTTGTTCAAACATAATAGGTGCATGATAAAATGTTCAACTTGGCGATACAAATAGGGCATGACATTTAGAGCCTCTCGAGGTTTGAATCACTTCAATTGGAGCTGATATGAGAGCTCTAGCTATTTTACAAGTGGGGCATTTCATAGTTCAAATTAAATTTGAATTTGAACTCTACAGGAAAGTTTGCACAAAAATGTCTTCGATATATATTTGGATAGAACATGATTTTAGCAACATCTAGGAATTTGAATCACCAAATTTGGACCTGAAGTGATTTTACTATGGATTATAGAAGATCTTTGGAAAAGGAAAAAGATAAGGTTTTACCCAAACGTTACACAGCGCACTGAGCGAAGAATAGCTACTGGGCCGGCCCAGTAGCATAGCTGCGCACGCGCAGTAGCCACGCCGAAAGCGTACTTGAGGGAGTATGTTTCTCGTGCGGGGACGCAGGGCGCCAAACCCCCGCTTCCACTTAACCTAGGGGCCCGGGGCCTCAACCACTTACAGGTAGGCCCCGCCTGTCGGTTTCTCCTCCCACCTCCTGCTTAAGGAGAAACAGGGGAAGCCGACCGAGAGAGCGTCGACGTCCATCCCATCGGAACAGGCCATCTTCGTCGACGCTCTGGGCACAGGCAAGATCGCAAGGATGTGTCGCATCCGGACAGGGGCTGTGCACTAGTTGTGGAGGTCCGAGGCGATAACGGCCTGAATGGCAGTAGGGGACACCAGCGGCTATCCTCGGTCTTGGGCACCCGCCGTCCTAATTTCAGCTGTGCAGAGGACACTATAATGCTTAGGGAAGAAGGGGAGCCTCGGGGTGGTCCGAATTTCAGCTGTGGACGACGGAGGGGCTTCGGCCACGGAGGTTGAAGGAGGGCACGGGAGAGATAGTGGGCTAGTGTGGGGCATTCATAGGAGAGAGGAGAAGCGAGAGCGGGGAAGTGGGTAGCTCCGAGCTTGCTTATATGGCTGGGCCGTGAGCTCACCATGGACAGTGTCCACGGTCGCGACACATGCGAGGCTAGGGACCATGGGTAGCTCAGGGGCATGTCTATGGCCTTCATGGACGTGGCCTACGTCGAGCGAAGAGGAAAGAGTGACCAGGGGAAAGCCAGGGCCTCGCGCTTGTGAGGCCGGCCACTTGCCGAGCCGGGTGGCTTCAGACACGCATGGGAGCAGGCGAGAGAGGAGGGGGCCGACCAGAAGCCTGGTGTGGACGTCAAGGTGGGCCAGGGGGACACGGCTTGAGGTCCCAGGGTTGTCGGGAGTGTCCATTGAGCGGCCGTTACTATGTGGGAGCATGCTCTAGAGTGCCCGTTTGGCATGCCAACGGTGTCTTGTGCGCGGCCACTAGTGTCTAGGGGGTCTAGGTGGATCTACGCTATGGGATACTAGCATTGGATGCCCTGGGAGGTTGATAGAATAAGACAGGAGGGGAGAGAGGAGTGCTTTACTATTGTCTAGATGGTGAAAATGGGGTTTTAACCCACTTAACCATTGGGTATTGCCATAGAAAGTTACTAGAGGTGAGGTGCAATGCTAGTAAGCTATGGTAAAAACTTTAAGTGAAGGATAATAGCAGAAGGGGGTCAAACAAGTCTCTTTACAAAATATGCAGAAGTGTCTGATGATGGTTTGGCTAAGCAAATGGAGTTTGATTGCCATGACATTTAACAGGATGAAAATATAGCTAGAAATAGAGGGGATCACCAAGTTTGAGGAGTTTTTAAGAAAGTTCACAATGTAACTTTGTAAAACCCTAGAAATTACTGGAATCATATTCCTGTAGATCTAAGTATGCATTTCCATTCTACTTTATACACCACTTGGTTTGGTATCCTTATTTGTGTAATGGAACATGCCCACAAAGTTTGGGGTCAAGGGAAGATACTTCACAATGTAAAGTTGTTCAAATTTGACTTTGGACAGGAATGGTTTTGGGATATTCTAATGGAGCAAATCAATTGGGATTGATATGAAACTTTGCAAGATCATCACCTATAGCATTAGTGACTTGCTAGAATTTTACTAGAATTTATTGAGAATATTTCTTACAGAAATATTTCAAAAGCTTGATTTGGACAGAAATCGTTTTGAGGGGTTTTTCCCATGATTTTTAACGTGACCATGTGTTGAAACTCATACATGTGGAAAATATATGTCCACTGAGTTTCCCTAAATTTTCTCAAATATTTTTAAAGAATTTGAATAATTGTTCCCTATAAAGACCAATTGTGGCCTTAAGAAAAAGCCTTTTACTAAAATAGCAAAATAATCTTTAAAAATAATATTTGGTGTTTTGGGGAAGTCATATATATTGTAGGTTCCAAATAAATCCTTTGGGACAATTTAATCCACCCAATTGGAGGACTTGTAGTACAACCCTCAATTCGGAGGTTTTGGAAAACCTAATTTGAATAAATCCATTTTAGTCAAAATAATATTTTATAAAAATAGTTTTATGTCCTATACACATGGCATGATCATTGGGCAAAGATTTGGAGCAAGGAGATGAGTTTTGAGAGTAGGAGGGATCTTATGAATATAGAGCACCCACAAGCAAATAAGCAATCATCACTCAAGTCAAGCATCACAAGCATAGAGAAAGTTTTAATTGGCCCTAATTTTTGAGTCAGGTTAACTTAGATAGAAGAGGCAAAACACATGGTGTGACACCATTGGAGCGGGAACAAGCATGGAGAAGAAGGTGCGTGCGGGGGAAGGAGGAATGGAGTTTCCAATGGTGATTTTCGCATTTTGAATCCACCATAAGGAGAGCTTGAAGGCTTGGACGAAATATACAAGATGCCACCTCATTCATTTCGTCCATGGGCTATTATAGGTGTTGCATCACCTTAATTTTGAAATACCACTTTATAGGTTGGTTTTGAGTCCGTAAGTGTGGCGAAATTGAGTTTGGATTGGTTTCGGACCCCTCCTCCTAGGTGCCACAGAATCCCTCTATCTTCCCCCATATATACAACCCTTAGGGTGTCGTTTTAGACTTGGGTTTTGTTTAGATTACTAGTTTGCCATAGCTGCAACTTCGCGTTCTTCATTTGTGTTCATGACCATACAAAGGCGTCATAGAACCACACTTTCATTAATAAAGCTTTCCTATTATATTCGCAATATCCAGATTGCAATCTCAGTTTCCTGCTTGTTCTTCATTGGCGCGTAGGAAACAAACCCTCGTGGTCAGGTTGATCGTGCTCCAACGTGGTCAATAACCTCTTGGAGTTTTTTAGCGATTGCTAAGGCACGACATCCTCGCACATTCGTAGTCGGATCGTCAAAATCGACTCTACCAAAACCGATAGCCATATCTCATCAAAAGACACGGACAACTTCACCTAAGCCTAATAGACCATCATCTAGTGTTGCCTCTGAAATAAAATTGAAGAGTGGATGTTTACTTGCTACTAAATCTAATATTACTGATTTGGATGTTACTTTACTTGTTTGTTATGCTTTTGTATGCAAAGAGTTATTATTTTCATTTGAGGACATGCCTCCCTGTTTGCCTCTTGCTATCATTAACATTTCTAAGGAGTTCAGTGACGTCTTTCCACAAGATGTGCCACCGGGATTATGACCTATTAGAGGGATTGAGCACCAGATTGACTTAATTCCCGGTGCATCGCTATCGAACCGTGCACCATACCATACTAGTCCAGAGGAGATGAAGGAGATTATGCGTCAAGTACGTGCAAAGTTGTCAGAATAGACATTCTAGATCGGATCAGAGCTCCATTGGTAGGAACTTAGAAACTTAGATTCTATGAGCAAAATCATAGAATCGGAGTGGCTAGTTTGGATCGTAAAGTCGTAAGATTCTAAGATTTGAATTACGATTCTAACAACTTTGAGTACATGAGCTTCTCGACGGAGGTTATGTACATGTGTCTCTTAGTCCTTGTGTTGTTCCTATTATTCTAGTGTCAAAAAAGGATGGTACATCGCGTATGTGTGTTGATTGTAGAGGCATTACTAATATTACTATTCGCTATGGTCGTCATATTCCTAGGCTAGATGATTTGCTTGATGAATTAAGTGGCTCTACAATTTTCTCCAAAGTTGATTTTCATAGTGGATACCATCAAATTCATATGAAATTGGGAGGTGAATGGAAAACAGCATTTAAAACTTAGTTTGGTTTATATGAGTGGTTAGTTATGCCTTTTGGGTTAACTAATGCACCTATTACTTTCATGAGATTAATGAATGAGGTTTTACATGATTTCATAGGACGATTTGTGGTAGTCTATTTTGATGATATACTAATTTATAGTAGATCTTTGGAGGAACACTTGGAACATTTACGTTTTGTTTTTATTGCTTTACGTGATGCATGTTTCTATGGTAACCTTGGAAACTGCACCTTGTGCATCAACCGAGTATCTTTTCTTGTCTATGTTGTTACTCCATAGGGAATTGAAGTTGTTAAAGACAAGATTGAAGCTATTGAGAGTTGGTCGCAACCCAAATCGGTCACACAAGTGAGGAGTTTTCTTGGCCTCATTGGTTTCTATAGGCGTTTTGTGAGAGATTTCAGCACCACTGATGCACCTCTCAATGAGCTTACAAAGAAGGACGTGTCCCTTGCTTGGGGTACCACACATGAATAAGCCTTTACGGTATTGAAATATAAGTTAACACATGCTCCTTTACTCCAACTTCCTGATTTTAATAAGACTTCTGAGCTTGAGTGTGACGCTAGCAGAATTCGATTAGGAGGTTGTAGGTCCACTAGGACAGGGGTACCCAGTGCCCCTGACTTATGCACACGTGGTAGCAACAAAACCCTTCAAACATCAAGCCAACGCGAAAAAGATCAAGACAAACTCCAACAAGCACAATGCGGCAGCCCAAACCTGGAATGCTGCGCGCCAAGCATACCCCTGGCACTTGCCGGGGACCAAGACGTGCGCTCCTTCATAAAGTCCCGACAAGACACCCCCTAGAAGGCGCGAGCCAATCTATCACTGCTCCACCTCATCGTAAGGCCAATCACTTGTCGATGCAGTGTTGAGCCCCCAAGTGGCTAAGTGGCTCTCACTAAGCATGTGGTGACACGCTGGAAGACAAATTATGCCTCCTTGACACCCGTCCATAGACGCGACGAGCTGTGGCGCGATAGTTAGCTAGAGCGATGGTATAAGCTTGCCGGGGATACACCCCTGCACGCCACCTAGACTAGCGATGATGGTATTTTGTCTCTAATACCAGAGTTAGGTATGATAAGCTCTACTAGCTATCTAATCATCAGAAAATGCCTGTTTTGCCACTGTGGTTGCCTCTTGTTCTATAAAAGGAGGCCCAAGGCAAGCTAGCTCAGGATTCGGTCTTTTGAACACTTGTACACGCATAGTAATTCACCCAAAGGCAACCCTTCCCTGGCTAGAGTTTTGCACGCTTTTCGTGTTCCTCTGATCAATCCACGCACAAAGTAGCAGTAGGGTTTTACGCTTCACAGCAGCCTGAACCTCGGTAAATCGCCGCGTAGTCTCACTGTCTCCGCTCTTTGTGTCTTATGTCCACGCCCCCACCAAACCACAAAGGGGCCGATGGCCCCATAGCTGATTGTGTGCATCTAGCCCCGACATCTTTGACGCGCAAGGTATGGGGCATTGCGTTTGTGCGAACCCGAGATTGTGATCGGTGCGTTGGTCTTCATCATCATCTACTCCAACAATGGCTCCGAAGAAGAAATCCGGTGCAGCCACACACCTCTCCACTTCGAAGGCTCCCTTGCACGCTACCGCAGGTGCCATTGACACTGCAGCGGTCGGGAGTGCGGTGGGCATCATGGGTGACGCGGCCAACACAAGTGGTGCCCCCGTCCAGTCCCCCACAGCCAGAGGTGGAGCAGGAGGTGCCGGAGAGGAGCAGCCACAGCATTGACTTGACAAGTCGGGCCCCAACGTTGTGGGTGAGGGGAACGATTGTCTTTTGCCTCCCCACCACTCGGATGGCCGCGGCCGCCTCAGAGGCGCCCGTTCTGCTGCAAGTCACGAGCCTTCAATTGTGCCCATCACTGGCGGGGCTGTTGCGCGCGCGCCCCACGCAGAACAAGAGGGAGTGCCGAGCGTGGTCGCAAATCCACAAGCTCGGCCTCCTGCACATTAGACGGCCTCGGCGAGCAGCACACGACATCGAGAACATGGCGACGCTTCTGTTGGTCCCAGCAGAGCCGAGCGATGGCGTAGTCTGCTTCTTTTGTAATGCCAGATACAACCGAGGAAGCCATGGCGCGAGTCCAAATGCTGCTGAACTTTACGCTGATGGATGATAAGATGGACGAATGAAGATCGACCATTCAGAGTTTCATTTCCTTCGTCGAAGTGAACAAGATCCGGCATGTGGAGCCATTGCAACGTATGCGAACAGCACCGGCGGCTCAGGCCGACAAACGTGTCAAGGGGCCCACACCCACGGTGCAATCACCTCTGCGACAAAAGGCCCAAAGGCAGCCGCAACTAGCTTCACATGCCGACAAGCATGACAAGGCATACATTGTATCGTCAGGACTATGTGACCGCCGGGATCAAAGGCATGTCCTTGAGGACCAACGGAAATAAGACGCACGCATTACCATCGAGCGACGTCGGGAAGCACACCGTCAATCTAACAAGCACAATGGTCCACACATTGTGTCACACCCTGTGATTGTATCACCTTGTTATGCTTGGATTTACAAAATTTGGAGCCAATTAAAACTTTTGCATTGCTTGTGCTTGCTTGAATTGTTGCTTGTTTGGTTGTTTGGTTGTTTGTGTATGGTACACTTAGGTTCTACTCCTCCCCATATTCATCTTCCTTGACCCAAACTTCTTGCCCAATGATCATGCCATGTGAACAGTGCCCAAAACTATTTTTATCAACTATTATTTTGACCAAAAAGGATTTATTCAAACTAGGTTTTCAAAAAACCCTAAGTTGAGGTTTGCAGTGCAAGTCCTGAAATTGGGTGGATCCTTTTCCCCCAAACGCATTACTTCAAACCTACTATACGTATGACTTCCCAAACCAACCAAATATTAATTTTAACAATTATTTTTATATTTCATTTTAAAGGCTTTTTCTTAAGAGCAGAAATGGTTACTAACATATTAATAAATGTCAAGGTTCATCCACATAGATTGCTCTAACATGCATGATAACAGCACCATTGGATTCATTGGATTTTTTTGATAAATTTTCATATATAAATTATTTTCATCTGATTTACAGATTAATTTATATGAATTTTTAAAGTTTTAAACAATTTCTAGAATTATTTTAAAACTGGAATATGAAATATGACGTCAGTCTAACGTCACTACGACGTCAGCTGGTCGGCTCACCAGGCCAGGTCAAACCTGACGTGCGGGTCCCGCACGTCAGTGACACGGGCCTAATTCCCATGCTGACCAGGGTTCGACCCGATGCTAGGGCCCACTGGTTAGTTGCTGGGGGCCTAATTAAGTGGGGGATTAGCCGCTAATGGCCGGCCACTTCGGTGCCCACCGGAGCGGGGCCGGCGGCGACCAACAGCACGGCGGCGACCTGCCGGCGTTGTGCCTCCGGCGACCATTTGGCCCGCGGAGGGCACCGAGAGGTATCCCGTGCACGCGCGCGTCTAGCAGGGCAGCAGAGAGGGCTCGGGGTCACCGGAGACGACAACCACGTTGAACCGAGCGGCAACGGCGGCTCGGGCAGGATCGGCTACGGGGCTACAGGCTGCGGGAGGTGGAGCTACGGGCGGCTATGGGCTCCTGGGGACGCAACGAGCATGGGCCCATGGTCGGGAGCGAGCTTTGGCCGCTATGGCCACGGCTACGCCATGGCCGGCGGCTAGCTCCGGTCCGCTCTGGCTACCGACGGGGCAAGAGGAGGGGAACGGTGACAGAACCAGGGGGAAACAGACCGAGGCCTCACCGATGGGGCTTCTGGCGCCATGGCGTGGTCGGGGACGCACGGAGGGCGGCGAATCGCCGGCGACTTCAGTCCGGCGAGGGGGAAGCAGGGGAGAGGGGAAGAGAGGAATGGCGAGGTGGAACGGGTCCAAGCGGCGGCAGAGCCTGTCCTCTCGCCAACGCGACGAGGAGGCGGCTAGGCAGGCAGGGAGGAGGTGGCCAACACGTGGCCACGGCCGGCTACGGTGGAGACACACAACTGCTTCTCCTCCTGACAGGAGGAAGAAGACGCTGCTGCCCCCCGTGGGCTGGGCCTCTTCTCCAGGTAAGCCCAGGTGGGTTTTTCTCCCCCTTTTTTCTTTATTTGCATTCTTTTCTAATATCTGACATTTGTTTTATTTTATTTTCAGGCACATATGCTATTTTATAATATCCCAAATATTTTATATATTGTACTTCGAATATTTCAAACTTATCTAAAAAGTTTCAGGATATTTTGAAAACTAAAATAATGATAATGCTTTATTTGATATTTTCAGAAGCTTTATCATTTATTTTTAAATTGCTATAGTTGTTCAAATATTTTAAATGACCCCTTGTATAATCATGTCCATATGTATCAGACATAGGGGACATTTTAGATGGTTATTTTGGATTTGTTGAATTTTCACAAACTTTGAATTGGTTTGATTCAAATGAGGGTTTGGGGTTTCCTTTAGTCTCCATTTCATGTTGATGCAAACATCATATATGATGCACACACATGTTGTCCTATGACAACAAGCTAGGGATGTGATATGCATCAATGGTAAAATCTTAGCATGTCTAGATCTAGAGAAATCAGAATCTGTTGATTTCTAGTTTTCCACTAAGTCCCATTGTGAACTTTCATCAAACCCGCTCAAACTTGGTGATAAGCCCTACTTTTGACCACCCTTTGATACTATTAATTATCAAGGCAAGTAGAATTCATCTACTGGGTCAAATCACCATCAAACACCTTCTGGTCCATTCTAGAACTCATTATTTTCACCATCTCTTCTATTCCCCTTGCCATATAACTTTTACCACAACCCCTCAGGTTTACCAGCTACCTCCGGTAAAAATCTCATGGTCATAGCTCAAATTGTGACATGGTAAAATTCAAAATTATCCCTTTGGACAGAAGTTTTCTCTCTCTCTCTCTCTCAACTTCCCTTCTCTCCTAAGCAACCCAGAGCATCCAATGCTCTATCTAGCATGTTTACTCCATCGTAGACCTTTTGGACAACGGTGGCCGCATCCAAGACACCAATGGCATGCCATGGCATGCCATTTGGCCGCTCTGGAGCACGCTACAGTGCATGCCCGCACTATAGCTGCACCCATCCCGATCCAGCCAACAGCCTTGGGACGTGAGGGGCTGTCCGCTGAGATGCCCTCGACGTCTGCAAGACTCCACACTGTCGCCCCCCTCCTCCCTCTCTCTCCGATGACCTCCCACGCGCATGCCCGGCGCCACGCAGCTCGTCCAACTAGGGAGCTCCCACGCGCGCGCTCCCGTGCCTCTCTCCTCTCTCCCCTAGCCTAGACAGACCCCACGAGCTCCCTGGACTCGCTCTCTCCCTCCCCCATGGCCGGTGGCGACGACCCCGTCTTCGACGGCGCACCGCATCCATGGTGCACTAGCGCCCCTCTACTTAAAGCCCTCCCCGAGCTCCGACTCCTCTCCCCTTGCTCTCTCCTCGCCTCTGCTGCCCCCAGGCCCAGCCCCTCGCCCACCGTGCTCGGGAGCTCGTGCCCGAAGCAAACCCATGCCGCCGGTGGGTCTTCTCCCTCGCCGGCGATTCCCTCTGCCTCGGCGTTCACCTCAGCCACCCACCGACACGCGGGAGGCCCCTTAGCTTGCCGGCGCCCCCCGCTTGAGTCGCCGTGGCCTAGAACCCCTCCGCTGAGCATCCCCCCGCCCCTGTCGCGAGGAGAGGGATGACAGGTGGGGCCCACCTGTCATCCCCTCATCCCCCTCCTCTCTCTCTGTCTGGTAGGACCTGCGGGCAGGTTTAAAAATATACCTGTCGTGCGCGGCGTCTCCCCTGGGCCGGCTCTGCTGTGTCCTTTTGGCCCATGGGGCATAGGGCCTTTTTCCTTTTTCTTTTTCTCTATTTTCCCAAAATTCCACAGAATATAATATTCATCTAAATCCAAATATTCTTCCACCTTAAATCTTGAAATGTCATGTAGAATTTAATAGTGCCATTTGTAAAATACTTTTAAAATATTTTATATACTGTTTTATTTTAAAACTTATATTTAGGCATCTTTTTGCCTCTGTTAAATGATTTCCAAAATATGTTTCACAACAAAACCCGAGGAGAATATTTTTAGTATGACATTTAGTATTTATCAAAATAGGGTAGCATTTTTAATGTTAGCTTGTGTGCTCTGTTTTTGTGTGATGCTTATTTTTATCACTTTTATTCATGTTGATAGATTGCGCTGTTGACGAGGAAGTTGAACCCGAAGACTTTGAAGACCCCGGAGACTTTATTGAGCCAGGCAAGCTGCCCTTTGACGATGGTAAGAAACTTTTTCATCCATGACATATAGCACTTGTTTTTTCATTGGCTGATCATGATGTGGTGTCCCCCCCTTCGGTGGGTTGCCTCCGCTACTCTTACCATTGACACTTGCATCGTGCATGAACCTACCACTTTATGAGGGTTATGCGGGTGGGTGTAGTTAGGATGCTAGTAGATCCTATGCAAGTGGGTTTGGGATTTATGCATAGTGATGGAAGGGAAGAAATTATTTCAAAGACTTTTCGAAAACACCGTCGGGTGCCATTAATGCCCGAGGGAGATGATGATGAGTTGGGTGACCACTTGAGAAAGAAGTGGTGTGCCGGAACAAGTTGAGGGTGTGTTTTAAGAAATGGAGAGTTTTAAGGTCTACTGACCGTCTGAAGCTTACATGCGCAACCACGATACCCCTTATGGGATGGGGCTTTGTTGATTACTATGGTTGGTGCTAGCAAGGAGCCCGCATTAGTAGTGGCAAGAGTGAAGTGGTCACTCTTGAGACGGGGTCGTCCCGGAAGTGGAAGGCCATGCACTATCTTTACATGCACTGAGCACACCGTTACGTGCCCTCATGGATAATATGAGTGATGTATATCATGAGGGATGGCACCAATGAGTGGACTCTATGTTTAGTATCGCCATGGGAAAGGCAATGTTCGGGTGCTTACCTCGGGTATGCAATGTGCCGCGAGTCGTGGATGACATGGAAGTTCCCCGAGTCTTATGGGTAAAGTGTGCAACCTTTGCAGAGTGTAAAGCTATTCGAATAGCCGCGTCCGCGGTCATGGATAGTTGGAGGTCCTTCTTAAACTACGTCCAGATGTTTTCTCTAAAACTTGGTGTGTGTGTGTGTGTGTGTGAACACACAGGGATGGTACTTGAGACAAGTCAGAGGACATGATGTGATGGATGAACATGAGATGTTCAACCCCCTACTTATGATGATATCTGTAACTTGTTTATATGGATACTTGCCAATTGTTGACGCATGCTCACCTAGTTACTTGATCATGTCATTACACTCAATATTTGCTTTCCGCAAAATTACCTACTTAGTGCTACATCATGCATCTTTATTACCTTGTTCCACAACTTGGGTTGCTTGCGAGTACAATCAAAGTACTCATTGGCTTGCCACTGGTTATTTAATTGGCCAAGAATGGAAGAACATGAGTATGTTGAAGAGTTTGTAGGTGATGAACATGCGAACTAGGACGCTTCCCAGTCAAAATGCCTGTAGGTTAAGGCAGATGGCATGGGTCCACGCTTTCAATCAAGATGTCCGCTGCTTGTTCTATTCAAGTGTTTGGCCCTTGTGGCCCTATCTATGTAAGACTAGACCTTCATGGTCTTTATTTGCGTAAGATGATAAATGTGGATGTAAGACTCTTG
Source organism: Hordeum marinum (assembly GCA_022496015.1). Lineage (NCBI taxonomy): Eukaryota > Viridiplantae > Streptophyta > Magnoliopsida > Poales > Poaceae > Hordeum > Hordeum marinum. The sequence goes on from CM039673.1 coordinate 267,136,247, forward strand.
TTATTCAGCTTATGTGTGTTGAGTGAGCATTGATCTTTGGGATCACTGTACACATGCATTCGGTGATCACGACTTATGAGTCGGGGTCCCCACAGAGCTCGTATCAGAGCCATCCTGACTGTAGGAAGCCCTTAGTTAGCATGGACGTTAGTCCGGATAAAACCGTTCTCAAAACTACACCTAGCACCTATACTTAGGCATTCTGTACTATTTATCTCTTCTATTCTTCACACAACACTTCGCTGACTCTCGTCCCTTCAAACCTTTGTAGATGGTCGTCGTACCCGAAGCCTTCCTGACATCCGGCTTTCCCTTACTCCCTGTGGATAGCCTGGAGAAGTGCCAGTTTCGCCAACCACCCATTTTCTTCTACCACGAGCACTGGGTTGATGTCGTCACGAAGGACTACCATGTGGATGTGGTCGTGAAGGCAAACGACTCCCCGACTAGTTAGTTCTTTGAAGGACCACGGATGGAGACCATGATGCTTGCAGTCGAGGCAGCTGCACGCAAGGCACTCCTACACCTTCTAGACATCATTCGAGAGATGGCTGATGAGCCGGCTACTCGCTACCTTCTTGATCAGGTTCCAGACCTACTTCAGCATCTCTGCCGATAGTCTGGTTCATAACCTGATGAAGGACTCCATGAAGCTCTGCGAGGAACTTCACCACACCCGAGAGCTACTTCGGCAAGCCAAGATGAAGCCAGCAAAGATCAAGAAGGATGGAGCCCCCGAGGGACAACCGGCTATTGCTAACAGAGGAGGAGTACCCCCAGCTAGTTATGCACCCACACGTCGTCATCGCATGAGTGTAAAGGATTACCGTGAGATCTTCACCGACCCGCCAATAAAGCATCGTCGAGATGGACCTCCTTGTTCTACGACCCCTTCGACTGGGAATGATACATGTTCGTATGACGAACAGGTGGAAGACCTAGAGGAGCATGACTACGAGACCGAGCACTCCACCACCTGAGTCCGAGAACCCCTAGGGTAGGATCAGTCACGTATCGCTCATGCGAAATCGAGTCCGTGTAATGGTTCATATGAAACCATGTGTGCTTGTTATTTGTTTTGTTGTTTGTGTTCCGATGCAAGTCGCGCTTTTGCCTTAGGCAACATGTAAGCGACTCCATCATCTATCTTAATATATGTTGGTCTTTCGACCTTTATTTTACCACACTTGCACTCGACCAACCCCCTTAGGCGCGCTCTTCCACTGTTGCTTTTCCTCTCGTCTATCCCAGTTGTTTGACTTGGCTGCTCCAAACAGGATGGTGACTTCTACCTGCAACAGTTCCTTCGCCAACCCTGAAGCCGGCAACTCAAGCCAGCAATAGGGAGCTGGTGGGGCTGCTCACGCTGGAGGACACCAGGAGCAGCCACAAGGTGACGTTCCCCCACCACCACCTCCATTGGAGAACATGACCCTAGCCCAATTTCTCCAAGTTCTCTGGGAGGGACGCCAAGACAACAATGCTGCTATTCAACAGATGGCTCAGGCCCTTGTGAACAATCAGCAGCAAGGCAGGAATGGCAATGGCCGCTCCACACTGTATGAGTTCATGAGGAATTCGCCGCCAATCTTCATCCAGACTGTTGAACCATTGGATGTTGATGACTGGATCCGCACCATCGAGGACCTCCTTGCACTGATCAATGGCAATGAGGACCGTGAGAAGGTGCTATATGCCTCTCACTACCTCGGAGGTACCGCCCGAGCTTGGTGGGATGGATTGAAGGTCATGCAAGGTGAGCGTGTGATCACTTGGAATGACTTCAATGAAGGATTCCACGCTGCCCACATTCCTTCTTTGATCATGGCTATCAAGAAGAGAGAGTTCCGAGCACTAAAGCAAGGAAGTGGCTCTGTCAAGGAGTACCTGTAGAAGTTCAACCTGCTGTCAAGGTATGCACCTGAAGATGTCAACACAGAAGCTGCCAAGAAGGAGCACTTCGTTGAAGGACATCAATAGACCCTGCAGTACCAGCTCATCGTCTACGACTGTTGTACCTTCCTTGACCTGGTGATCAAGGCCCTCATGTTGGAAGATAAACGTTGTGCCATATACAACACTCGCAAGCGCAAGACGATCAGCAAGGGTAGCTCCAGCAATCGGAAGCTTCGCCCCTGGCAGCCAGCCTCAGCCAAGCCAACCTATCAGCCGCATCAGGCTAGACCTCTTGCGCCTTGTCCGAGCTACCAGCCTCAACAGTATGCCAATCCCAGGCCAGCTTACAACAACAACCCCAATAACAACAACGGTGGTAGAAACGACAACAACAACCCTCGGCAAGCCACTTGTTTTGGATGTCGTCAGTCTGGACACATCTCTAAACTTTGCCCGAATAAGAAGCTAGATGCACCGCGCCCCAATGCGCCAAAGCAAGGTCAAGCCCATGGAGCACCCCTATGGAACCCCGCACCCCGCAACCAGTCCAACAATGGCAAGGGTCGTGTGAATCATGTCACCGCAGAGGAAGCCCAAGAACACCCGAATGTCATACTGGGTACGTTCCTCGTCAAGTCAACCCCAACAACATTATTGTTTGATTGTGGAGCTTCACATTCTTTTGTCACCCAAAAGTTTGCATTAGAGAGTGGCATGAAACCTACACCCCTGGGTAGTCGTATGTTGATACAAACCCCCGGTTCAGTTATGAACTCTTTTATAGGGTTTAATGGAGTGAAGATTGATATCAACGGGGTAGACTTCCTAGCAGACCTTATAGTTCTGGATTCACTAGGCTTGGATGTCATCCTTGGCATGAATTGGTTGACCAGGCACCAAGGCTTGTTAGACTATGCCAAGAGGATTGTTACTATGACCAATAGCCAAGGAGTGGAAGTCAAGTATGTTCGCAACCCTACCTCCACTCTAGCCCCTTAGGCTAACTGTCTATCGGGAGTTGAGTTGGATCCAGTGCTAGTGGTATGTGAATACCCGGATGTGTTTCCTGATGAGCTGCCCGGAATGCCTCCTGACCACGACATTGAGTTCATCATTGAGCTTATGCCCGGATCAAGGCCCATCAATAAAAAGGCCTAGAGGATGGGATCCGAAGAATTGGCTGAATTGAAGAAGCAACTGACAGAGCGGCTCAGAAAATGATTTATTCGCCCTAGTGCCTCTCCTTGGGGATCACCTGTTCTATTTGTGTCAAAGAGGGACGGAACTATCAAACTCCGTGTCGATTACCGTTCTCTCAATGAAGTCACAATAAAGAACAAGTACCCACTCCCCAAGACTGAAGACATGTTTGATCAGTTGAATGGAGCCAAGGTGTTTTCCAATATCAACCTCAGGTCTGGGTACTATCAGCTGAAGATTAGACCCCAAGACATTCCGAAGACGGCATTTGTAACTAGGTATGGCCTGTATGAATACACGGTCATGTCATTTGGGTTAACCAATGCCCCTGTCTACTTCATGTACCTCATGAATAAAGTCTTTATGGAATACCTGGACAAGTTCATTGTCGTATTCATTGATGACATACTCGTCTTCTCCAAGTTTGAAGAAGAGCATGAGGAACACTTGAGACTAGTCCTAGAGAAGCTTCGAGAGCACCAGCTTTATGCCAAGTTCAGCAAGTGTGAATTTTGGCTACATGAAGTTGGATTCTTGGGTCATGTGTTGACTGCAAAAGGATTATTAGTGGATCCTGCATAGATTGAAGCCGTGACTGAATGGCAAACCCCTACCACCGTGAAGGAAGTCAGGAGCTTCCTCGGACTCGTGGGATATCACCGCAAGTTCGTGGAAGGGTTCTCAAGCATTGCTCGACCCATGACCCTGCTTTTGAAGAAGGACAAGAAGTTCGAATGGACAACTAAGTGCGAGGAAAGCTTCCAGGAGATCAAGAAGAGATTGACCACAACCCCAGTTTTGGCCACCACTGATATTCACAAGGAGTTTGTGATTTATTGTGATGCATCAAGAATCAGGCTTGGAGGTGTTCCGATGCAAGGAGGCCGAGTCATAGCATATCTATCCAGACAGCTATGTCCTCATGAGGAGAACTATGCAACTCATGATCTCGAGTTGGCAGCCATGGTTCATGCCTTGAAAACATGGCGACATTACCTTCTCGGGAAGCAATGTGAGATATACACAGACCACAAGAGTTTGAAGTATATTTTCACCCAAAGAGAATTGAACATGAGGCAGTGAAGATGGTTGGAGTTGATCAAGGATTACGATCTTAGTGTTCAATACCACCCCGGAAAGACCAACGTGGTAGCAGAAGCCTTAGGCAGAAAGGCTTGCTCCTTGAATGCTATGAGTAAGGAAAGGCTACCCGCCCTGTATGAAGAGCTTGAAAGCTTCGACTTGGAACAGGTTGCACCCAGATTCCCTGCCAACCTCGAAGAAAATCCTACCTTGATGGATGATATCAAAGAATCTCAGAAGGGGTATGAGAGCATTGAAGGCATCAAGAGGAAGATCAAGGCAGGCAAGGCCCAAGGATTCTCAATGGATGAGAAAGGATTTGTATGGTTTGGGAATCACATCTGCGTACCCAACAAGGAGGAGTTCAAGACCTTGATCTTGCAAGAAGCTCATGACACTCCATACTGTATACATCCTTGAGGAACCAAGAGGTATCATATCCTCAAGGCAAGATTCTGGTGGCATGGCATGAAACGGGAGATAGGCACGTTCGTTGCTAATTGTGACATATGGCACATACTCTATTGCAACCTGTCAAAGTGCCTGAATGGAAGTGGGACAAAGTCGGGATGGATTTCATCACCGGATTACCAAGGTCAAGTAAAGGACATGATTCTATTTGGGTCATTGTCGACCACCTGACCAAGGTAGCCCATTTCATTCCTGTCAAGACCACCTATGACGGTAACAAGCTAGCCAGTCTCTACATTGAACGAATCGTGAGTCTTCAAGGATTTCCAAAGGAAATTGTGTCGGATCGAGGAACCCTGTTCACCTCAAGATTCTGGAAGATGTTTCAACAAGCTATGGGAACCAAGCTCTCCTTAAGTACTGCTTTTCACCCCCACACCGATGGGCAAACAGAACGAGTAAATCAGATACTTGAAGATATGCTCCGTGCTTGTGTTTTGGCATGTGGAGCCAAGTGGGAAGATTGCCTACCGTTGGCCGAGTTCTCCTACAACAACAGCTATCAGTCAAGTCTTCAAATGGCACCATTTGAGGTGTTGTATGGACGCAAGTGATGTACTCCCCTCAACTGGTCAGAGACCGGAGAAGGATTAGTTTTTGGACCAGATATCCTCTACGAGGCAGAAGAGCAAGTTCAACTTGTTTGAGAGCGTCTGGAGGCCGCCAAATCAAGACTGAAGAGCCACGCCGACTCGCACCGCCAAGAAGTGAACTTCTGTGTAAATGACCATGTCTACCTTCGAGTCACGCCTCTCAAAGGGACCAAGCGTTTCCACGTCAAGGGAAAGCTTGCACCAAGATACATCAGCCCCTTCAAGATCACCACTACACGCAGAGAAGTTGCCTATCAGCTAGAGCTACCTTTCGAGCTATCGGATGTGCACAACATCTTTCATGTGTTGCAACTCCGGAAGTCTTTGCAAGTCCCCAACCGCCCCGACCTCTACAAGGACATCGACCATTAAGCCATCGATCTTCAGCCAGACCTCACTTATCGTGAGAGTCCGACTCGCATTTTGGATGAAGTCTAGCGCTGCACCCGAATCTGCACCATCAAGTACTTCAAAATCTAGTGGGGCAACCACACTGAAGTTGAAGCAACCGAGGAGCATGAAGATTATCTTAGATCTAAGTTCCCTCATCTTTTTAGCGCTTAGCCTAGGAATCTTGGGGAGGAGATTCTTGTAAGGGGGGGGGGGTAGGTTTGTCACACCCTGTGTTTGTATCACCTTGTTATGTTTGGATTTATAAATTTGGAGCCAACTAAAACTTTTTCAATGCTTGTGCTTGATTGAATTGATGCTTGGTTGCTTGTTGAATGTTGTGTATGGCTTGGATTCTATCCCTCTTCATATTCATTTTCCTTGACCCAAACCTCGTACCCAATGATCATGCCATGTGAACAGTGCCCAAAATTATTTTTATCAAATGTTGTTTTGACCAAATGGGATTTATTCCAATTAGGTTTTCAAAAACCCCTGAAATGTGGATTTCGCTACAAGTCCTCAAATTGGGTGCATCCTTCTTCCCCAAAGGCTTCACTTCAAACCTACTATGTATAAGACTTTTCAAAACCATCCAATATTAATTTTCAATATTATTTTTATATTTTATTTAAAGCCTTTTTCTTAAGACTAGAAATGGTTTTTCTTAGGGAAAATTTATTTAAATGCTTTCAAAATATTGGAGAAAATTTAGGTAAACTCAATGGACATATATATTCCATATATATGAGTTTCAACACATGGGCATACTCAAATCATGGGCAAAACCCCTCAAAACCCTTTCTGTTCAAATCAAGCTTTTGGAATACTTCTATAAGCAATATTCCCAATAAATTGCAGGAAAATTCGAGCAAGTCAACACTATCATGGGTGATGATCTTGCAAAGTTTCACCTCAATCCAAGTTGATTTGGCTCATCAAACCATCCCAAAACCCATCATGTACAAATTCAAATTTGAAGAACTCTACATTGTGAAGTTTATCCCTTGACCTCAAACTTTGTTGCAAATGCTCTAATAACCAAATGATGTTGCTACACTAAGTGGTGCAGCAAGGGTAAAAGCTTAGCATGTCTACATCTACAGAAATCAGAATCTGTTGATTTCTAGGTTTCCACTAAGTCCCATTGTGAACTTTCATCAAACCCTCTCAAACTTGGTGATAAGCCCTACTTTTGACCACCCGTTGATCCTGTTAATTATCAAGGCAAGTAGAATTCATCTACTGGGTCAAATCACCAGCAGACACCTTCTGGTCCATTCTAGAACTCATTATTTTCACCATCTCTTCTATTCCCCTTGCCATATAACTTTTACCACAACCCCTCAGGGTCACCAGCTACCTCCAGTAAAAATCTCATGTCATAGCTCAAATGGTGACATGGTAAAATTCCCAATTACCCCTTTGGATAGAAGTTTTCTCTCTCTCTCTCTGAACTTCCCTTCTCTCCTAAGGAACCCCAAAGCATCCAATGCTCTATCTACCATGTTTACTCCCTCCTAGACCTTGTGGACACCGGTGGCCGCGTCTAAGACACCAATGGCATGCCATTTGGCCGCCCTGGAGCACGCTATAGTGCATGCCCGCACTGTAGTTGCGCCCATCCCGAGCCAGCCGACAGCCTTGGGACGCGAGGGGCTGTCCCTTGAGATGCCCTCGATGTCTGCAAGACTCCACACTGTCGGCCCCCTCCTCCCTCTCTCTCCGGTGACTTCTCGCACACGTGCCCGGCGCCACGCAGCTCGGCCAACCGGGGAGCTCACACGCGCACGCTCCCCTGCCTCTCTCCTCTCCCCCTAGCCTAGACCGACCCCACGAGCGCCCTGGACTCGCTCTCCACCTCCCCCGTGGCCTGTGGCAACGGCCCCGTCCTCGCCAATGCACCGTGTCCATGGTGCACTAGCGCCCCTCTATTTAAAGTCGTCCCCGAGCTCCGGCTCGTCTCCCCTCGCTCTCTCCTCCCCTCTACTGCCCCTAGTGCCCAGCCCCTCGCCCCCCGTGCTTGGGAGCTCGCGCCCAAAGCAAACCCTCGCCGCCGTCGGGTCTTCTCCCTCGCTGGTGATTCCCTCTGCCCTTGTGCTCCCCTCGGCCACCGATCGATGCGTGGGAGGCCCCTAAGCACGCGGCGCCCCCCGCTCGAGCTGCCACGGTCTAGAATCCCTTCGGTGAGCATCCCCCGCTCCCTATCGCGAGGAGAGGGATGACAGGTGGGGCCCACCTGTCATCCCCTCACCCCCTCCCCTCTCTGTCTGGTAGGGCCCACAGGCAGGTTTAAAAATAAACTTGATGCGCGCGGCGTCTCCCCTGGGCCGGTTCCCCTGGTGGGCCGGCTCTGCTGTGTCCTTTTGGCTTGTCGGACACAGGGCCTTTTTCCTTTTTCTCTTTTCTCTGTTTTCCAAAAATTCCACGGCATAGAATATTCATCTAAATCCAAATATTCTTCCACCTTAAATCTTGAAATATTATGTAGAATTTAATAGTGCCTTTTGTGAAATATTTTATATACTATTTTATTTTAAAACCTATATTTAGGCATCTTTTTGCCTCTGTTAAATGATTTCCAAAATATTTTTCACAACAAAACCCTAGGAGAATATATTTAGTATGACATTTACTATTTATCATAATAGGGTAGCATTTTTTATGTTAGCTTGTGTGCTCTATTTTGGTGTGATGCTTATTTTTATCGCTTTTATTCACGACGATAGATCGCGCCGTTGAGGAGGATGTTGGACCCAAGGACTTTGAAGACCCTGGAAACTTTGTTAAGCCAGGCAAGCAGCCCTTTGACCATGTTCAGAAACTTTTTTATGCATGACATACAACACTTGTTGTTTCAATGATTGATCATGATGTGGTGTCCCCCCCTTCGGTGGGTTGCCTCTGATACTCTTACCATTGACACTTGCATCGTGCATGACCCTACCACCTTATGAGGGTTATGCGGGTGGGTGTAGTTAGGATGCTAGTAGATGCTACACATGTGGGTTTGGGATTTATGCATATTGATGGAAGGGAAGAAACGATTTCAAAAACCCTGTCGGGTGCAACTAATGCCCGTGGGAGATGATGATGAGTTGGGTGACCACTTGATAAATAAGTGGTGTGCCGGAACAAGTTGAGGATGTGTTTTCAAAAAAGGAGAGTTTAAAGGTCTGCTGACCGTCCCAACCTTACATGCGCAACCACAACATGCCTTATGGGACGGGGATTTGTTGATTACTATGGTTGGCGCGAGCAAGGAGCCTGCATTACTAGTGGAAAGAGTGAAGTGGCACGCCCAAGATGTGCGCCTATCCATATTAAGGCACGGGGGCCTCGACAAGGGATAGAGGCACATCTCGATGTTCGCATGTATAACATCATTACATCATACATTTAAGAAGAGAGGAGTATATGAGTTGGCTTACACTCGCCACATGCTAGATTACAATTCCACACAAAGAGTTCAAACATCAATCTGAAAGCAGGGTCCGGCTATGGACGAAAACAAATGATAAAAGCAGATGCAATGATACTATCTTGCTAGCCCCAAAGATCACGACCACGGTCCTCTATTCATCTGGATACGTCACGTACATCCTGCCACGTTCCTCGTCATACTCCCACTAGAGTTGCATCATGTCGTCTGGCACAACCTCATCTGTACCTGTACCTGGATTGTTATAGTAATCTGTGAGCCACGAGGACTCAACAATCTCGCGCTCGGGTACCAAGACTATTCAAGCTTATAGGTTGGGATGGGGTATGTTTTTAGTTTGCAACAGCAGTAAGCATTTATGGTGGCTAATCCTGTGAAACATGAAAGTAAATATGTGGTCTATGATAAGCGTTCAAAACTAGAATGACCTCTATGAGATCCTGAACACTTACTTACGTCAAACATAACCCCACCGTGTTCTCTCTCGGTTCATGTTCACGAGCAGAGACGATCACGGTTACTCACACAGTTGGTGCATTTTATTAGAGTTTACTTCAAGTTAACTATAACCGGGTGTTAAATAAATATCCAAGTTGCCACATAACCACAGGCACGGCTTTCAGAAAGATTTGACCCTGCAACGGTGCTCCAACTAGTCCATCATAAATTAACCACACTCCACGGGAATAGCCTCGACCACGGATCTAGTGATCATCCTAGGCAACTCCAAAGGAATTGCAACACCTCGAGATAGCCCGAAGAAAGTCAGAGCCCCTCATGCAAGACACTCGATAAGGGTAAAACAAATCCAGCAAGACCACCTGTTGTGTCGACGAACCCGATAAGAGCCGCGTATCTCGTTCTAAGGACATGACGGATAAGCACAGCATATAGTGGCCTGATAAAAATCTCCCGAGTTGCCCCAGGTTGGCCCCGCACACGGCTCTAGTTTCGACCAACACTCATGAGGAGCACTGGCCCGGCAGTTGATTAATTATCCATGGGGTTGCTAAGACCTATGCAATTTTATTAAGTTGTTTAGAAAATGTAGTACCAAAGTTGGGTCTTGCCAGACAATTTTTATTCTCAACCGAATAAACAGGCGGGTCCCCATAACAACCCCGAGCATGTTAGGAGCACAAAGTATGGAAACATAACACATAGCAAAAGGCCAAGCCTTCCACCAATACCAAGATATATATATGAATTAAATTAAATAACAGATAATATTGTGATATGACAAATCCATGTTATCACATGGATACAACCTGCACCTGCAACTAAGAACGCTGTAAGAGGGGCTAAGCAGCGGTAACTTAGCCAATCAAAGGTTTGCTAGGATGTGGAGGGTTAGAAGCTATCACGGCAAATAGCAGGCTGACATTCAAGTGATAGGTAGCGTAAGAGTAATGACAAGAGCGAGACAACTAGCAAGCAAAAATAGTATCGGGATCCGGGTACGATCATCTTGCATGTTGGTTCTTCAGAGGGACAAGTAGCAGGATCCTCGTAGTGGTACTCGCCGAGATCTTCGTACTCAGGTTCAACGTTCTCATCTACCCAAAAGAAACAGCAAGAATAAACAAGCAACCATGGTGCAATGCACAAGCAATAATGATGCATGTTTATGTGAAGAGTTTTAGCATGGCAATCCTAACTAGTCATGTTTCACATGCAAAGGATTGGTTATTAATGAATCTGGACATGACCTTATGTTAAGTTATTTATACATGCATGAACATGGAAAATATGTATGCATCATGCAAAAAAGATACAGATGCATATGTAGAACGTAAGGAACGGAGTTACGATTCTCACGCTACGCTCACGACAAGATACGAAGGCAAAACACAAGACAAGAAGGCCCTGGGCTATTCCTTGGCATTCCAAGGTAGCCACTGGGTAGGAAATGAAAAACCAACCACAATAGAGCCAAAGATCAAGCAATTCCACGGAGTATATCTCCCACAAGTCACAAAACACTAAAATAAACAATCTGCCACAAAACAGCAACATAGCAACTTCCACAGCAAATAACTTGAGCTATAGGAAGCCTACAACCACAAACAAGGCATTTACAGAAACTACATAACATGCTTATCAACTTATCCAACTACACAATCTGGAAAGGAGGCACATATCAATAAGCATGAAGCCCACAAGTTGGCATGACGAAATAGAAATCTGGGACTTAGGGAAAATAACAGTGTTCTGGAATCTGAGCTACTCTGATAGCAAGTTGAAAGCATAAACTAATGGTTATAGAGATTACCTCATGGCATGAAAATTAATAGGATCCTAGAAGACAACATGTACTTCAAATCACTAGCACTGAGCTTGAGCTAATTCACAACACATCACAAGATAGCAACCACTCTTCATGGCATAAAAATATTACCAGATTCTCAGACTTACAATTATTTAGCATGGTTGAAAACAGCAACATTTTAGTGATTACTTTAGAGCATGGTTCCCACTCATTTGCAAATTTATCATGACAAAGAAAAATACCATGGCATACTACACATCAAAGACTACCATATTCATGTTGGCACAAACATCATAGCATGCATGGATTAAATTTAACAAAAATGACAAAATGGCACTTTAAGACAAAATGAAAATTTGTCAAACTTGTTCAAAAGACCAAACCAATACCACCAATGGATTCCTGAGAATTTTCTACCCCAAATTCATGTATCATACTCATATATTCACATGGAGCATCATGACAAAAACTACATAGCAAAAACATCATCCATTCCTATAAGTGAAAACATACCTAATATACCCATGTGCAAAAATGATCATGTCCAGATTTGGAATTATTAATATAATTGGAAATGATTTAATTATAACAATAAAACAATAAAGTACACAATAAAATAAATAGTATATGACAAGTGGGGCATGGCCCAGTTGTCACACACACACACACTCTCAACACACACACAGAGACACACATGCACACACACATGGATCTGTCACCACACCAGATCCATACACACCCACACACACACAAGCACACGCACAACTACAGCACAGCCACACCAGATCCTGGCTGTAGCCACACGGGATCGCACATACACACAACACCCGCACGGGATCCGGTCTTCGCACCGGATCTGAACACGTAACGCCACACGTGGCCAATTAGAAAAAGGAAAACAAAAAAGGGGGGAGCGGGATCGAACCCGTGACCTCGCGGTCTTGCATGTGACTCCATACCATTGCGCCACGGCACGGTAGCTGAACTTACAAGGGGAAGGCAGCATGAAAAACAAAACGAGGCATTCTCCTCCCACCTACAGGAAGAGAAGGAGGCAACACCGGCGAGCCCTCCGACGACCACCGGGGCCGGCGACCTACAGCGGGGCTGCGGGATCTCAAGGGAGGCTCATTTCCTTTGAGCTGGGGCAGCCACAACGCGAAGCAAGGCAGGAGGCTGCGACGGCTGGACGCGCGCGAGGATGCGATGCATAGGGCGGCGAGCACGCGGGGCTAGCGCACACCTAGCGCTTCGGGGACGGGCTGCGACACAGATACCTCTGAATCTACAAACAATAGAGCACCGGGGGCACTCTCTTGACAGATCGACAGCGTATGCTATGACAGCCTAGGAAGGAAGGGGAGGGAATGGATCGAGCGCGGGAGGCTACCTCTGCTACCTTGACACGATGATGGGGCCGGGGACGGAGCAGAACAACGACACCACAGAGAGGAACTCCGGCGAATCCTGGTGGGAACGCATAGGAAGAAGAACCTGGGGGCGGACGCGATGGAGAGGGCCTGGCACTCCCACGATCGACGAGGAAGAAGAGGCCGATGACGGCAAGTTCTCCCCCTCACTAGCACGGCAGGAAGCGGGCGCAGATGCTACCTCCGGGCACAAGCGATAGCTTGGTCGGAGCACGGCGGACACGGCGACGACATAGCGAGGCTACGCTTACCTGGCGGTGGTGCGACGAGGAGGAGGGGGGAATGGGGCGAGAGAACCCTAGGGATGCACGACTGCAAGGTTTAAAAGGGTCTGGGAGGCTGACAGCGGCTCGACGTCCATGCCAACGGCAGCTCTTTCTGCCTCTCGGATTCCTCTAAAACTGACAGAAAAGGCAACGGGGCAGTTAGTCGTCCACTGCGCTGGGCCTGCTGCTGCGCTAGCTGGGCCTACGCGAGGGGAAAGGCCCAGCCTTGCTCTCTCACACAGGAGACACAAAAGGAAAGGCTTCCTATTTAGATAAAAAGAAACAAGACAAAAACAAACCCAGAGAAAAGAAAAGGATTTTAGTCAAAAAAATAATTTTTAACACACAGGGAAATAAGACCTATTTATAAAATAGCTAGTTGATTTTTCAGAGAAATTAAATTAAATATATTTTATTAAACAGCAGCCCCTTGTTATTTAAAACCCCCAAAGACACAAAGCTCAAAACACCAGTGGAACATCACAAGCAGGCTTAAAATATTATTGACTACCTCCTGAATATTTTTAACAATTTTTTAAACAGCAAATAACTATGTTGATTAATGGCAATGGAATAAAAGAGTAAAGGTTGGGTTGTTTGAAACAGAATAAGAGGGGGGAAGGAGATGATGCCCACTCAAACCACACATCCACAACAACACTCACATCACTACAAGGTCAAGAAGCACATCACATAAAAGAATATGCAAGACATGATGGTGAATGATATGATGCATGATGCATGAGATGACATGGCAAGGGCAAACTCAATTCATTCACACATCACAACTAGGTTCACATAGATTACATGCCCTAAAAGATAGGGGTAACACTTGGGCTGTCACATCACTCTTGAGACGGGGTCGTCCCAGAAGTGGAACGCCATGCGCTGTCTTTATAGGCACCGAGCACACCATTGCGTGCCCTCATGGATGATATGAGTGATGTATATCATTAGGGATGGCACCAATGAGTGGACTCTTTGTTTGGTATCGCCATGGGAAAGGCATTGTTCGGGTGCTTACCTCGCGTATGCAATGTACCACGAGTCATGGATGACACGGAAGTTCCCCGAGTCTTGTGGTAAAGTGTGCAACCTCTGCGGAGTGTAAAACTATTCGAATAGCAGCGAACGCGTTCATGGAGTTGGAGGTCCTTCTTAAACTACGTATGGATGTTTTTACCAAAACTTGGTGTGTGTGTGTGTGTGAACACACAGGGATGGTACTTGAGACAAGTCAAAGGACTTGATGTGATGGATGGACATGAGATGTTCAACCCCCTACTTATGATGATATATGTAACTTTTTTATATGGATACTTGCCAATTGTTGATGCATGCTCACCTAGTTACTTGATCATGTCGTTGCACTCAAAATTAGCTTTCCGCAAAATTACCTACTTAGTGCTACATCATGCATCTTTATTACCTTGTTCCACAACTTGGGTTGCTTGCGAGTACAATCAAAGTAATCATTGGCTTGCCATTGGTTATTTAATTGGCCAGGCATAGAAGAACTGGACTATGTTGAAGAGTTCGTTGGTGACGAACATGCGAACTAGGACGCTTCCGAGTCAGAATGCCTGTAGGTTAAGGCAGATGGCACGGGTTCACGCTTTCGATCAAGATTTCCGTTGCGTGTTCTATTCAAGTGTTTGGCCCTTGTGGCCCTATGTATGTAAGACTAGACCTTCATGGTCTTTATTTGTGCGAGACGCTAAATGTGGATGTAAGACTCTTGTTATTCAGCTTCTGTGTGTTTAGTGAGCATTGATCTCTGGGATCATTGTACATGTGCATTCGGTGATCACGACTTATGAGTCAGGGACCCCACAACAATTCATCAATGGGGAGCACATAGGGATCTTCAATATGTTTTCTCAAATAGAATTTATCAAATAGATCAATCATGGCATTCTTCCATTGACTATAGTACTCTCCATCAAGAATGGGCACTCTACAATACAAACTCTCCATACTAGACAAATCCATCTTCCTGCATGGTGTTGAAATCGAAGAAATGGAGACCAAAGCTCTGATACCACTTGTAGAATGACTAGAGGTGTATGTCTAGAGGGGGGTGAATAGACTACAAGTAGAAATTTAAAACTACCTCAAGCGTAAGACAAGATGTTGGCAGTTTTAGCATACATAATTAGTCTATGACAGTAAAGATATTGCACATGGAAGTAAGGAGTAGAGATAGAGAGATCAAACGTATGAAGGACAAAAGATTTTCCCGTGGTTCCGATAGGTGGTGCTATCGTGCATCCACGTTTATGGACTCTTCAACCCATGGTGGGTAAGGGTCGTGAGAGTCCATAGAGGGCTCCACCCATAAGGGTCTACGAAGTAGCAACCTTGACTATTCCATAAGGCTTCCGTCCATGAAGGACTAGCCTCACTATGGGTAGATCTTCATGAAGTAGGTGATCTCCTTGCCCTCACTATGGGTAGATCTTCATGAAGTAACAACCTTGACTATTCCATAAGGCTTCCGTCCATGAAGGACTAGCCTCACTATGGGTAAATCTTTACGAAGTAGGTGATCTCCTTGCCCTTATAAACTTCTTGGTTCAACTCCACAACACGAAGTAGGTGGCTCCCAAGCGACACCTAACCAATCTAGGAGGCACCACCCTCCAAAAGGTAATAGGCTCGATAGTGTCGATGAACTCCTTGCTCTTGTGTTTCAAGATGATACACTCCTCAACACACAATCACTCTCTCACATATTTGGCTTGGTGGAAGAGATGGGATTGGTGGAAAGCAACTTTGGGAGGCTAGAAATCAAGATCCATATGGTTGGAGTGGAAGATCTTGACCTCAACACAAGGGTAGGTGGTTCTCTCTCTGAAAACTGGATGGGGCAAGTATGGAATAGTTCTGAGTGCTTCTCTTCGGGTGAGTGTTGGTGGAGGGTTATATATAGGCATCTCCAAAAATCCAAGTTTTACACTTAAAATGACCAACTCGGTAACAACGATGTGTTAATCTTGGTGGTACCGAAGTGACCAAAAGGTGGCAACGTTCGAATTTCGGTGAGACCGATATAGGAATCTCGGTTGCACTAATAAGGTGACCAACAGTCAGATTGCCCAATCTCGGTGACGCCGATCCAACAATCTCGGTGGTACCGATATTGTGAATTTGAGTAACAGAAAGTTGGTAACCCAAACGCGGAGGCACCAAAGCAGAATCGGTTGCACCGAAGTGGCTAGGGTTTGGCTGAGTGTGTCTACGTTTGGGAATCGGTGGCACCAAGTGGGATGTGTTGGTTGCACCGATTTTGAGTATTTTGCTTTGACAGGCTTTTGTGGAAGAGCTTGTGGGTGTTTGTGGTGACTATCACTTGTGCACGTATAAGCATTTTGTTCACCAATCAATATATTTCCCCTTTTAATAGTATTGGCTTTCCTATGGACTCAAAGTCATTTCTCACAAAGTAAAATGAAGAGTACTATTGCTTGAATCTTGGACAATGCTATTCCTTCTCCTTCTTATTCATGGGGATACTCTCCACACTCCTTTTTCCCAACCCATCTCTCTTTATGGACTTTTTTTAAATACACTAGGTAAAAGTATTAGTCCAAGAGACAATGTATGTTGTCATGAATTATCAAAACCACCAAGAGAGAACATTGTGCTTTCAGATGATCATGAGGATTCCAGTGATAGGGGGTTCCAAAAAGCAATCTAAGTCATGTTGTCGGTGTTCTGGGAACGGGGGTACCCAGTCCTACTAGCCTGCGGCCCAGGGCATGGCCCACTTCATCAGCCAGGCATGGCCAGGCGCGGCGCTACTCAAGACAAGGCCATCGCGAGGAAGAGCGGCATCATGAGGGATCACTAGAAGAGTGTCTAGAAGGGGGTGAATAGACTACTAGCAGAAAATTAAAACCTAACCTTTTCCCAAGTTAATTGTTTGGCAGATTTTAACAGTTTTAGCAAGACTAGCAAGTCTATATACCCTACACATAGATGTCAACAAATATATCAGTGGAAAGTAAAGACATTGCACATGAAGTAAAGAGTTGAGATATGGAGATCAAACGCAATTCGAGACGCAAGAACTTTTCCTGTGGTTTCGGTAGGTGGTGATATCGTACGTCCACGTTTATGGAGTCTTCAACCCACGAATGGTAACAGTCGCGAGAGTCCATGGACGACTCCACCCATAAGGGTCCACTAAGAAGCAACCTTGACTATTCCATAATGGCTTACGTCCACGGAGAACTAGCCTAACTCGAGGTAGATCTTCACGATGTAGGCGATATCCTTGCCCAGACAAACTTCTTCGTTCACTCCACAACACGAAGTAGGAGGCTCCCAAGCGAAACCTAACCAATCAAGGAGGCACCACCCTCCAAACTATAATAGGCTCAGTAATGTCAATGAACACCTTGCTCTGGTGCTTCAAGATGATAGACTCCTCAACACACAATCACTCTCTCATAGATATGGCTTGGTAGAAGAGATGGGATTGGTGGAAAGCAACTTGGGGAGGCTAGAAATCAAGATCCATATGGTTGGAGTGGAAGATCTTGACCTCAACACATTGGTAGGTGGTTCTCTCTCAGAAAACTGATAGGATAGGCATGGAATAGTCCTGAGTGCTTCACTTTCGAGTAGGTGGTGGTGAAGGGGTATATATAGGCATCTCCCAAAATCCAACAGTTACACACAATAAGGCAGACTCGGTGACACAAATGTATTAGTCTCAGTGGTACCGAAGTGACCAAAAGGTGGCAACTTTTGAATCTCGGTGAGACCGATATAGGAATCTTGGTTGCAGCGATAAGGTGACCAACGGTCAAAATGCTCATTCTCGGTGACGCTGATTCAACAATCTCAGAGGGACAAAAACTGTGAACTAGCATAATAGCAAGTTGGCATCCCAACTCGATGGCACCGAATGCAGTATCGATTGTACCGAAAGGCTAGGGTTTGGCTTAGTGTGTCTAGGGTTTGGAATTGGTGGCATCGACTGTAGAATGTTAGTTGCACCGATTTTGAGTGTTTGGCTTTGGAAAAACTTTGGTGGGAAAGTTTTTGGGTGTCTTTGGTTACAATCACTTGTGCACGTATGAGCATTTTGTTCACCAGAAAACCTTACCCCCTTTTAATAGTATTGGCTTTCCTATGGACTCAAAGTGATTTCTCACAAATATAAAATGTAGATTCCTCTTTCTTGAAGCTTAGCCAATCCATTTCTTTTCATCTTCGGGTATTCCACAATCGATTTGCCAACAAAATTCTCCATGGACTATTATCTGAAACACACTAGATAAAAGTATTAGTCCAAGAGACAATGTTTGTTGTCATGAATTATCAAAACCACCAAGGGAGCACGTTGTGCTTTCAATCTCCCCCTTTCTGATAATCGATAACAACATACAATCAAAGCTTCAAATAAAGATATGCGTGGTTATAATGAAGACTTTGAGAGACACATGACTTAGATTTGCACACCATAATTGTGTGTAGTCCTTTAAAGGATAGTTGCTTTGGAATGCATGGACACACATATGGATGAAGGGATATAACGAGTCATGTGTATCTTGGCTATATGCATCAAAATATATGAATGCGATGCATCCTCGTTCAAGACTTCACTCTTGCAAACATTATGTGCAAAAAGCAAGAGATCGTCTTGATAAAAGATATGATGCATATACTTACCTTGAGTTCTTGATCATTCTAGTAGTAGAAACACACTTGAGAAAACAATGTTAGGAAACACAAGAGTATTCGACTAATGTAAAGACAATAGAACTCACAAGTAAACACTATAGCTTGGTACTTTTAGATATGGAGAACATATAGAAAATAGTAATCCTTAAGATTTATATGTCTCCCCCTTTGGAATTAATCTTTTAGAGCTTTCTCCCCTTAGATATGAAAGTAGTAGTTCATCCTCTCCCCCTGAATCTCAGCATGTAGATATTGGGATTGGATAGGGTGAGAAAAGTCTAACATGAGAAATCAAATAAGATAAATACATGTTTCTCCAAAACATATTTTTCTCCCCCTACGTTGGTATTCTCCCCTTGTTTATATAAGTATAAACTTTCAATATTTTCCTCTCCCCCTAAATCATATCTCCCCCTTTGCATAAGAATGTATCTCTCCCTTTAGCATGAAGCTTTGGTATTCTCCCCTTTGGCATTAATTTCCAAAAAGGTCAAATTTCGGAGTAGGTACAGGGATCATTGACAAGGAAGGGATCCTCGAGAACAAGGGTCATTGAGAGTAGGGTTCATAGAAAAGAACTAAGGGAATCATTGAATGTTACTTATCTCCCTGGTAAGTCTTGGTATTCTCCTCCTTTGAGCTCGGGATCCTTGAATAAAGAATTTCTCCTAAGTCTTGCTTGTTATTCTCCCCCTTTTTTTAAAGGGGTCATCGAAGTAATAGAAGAAGGACAGATAAGATAAGAAAAACAAATCGGTGACTCCAAGACAGATAGATCGGTGGTACCGAGATTTTTATAGTGCGGCTTGTCTGCAATTTTGGTAGAACCGAGATATCTGAGTCGGCGCCTCCAAGGCTAAATAAAAGAATAAGAGACCAAGCTTCTGTTCTCGAAGATTCAAAATAAAATATTTCTAAAATAAAAGTAAATGGCGTCATCTAGAAAAGATTTGAGCGGTTACTAGAGATCATGCAAATAGAGAACAAACCACATAGGATTCTTAACTAGTGATGGGCAGTGACTAGGTCACCTATATTAGAGTATATTGACTTAGGATCCAAGCAAGAATACTTGATCATAGGTTTTACTCTATGTTAAGCTCAAAATGGGGTTACCATTTTTCAATTAAGCATTTTAATGTGTTCATATCACTTGAATTGCTTTAGCTCATGACTTGGAGTAAAGCCTTTTCAAGGATATGAGAGCATACCTTTGAGTGATGTTGATGACATCGCTCGTAGGTGAACTTGTTGAGGATGCTCGAGGTTGATTAAGAACATCTTGAGTTGGGAGCAATCCTTCTCTTTCTAGTACACTTGTTACCTACAAGGGTTAGTCATGCAAGGAAGAACAATAGGTATATCCATTTGACATGGTACCAACTATGATTTTGAAATAATGATCAAGTATATGTTAAGGATATGTTTTTGTTGCCTTCTTCCGTCATCAAGAGGGGTTGTGGATACTTGGTCAAGACAAGATTGCTTATAATTGGAGTTGGGTGCAATCGCATGGAATGAAGTTCTTCCAAGTACCTACAAACGATTAGATGCAAAACAAGGGAGCATAGAATTCCATGGCATAAGAAAACACATTATCAATATCATGGAAATATGAAGAAGGCTCATGCCCTTGCAAGCATCCGAGTGAGTCTAGCTCAAGTTTGAAGCATTAATGATGTTCAATTCACTCCTCAAGTAACAAAAAGTTTTCTCATCAAGTGGCTTAGTAAAGATATCAACCAATTGCTTGTTAGTGCAAACATGCTTAAGATTAATATCTCCTTTGGCAACATGATCACGAATGAAATGGTCAAACATGAATATGCTTAGTTCGAGAATGTTGCACAAGATTATGACCAATGTTAATAGCACTTTCATTGTCACAAAGAAATGCAACATTTTTAACATGGTTCCATAATCCTTAAGCGTTCGTGTCATCCATAGTAACTGCGCACAA
The DNA here is from genome assembly GCA_022496015.1 of Hordeum marinum. Taxonomy (NCBI): domain Eukaryota; kingdom Viridiplantae; phylum Streptophyta; class Magnoliopsida; order Poales; family Poaceae; genus Hordeum; species Hordeum marinum. The sequence continues at coordinate 267,156,941 of CM039673.1, forward strand.
CAAGATCCAGTAGCAATATACTCAGCTTCGGCAGTAGATAGAGATACCGAGTTTTGTTTCTTGGAGGACCAAGACATGAGAGATCTACCAAAAAATTGACAAGTATGTGAGGTGGATTTTCTATCAACCTTGTCACCGGCATAGTCCGAATCGGAATAGCCAACAAGGTTAAAAGAAGATCTCTTGGGATACCAAATGCCAAAGTTTGGTGTTTGTATCAAGTATCTCACAATACGTTTCACGACCAAAAGATGACACTCCTTAGGTGCATCTTGATATCTAGCAGACATGCAAACACTAAGCATAATATCGGGATGAGATGCACATAGATATAGCAATGAACCAATCATAGATCGATAAACTTTTTGATCAACCGGTTCGTCTTGCTTGATAAGATCAACATGTCCACTAGTTGGCATTTGGGAGTTTTCATACCTTTGCACACCTGCATGTTGAAATTCTTGATCAAGTCCTTGGTATCTTTGTTTGAGAGATGAAAGTTCCTTCTCTTGATTTCTTGATTTGCAATCAAATACAGAAATTCAGCTCACACATCATGGACATCTCATACTTCTTGGACATCAACCTTACAAATCTTTCACTAAATTGATGGTTAGTGGAACCAAACATAATATCATCCACATATATTTGGCACACAAATAATTCTCCATTAACTCTCTTAGTGAACAAGGTTGCATCAATTTTACCAATTTCGAAACCTTTTTCAATGAGAAACTTCGTTAAGCATTTGTACCAAGCACGAGGGGCTTGCTTAACACCATAAAGGGCTTTACGAAGCTTGTAAACATGATTAGGTTTCTTAGGATTCACAAAACCAGGTGGTTGCTTAACATAAACCTCTTCTTCAATTTCACCATTTAAAAATGCACTTTTAATGTGCATTTGATAAAGTATGATATCATGGTGATTAGCATAGGCAAGAAGAATTCGAATAGCTTCTAGTCTAGCAACGTGGGCATAAGTCTCATCATAGTCCATACCTTCGAATTGAGCATATCCTTGGGCCACGATACGTGCCTTGTTACGTATGACTTGACCATCTTCGTCTTGCTTGTTTTGAAACACCCACTTGTTTCCAATGATGTTGTGCTCATCCTCGGGCTTCTCCACGAGTGTCCACACTTTGTTCCTTTCGAAGTTGTGAATCTCTTCATGCATAGCGTTTACCCAATCTGTGTCTTCAAGAGGTTGTTCTACCTTCAAAGGCTGAATGCTAGATATGAAAGAATAATGACCACAAAAGTTAGCTAGACGAGTTTTAGAGCGAGTGATTCTCCCGGTTTGGATGTCTCCAACGATTTGGTTTAGGGGATGGTTCTTGGTCACTTGTGCTCGAACTCGGGTCAGCTTACGATTGTTGGATGGTGGAGCTTCTTCTTCATCATCATCTCCTTTGTCTTCGTTGTTGTCAACGTGATCATCTCCTTGAGGTGGTGGTGAAGGAGGTTGTGTTGGATCTTCATGATGTACTTCCTCCTCCTCTTCATCTTGTCATGTACCGCTTGTGGATGCTTCTATGTCGTATTGTCGGTAGCCTTGAGTCGAAGAAGGAGCTTCCACTTGGGTTGATGAAGTTCTTTCCTTCACCTCCATGGGACGAATTTTGCCAATAGACATGTCTTGGATAGCCTCTGAGGGGTATTTATCACCTACATAATTTGGCAATTGTTTGACTTGCGGACCATTAGATTCATCAAACTTCACATCTACCGTCTCTTCAACTTTTAGAGTGAAGTTGTTGTAGACAAGGAAAGTGTGAGAGTTCGATCCATAACCAAGTAGGAATCCTTCAAGAGATTTAGGAGCAGATTTAGTACAACGATGCTCGTCAAGAATGTAGCACTAGGAGCCGAATACCCGAAAGTATCCAACTTGGGGTTAGTTGCCGGTGAGTAGCTCGTATGCCATTTTACCGAGAAGCTTGTGCAAGTAAAGTCGGTTTGTGGCATGAAATGTTGTTTCCACGGCTTCTTACCAAAAGTGTCTTGGCATCTTGTATTCGTTAAGCATCATTCTAGCCATATCAATAAGCGTCCAGTTCTTCCTCTCAACAACTCCATTTTGTTGAGGCGTGTACGTAGACGACAACTCATGTGAGACACCTTCTTCGTCAAGAAAGGTATCCACATGGGTGTTCTTGAACTCCGATCCGCTATCGCTCCAAACTTTCTTGATCTTCACTTGAAACTGATGTTGCGCTTTGCGAACGAAGTTCTTGAAGATCTTTTCAGCCAGCGACTTATCATCAAGGAAAAATACCCACGTAAATCCGGAAAAATCATCAACTATAACTAGACCATCGGAATTTCCAATGAGACTCTTGTAAGTATTGGGACCGAAAAGATCCATGTGAAGTAACTCTAGTGGTCTCCTAGTAGTCATGATATTTCTAATGGGATGAATTCCGCCTACTTGCTTTCCAGCATGACAAGCACTACAAAGTCTATCTTTGTCAAAGATAACATCTTTAAAACCAAGAATGTGATTTCCCTTGAGTAGCTTATCTAGATTGCGCATACCTACATGTCCAAGCCTTCTATGCCATAGCCAACCTTTAGAAGATTTTGCAGTTAAACAAGTACGAGGTTGAGCCTTTTTAGTGAAATCAACAATGTATAGATCACGTCTACGAATATTGGTGAAGACAATTTTATGATTATCAAACCAAAACACTTGGCAATCTACTTTAGTAAATAGCACATTTACGGAAAGGAGATTGTAGCCAAGGGATTCAACAAGCATCACATTTTGAATTGAGCTATCATGAGATATGGCCACCTTACCAAGGCCAGGTACCTTGCCCTTAGAGTTGTCTCCAAAGGTCATGTACCTTCGAGGACCTTGATTAGGTGTGATCTCTTGGAACATGTCTTTATCACCAGTCATGTTATGTGTACATCCACCGTCGAGAATCCACTCTTTTCCTCCGGACATATAATGGTTGAAGTTTGCCATTAGACTTAGATTCTTCATGATTTTTTCATGCTCGATGTTGAACAACTCATCTTCTCCAAGGTGTTCATGTTCCACATTGTCATCATCAAGTGGGAAATCCTCGTCATAAATAACAAGAGATTCGTTAGAATTGTGATCATGACAATGTTCAAGTTCATGAATGTGAATGGCTTTAAAGATAATGTTGTTGATAGTGGTGACATCTCCATTAGCACGCATAAGATCATGAAGCTCAAATAGGCATTTATCAAAGTTTGGATCACTAGGCTTCATTTTGTGAAAAGCAAGAGTTTTATGAAGAATTTCATCAAGATTTTCTAATGGAAGATTTGGATATCATTTCTCCAAATCAGTCCACAAGGTATAGGCACATGCAAATTTCTTCAACTGAGAAAGCACGAATCTTGGTAGACCTCTAACAAAAAGATTGACAGTTCTTAGTTTACCAAGCATGTTAATTTCCTCTTCGTATGTGGGATGTAATTCATCAATAGGGACAACATAGGGATTTTCAATATATTTTCTCTAATGGAATTTATCAAATAGATCAATCATGGAATTCTTCCATTGACTATAGTACTCTTCATCAAGAATGGGCACTCTACAATACAAACTCTCTATACTAGACACATCCACCTTCCTCCTCGGTGATTCTCTAATACCAATTGAGGGATCACTAGAAGATTGTCTAGAGGAGGGTGAATGGACTACTAGCAGAAAATTAAAACCTAATCTTTTCCCAAGTTAATTGGTTGGCAGATTTTAACAGTTTTAGCAAGACTAGAAAGTCTATATACCCTACACATGCATGTCAACAAATATAGCTGTGGAAAGTAAAGACATTGCACACGAAGTAAAGAGTTGAGATATGGTGATCAAACGCAATTGGAGATGCAAGAATTTTTCCCGTGGTTCCGATAGGTGGTGCTATCGTACTTCCATGTTTATGGAGTCTTCAACCCACGAAGGCTAACGGTCGCGAGGGACCACGGAGGGCTCCACCCATAAGGGTCCATGAAGTAGCAACTTGACTATTCCATAACGGCTTCCATCCATGAAGGACTAGCCTCACTATGGTTAGATCTTCACGAAGTAGACGATCTACTTGCTCGTATAAACTTCTTGGTCTCCACAACACGAAGTAGAAGGCTCCCAAGTGACACCTAACCAATCTAGGAGGCACCACCCTCCAAAAGGTAATAGGCTCGGTAATGTCGATGAACTCCATGCTCTTGTGCTTTAAGATGATACACTCATCAACACACAATCACTTTCTGACAGATATGGCTTGGTAGAAGAGATAGTATTGTTGGAAAGCAACTTGGGGGGGGGGCTAGAAATCAAGATCAATATGGTTGGAGTGGAAGATCTTGACCTCAACACAAGGGTAGGTGGTTCTCTCTTAGAAAACTGATAGGATAGGTATGGAATAGTCTTGAGTGCTTCACTTTTGAGTAGGTGGTCGTGAAGGGGTATATATAGGCATCTCCAAAAATCCAACCGTTACACACAATAAGTCAGACTCAATGACACAGATGTGTTAATCTTGGTAGTACCGAAGTGACCAAAAGGTTGCCACTTTTGAATCTCGGTGAGACAGATATAGGAATATTAGTTGCACCGATAAGGTGACCAACGGTCAAAATGCTCAATCTCGGTGATGCCGATTCAACAATCTCGGACGAACCGAAACTATGAACTAGTGAAACAGAAAGTTGGCAGCCCAACTCGGTGGCACCGAATGCAGTATCGGCTGTACCGAAAGGCTAGGGTTTGGCTGAGTCTGTCTAGGGTTTGGAATCGATGACACCGAATGTAGAATGTTGGTTGCACCTGTTTTGAGTGTTTGGCTTTGGACAGACTTTGGTGGGAGAGTTTGTGGGTGTCTTTGGTTACTATCACTTGTGCACGTATGAGCCTTTTATTCACCAACAAAACCTTACCCCCTTTTAATAGTATTGGCTTTCCTATGGACTCAAAGTGATTTCTCACAAATATAAAATGTAGAATCCTCTTGCTTGAAGCATAGCCAATCCATTTCTTTGCATCTTGGGGTATGCCACAATGTCTTTGCCAACCCAACTATCCATGGACTATTATCTGAAACACACTAGATAAAAGTATTAGTCCAAGAGATAATGTATGTTGTCATGAATTATCAAAACCACCAATGGAGCATGTTGTGCTTTCACATCAAGACCAGAAAGTACGGGCCTCCTTAGGCCCCCTCCTGAGCGATGGAGATCTCTATGCAAATCCCAGCCTCAGGAGTCAAGGGTGATGCCAGGAAGGACAGGCAGGCGCCATAGCGCTAGGCGGCGCAATTTCCCCTTTGGTGCAAAGGGAACAAGGACGTACGTAGGTTCCCAAAGCACTACCCAAAGGTTTCCCTTCTAGTGCAACAAGACCACAACCACGAGCCCCGCAGGACGGATGTCATTGCCGAGCCCACCACTACATCACCTACATCTACATTGCAGGTAAAGACCGCCTTTGGGCAGGGCGCGGATGTACTCCTGTCCCCTTAGAATTTGGCCATTGTGGGATCCCTTGCCACTATTGTGATAAGGGAGGAGGACCTAGGCCGCTGCTATATATAGATGCTAGGTCGTGCCCAACTCTTGGCCATCCAATAGTTAGCCACCCGATACATCACCACAAGGAGAGAGCCAAGAACACACCTTGTGCTCCCTTGCGAGGCTGAAGAACATTGTACTAGTTCATCCACCACAACCTCCATGAGAGGCAATCTACCAAAGTAGGAGTAGGGTATTACTCTTCAAAGTGGCCTGAACCTGGGTAAACTGCCATGCTCATCTTCTTCCTCGTCATCGTGCGAGTTCGCTGCAGTGTCCATCGAGTAGCGAGCTAGGTTGAGTGATGCCATGGGGAACCTTCACACACGCCCTTGTGTTCGAACCTTAAGGGTTTTGCGGAGGCCGAAATCTGACATTTGGCGCTCCAGGTTGGGGCGTGTCGAAGCATGCTCTCTAGCGGGCCCTCAACGCCTGATTCGGCGACTCCATGGCGGGCAAGAACGTCAGCATCGGCCGGTCGGTCGCGCCGGCCTCACCGGGGCGCGCGCGGCCGGCCAAGAGGTTGTGTGCATCCTCGGCGGGTCGCATGCACCCTCCTCGAGCCGTCAAGTCAAGCAGTTACTCCGCCATGTTGGGACAGTCCGGAAGTAGCCCGAGGTCACGCTACCCTAGGTGTGGCCGAAGATCGACATCACCTTCGGCCCCAACGACCACCCCAAGGCGACAACGACCGTCGGGGCGCTCCCCATGCTGTGCATGCCTACCATAAGTGGCGTCGCCATCTCCAGGTCTCTCATTGATGGCGGCGATGGCCTCAACGTCATCTCTATGGAGGCCTTCGACGTGTTGCGGTTACCCTGCAGCCGGCTCACGCCCTCGAGGCCCTTGACCGGGGTGGTTGGAGGATCCGTCGCCCCGAGGGGCGTGTGTCTCCCCGTCACCTTCGGCACCCGCTCCAACTTCCACACCGAGTAGGTCGACTTCGACGTCGCACGTATCCACCTCCCATACATAGCCATCCTCGGCTACCACATGCTCGCCAAGTTCATGGCGGCAACGCACCCAGGCTACAACATCGTCAAGATGCCCGGGAGCGCCGGCATCCTCACCATCTAGGGGAGTGTCAAGGACGCGTTGCACGCCCAGCGCCAGGGGCATCGCGCCGACTGCCGAGGACTCTGGATGTGCAATCGGCATCGCACCAATAAAAAAGAAGCAGTTATTTTCCCAAAGCCGAGTGGAGACGAAGCGGGTATTGGTGGATAAATAAAACCCCGGTCCCACTTTCACCATCGGTACAATCCTGCCTCTGGGATAGGAGGAGGCGCTAGTGGTGTTCCTCCGGCAAACAAGGACGCATTCGCATGGAGCGCCTCCGACCTGGTGGGGGTCCTGAGGGTCGTGATCGAGAACCACCTCATGGTGTGCCCGAACACCCGCCCGGTTAAGCAAAAGGCGAGGAGAGAAGCACCGGAGAAGCATGCATTCATTGCTCAGGAGGTCGGCAAGCTGAAGGCGGCTGGGGTTATCCAAGAGATGCACTACCCAGAGTGGCTTTCCAACCCGATGGTTGTCCTAAAGAAGTGCAGGAAGGAGCGTATGTGCGTCGACTTCATGAGCCTCAACAAAGCATGCCCCAGGACCCATTCCTGCTGCCACGCATCGACCAGATCATTGACTCCACCGTGGAGTGTGACCTCCTTTGTTTCCTGGATGCCTTCTCGGGCTACCACCAAATCAAGATAGCAGTGGAGGATATCGAGAAAACTGCTTTCCTCACCTTGTGCAGGATATTCTATTACACATGCATGCCCTTCGGGCTGCAGAACGCTGGGCAACCTTCCAGAGGTTGATGCACATCGCCCTAGGGCTGCAGCTCGGGAAAAATCGGAAGCTTACATCGACGATATCGTTGTCAAGTCCAAGGAGGCCAGGACCCTAATCGCAGATTTGGAGCAGACGTTCGCTAGCTTGAGGGGGGTAAACTTGAAGCTCAACCTCAAGAAGTGCGTCTTCGGGGTCCCCTCGGGCAAGCTGCTTGGATTCCTGGTGTCGCACCAGGGAATCGAGGTGAATCCCAAGAAGATCAAAGCCATAAGCAAGATGAGCGTGCCCCGGACCCTCAAGGAAATGCAAAAGTTGTCTGGTTGTGTGACTTCCCTGGGCGCTTCATCTCCAAGTTGGGCAAGCGGGCCCTGTCGTTCTTCAAAATCATGAAGAGAAAGGGGCCCTTCGAATGGACCCCGGAGGCGGATGCTGCCTTCGAGGAACTCAAGAAATACCTCACGAGCCCGCCGATGATGGTGGCGCCTCGCCTTCGTGAGCCACTGCTGCTATACCTGGCCGCCACCCCCACTCCGCCAGCGATGCATTAGTGGCGGTCAGGGAAAAGCGGACCAGCGCCCGTGTCACGTATCCAAGCATGGGCAGGCCCCCAGGCAAGGAGCAAGGGGGCTTGCTGGATCCCGGAAAACCTGTTTTCCCCCACAGCGGAGCTCCGGAAGCCATCACCGCTCAGGAGGCCCCTGAAGCACATGGCCCTCATGAGGCCCCACCTGCTCCGACGATCCCTGAGGTGCCCAATCCTCACGAGGTCCCAGACGCACAAACAACCTCGAGGTGCCCAAGCCTTGTGAGCCTACCATGGGGCAAGACGCCGCGGAGGACATCACCCACGTCGAACACCCGGTCTACTAGTTAGCACGGTGATGCAGGACACGCGCTCACGCTACCCCGTGCAATAGAAGCTCCGTCTAGCGCTCCTCGTTTCTTCAAGAAAACTGCGCCACTACTTCTAGGGGCACCCCATCAAGGTTGTGTCGGCCCACCCCTTGGAGAAGATCTTATGCAACCCCAACGCGGCAGGAAGGGTCGCCGAGTGAACATCAAGGTATAGGCCTTCAACACAGAGTTCAGCACGACTAGGGTCATCAAGGGGCAGCCCTGGCGGACTTCATGGCGGAGTGGACAGATGCCCCCGACCGGGGGACCGGGGGCTGGACGGGAGCCAGTCCCTCGCCCCCGGCGACGAGGCGTCGGAAGGTTGGACCATGCATTTCCATGGAACCTTCACGCGCTTGGGGGCTAGCACAGGAGTCGTTCTCACCTCCACGGCAGGAGACAAGCTCCGGTACACCATGGAACTATGTTTCCAGCACGGGGAGAAGTTCTCCAATAACATCACTAAGTACAAGGGCCTCATTGCGGGCCTAAGGGCAGTAGTGGCCTTGGGTGTCCGGTGCCTTTTCATCATGGGCGACTCTTAGCTTCGCGTCAACTTCTCCAACAAAGAATACACTCCCAATGACGAGCATATGTAGGCATACTTAGAAGTGGTACATAAGATTGAAAAATGTTTTTAGGGCTCGGAGTTGCAGCACGTCCCGCGTAGTGCAAACAAGGAAGCCGACGACATCGCCAAGAGGGCGGCGCGACATGATCCCTAGGAGCCGGGCATCTTTGAGGAACGGCTCTTCAAGCCCTCTGCAGCGCCGGCCCCCCGAAGACCTGGTGCCATGAAACAGGGAGCTCCCCTTGGCGCCGCCCCCGAGGGCTCCGGATTGCGGCCTGACCTCAAGGGCCTGACTTCTCCTGGCATTGGAGCCTCAGGCTGGTAACTAGATGCAAGCTCTCAAGGCATACTTGCAGCATGGCACATTGCCAGAAAAGGAGGAGGACGCGGAGCGCATAGCACAGTAGTCCACGGCCTACTGCCTGTGGGACGATGAGCTGTACAGCAGGCACCCAAACAATGTCTCGTTGCGATGCATCTCCAAGGAGTAAGGGTGTGAGCTACTGGCAGACGTCCACTGAAGGGACTACGGGCACTACTCCTTGTCGTGCACCATTGCTGGGAAGGCATTCCAATTAGGTTTGTACTAACCATCGGCACTCGATGATGCCATCGAGCTTGCTCGGTCTTGCGAATCCTGTCAATCCCAAGCCAAGCAGATCCATCAGCCCTTCCAAGGTTTCCAGACTATTCCGCTCTCCTGGCCCTTTGAGGTCTGGGGGCTAGACATACTGGGGCCCTTCCCGCGAGCGGCGGCGGATATCGTTACCTGTACATCGCCATTGACCAATTGACCAAGTGGGCCGAGGTGGAGCCGGTCTGCGACATCCAAGCTAGGTTGACCGTCAAGTTCATCAAGGGCATCGTGAGCTGCTTCGGATTCCACAACTGCATCAACACCGACAATAGTTTGCAGTTTACAAGAAGCCTCTACTGGACCTTGGACTACAGATTTGCTACGCCTCAGTGTCTCACCCCAGGAGCAACGGCCAAGTGGAGCATGCCAATGCGGAGGTTTTGCGAGGCCTCAAGACAAGGAGCTTCAAGCAGAAACTAGAGGCTTGTGACAGGGGCTGGGTTGATGAGCTCCAGTCCGTGTTGTGGTCCATCCACACTAACATGACCAAGCCCACCGGCAAAACCCCATTCTTCCTCTTCTACGGAACGAAAGCCGTCCTCCCTCACGAAGTCAAGTACCACTCTCCCCGAGTAATGGCATTCGACGAGGAGCGTCACATGCGGCATGGGATATAGACCTCTTAATTGGGGAGGAATCTCGTTGCCAAGCCTCACTACGTGCTGCAAGGTATCAACAAGTGTTGCGGTGCTACCACTGCCGCAACATCCACTCCAAGACCCTTGAAGTCGGTGACCTCATCCTGAGGCGGGGTCTCTCCAGGGAAGGCTTGCACAAGCTCTCTCCCATGTGGGAGGGTTGTTCAAGGTCGTTCATGTCTCCAGGCCAGGTGCACTGCGCTTGGAGACTTATGATGGGGTCCCCATCCTGAACTCCTGGAACATCCAGCACCTCGGGAGATTCTACCTATGACGCCTGCCCTCCACCAAATTATGACACTCTCACGTAATAATGAGCGAGATGCATACGACCGGAGCCCCCAATGACGCGGAGAGGTTCCTCCCACGAAATGTGGCAGCCACAGCTCCGTGCTGGCGGAGAAGTTAACACTACCCATCAATGGCTATGCACATGCGACGTGGATGCACTATGCTTAGTGTTGGGGGAAGACGAAGGCTAGTCTATGTCCCAGATGCTGCTGTTATTTGCTCTTCTCGCATTTGAATTTGCCCACTTTCTTTCTGGAACCAAACTCGGGGTTTTTCAAAATCTTGTTTTTAAGAAACGGGTCAGGGGTTCCTCATCTTGGGTTCTTCTTCTTCAGGTTTGGCACTCGCCTGCTCCCCTCCTCCTGGCACCTCACGAGTGGGGGCTAGGGCACAATGCTCATGACTCACCAAGGCCTTGGCACCCGGATCCTCACGTAGTACTCCCTAACGGGTTACTAGGCACGCGTCGCCTCACAATCACTCGGGGTATCCACACATGGCCCGACGCGCCAACTCGGGGCCTCGGAAGGCCTACCCCTCTCGTGGACGGAACGAATTTTTCTTTACTAGCCGCTCGAGTGTCAAAGGGGGCTCCTGAGCAACATGCCTCAGGAGCCTTACCGGTCAGATAGTCACACACCATCCTCGATGCCGTCCTTAGTGATACGGCCGGCATCACGGGTGTTGGGGCCTCGCCGTGTGGTTTGTGCCCTCCGTGATCCGGTCATAATACCACGGTCATAGGGAAACACACGGGACTAGGACTCGACGATGTAGACCTGCTTGAGCATCAAAGGGGGCTCCTGAGAAGTTTGCCTCAGGAGCCTTACCGGTCATAAGGCAACTTGGCAGCCTCGATGTCGTCCTTGGTGATCCGACCTGCTTTGGGGGTGTTAAGGCCGCGTCCCGTGGTTGCGTCCTTGGCCACACGCAACCACGGCGGCTGGGAAATGTGTGGGACTGGGACCTATAGGCGTATAGTGTTGAAAGGGCTCCCAACTTACATCACCTGCAGGAAGGAGAGGACCGCAGGACGCATGGGTCCGCCGAACGCCAAGACCGCATCACCCCCAGACCTCACAATGGATGCACCCAGCTAAGTATCCCAGTCATGATTGGAAGCATACCACACATAATGAAAGCACAAAACTAAGACAAATAACAAAAGCATGGATAAAAGGGGCCTTGCGCCCAGGTTCATTACACGCCCATAGGGCCTTCCTTGATCTTTGGTTACAGAGGTAGATACAAAAGGAGAAAGCCCCCCACGGGGGCTGCGGCTTCAGGGGCTACGAAACCTGCGCGTAGGCGCTCATTCCGTGCCCTCCTCCTCCTTCATGGGCCCGTAAAGGCGCGCTGGTGTGGGGACCCCGACTCATAGGTCGAGATCACCCAATGCACGTGTATAGTGATCCCAGAGATCATTGCTCACTGAACACACAACAGCTGAATAACAAGAGACTTACATCCACATTTAGCGTCTTACACAAATAGAGACCATGAAGGTCTAGTCTTACATAGGTAGGGCCACAAGGGTCAAATACTTATCTAAAACAAGCAGCGGAAATGTTGATCGAAAGCGTGAACCCATTCCATCAGCCTTAAACCTACAGGCATTCTGACTGGGAAGCGTCCTAGTTCGCATGATCATCTCCGACGAACTCTTTAGCATACTCCTGTTCTTCCATGCCTGGCCAATTAAATAAATAGTGGCAAGCCAATGATTACTTTGAATGTACTCTCAAGCAACCCAAGTTGTGGAACAAGGTAACAATGATGCATGATATAGCACTAAGTACGTAATTTTGTGGAAAGCTAATTTTGAATGCAAATGACATGATCAAGTAACTAGTAAGCATGCATCAACAATTGGCAGATATCCATATGAACAAGTTATAGATATCATCATAAGTAGGGGATGAAGACCTCATGTTCATTCATCATACTAAGTCATCGAACTTAGTTCAATTCCCATGCTAAGTCATCGGACTTAGCTCATGTGACATCTTTGTCACCATCACAACCATACACCAAGTTTCATGAAAACATCTGGACATAGTCTAAGAAGCACCACCCAGCTGTCCTTGACTGTGGAGATGGCTATTCCAATAGTTTTACACTCTGCAGAGGTTGCACACTTTACCCACAAGACTCGGGGAACTTTCGTGTCATCCACGACTCGCGGTACATCACATACCCGAGGTAAGCACCCGAACAATGCCTTTCCCCTAGCGATACTAAAGAAAGAGTCCACTCGATTGGTACCTAGCCCTCACGACGTACATCACATGAGCCTCGCTCCAGATCGTACCATCCATTAGCGGACCAACGGTGTGCCCGGTGCCTATGAAGACAGCGCATGATCATACATACCGGTACGACCCCGTATCGAGAGTGACCACGCCACTCCCGCAACTAGTAATGCGGGATCCTTGCTAGTACCCACCAAGGTAATCAACAAATCCCCATCCCATAAGGGGTATCGTGGTTGCGCATGCAAGGTTGGGACGGTCTACAAATCTTAAATCTAATACGTTTTCGAGAACACACCCTTAACTTGCTCCGTCACACCAATTCTTTCTCAAGTGGTCACCCGTCTCCTCATCATCTCCCTCGGGCATTAGTGGCACCCGACGGGGTTTTCGGAAAGTCTTTGAAATCATTTCTTTTCTTTCCATCAGCATGCATAAACCTGAACCATTTGCGTAGCATCTACTAGCATCCTATCTACTCCCACCCGCACAACCCTCATAAGGTGGTAGGGTCATGCATGCTGCAAGTGTCAATGGCAAAAGTTTCGGAAGCAACCCATCGGAGGGGTCACTACTCCACATGATCAAATAAAAGTAAAGTGCTATATGTCATGTAATGAAAATGGTTTCTTGACGTGGTCAAAGGGCTACTTGCCTGGCTCAACAAAGTCTCCGGGGTCTTTGAAGTCCTTGTCAACAACGCAATCTATCGTCGTGATAAAATAGCGATACAAGTAAGCATCACACAAAACAGAGCACACAAGCCACTATCAAAAATGCTACCCTGCTCTGATAAATACTAGAGACTATAGCAAAAATGTTTATTTAACATTTTGTTATGAAAAACATTTGTAAAAACTATTAAACAGAGGCAGATAATGCCAAATAGGGTTTTTTAAATTAAAACAGTATATAAAATGGTTTCAAACATTTTTACAAATGGCACTAATATATTCTATGGAATATTTCAACATTTTTGGTGGAAAAAATATTGTCATTGGAATTAATTTGGGTTCTGAGGAATTTTCGGAAGTTAACAGAAAAAGGGAAAAGAAAAAGGGTCCCGTGCCCTCACGGGCTAGAAACACCCAGCCGAGCCAGCCCAAGGAGGGAACCGGCCCTGGGCCACGCGCCGGGCATGGTAGGTTTGTTTTTAAACCTGCCTGCGGGCCCTGCTTGCCAGCAAGAGAGGAGGGGGTGAGGGGATGACAGGTGGGCCCCACTTGTCATCCCTCTCCTCGTGGCAGCAGCGGAGGGTGCTCACCGGAGGGGGTTCCAGGCTGCGGTGGCTGGAATGAAGGGCACCGGCACGCTCAGGGAGCTCCTGCGCGTCGGTGGGTGGTCGAGGGCAGCGCCGGGGCATAGGGGAACGCTGACGAGGGTAGGGGAGACCGACGGCGAAGAGGGTTTGGTTTGGGATAGGGCTGTCAGCCACGAGAGCGAGCGGGCTGAGCACAGGGGAGTTGTGGAGGGGAGGAGAGAGCAAGGAGAGAGGGGCAGGGGCTCGGGGAGGCCCTCTTTATAGGCGGGCGCCGGCTTATTGTGGACGCGGTGCGCCGGTGAGCATGGGGTGCTCACCACAGGCCGCGGGAGAGGAAATGAGTGTGTATAAGGCTCTCGTGGGGGTGGTCTAGGCCATGGGGAGAGAAGAGAGAGGTAGGGGAAGGCGCGTGTGCGAGCTCCCTGGTTAGCTGAGCTGCACGGCGCGGGCACGCGTGCGAGAGCTCACCAGAGAGAGAGGGAGGATGGGGCGGACCATGCAGAGTGTTGCGGACGTCGAGGGGGACAGGGGGCAAGATGCGGAGGCCCGAGGCTGTCGGGAGCGCTTGTTGGGCAGCGCCTACAGTGCGGGTGGGCACTATAGCGTGCTCCAGAGCGCGAGCCTTGCATGCCAGGGCTTGCCCTTGGCATTTTCTGCATGGCGACATGTGTCCAGGGGATCCGGGGGAGTTAAACAATGCCTAGGAGACTTAGGGAGGCATCTGGGGGTGCCTTAGGGTAGAAGAAAAGGGGAGAGAGGGAGGAATGGGTGATGTCTAGGGTAGAAATGAAGGTTTTTACCCCCCAAATTATTGAGCTGCGCCCCTGAGGAAATTACTGGAGGTACATGGCATCTACGAGAGGTTGTGGTAAAAAGTTGGGGGCAAGGGTAAAAGAGGAAGGGGTGGCAATGATGGTTTTAATAATGGACCAGAAGGTGTATGATGGAGTTTTGGGCAAGAAGAATGTACCAACTTACTGAGATATTTACCAGGATCAAATGTTAGGTAAAAATGAGATGGATCACAAAGTTTGAGCTCAAGGGGAAAAGTTGACAATGGAAACTTAGTAAGCCCTAGAAACTAACAGAATCAGGTTTCTGTAGATCTAGTGATGCTAGGCTTGTACCCTTGGTTCACCACTTAGTGTAGCATCACTATTTGGCTATTAGAGCATGCCCACAAAGATTAAGGTCTAGGGGAGAAACTTCACAATGTAGAGTTCCTCAAATTTAAATCTAGATAGGGAGGGTTTTGGGATGGTTTGATGAAGCAAAACAACTTGGATTGAGGTGAGACTTTGCAAGATCATCACCTATGATAGTGTTCACTTGCTGGAATTTTCCTGGAATTTATTGAGAATATTTCAAGCATGATTTGAATAGAAAGGGTTTTGGGAGGTTTTGCCCATGATTTGAACAGGCGGGTATTGAAACTCATATATATGGAAAATATATGTGAAGTGAGTTTCCCTAAATTTTCTCAAATATTTTGAAAGCATTTAAATAATTTTTCCCTATGAAAGACCATTTCTGGTCTTAAGAGAAAGCATTTAAATAAAATATAAGAAGAATGTTAAAATTAATATTTTGTGGTTTTGGAAAGTCTTATATATAGTAGGTTTGAAATAAAGCTTTTGGGGAAGAAGAATCCACCCAATTTGAAAACCTAATTCGAATAAATCACCTTTGGTTAAAACAAAATTTGATAAAAATAGTTTTGGGCACTATTCACATGGCATGATCATTAGGCATGAGGTTTGGGTCAAGGAAGAATGGATATGGAGAGGGATAGAATCTAAGAGTGCCATATACCACAATCATAAAGCAAGCAAACATCATTGCAAACAAGCACAAGCACTTGAAAAAGGTTTAGTTGGCTCCAAATTTTATAAACCCAAACATATCAAGGTGATACAAACATAGGTTGTGATAGCCGGCGTTGAGTTTCCTGGAGCGTGGGGAGCGACGCCTTGTCGGCGGCGACCCCCCCGAGGTCTGAGCACGACGGCGTGGTGGCGCGTCATAGCTGTTGTGGTCGCTGTCGCTGCCGGCGCTTGGGCTCCCATCGGAGGGGGTACGACTGCTGCTAGAGGAACGGCACGCATCGTGAAGGGCAAGCTCACCTCAAGGACCAGCGCGGCCGATGTCTTCCAGGCAGCACCCCAGCCGCCCGCCCTCGCCGCAGAACATCTTGACGAAGAGTGTCGTCTCCCCGTCGAACTTGAAGTGGAGGGTGCACCTCCCCATTAGACCGCGGTCACGGGCAAACGTCTGCGATCCGTGGAGCAGGTACATGTAGCCCCTCGGAGTGACCTCAACCTCTACCCACGATGCCGTGCTACAGCAGCTGTTGCCCTGCAGCCACAGGCCGTTGGGCCCTATGGCTAGCAGTGCCCCTGCAAAGGAGCTTAGGAGTTGAAGCCAGGCGCCCTCCGGCTTCTCCGCCCACACCACAAACACCCGGGCCGATTCGGTCGTGTGGAGCCGCGAACGCGGTGGCAGGGCCGCCGTGGCTGCCCTCCCACCACAGGCGCTGCTACTCCGCCTGCCACGGGCACCTACGCTAGTCGGTCTTGCCCTTCGACCACCGATGATGACCCCAGACCTCCTGGGATATGACCACGCCCTCGGGAAGCCGCCGAGCCCACCATTGCATCAACTACAACTACTTTGCAGCAAAAGACCACCTTTGGGCAAGGCGTGGAACTCTTGGGGACCCCAACTCATAAGTCGTGATCACCGAATGCACCTGTACAATGATCCCAGAGATCAATGCTCACTAAACACGTAGAAGCAGAATAACAAGAGTCTTACATCCACATTTAGCGTCTTACACAAATAAAGACCACGAAGGTCTAATCTTACATAGATAGGGCCACAAGGGCCAAACACTTCAACATAACAAACATCGGAAAATCTTGGTCGAAAGCATGAACCCATGCCATCTGCCTTAAACCTATAGGCCTTCTGACTGGGAAGCGTCCTAGTTCGCAGGGTCATCACCAACGAAATCTTCACCGTACTCTTGTTCTTCCATGGCTGGCCAATTAAATAACCAGTGGCAAGCCAATGAGTACTTTGAATGTGCTCGCAAGCAACCAAAGTTGTGGAACAAGGTATAATAATGCATGGTATGGCACTAAGTAGGTAGTTTGTGTTGGAAATATGCCCTAGAGGCAATAATAAATTAGTTATTATCATATTTCCTTGTTCATGATAATTGTTTATTATCCATGCTATAATTGTATTGATCGGAGACTTAAATGCATGTGTGGATACATAGACAAAACCATGTCCCTAGTATGCCTCTAATGGACTAGCTCGTTGATCAAAGGATGGTTAAGGTTTCCTAGCCATGGACATGAGATGTCATTTGATAACGGGATCACATCATTAGGAGAATGATGTGATGGATAAGACCCAAACTACAAACATAGCATATGATCGTGTCAGTTTATTGCTACTGTTTTCTGCATGTCAAGTATATGTTCCTATGACCATGAGATCATGCAACTCACGGATATCGGAGGAGTGCCTTGTGTGTATCAAACGTCGCAACGTAACTGGGTGACTATAAAGGTGCTCTACAGGTATCTCCGATGGTGTCTGTTGAGTTGGCATGGATCGAGACTGGGATTTGTTACTCCGTGTGACGGAGAGGTATCTCAGGGCCCAGTCGGTAATACAACATCACAATGAGCCTTGCAAGCAATGTGACTAATTGTTAGTTGCAGGATCTTGTATTATGGAACGAGTAAAGAGACTTGCCGGTAACGAGGTTGAACTAGGTATGGAGATACCGACGATCGAATCTCGGGCAAGTAACATACCGAAGAACAAAGGGAACGATATACGGGATTAACTGAATCCTTGACATAGAGGTTCGACCGATAAAGATCTTCTTAGAATATGTAGGAACCAATGTGGACGTCCAGGTCCCGCCATTGGTTATTTACCATAGAGGTGTCTCGGTCATGTCTACATAGTTCTCGAACCCGCAGGGTCTGCACACTTAAGGTTCGGTGACGTTTCGGTAGTGTAGAGTTATGTATGGTGGTGACCGAAGGTTGTTCGGAGTCCCGGATGAGATCCCGGACGTCACGAGGAGCTCCGGAATGGTCCGGAGGTAAAGATTCATATATAGGAAGTCCCAGTTTGGTTTCCGGAAAAGTTTCGGGCTCATCGGTAGTGTACCGGGAGTATCGGTATTGTACCGGGAGTGCCGGTAGTGTACCGGAGGACCTCCGGGAGGGGTATTTCGACCCCAAGAGGTCCATGGGCTGTGGGAGAGTAATAACCATCCCTTAGTGGGCTGGGAAAACAGCCACAAAGGCCCATGGCGCAGGAGAGAAAGTCCTAAAGCAAAAAAGTGGAAAATCAGCCAATAGGAGGCAATCCTACTCCAACTAGGATTGGAGGTGAAGTAGGATTGCTCCCACCTCCTATTTCGGCCGACCCAAAGGCCTTGGCTTCCTCTCCTATCCTCTCCTCCTATATATACTAGTGTATTGGGTGGTTTTTGGACAGAATTTCCGGCCACGTGCTACCCGTTCCATCGGTGCATAGTTTCTCCTCTAGATTGGTTTTCTGCAGCGCTTAGGCGAAGCCCTGCCGGAATTGCTCCACCACCATCACCGGAGCGCCATCACGCTGCCGGTGAACTCTCTCTCCTCTCCACCTCCTCTTGCTGGATCAAGAAGGTGGAGATCGTCATCAAGTTGCACGTGTGCTGAACGCGGAGGTGCCGTCCGTTCGGCGCTAGATCGGAAGGACCGTGATCGAGATCGCGAGACAGTTCGTGATGAGATTGCGGAACGGATCGTGATGAGTTCGCGGGACAGATCATGATCAAGATTGTGAGACGGATCGTGATGATATCACGGGACGGATCGTGATGAGTTCACGGGACGGATCGTGATTGGATCGCGGGACGGATCGTGATGAGATCGCGGGACGCTCGGCGATTTGGATCGCGAAGATGTTCGACTACACCAACCGCATTTCTTAACGCTTCCCGCTTAGCGATCTACAAGGGTATGTAGATCCACTCTCCCTCTCGTAGATGCTCATCACCATGGATAGGTTTGCGTGTGCGTAGGAAATTTTTTGTTTCCCATGCGACGTTCCCCAACAGTGGCATCATGAGCTAGGTTGATGGTTCAATGAGATCTCGAGTAGAACACAAAAGGTTTGTGGGCGTTGATGCTTAGATTGCTTCCTCCCTTGGTCGGATTTTGGTTCAGCGGGATTGTGAGATGAAGCGGCCCGGACCAACATTACTCATATGCTTACGAGAGACCGGTTCCCTCGATGCAACTTGTTGCTTAGATGGCTTGCGGGTGACAGTTTCTCTCACTTTAGTTGGATCGGATCCGACAAAGGAGGTCCTTGAGAAGGTTGAAAAGCAATCTATGTATCACCGTTGTGGTTTATGCGTAGGTGAGAATCGTTCTTGCTAGATACCCGTAGCAGCCACGTAAAACCTGCAACAACAATTAGAGGACGTCTAACTTGTTTTTGCAGGGTATGTTGTGATATGATATGGCCAATTACATGATGTGATATATGTGATGTATGAGATGATCATGTGATGTATAGATTACCAAGACTTGCATGTCGATGAGTACGGCAACCGGCAGGAGCCATAGGGTTGTCTTTAATTATTGTATGACCTGCGTGTCAATCATTAAGCGCTATGTAATGCTTTAGTTTATCGCTACGGTAGCAATAGTAGTAGAAACATGCAGGGCGTGACAACCCCGATGGCGACACGTTGATGGAGATCATGGTGTCATGCCGGTGACGATGGAGATCATGCTGGTGCTTTCTAGATGGAGATCAAAAGCACAAGTTCATGGCCATATCATGTCACTTATGATTTGCATGTGATGTTAATCCTTTTTATGCACCTTGTTTTGCTTAGGACGACGGTAGCATTATAAGGTGATCCCTCACTTAATTTCAAGATAATTTGTGTTCTCCCCGAGTGTGCACCGTTGCGAAAGTTCGTCGTGTTAAGACACCACGTGATGATTGGGTGTGATAGACTCTACGTTCACATACAACGGGTGCAAGCCATATTTGCACGCGCAGAACACTCGGGTTAAACTTGACGAGCCTAGCATGTACAGACATGGCCTCGAAACACAAGAGACCAAAAGGTCGAGCATGAGTCATATAGTGGATATGATCAACATAATGATGTTCACCATTGAAGCCAACTTAACTCACGTGATGATCGGACTTGAGTTGGTGAATTTGGATCATGTATCGCTCGAATGATCGGAGGGATGTCAATTTGAGTGGGAGTTCTTAAGTAATATGATTAATTGAACTCATTATCATGAACATAGTCAAAGTGTCTTTGCAAATTATGTTGTAGATTACTAGCTCACGCTATAGCTTCCTTGTATTTTTATATGTTCCTAGAGAAATAGAGTTGAAAGATGTTGGTAGCAATATTGTGGACTGGGTCGATGATCTGAGGATTGTCCTCATTGCTGCAGAGAAGGCTTATGTCCTTAATGCACCGCTCGGTGTGCCACCCCCTCTAGCGTCGTCTATAGATTTTGTGAACATCTGACGGGCATGTTTCGATGACTACTTGATAGTTTAGTGCGTCATGCATTATGGCTTAGAATTGAGGCTCGGAAACGTTTTGAACGTCACGGAACATATGAGATGTTCTAGGAGCAGAGATTGTGATCTCAGGCTCGTGCCTGTGTTGCGAGATATGAGATCTCCAACAAGATTCTTTGCCTGTAAGATGAAGGAGAATAGCTCAATCGTTGAGCATGTGCTCAGATTGTCTGGGTACTACAATTGCTTGAATCAAGTGGGAGTTGATCTTCCAGATAAGATAGTGATTGATATAGTTCTCCAAGTCACTGTCACTAAAGCTACTAGAACTTAGTGATGAACTATAATACACCAGGGATAGAAGTATTGATCCCTGAGCTGTTCGCGATGTTTGACACCGCGAAGGTAGAAATCAAGAAGGAGCGTCAAGTGTTGATGGTTAATCAAACCACTAGTTTCGAAAAGGGCAAGAGCAAGGAGGGAAACTTCATGGATAGCAAGTCAGTTGTTTCTCCAGTGAAGCAACCCAAAGTTGAACTCAAACCCGAGACTAAGTGCTTCTATTATGAGGTGAGAGGTCGCTGAAGCGGAACAACCCTAGATACTTGGTAGATAAGAAGGCTGGCAACATCGACAGAAGTATATTTGATATACGAGTTATTGATGTGTACCTTGCTAGTACTCCTAGTAGCACCTGGGTATTGGATACCGGTTCCGTTGCTAAATGTTAGTAACTCGAAATAAAAGCTACGGAATAAACGGAGAACTAGCTAAGGGTGAGGTGACGATGTGTGTTGGAAATGTTTCCAAGGTTGATGTGATCAACATCGCACGCTCTCTCTACCTTCAGGATTAGTGACGAACCTAAATAAATGTTATTTGGTGTTTTGCGTTGAGCATGAACATGATTAGATCATGTTTGTTGCAATACGGTTATTCATTTAAGTCAGAGAATAATAGTTATTCTCGTTACATGAATAATACCTTCCATGGTCATGCACCCAGTGAGAATGGTTTGTTGAAATCTTGGTCGTAGTAGTACACATGTTCATAACATTGATGTCAAAAGATACAAAGTTAATAATGATAGTACCACATACTTGTGGCACTGCCGCTAAATGTCATATTGGTATAAACCGCATGTAGAAACTCCATGCTGATGGATATTTGGACTCATTCGATTTCGAATCAGTTGAGACATGCGAACCATGCCTCTTGGGCAAGATGACTAAAGGACCCCGTTGGATGGAGCGGGCAAGTGATTCATTGGAAATGATACATGTTGATGTATGCAATCTAGTGAGTCTTGTAGCGTGCAGTGGATATCGTTATTTTCTTACCTTCACTGATGATTTGAGTAGATATAGTGTATATTTACTTAATGAAACACAAGTCTGAATCGTTTGAAAGGTTCAAGCAAATTCAGAGTGAAGTTTAAAGATCATCGTGACAAGAAGATAAAAATGACTGCGATATGATCGTGGAGGTGAATATCTGAGTCACGAGTTTGGCATACAACTTAAGACAATGTGAAAGTTGTTTCACAACTAAACGCCACCTGGAACACCATAGTGTGATGGTGTGTCCGAACATCATAGTTATGCTCTATTGGACATGGTGCATAATATGATGTCTCTTGTCGTTTTACTACTATAATTTTGGGGTTATGCATTAGAGACAACTACATTCACTTTAAATAGGGCACCATCTAAATCCGTTGAGATGACACCATGTGAACTATGGTTTGATAGAAACCTAAGGTGTCATTTCTTAATATTTTGGGATGTGACACTTGTGTGGAAAATATTTTCACCTAATGAGGTCGAACCCAAGGCGGACAAATTGCATCTTCATAGAATACCCTAAGATCAGTTGGGTGAACCTTCAATCTCAGATCCTAGTGCAAAATGTTTGTTGCTTAAATGGATCCTTTCTCGAGGAAATGTTTCTCTCGAAAGAATTGAGTGGGAGGAAGATAGAACTTGATGAGGTTGTTGAACCTTTGTTCAACCAGAGAGTAGCGCAGCGCAGAAAGATGTTTCTATGAAGCCTACGTTAGTTGAAGAGGAAGTTAATGATGATGATCATGAAGCTTCAGGATCAAGTTACTATCGAACTTCATAGGTCGACAAGGATGTGTACTGCTCCTAAGTGGTATGACAACTCTATCTTGGAGATCATGTTGCTGGACAACGATGAACCTACGAGCTATGGAGAAGCGATGATGGGCCCGGATTCCGACAAATGGTTAGAGGCCATGAAATCCGAGATAGGATCCATGTATGAAAACCAAGTGTAGACTTTGGTAGACTTGCTCGTTGGATGACAGGTCGTTGAGTACAAATGGATCTTTAAAATGAAGACAGACACTGATGGTGAATGTCACTATTTGTAAAGCTCGACTTGTTGCAAAGATGTTTGTGACAAGTTCAATGAGTTGACTACGATGAGACTTTCTCACTCGTAGTGGTGCTAAAGTCTGTTGGAATTATGTTAGCAGTTGCTGTGTTTTCAATTATGAAATCTGGCAGATGGATGTCAACACATCGTTTCCTTAACGGTTTACTTGAGGAAAGGTTGTATGTGATACAACCAGAAGGTTTTGTCAGGCCTAAGGATGCTAAAAGGTGTGCAAGCTTCGGTGATCCTTCCATGGACTGAAGCAAGCATCTCGGAGTTGGAATATACGCTTTGATGAGGTGATCAAAGTTTTGATGTTTATACAAAGTTTATGAGAAACTTGTATTTGCAATAAAGTGAGTGGGAGCACTATAGAATTTCTGATAAGTATATGTGGATGACATATTGTTGATCAAAAATAATGTAGAGTTTCTGGAAAGCATAAAACGGTCATTTGGAAAGTGATTTTCAAAGGAAGACCTGGATAAAGCTACCCAATTGTTGAGCATCAAAATCTATAGAGATAGATCAAGATGCTTGATGAGACTTTCAATGAGTGTATACCTTGACAATATTTTGAAAGAGTTCAAAATGGATAAGCCAGAGAAATAGTTCTCTTCTGATTTGTAAGGTGTGAAGTTGAGTGAGACTCAAAGCTCGACAACGGCAGAAGAAAGAGAAAGGACGAACGTCGTCCCCTATGCCTTAGCCATAGGCTCTATATTATGCCATGCTGTGTACCACACCTATGTGTGCCTTGCCATGAGTCTGTCAAGGGGTACAAGAGTGGTCCAGGAGTGGATCACTGGACAGCGGTCGGAATTATCCTTAGTAACCAGAGGACTAAGGAAATGTTTCTTCATTGTGGAGGTGATAAAGAGTTCGTCGTAAAGAGTTACGTCGATGCAAGCTTTAACACCTATCCGGATGACTAGTAGTAGCAATCTGGATACGTATAGTGGAGCAGCCATTTGGAAATAGTACCAAGTGGAGTGTGGTAGCAGTGTTTACGGTTTGACATAGAGATTTGCAAAGTACACACGGATCTGAATATCGCAGACCCGTTGACTATAAGACCTCTCTCACATGCAAAGCATGATCGAGCCCCAAAACTCATTGGGTGTTAGATTCATAACAATGCAAATCACATGGTGATGTGAACTAGATTATTGACTCTAGTGCAAGTGGGAGACTGTTGGAAATATGCCCTAGAGGCAATAATAAATTAGTTATTATCATATTTCCTTGTTCATGATAATCGTTAATTATCCATGCTATAATTGTATTGATCGAAGACTTAAATGCATGTGTGGATACATAGACAAACCATGTCCCTAGTATGCCTCTAATGGACTAGCTCGTTGATCAAAGGATGGTTAAGGTTTCCTAGCCATGGACATGAGATGTCATTTGATAACGGGATCACATCATTAGGAGAATGATGTGATGGATAAGACCCAAACTACAAACATAGCATATGATCGTGTCAGTTTATTGCTACTGTTTTCTGCATGTCAAGTATATGTTCCTATGACCATGAGATCATGCAACTCACGGATATCGGAGGAGTGCCTTGTGTGTATCAAACGTCGCAACGTAACTGGGTGACTATAAAGGTGCTCTACAGGTATCTCCAATGGTGTCTGTTGAGTTGGCATGGATCGAGACTGGGATTTGTTACTCCGTGTGACGGAGAGGTATCTTAGGGCCCACTCGGTAATACAACATCACAATGAGCCTTGCAAGCAATGTGACTAATTGTTAGTTTTGGGATCTTGTATTACGGAACGAGTAAAGAGACTTCCCGGTAACGAGGTTGAACTAGGTATGGAGATACCGACGATCGAATCTCGGGCAAGTAACATACCGAAGAACAAAGGGAACGATATACGGGATTAACTGAATCCTTGACATAGAGGTTCGACCGATAAAGATCTTCGTAGAATATGTAGGAACCAATGTGGACGTCCAGGTCCCGCCATTGGTTATTTACCGTAGAGGTGTCTCGGTCATGTCTACATAGTTCTCGAACCCGCAGGGTCTGCACACTTAAGGTTCGGTGACGTTTCGGTAGTGTAGAGTTATGTATGGTGGTGACCGAAGGTTGTTCGGAGTCCCGGATGAGATCCCGGACGTCACGAGGAGCTCCGGAATGGTCCGGAGGTAAAGATTCATATATAGGAAGTCCCAGTTTGGTTTCCGGAAAAGTTTCGGGCTCATCGGTAGTGTACCGGGAGTATCGGTATTGTACCGGGAGTGCCGGTAGTGTACCGGAGGACCTCCGGGAGGGGTATTTCGACCCCAAGAGGTCCATGGGCTGTGGGAGAATAATAACCATCCCTTAGTGGGCTGGGAAAACAGCCACAAAGGCCCATGGCGCAGGAGAGAAGGTCCTAAAGCAAAAAAGTGGAAAATCAGCCAATAGGAGGCAATCCTACTCCAACTAGGATTGGAGGTGAAGTAGGAGTGCTCCCACCTCCTATTTCGGCCGACCCAAAGGCCTTGGCTGCCTCTCCTCTCCTATCCTCCTATATATACTAGTGTATTGGGTGGTTTTTGGACAGAATTTCCGGCCACGCGCTACCCGTTCCACCGGTGCATAGTTTCTCCTCTAGATCGGTTTTCTACAGCGCTTAGGCGAAGCCCTGCCGGAATTGCTCCACCACCATCACCGGAGCGCCATCACGCTGCCGGTGAACTCTCTCTCCTCTCCACCTCCTCTTGCTGGATCAAGACGGTGGAGATCGTCATCAAGTTGCACGTGTGCTGAACGCGGAGGTGCCGTCCGTTCGGCGCTAGATCGGAAGGACCGTGATCTAGATCGCGAGACAGTTCGTGATGAGATCGCGGAACGGATCGTGATGAGTTCGCGGGACAGATCGTGATCAAGATTGTGAGACGGATCGTGATGAGATCGCGGGACGGATCGTGATGAGATCGCGGGACGCTCGGCAATTTGGATCGCGAAGATGTTCGACTACACCAACCGCGTTTCTTAACGCTTCCCGCTTAGCGATCTACAAGGGTATGTAGATCCACTCTCCCTCTCGTAGATGCTCATCACCATGGATAGGTTTGCGTGTGCGTAGGAAATTTTTTGTTTCCCATGCGACGTTCCCCAACAGTTTAAGAAAACACACACCTTTGTCATGCGACGTTTCCCATGCTCAAGTATCACCTTTGTCACCATCACACACACACCAAGTTTACGAAAACATCTGGACGTAGTTTAAGAAGGACTTCCAACTGTACATGACCATGGACATGGGTATTAGAATAGTTTTACACTATGCAGAGGTTGCACACTTTACCCACAAGACTCGGGAAAATTCCGTGTCATCCACGACTCGCGGTATTTAACATACCCGAGGGAAGCACCCGAACAATGCCTTTCCCCTGGCGATACTAAACAAAGAGTCCACTTGATTGGTACACAACCCACATGTTGTACATCACACGTAGCATCCATGCAGGGACCAACGGTGTGCCCGGTGCCTGTGAAGACAGTGCATGATCATCCATACCGGACGACCCCGTATCGAGAGTGACTACGCCACTCCTGTCACTAGTAATGCGGGCTCCTTGCTAGTACCCACTAGAGTAATCAGCAGAGCCCTGTCCCATAAAGGGTACCATGGTTGCGCATGTAAGGTTAGGATGATCAGCAGACTTTAAATCTAATCCGTTTTCGAAAACACACACACTCACTTGTTTCGGTACACCACTTCTTCCTCAAGTGGTTACCCAACTCATCATCATCTCCCTCGGGCATTAGTGGCACCCAACGGGTTTTTCGAAAAGACTTTGAAATCAACCCTCTGTTCCATCACCATGCATAAACCGATCCCACTTGTGTAGCATCTACTAGGATCCTATCTACTCCCACCTGCACAACCCTCATACGGATGGTAGGGTCATGCATGGTGCAAGTATCAACGACAAAAGTATCGGAAGCAACCCACCGAGTCACTAGTCCACATGGTCAAATATAACGAAAGTAAAGTGCTATATGACATGCAATAAAAGTGGTTTGTTAACATGGTCAAAGGGCTGCTTGCCTGGCTCAACAAAGTCTTCGGGATCTTCAAAGTCTTAGGGTCCAACTCCCTCTTCAACAACACAATCTATCGTTGCGGTAAATAACGATAATAATAAGCATCACACAAAAATAGAGCACACAAATCTACTACTAAAATGTTGCCCTACTCTGATAAATATTACAAATATTCTTCTAAGGTTTTGGTATGAAAAAAGGTTTTCAAAACTATTTTTAACAGTGGCTAAAAATGCCAAAAGGGTTTTCAAAATAAAGAAGTACACAAAATATTTTCAGAATATTTTACAAATGGCACTATAAAATTCTACAGAATATTCCAAGATTTATGGTGGAAACATATTTGGCATAGGATTTTTATTTAATCATGTGGGATTTTTGGAAAACCTAATGAAAAAAGAAAAAAGAAAAGGGCCACTATGCGTGGGGCCAAATGCCCAGCCACACTGGGCCCAACCAGCTGCGGGTGCACGCGCACGGCCAGGTTTGAACCTGACGCGCGGGCCCCAGCGTCAATGAAAGAGAGGGAGAGGGAGAGGGGTGTGGGGACGATAGGGGGTCCCACCTGTCATCTCCCACCTCTGGACTGGGGGGTGGCAAAGCTCACCAGTGGCAAAGGAGGGCACGACGAGGGGTGCTGAGGGCGGGGATGGACTCAGAAGGCTGCCGCCGTTCGGGAGGTGCTAGAGATGGTCGACAGGGAGGTGCAGGTCGTCGGTTGTCATGGTTTTGTCATGGTAGATGTCCGGTTTACCAGACTTGAGTTCGGAGCCATCTCCATGGTAGTGGAGTCAAAGGGGTTGATCGAGACGAAGGACACGAGTTACCCAGTTTCGGCCCCTCAAGTCGAGGTAAAAGCCTACGTCCTGCTTGTGATGTTATTGCTTGTTGTATCGCTTACAAGGGGCTAGAAGCTTGACCTAGTTTTTGATCACCTACCTCTAAGCCGCCCCGACTCTGCCTTTATATAAGAGGTCAGAACCGTCGGGTCTTACAATTGCACAGTCAGATCATGTTTACATCTCCGAATCTATCTCTATCTTACTAGCCAAGTCATCCTTTGGAAGCTCTTACAATTCTGGGTCTCCGCCGTCCAACCCACACCAAGAGTCGCCAATCTTCTTGGGCCTTCAGTTGACATATGTCTTCGTGGGTCGGCTCATAATCAACATTTAACAACCGGAGCCTTCCAGCCGGTGCATACCATGGGGTTATATCCCCAACATTAGGCCCCAGGTTGAAGTGAGCCAGCTCATTTCATCCTTCTCTTGCAATCATCTGAGAGTCACCACGGAATGACCTGGTGTGATGTCACAGATACGCTGACGTATCACCAAATCTCTCGCATTTAACCACTTACAGAGAATCGAGGCATCCGTTTCGGCAAGACCAGCGTTGACGCCTGGGATTCCGCACCGTTCTCCTGTTAAATAGGACCCGCACGGGTCAAAAACGATTTATTCCCACCCGTGCACCCCTTCTTCTTCTTCCTGCCGCCGTCCATCGCCCGAGCTCGTTCCGCTCTGCTCTGGCGCCACCGCTCGTCCATCATCGACATTTGGCCGCTGCATCAACCTGTTGAGACCAGAGTCTCATCCTCTGCCGTCTCCTTCTTCCGGTACACCTCTCTTTCCCGTAGCTTAGATCGGTAGAGATAGAGTTTTCTCCGGCGGACCCTCCGTCGCGCGTTCTGATCTCCGGCGTGACCACACGGGCAAGTCTCGGGGCCCGCTACGCATCCTTTAAGCCATGCCGTCATCACCGCCACCATATGTGGTCCGTCCGCGCGTAATGCACGGGCTGTTAGGGTTGTAGGCCAACTTTCCATTTCTCGCTGTTCTTCGCTTAGGTCGACGTAGAACTCTTTTTTCCGCTTCGGTAGATCCAAAATTTTAGTAACAGTTTGTGAAACCTGTTTGCCCGGGTCTTGACTGACTTCCGGCTCTTCTGTCCATAGTGAGCCGCTAGATTCCCTCCGGCTCTTTATCAGCCGGGCCTTTCAAGGCTTAATCTTTTAGAACCCTGTAATTTGTAAGCTGCTGTAGCTATATGCTCTTGTTTGACTAGTCACCATTTTATTTTTGCATAGTACTTTTAAGCCACCAATATGACACGTGCCACCAATTCCTGCAATGGGTTGGCTCTTGCGTGACCGAAGAATACCTGTCTGACCTCGTAGGCGCTGGCACCCTTCCTCCAAAGGAAGTGATCTACTGGCGGGTTCCGGGTGATGAGACCCGCCCCGCACCGAAGAAAGGGGAGGTCATAGTCTTTACGGATCATATCGAGCGGGGATTCGTGCCACCCGGGTCAAAGTTTTTCCGTGACATTCTCCATCTGTACAAGCTGCATCCCCAAGACCTGGCACCAAATTCAGTGTCCAACATTTGCCATTTCCAAGTCCTCTGTGAGGCGTATCTTCAATCTAGACCATCAGTCGGATTCTTCCGTGAGTTCTTCTACGCCAACCGGTAGACAAAATACAAGAACAGGCCAAGTATAGAACTCGGGGGAATCACCATCCAGCGCCGAAGGGGTATCACCTTTCCGCCTATTCAAATGCCCAGCCACCCGAAGGATTGGAACAAGACGTGGTTCTATTGCAAAGACACGTCTCCGGATTCGGAACATCATCTGCCAAGTTATCGTCCTTCCCGGCTCTCAACCGACACTTCACTGCCCGACCGGCTCTCAGCTGCCGATCGTGCTAGATATGAGAAGCCCCACGCCTGAGTGAAGGCTCTCCTGGCCAACGGCCTTATTGGAACGGACCTTATCCGCTGCTGGGTACAATGGTGGATCATGCCTCTGAGCCACCGTAACTGGCTCATGTATGAATATCCAGGATTTTACGATAGCAAACTGTGCTTTAATGCCACCACTTTGCCTAAGGATAACATCTGTATGACCGTCCGAAGTCTTGTGCATGAGACCTCCGGCTCATGCAGCACCATCGGCCTAGCGCCCTTCTGCGCGACCAACCCTGTGCCTCTTGTAAGTATTTTTATCTTTCCTTCGCCTGTTGTATATTTATATACTCCTTTTCAAAGCTTGATATTCTTTCTCCGGCTCAATTTGTACAGGCTGACTCCGACTTCTGGAAGAAGGAATACGTTCCTCTTCCGAAGACAACCAAGAAGAAAGTCGCCACCAAGAAACCAAAGAAGGCAGCTCCTCAAGAGAACTGGTTCGAACACCCGACTTCTTCAGAGTCGGAGGTAAGATACTTGAACTTTACTTACTTGACTTTTTGTCTTGCCGACACTTTAATAATATCTTTCCGTGTCTCGTAGGACGAAGTAGAAACCAGTCATGCCAACGCTCCTGAGGTAACTTGCATGTATTCTGACTCAGAATATTTCTTCCGAAATCCGCGGCGGGTCGTTAGAAAGTTTCCTCTATCTCACCCTCTCGCTCATCCGGCTCCTGATTTCCTTTCAAAAACAGCAAGCTGAACGACGTCAGACCCGGAGCGCCGCCTCTACAGAGCTTGCACCGGGACTACCAAATTTGCCAGCTCCTAAGAAGCAGCCTACAGAGGTTAATATCCGTACTTCCCTTTTCCGTTTCTCTTCATGTCCGAATGTCTTATCATTTCCGTGTCTTGATTTTTCAGAAAACACCCTCATCGGGCGACTCTTCAGCCTCAGTCATACCTCCACCAAAGATTAATCCTCTGTAAGTGTTAAAATATCCGGATGTCTTTGATGAGATACCAATCCCCTTTAAATGCTAACCCTTTACTTTGCAGTGCTCAGGAAAAATGCCGCAAGACCCATCAACCTTCCTCCAGGCCTATCGTTGACAATCAAGATCCTGAACAGTCGGCCCCGGCTCAACCGGATATTGAACAGCCGGAGAAAACTCTAGCGAAGAAGAAACTCGACCAGTGGCTTCTACTGAGCCGGCGGCAGATGACGTCACAAAGGAGAACTCCCCAGCTGCTCCTTCAAGGCCGGTTACACCCGCCAGGACCCCGGCGATTCCAGATGTTATCATCACCGGGTCTGCTCAAAAACCTCCTTCACCAGCGCATGTCTTAACCCGTCATACGGAGCCGTCTGAAGCTTCGCGAAAACTTGAGTTTGACTCGTCGTACAACAAAATGACAGCCGAAGAACTCCACTTCGGCTACATGAACCGGGTCAACACCAACCGAGACTTGGAACTCCGGCTGGTCAGCGTGATGAAGGCAAAATATGAGGTATGTTACCTTTCTTCAGCCATAACCTTCCCTAGCCCCCAAGGGCCGGATTTAACCTAACATAGAGTTGAATTCGGGTCTTCTTTCGAAGGTTATGTAGAAAATACTTCTGCTTTAGATACTGTCAACACTTGTATACTGCCACCTGTAGCCCCCAAGGGCCAGCTCAAATTTATTTGAACCGGAACTTTTGAGATTAGAAAAGAACCATAGTGTAGCCCCCATGTTCCGGGTCAATGTCTAGGAAGATGAGCCGGAACTGTAGATGTAAACAGATCAAATATACATTAGCCCCCAAGTGTCAAATATATTGCTTGCAATCTGCTTGAGACTTGTAGAACTTGAACTGTGAACCCTTATGCATATGAATACTCTTGTTGCTGCAATAGATTATACTTTGCCTTTGATATGCACAGGACGCTCTGAACACTGCCGGCTCTCAGCTGGCGGATCTCAAAATCAACTTGGTAGCTCAGCAAGAAGCATGAAGCCTTGCTGATGAGAGATGTTGGCTCTTAGCCGAAGAAGTAGCCAAGATCACCTCCGAGCTAACAAATTGAAAGAAACAGCTGATTCTGAAAAAGCCACACTTATCAAACAGGCAGATGATGCCGATCAGCGGCTCATCGCCATTGCTGAGGAGCTCCAAGGGCTCAAACGGCACATCGCTAAGATGTCTGCCGCCTTATTTGGTAAGTTCATCATTCCTGTACTCTTTTACTTAATATCTTTTATGAAACAACTAACAACGAACCTGTCTCTTCCGGCTCATGTAGGACCTTTGAGCCGGCAACTTGCAGATGACAGCGTCCTGTCGCTGAAAGCCGTATATACCTTCACAGAGCAGCTGTATTGTGGAGCCATGTTCACCATCAAAAGCATACAGTATAAGGAGAAGATTCCCAAGGCCCTGAAAGGGGTATTAGAGCTGTTCTTGACGGTGCCCAAGCAAATCCAAGAGCTAAAGAAGTCGGCTTTCCGCTCTGGAGCCGTCGGGGGCTTGAGCCGGGCCATGGCCTTCTCGCCGGATCTCACACCAGATGAGATGATGGGTGGATATCCTTCGAAGAAGGTGGACGACTCAGAATTCTCCGACGAAGACTATTTCAATGTCGTCAAGGACTCTCGCTATCTAGCGTCTGTAATGGGTGAGTTGAAGAACTACCAAGCAGCATACGAACAGGAAGATAAATGGATCCGCGGGCCTCTTTACGAGTGTAAAGACCTAACACCCGCCCGAAGCAAAGATCTCTTCCCTGGTGAGCTTAATGTCGCACCTTTCTTTGAAGGGTCATTTGCTGCCGTCTCTAACTGCAACTGGGAACTCGGCAATCTTCAGATCCGAAACATGGAAGATCCGAAGCAGGATGAGCCGGCCGAGTGACCGAACCTTGTAATAGTCAAAACAAGTATTGGCTCTTGTAATCATTCGCCCATGGTGTTTTGAAACTTCGTCAGAAACATCGTTTGTTCCCTCTGAGAACATCTTTTGTAACAGCCTTTTGACATCTGAATACACTAGCCGGTGGTTTACTTTATAGTACTGTCAATCATCTTTCTCAGCTCTTTGCTTCCATCTCTCTTGGCAAATAGCCTCCATGAACAAACGCGGCTGCTGATAAACCAATGCGTAATTTGTCTGAAATGTCTGTCCTTCACCCGAAGTTATTAGACCCGGGACATTTACTCCATCAACCGGAGCAGCATGACTTCCCTTTTCTTATAATGAGATACCACGGAAGAGCCAGCTGCCATAAGACAAAGTAAGTTATACCTGACGGTAGGAAGCCTCTATGTGAAATGACGGTTGTTGAAAACTGTAAAGCGGCCTACAGCTGGCTCCATGAGGGGTGACGTAAACTGTACCATGATGGTAAAAATCCTCCTTTTAACAGCAAATACTTTATCCATTATATTCCAACACCGGTTGTAAATAGGTTTATGTAAGCTATACCAAAGGTAAGAAGCCTCTACTGACAACCGCAGCTCAAGAAAGCCTGCTGTTGGAGGGTGATGTAAGCTATACCCGAAGGCAAGAAGCCTCCTCCAATCAGCCAATGTTGAATAGGGCCGGCTGCCGATGGTATTATGTAAGCTATACCTTATGGTAAGAAGCATCCATTCGACAGCCGCGACTAGTAATTGTACTAGCCGGTTGCGTGAAGGGCTTATGTAAGCTATACCCGAGGGCAAGAAGCCTCCTTCCGCAACTATTTTTGGTGTAAACGCCGGTTGTTAGGGTGAGATAAGCGAACCCGTCGGTAAGAAGCCCCCTTCGACAAGCGCGGTTAATAAGTAACCGAAAGTGGCATAAAGCCGACCATTAGGGTGAGATAAGCAATACCCGTCGGTAAGAAGCCCCTTTGATGGCCGCAGTTGATAAGCAACTGGAATTTGATGTACACACTGTTGCCTTAGGGGAATTTTTTAAGCTATACCAAAGGTAGGAAGCCTCCATCAATAACAATGCTTAATGTACTCAAACTAGGCATAAAGCCAATTGCGCATCATACCAGTTCAGGGTCTCTAAAGCGAGATTGGCCGTCAACTCTGTGAGCCGACTTACGGTCTCTAAGGCGAGATTGACTGATAAGAGCTTAACTTTTAACTTACAACAGTTCAGGGTCTCTAAAGTGAGATTGGCCGTCCACTTTGTGAACCGGCTCAGGGTCTCTAAAGCGAGATTGACTGGTAAGAGTAACATCAGTTCAGGGTCTCTAAGGCGAGATTGGCCGTCAACTCTGTGAACCGGCTCAGGATCTCTAAAGCGAGATTGACTGAGAAGAACTTATTGTATTGACATCAGTTCAGGGTCTCTAAAGCGAGATTGGCCGTCAACTCTGTGAACCGGCTCAGGGTCTCTAAAGCGAGATTGACTGGAATACTTTTAACAGGTCACTTTAATTGGTTCAGGGTCTCCAAAGGCTATTAACCGGCAAGACCTTGGCGGGCAAAGAACCACAGGAACCGCAAATTTGCTGGTAGTGAAGAATTTCATCCTGAGATCATAAAAATACCCATAATAGCCGGGTCTCCAATCTTTGGTAGTAGTACTACTCTATGATATGCATAATGATAATGGATCTGCATCATCTCTTAAGTATAGTATGGCCGCAAGTGTGCCACGTTCCATGGCCGTAAAGTCTCCTGACCCGCCGTGTCCGACTCATCACGAATATCAATGAGATAGTATGACCCGTTGTTAAGGTTTCTGCTAACTACAAAGGGCCCTTCCCACGGCTGAGAGAGTTTATGCATCCCAGTTTGGTCTTGAATAAGCCGGAGCACCAGGTCACCTTCCTGAAACGTCCAGGTCTTCTCCCTGCGGCTATGATAGCGTCGCAGGTCTTGCTGGTAAATTGCTGATCCGGTCGCTGCTAACTCTCGTGCCTCGTCCAAGGCATCTAACGCATCTTGACGTGCCATCTCATTGTCCGTCTCAACATAAGCCGCCACCCTTGGTGAATCATGCCGGATGTCACTGGGTAGAACCGCCTCAGCCCCGTAGACCATGAAAAAAGGTGTAAAACCTGTAGACCTGTTAGGTGTAGTCCGGATGCTCCATAAGACGGAAGGCAACTCATCAACCCAACACCCGGCTGTCCGTTTCAAAGGGACCATGATCCGGGGTTTAACCCCTCGCAGGATTTCCTGATTAGCCCGCTCAGCCTGGCCATTGGACTGTGGATGTGCCACGGCTGAAACATCAAGCCAGATATGCTCCTTCTCACAGAACACCTTCATAGCCCCCTTGGAAAAATTTGTACCATTATCAGTGATAATACTGTGTGGATAGCCAAAACGATAGATCAATTTCCTAACAAACTCAACCGCTGTAGCTGCATCACACTTGCTTACTGGCTCAGCCTCAACCCACTTGGTAAACTTATCAACTGCCACCAAGAGGTGCGTTTTCTTATCTTTGGACCTCTTGAAGGGTCCTACCATATCAAGCCCCCAGACCGCAAACGGCCAAGTGATAGGTATCATCCTCAACTCTTGAGCCGGAACATGAGCACGTCGGCCAAATTTCTGACAAGCGTCACACTTAAGAACTAGATCCTCTGCATCCTTGTGAGCCGTCAACCAGAAAAATCCATGCCGAAAAGCTTTAGCCACTAAAGATCTTGACCTGGCATGATGTCCACAGTCGCCAGCATGAATTTCATTTAAGATCTGCTGGCCCTCTTCTGGTGACACACAACGTTGGAAGACACCTGTCACACTTCATTTGTGTAACTCACCGTTGATAATTGTCATGGACTTAGAACGGCGGATGATCTCCCGAGCCCGGCTCTCATCATCCGGTAACTCGCCGCGCGTCAAGTATGCTAAATAAGGAGTAGTCCAATCCGGAATAACATGTAGAGCCGCCACTAGAGCCGCCTCCGGGTCAGGAATTGCCAGATCCTCCTTAGAAGACATCTTGACAGTCGGATGATATAACACGTCAAGAAAAAAATTGGCGGCACCGGCTTACGCTGAGATCCGAGTCGTGATAATGCATCATCCACCTCGTTTCGCCAACGATCAATATGATCCACCTGATACCCTTTGAAATAACCTACAACAACATCAACCGCCCGTCGATAGGCCGCCATCCATGGGTCCTTAGAATCCCAAGTACCTGAAACTTGCTGAGCCACAAGGTCTGAGTCGCCCAGGCATCTAACCCAGCTTAAATTCATCTCTTTAGCGACTCTCAAACCATGGAGCAAAGCTTCATACTCAGCAGCATTATTAGTATAGGGGAACATCAACCGGAGCACATAACAAAACTTATCACCTTTTGGGGAGGTGAGAACCACACCGGCACCAGACCCCTCAAGCTGTTTAGACCCGTCAAAATATATAGTCCAGTATGTGTTGTCCGGCTTCTCTTCAGGTGCCTGGCACTCTGTCCAATCATTTATGAAATCCACCAAGGCCTGAGACTTAATTGCTGTACGAGGGGTGTAACTGATGTTAAGAGGCCCCAACTCTAAAGCCCACTTGGCAATCCTTCCCGTAGCCTCTCTGTTCTAAACAATATCCCCCAACGGGGCAGAGCTTACTACAGTTATTGGATGGCCCAAAAAGTAGTGTTTCACCTTACGATTAGCCATAAAGACCCCGTATACAAGCTTCTGCCAATGCGGATATCGCTGCTTGGACTCAGCCAAGACCTCACTGATGTAGTAAACAGGCCTCTGAATGGGATACTCTTTCCCTGCTTTCTTACGTTTAACAACAATCGCCACACTGACCGCCTGGCTGTTAGCTGCTACATATAGGAGTAGCGGCTCTTTCTCAGCCGGAGCGGCTAATACTGGCGGCTCAGTCAATTGCTTCGTAAGAGCTTCCAGCGCCTCTGTGGCTGCCTTGCTCCACTTAAACTTGTCCGTCTTCTTCATCATCTGATACAAGGGGATGGCCTTCTCCCCAAGCCGGCTTATGAACCGGCTCAGCACCGCAATCCGGCATGCAATACGCTGAACGTCATTGATGCATGTCGGCTCTTGCAAAGAGGTGATAGCCTTGATTTTATCCGGGTTAGCCTCGATGCCACGCTCAGAAACCAAGAACCCCAAAAGCTTTCCTGCAGGGACACCAAAGACACATTTTGCCGGGTTAAGCATCATTTTGTACACCCGGAGATTGTCAAAAGTTTCCTTCAGGTCATCCAAGAGGGTGTCCTTCTTCCTAGACTTCACCACTATCTCATCCACATAAGAATGAACATTACGACCAATCGGGCTATGGAGACAGTTCTGCA
Organism: Hordeum marinum; assembly: GCA_022496015.1. Classification (NCBI taxonomy): domain Eukaryota; kingdom Viridiplantae; phylum Streptophyta; class Magnoliopsida; order Poales; family Poaceae; genus Hordeum; species Hordeum marinum. The sequence goes on from CM039673.1 coordinate 267,193,817, forward strand.
CACACCGCTGGTAAGTCGCCTGGGCACTCTTGAGCCCAAAAGGCATGGAGACGTAGCAGAACACCCCAAAAGGTGTGACAAACGATGTCTTCTCTTGGTCCTTGACTGCCATTTTGATCTGATGATACCCTGAATAAGCATCCAAAAAACACAAATTCTCACAACCGGCTATTGCATCAATGATCTGATCAATGCGAGGGAGTGCGAAGGGATCAGCCGGACAAGCCTTGTTGAGTTCCGTGTAATCTATGCACATACGCCACGTACTATTCTTTTTAAGCACCAATACTGGATTAGCCAACCATTCCGGGTGAAAAACTTCAACTATGAACCCAGCGGCTAAGAGCCGGGCAACCTCTTCCCCAATAGCCTTGTGCCTCTCCTCATTGAACCGCCACAGGAACTGCCTGATCGGCTTATACTTCGGATTCACATTGAGATTGTGCTCAGCGAACTCTCTCGGTACACCCGGCATGTCAGAAGGTTTCCATGCAAAGATGTCCCGATTCTCACGCATGAATTCGATGAGCGCGCTTTCCTATTTGGGATCCATGTGAGCCCCGATGGTGAATTGCTTGGATGAGTCGCCCGGAGTGAAGTCCACTGTTTTAGTATCATCCGCTGAAAACTTGAGTGGCGGCTCTGCCTCTGTATTTGGTTTCTTCAACGGGGTCATGTCCTCCGGGTCAACGTTCTCCTTATAGAACTTCAGCTCCTCTTGTGCACAGCTAGCCTCAGCATAAGCCGCATCACCTTCCTCGCACTCAAGAGCCATTTTTTGATTGCCATGAACCGTAATTGTGCCATTTAGGCCGGGCATCTTAAGCTGCAAATAAACATAACAAGGCCTAGCCATGAACTTGGCGTAAGCCGGCCGCCCGAACAATGCATTATAAGGGCTCTTGATCTTGACCACCTCGAACCATAAGGTCTCCACCCTGTAATTATACTCATCGCCGAAAGCCACCTCCAAAGAGATTTTTCCCACTGGGTATGCCGACTTACCAGGCACCACGCCATGAAACACAGTAGAAGAAGTTTTGAGATCTTTGTCTAGCAACTTCATCCGTCGGAAGGTGTCATAATACAAGATGTTGATACTGCTACCTCCATCCATGAGCACTTTGTTTACTCCATAACCATGTATCTGAGGGGCCACCACCAGAGCAAGCCGGCCCGGGTCATCCACCCGTGGCGGGTGATCTTGCCTGCTCCATGTTATGTCATACTCTGACCACGGCAGGTATCGTGGGAGAGCCGGCGCGATGATATTAACCGCTCGCCTCTGTAGCTTCTCATCTCGCTTGCTGTTACAAGTCATAAACACATGATACTGCCCAGAACTGAGCTGCTTCGGGTTACTCTGGAATCTAGATTGATTGCACTGCTGCTGCTGATGCTGCTGTTGGTTATTATGATTGTTGTTGCCAGGATGCTGTTGATCCTGCTGATTATTGTGTTGGTGTTGACCCGGATGACCTGCTCCTGAGCCACCAGCACCAAAGCCGGCACCTGACCCGCCGTTACCTGAACCGCCAGGCCCTGATCTGCCAGTCGGCCCACCGCCCTGATTATGAGGTGGTTGAAATTGTTGATTCTTAAATCTATGCATGATAAAACAATCGCCCCACGCATGCGTTGCTGGTTTATCAGGTGTCTTGTGCTCTGGGCTGGGTTTCCTAAGCACCGCTTCCAAATTGAAAGGGGGCCTGTTATCCCGCTGGTACGGCTTGTAACGCCCGTTCCCCTTAGGAACATTCGGCCCTGTGTTAGCATTTGCCACCAGCTCTGATCCGCCGCCAGCGTTCCTCTGTCTGCTTTGATTCCCATTGTTCCCAAAACTCTTGCCTTGGTAGTTCTTCTTTCCCTGATTCAACTTCTCCTCATCCGAACCCAGATCTTTGGTGTTGTCGGAGTCGGCGTACTTCGTTAGAGCCGTCATGAGCTCTCCCATGTCTTGACACGTACGTTTAAGCCGGCCAAGCTTCTGCTTTAGCGGAACGAAATGGCAATTCTTCTCCAGAATGAGCACCGCTTGAGCCGCCGTGATCTGTTCCGACGAGTGAATGACGGTCGACACCCGCCGAACCCAATGATGAGCCAATTCATTCTCCTGCTAAACGCAATGATCCAAATCCACAATGGTCATAGGCTGCTTGCAAGTCCCTTGGGAATTTTTGATGAACTTTGCCCTCAATTCAGCCCAAGAGCTTATAGTGTTGGGTGGTAAGCCCTTTAACCATGTGCGAGCCGGACCGTCGAGCATCATGATAAAATATTTTGCAAAAACAGCCTCACTGACGTCTAGCATCTCCATAGCTAGCTCATAGCTCTCAACCCAAGACTCGGGAGGGAGATCCGCCATGTAATTTGGAACCTTCTGAGGCCCCTTGAAATCCTTAGGCAACCTCTCGCTCCGTAGAGCCGGAGCTAAGCATGGAACTCCCGCGGCTCTGGCGCTACCAACTGCTCCGACCTCTGTCAACACTAAGGGCCCAAGACCCAGGGGAACTATTGCTGCCACTTGTTCTCTACTGTTTCTTGCCTGGTCCACCAGGGCCGGCGCGTCTAGCGCCGCGCATCCCCTTTGCCCATGATGCGGTCCACTACTTGAAACCGCCGGCGACTCATAGCGCCGGCTGAAACTTCGGCTATGGAGAGGGGTGGAGTGGATCCGGCCCCGGTTGTGAGTATATTTCTCTTGTTGAGCCACAGCCGTCTGTAAATATCCGATAGCGTTCCTCAACTCCTCCGCAAAGGGTGCCTCATCTGGGATAGGGATCGTTCCAAGGTGGGTGGCTGCTGCTACCATGTTCTCGGCCGGGTTAGAATAATGACCCGCCGGTGTCGTAAACCCTCCGGGTGGGGCCATGTGAGCCGCTGCTCGCCCTTCCCAAGGGGCAGCCACTGCTCTCCCAGAGCCGGGGGTGTTGAAGAGATTCCTCACCTCATAGCGCTCCGGCAGACGAGATTGATGCCTCCTGCGGTGCACAGCCGCCGCTGAGAATTGTTCCAGTCCCAAACGGAAAGCATCGGCCTTGAGCCGTGCTGCCTCTACCTCCATCTGGGAGTTTAAATCAGTTATCCTCTGACGCTCCTCAGCCATCCGGCCCTTGATCCTTGCGATCTCTGCGTTACAAGCCACCTGATTATCTGGTGTGACCTCTATAGCTAACAAAGCCTCAAGCTCATCCATCAACTCCACAAGGCCCTGAGCCGGCGGCTGGGGAGGGTTAGCTTCCGACCCGGCCGCCCCTAGCCCTGCCATGAATACCGCCGCGTGAGACGGCTGCTCCAGCTCATCTGATTCACCGTGCTCTGACTAGGGGCGAGTGTCACCGTAGCCCCCAAGGCCACCATTGCTGAGCTGGTACACAGATTCAGTTTCCCCACTTGACGACTCATCATCGGAGTGTATGAGAGTCCCTTGAGATCCGGATGCTTCCAGATCCATCCCTTGAGTGAAGCCCATGAAGACATGCTCCTGAACCGGGTTAACACGGGCAGGGCCTACCTTACGTGCGGGCTGGAGACGCCGAGCCGGCTCGACGATGTTGGTCCAAACGTCCGGCCCAGGTGTAGATCCGTCGATCTTCCCGATGAACACCTAGATCCCGCCGAACATCGTTGATGTAGATCCGGCCGCGGCGGCTCTTGCTCATTCTCCCAACTAGGTATCCTTCGAGCTCTAGAAGGGAGCCCTTTGAGAACTCAACACCATCGAACGTGGGCCCCACAGTGGGCGCCAACTGTCGTGGTCTTGTCACGGCAGATGTCCGGGTTACCAGACTTGAGTTCGGAGCCATCGCCATGGTAGTGGACTCAAAGGGGTTGATCGAGACGAAGGACACGAGTTTACCCAGGTTCGGCCCCTCAAGTCGAGGTAAAAGCCTACGTCCTGCTTGTGATGTTATTGCTTGTTGTATCGATTACAAGGGGCTAGAATCTTGACCTAGTTTTCGATCACCTACCTCTAAGCCGCCCCGACTCTGCCTTTATATAAGAGGTCAGAACCGTCGGGTCTTACAATTGCACAGTCGGATCATGTTTACATCACCGAATCTATCTCTATCTTACTAGCCAAGTCATCCTTTGGAAGGTCTTACAATTCCGGGTCTCCGCCATCCGACCCACACCAAGAGCCACCAATCTTCGTGGGCCTTCAATTGACACATGTCTTCGTGGGACGGCTCATAATCAACATTTAACAACCGGAGCCTTCCGGCCGGGTCATACCATGGGGTTATATCCCCAACACCGACGACGTGGTTCCGTGGCGAAGGAGCTTCAGGAGGAGGTTGTCGGGGCCTCCCCGTGCTACAAAATGGATGGGGAGTAGGGGGAATGCATCAGTGGGGTGAGGGAGGAGCAACCAAGGAAGTAGGAGGGCCGGAGAGGGGGTGTTCCCGGAGATGGACGGCGGCGATGTCGTAGAGAGTTTCGGCTCGATCCCGAGCGCTCGAGCACGGGGAGGTCGAGTTGGGCTCCCGGAGGGTGAGTGGAAGGGAGAGGAGGGATTCAGAGGGGAGAACGGGACGCGGGAAGGCCCTTTTATAGGCGCTCGGTGGTCCACCAAGCTCGGGTGCACCGGCGAGCTGGGGGCCGAGGCCAGGGTCGGGTATAGGGGCGAGGGTGTGTGTGCGGTGTTACTGGGGCACGCCCACTGCTATGGGGATGGAGAACGCGCGCGAGGTAGGCTAGGGACGCGGGCAACAACTAGTGGACGCGTGCGGCACTCGGGCATGTGCGACAGTAGCTGTTAGAGAGAGACGGAGGACGGGGCGGTGCCTTGGAGGGTTGCGGACATCGATGGAATCTCATGGGACAACTTCCCCCATCCCAAAGCTGTCGGGGGACCTCGGGATGCTCCTGCTATAGTGCAGACATGCACTATAGTGTGCTCCAAAGCATATGCCTTTGGCATGCCATGGTATGCTTGCATGCTCTGGATGCGTCCTTGCATGTCTCCTGGCTCCTGGACAATCTAAATCTGCAATAGGAGCTAGGGGAGCTAGGGAGGGTAGAGATTAGAGGAGGGGGAGGCAAAATGGGTGTTGGGCATGCTATCCAGCAGGTAAAATGGGTATTTACCCCAACTAAACACTGATCCTTGGACATAATAAAGTTTGTGGGGGTGAAGCACATCAATAAGTGGTTGTGGTAAAATTTTGCGGTGGTGGAGAATAGCAGAAGGGGATTAAACAGGGTTTTTGCCATTTTGGCAGAAGGTGTTTGATGGAGATTAGGGCAAGAAAATGGGCTTTGCTTGCCATAATATTTTACAGGATCAAATGGTGATCAGAATTAGGCTTGATCAACAAGTTTGAGCTTCTTTGAAGAAAGTTCACAATCTAACTTTATGAAACCCTAGAAATCAACAGAATCTAGTTTTTGTAGATCTAGTCATGCTAAGCTAATCTCCTTGATGCACCACTTAGTGTAGCACCATTATTTGGTGACTAGAACATGCCCACAAAGTTTGGGGTCCAGGGAAGAAACTTCACAATGTAAAGTTGTTCAAATTTGAACCTGGACAGGGAGGGTTTTGGAATAGTTTGATGAATCAAAAGAATATGGATTGATATAAAACTTTGCAATATCATCACCTTTGACAATGTTGAATTGCTAGAATTTTCCTGGAATTTATTGAGAAAATTTCTTATAGAAATATTTCAACAGCTTGATTTGGATAGAAAGGGTTTTGAGGGTTTTGCCCATTATTTTGAACATGACAATGTGTTGAAACTCAAATATATGGAAAATATATGTCCAGTGAGGTTCCCTAAATTTCCTCAAATATTTTCAAAGCATTAAAATAATTTCTCCCTACGAAAACCAATTCGTGGTCTTAAGAAAAAGCCTTTAAATAAAATATTAAAATAATCTTTAAAATTAATATTTGGTGTTTTTGGGAAGTCATATATATAGTAGGTTTGAAATAAAGCCTTTGGGAAAAAAGGATCCACCCAATTTAAGGACTTGAAGTGTAAACCTCAACTCAGGGGGGTTTTGAAAACATAATTTGGCTAAAACCTTTTTGGTCAAAATAATATTTGGTAAAAATGGTTTTGGGCACTATTCACATGGCATGATCATTGGGCAAGAATTTTGGTTCAAGGAAGACAGGTATGAACAGGAGTAAAACCTAAGAGTGCCAAACACAAACAACCAAACAATCAAACAAGCACAATTCAAACAAGCATGCACTCAAAAGTTTTAATTGGTTATAAATTTTGTAAATCCAAGCATAACAAAGTGATATAAATATAGGGTGTGATAGACCTACCCCCTTACAAGATTCTCCTCCCCGAGATTTCTAGCCTAAGCGCTAAAAAGATAAGACAACTCAGATCTAATATCGTCTTCATGCTCCCAGGTTGCTTGTGCTTCAGTGTGGTTGCTCCATTGGACCTTGAAGTACTTGATGGTGCGGATTCGGTTGCAATGCTCTGCTTCATCCAAAATGTGCACTGGCCTCTCACGATAAGTGAGGTCTGGCTGAAGATTGATGGCTTGATGGTCGATCTCCTTGTAGAGGTCGGGGCGGTCAGGAACTTGAAGACACTTCCGGAGTTGTGACACGTGAAAGAGTTGTGCACATATGGTAGCTCGGATGGTAGCTCTAGTTGGTAGGCAACTTCTCCTACTCTTGCGGTGATCTTGAAGTGGCCGATGTATCTGGGTGCAAGCTTTCCTTTGACGTGGAAACGCTTGGTTCCTTTGAGAGGTGCGAGTCGGAGGTAAACATAATCTCTGGTATTGAGGTTCAGTTCTCGGCGGTGAGATTCGCGTAGCTCTTCTGTCTTGTCTTGGCGGTCTCAAGGCGCTCTCGGACGAGTTGAACTTGCTCTTCTGCCTCGCAGAGGATGTCTGGTCCAAAGACTAATCCTTCTCCTATTTCTGACCGGTTGAGGGGAGTACGTCACTTGCGTCCATACAACACCTCAAATGGTCCCATCTGAAGACTGGACTAATAGTTGTTGCTGGAGGAGAACTCAGCAAATGGCAGGCAATCTTCCCACTTTGCTTCATATGCCAAAACACAAGCGCGTAGCATATCTTCGAGTATCTGAGTTACTCGTTCTATCTGTCCACCGGTCTAGGGGTGAAAACCAGTGTTGAAGGAGAGCTTGGTTCCCATGGCTCCTTGAAAAATCTTCTAGAACCTTGAGGTGAACTGGGTGCCTCGGTCTAAGACGATCTCCTTAGGAACTCCGTGAAGACTTGCGTTACGCTCGATGTAGAGGCTGGCTAGCTTGTTACCGTAATCGGTGATCTTGACGGGAATGAAATGGGCTACCATGGTCAGGTGATCGACAATGACCCAAATAGAATCATGTCCTTTGCTCGACCTTGGTAATCCGGTGATGAAGTCCATCCCGACTTTATCCCACTTCCATTCAAGCACTTTGAGGGGTTGCAATAGCCCAGCGGGCCACTCATGCTCAACATTGACTCTCCGGCATACGTCACACTTAGCAACAAATGTGCCTATTACCCGTTTCATGCCATGCCACAAGAATCTTGCCTTGAGGTCTTGATACATCTTGGTTCCTCCAGGATGGAAGGAGTATGGAGTTTCATGAGCTTCTTGCAAGATCAAGTTCTTGAGATCCTCTTTGTTGGGTATGCATATGCGATTCCCGAACCATACAACTCCTTGTTCATCCACTGAGAATCCTACAGCCTTGCCTGCCTTGATCTTCCTCTTGCAGCCTTCAATGCTCTCGTGTCCCTTCTGACCTTCTTTGATATCATCCATCAAGGTAGGCTTTGCTTCGAGGTTGGCGAGGAATCCAGGTGCAACTAGTTCCAACCCAAAGCTTTCAAGCTCTTCATACAGGGCGGGTAGCCTTTCCTTAATCATGGCATTCAAGGAACAAGCCTATGTACTTAAGGCATCTGCTAGCACGTTAGACTTGTCGGGGTGGTATTGAACACTGAGGTCATAATCCTTGATCAACTCCAACCATCTTCACTGCCCCATGTTCAATTCCCTTTGGGTGAAAATATTCTTCAACTCTTGTGGTCTGTGTATGTCACATCATTCCCCAGAAGATAATGTCGCCATGTTTTCAAGGCATGAACGACGACTGCCAACTCAAGATCATGAGTAGTGTAGTTCTCTTCATGAGGACATAGATGTCTGGATAGTTATGCTAGGACTCCGCCTTCTTGCATCATGTAACATCCCAAATTTTCAATTTGGAATGTTTTACAATTATTAGTTAAGCATCTATGCATTATGATTGCAATGAATGTGGCAATCATATTTTCATCTTCTTTATTTGACTACATTCAACTGGCATTTGAGTTTACTCAATTACCTGACAAAATACTTTGATACACAAAAGTATGAGAGGAGGTAACATGACACCCCAAAAGTCAGAAGAAAATTGTGCCAATTTATTTGAAAGTCAAATTTGGTTTTATTTTGGATTTTCTTTAAATAATGTTTTTATAAAGGTTATATTTTGACTCTAAAGAAATGTTCACGACTTAGGATATATTTTTCTGATTGTTTCGGTATATAATACCCTATAATATGTTTTTTTCTCGTGAAAACAACTACAAAAATTTTATAAAAAAATCGGATCTGTGGCCAGCCTAGCGCACCGGTCGGCCCAGCCAGCCATTGGGCTAGAAGCCCAGCGCCCCAAACCTAGCGAGGCTGTAGCGCTCACTCACACTCAGCCGCCAGGAGCCAACGAGGCTAGTACTCACGTGAGTCCTTTCTCCTCACGTTCTCTTTTTCTCCCCACGATCTCTCTCTCTCATGCACCTAGCAGGTGGGGCCCGACCCCAGGTCATCTCCGACCTCCAGCGAAGCGCACGGGATAAGCTAGCGCTCGCAGCTCCCACAACCGCCGACCGAAGCTCTAGGGATAGAGCTTATCCCACAGCCCCGAAAGCCGCGCCTATAAGTAGCCCTCGATGCCCTCTTTCCTTTTAGCCAAGCCGCACCTCCTCTCGCCTCTCGTAGCCGTCACCCCGTCCGTTTGCATCTCGCCGGAGCCGGAGCTTTCCAACAAAGATTCTGACGCCGGTGAGCCACCATGACCCTTTCTTCCTTGAGAAATCGGACCCCCTCATCATCCCGCATCCCCCTGACATCTTTTTGTGCCCCTAGGTTCACCGGAGCCGCCGCCCCGCCGCCCTGCGTCGCCAGAGTTCACCGGAGCTCCGCCCCTCGCTCCACTCCCTCTGGTCATTGCCGTCGACCGCCGTCGCCACCGCCCGGAGGCCCTCGCCGAGCTGCACCCGGCCGACCACCTCACCCGTGCCGGAGCCCGCCGGAGACGCTGCCCCGTCACCATGGAGCTCCCTACCGATGTCATGCTCGTCTCTGTGAGCATTCATCCCTCCTCTGTTCTTACGTAGTGTAGATTAGACTAGGTTTTTTTATTAGACCGAAGAGGTATGCAGTTAACCACGTTTGAATATAAACCGTGCGGTTTATTTAAACCGAACGTCGGTTTTTTTCTTTTTAGTCTAGCTAACCCGAGGATTTTACTTATTTCGCGAATGTTCACCGCGTAGCCGCCGTGGCGAATGCAGCCAGCCAACCAGAGCCATCCACTTCGCGCTCTAGCTGCGAACGTTCACACATTAAGGTTTTCGAAAACAATCATGTAGCAGTTTTTTTCCAGATTTAATTCAAAACTTCAAACGGCCTTAACTTTTTAACCGTAGATCGAAACGGGTTGAAACAAGAGGCTAAATTTTTGCCTCGAATAGCCCTAACTAGAAAACCCATAGTTGCAGATTTTTTCAAGTTCAAATTTGAAATTATTTCAGATTTGAATTTAAATTTCATTAGGTCACATATTTCAAACGGTATACCGTTTGAAGTGATTCTTTTTGCACCACGTCACACGAACTAAATCCTTTGCCATGAAATTTTTCCACTATATATTATAGTCAATTATTTTCTGTCCATCATAATTTTTCTAGAATGCCTTGTAGGAACATGGGTGCACGTCACGAATTTTGATCATTATTTATAGTTTGAAATTTTTCATGTTAATTACTTGTGTTGGATTTTATTTGGCTTTTGCAAATATTTTGTTGCATGTTTTCTTTGAATGGTATGAATGCTTGTTTATGTGTGTTTATTTACTTTGCGATAGATTGTCTGGACTACGAAGCAGAGTAGTACCATTCCCTAGAACTTCACTCCCAGCACGACGGCAAGTTGCATTTTGATCATATCAGTTTTTACCTATGTTTTATTTTGCACATAGTCCTTTGTTGTAGGAGTGCATGGTAAGAGTTTACACTTGTTGGTTTTACTAGCACCCAGTAGTACATTTGAGGTAGGTCTGAACCGTACCAACTTTGTCGCCACCGTGTTATGTTACAATGCCTCGCCAAAGGAGACGTGGATTGGGGAGTGTTATCACCTTGAGATGTGAGTGACAAAGTAGTAACTAGGACCAACTCTAATGAACTACCTGGGTGGAAATTGATTGGTATGGTGGCAAAGTACAGTGGGAGCATTCATGGGAATCCATGGGAGTGCACACTAGTGGTCCGTCCACCCAGACTCAAAGGGATCAATCTTAATTTCATGCCTATAAGCTTTCGTGTGCAGCCACAAGCCAATTTGGGCTCTGGCTTAGTTGAGTAGAGGTGTGGCCTGTTCCGGGATAGGCTAGCAGATGTAGATGATGTAGGTGTACTGTCCTATCCGTGGTTTAGGGGAAATGCTTTTGAAAGACTATGTCTCGATCTTTCGATCAAGGATGTGGTCGAGTCTTGTGGGGAAAAGTGCACAACCTTTGCAGAGTTAAAATCTAATCGATTAGCCATATCCCCGGTCATGAACAACTTGAGCTTTTAGTAGTGGAAATATAAGGAGATCTCATCACTCTTAACTAATCAACTGGGTACAAAATTTTGGAATGATTGAGATGGGCATCATCTCAGACTTATGATATTTGTAGAAGTAGAGCAATTATTTTTAATAGGGAAAAACTAGCTTTATGCAAAACTAAACTTAGAGCTTTCCACCAGCCAAATTGCATGTACTATGTAGGCTCATTACACTTTATGATGTGACTTGCTAGTACATTCCATGTACTGACCTACACGGCTGCAACTTATCATGTTGCAGATTTATCCGACGACGAATAAGGTGTGATAGGTCCTTGTTCTACACCCAGCTTGCTCGTGGAGTTGATGGAATCGTTACACTTTTTGCTTCCGCATGTTTTTATTTCACTTGGCCTTAGGCCACATTAATGTAATAAATACTCTTTGAGGATTCTCGATGTAATAAATGTGTGATTGAACTCTGTTGTAAATCCTCAAGTACTATGTGTGTCAGCATACGGATCCAGGGATGACACTTAAGCACAGAGACTCCGATCCCTTGAGCTTTCCACCAGCCAAATTGCATGTACTATGTAGGCTCATTACACTTTATGATGTGACTTGCCAGTACATTCCATGTACTGACCTACACGGCTGCAAGTTATCATGTTGCAGATTTATCCGACGACGAATAAGGTGCGATAGGTAGTTGTTCTGCACTCAGCTTGCTCGTGGAGTTGATGGACTCGTTACACTTTTTGCTTCCGCATGTTTTTGTTTCACTTGGCCTTAGGCCACATTAATGTAATAAATACTCTTTGAGGATTCTCCATGTAATAAATGTGTGATTGAACTCTGTTGTAAATCCTCAAGTATTATGTGTGTGTGAGCATACCAATCCAGGGATGACACTTAAGCACAAAGACTTCGATCCCTTGAGATCGGGTCGCTACAAGATGGTATCAGAGCACACGCTGAATGTAGGACGCGACCCTAGAAAATGGAAAGCCATAGGATAAAAACGTTATTTTACAACACTGTTATACCCCTGTTTTGGTATCATACTTTTCCCTGCTTCATTACTAATTTCTCCTCTCTTTCAAACTGTAGATGTCGACCCCCATCGTTGAGTTTTCTCAGCCCGACGCAACCATGCCCTTTGGAAGACACCTCGTGGATATCACAGGACATCTGTGCATTGCCTTGCCCAGATTCACCGGTACCTTCATGGCCATTCTACCTGAGGAGATGCGCTGGAGGATTGACGTCCACATTCCAGGGCGAACTTTTGGAAAAGCCATTGAGCCGATCGACTTCTACATAGAAGTAAGATCATGAGGCATTGGAAAATGGATCGCTGCGCTCTTTGCACTTGGGCGCATCTGCCAGGACTACCACGAGGATCTCAGGAAGACTAACTACTTCTTGTATGTGCTCCGCGACTCGGATGGAGATGTGGTGTGCACCAGGGAGGACGACACCATTCACCTCACACATTGAGGACCTGGAGGAGCTCATCACCACGATGAAGGAAGAGATGGAGGACAGCCTCATCACCACCCACAACTTGACTACCCGCAAGGTCGAGCTGGAAAAAGATCTTAAGAACGCTCGCACAGAGCATGAGGTGACCATCAAGAACAAGTATCCGCTGCCGATGATCAATGACTTGTTCGACCAGCTAGAAGGAGCTAGTGTTTTCTCCAAGATTGACCTTCGCTCGGGTTATCATCAGTTGAGGATCCGTGAGAAAGATATACCGAAGACAACTTTTAACACGAGGTATGGGCTTTATGAGTATACAGTCATGTCGTTTGGTTTGACTAATGCCCCTGCCTATTTTATGAGCATGATGAACAAGGTATTCATTGAGTACTTGGATAAGTTTGTTGTGGTATTCACTGATGATATATTGGTTTTCTCCAAGAATGAGGAGGAGCACGTAGAACATCTGCGCTTAGTTCTGGAGAAGCTCAGAGAACAACAGCTTTATGCCAAGTTCAGCAAGTGTGAGTTTTGGTTGAAGGAAGTTGGATTTCTCGGACATGTTGAGTCAGGGGAAGGAATTTCCGTGGACCCTTCCAAGGTAGAAGCAATCACAGAATGGAAGGCACTGACCTTAGTTAGCGAGATCCCCAGTTTCCTTGGACTTGCAAGATATTATCGGAGGTTCATTGAGAATTTCTCCAAGATTGCAAAGCCCATGACGGAGTTGTTGAAGAAGGACACCAAGTATATTTGGACTGAGGAATGTGAAGCCAGTTTCGAGGAGTTGAAGAAATGTTTGGTTACAGCTCAAGTGCTAATTCTGACGAACATACACAAGGATTTCCAGGTGTATTGCGACGCTTCATGCCAAGGACTTGGAGGCATCCTTATGCAAGGAGGAAAGGTTGTAGCTTATGCTGCATGTCAGCTTCGACCTCATGAGTTGAACTATGCCATGCATGATCTGGAGTTAGCAGCAGTGGTGCATGCACTCAAGACCTGGAGACATTTCCTTATCAGGAAACAATGTGACGTTTAAACCGATCACAACAATTTGAAGTACATCTTCACGCAGAAAGAGTTGAACCTTAGGCAAAGGAGATGCTTGGAGCTCATCAAGGATTATGACATGAGTTTGCATTATCATCCAGGAAAAGCCAACGTCATGGTAGATGCGTTGAGCCGTAACAGCTATGTCAACACTCTTATTGCAGGAGGATTACCTCGGGAGTTATGTGATGAACTTAGAGATCTCGAGTTGGAAATAATTCCGAGAGGCTATGTTGCCGCACTCGAAGTTCAGTCCACCTTATTGGGAAAGATCAGAGAAGCTCAGAAGTTAGATCAAGGTATTTATAAGATAAAGGAGAGGATTAGCAAAGGAAAGGCAGAAGGATTCCATGAGGATGAGCATGGAACCATATGGTTTGAGCAACGTATTTGTGTGCCCAATGATCTAGAGATCAGGAAGTTGATTCTTCAGGAGGCTCACAATTCGCCTTACTCGATACATCTGGGGAACACCAAGATGTATTTGGACTTGAAGGAAAGTTTTTGGTGGACCGGTATGAAGAGGGAAATTAATGAGTATGTAGCAGTATGTGTTGTATGTCAGAGGGTAAAGGCAGAGCATCAGAAACCAGCAGGTTTGCTTTAGCCATTGCTGATACCTGATTGGAAATGGGATAAACTTGGCATGGACTTCATCACGGATTACCCAGGACCCGTTCAGGTTATGATTCCATTTGGGTGATTGTTGATCGCTTGAGCAAGGTTGCTCACTTCATCCCTGTGAAGACTACTTATACAAGTGCTAAGATGGCGAAGATCTATATGACCAGGATTGTATGTCTGCTGGAGTTCCGAGGACCATTGTATTAGATAGAGGAACAAAGTTTACTTCAAAGTTTTGGCATTAGCTACATGAAACTTTGGGTACCAGGCTAGAGTTCAGTACAGCCTTCCATCCGCAGACGGATGGGCAGGCAGAGAGGGTGAATCAGATTCTGGAGGACATGTTGAGAGCTTGTGTGCTAGACTACGGGTCTAGTTGGGATGATAACTTACCTTATGCAGAGTTCTCATACAATAACAGTTGTCAAGCCAGTTTGCAGATGGCCCCTTTTGAGGCATTGTATGGGAGGAAGTGCAGAACACCGTTGATGTGGGATGGAGTTGGGGATCGCAAATTGTTTGCATCAGACTTGATTCGAGATTTTGAGGAGAAGCTCAAGTTGATCCATGATAGACTCAAGATAGCTCAGTCTAGACAGAAGAGTTATGCCGATGCTAAACTCAAGGAAGTGATTTACGAAGTGTGAGATAGAGCATATCTGCGAGTGTCTCCACTTCGAGGTATTAAGAGGTTTGGAGTCAAAGGAAAGTTAGCACCACGATTCGTGGGGCCATACAGAGTTCTAGAACGTAGAGGAGAAGTTGCATACAAGTTGGAACTACCAGAGGGTTTGTCAGGAGGTCATGATGTGTTTCATGTTTCCCAACTGAAGAAGTGTCATGCAGAGATGGCAGATATTCCTTTGAGAGATACAGTGCCTCTAGAAGCAATTCAGTTGGATAACGACCTAACTTATGAGGAGAAGCCTGTTAAGATTCTTGAGACTGTCGAGAGGATTACTCATACCAAGGTCATCAAGTTCTGGAAGGTTCAGTGGAGTCACCACACCGAGGAGGAAGCTACTTGGGAACGAGAAGAAGATCTCAAGCGTGACCATTCACACCTTTTTGATGGCCAACCCGAATATCGAGGACGAGATTCATCTTAAGGGGGGTAGGTTTGTAACATCCCAAATTTTTAATTTGGAATGTTTTATAATTATTAGTTAAGCATATATGCACTATGATTGCAATGAATGTGGCAATTATATTTTCATCTTCTTTATTTGACTACTTTTCAACTGGCATGTGAGTTTACTCAATTACCTGACAAAATACTTTGATACAAAAAAGTATGAGAGGAGGTAAAATGACACCCCAAAAGTCAGAAGAAAATAGTGCCAATTTATTTGAAAGTCAAATTTGGTTTTATTTTGGATTTTCTTTAAATAATGTGTTTATAAAGGTTTTATTTTGACTCTAAAGAAATGTTCACGACTTAGGATATATTTTTCTGATCGTTTCGGTATATATACCCTATAATATGTTTTTTTCCTCGTGAAAACAACTACGAATATTTTATAAAAAAATCAGATCTGTGGCCAGCCCGGCGCACTGGCCGGCCCAGCCAGCCATCGCGCCCCAAACCTAGCGAGGTTGTAGCGCTCGCTCAAGTGATGAGATCTCCCTATATTTCCACTACTAAAAGCTCAAGTTGTCCATGACCAAGGACACGGCTAATCAATTAGATTTTAACTCTGCAGAGGTTGTACACTTTTCCCCACAAGACTTGACCACATCCTTGATCAGAAGATCGAGACATAGTCTTTCGAAAGCATTTCCCCTAACCCACGGATAGGCCGGTACACCTAAATCATCTACATCTGCTAGCCTATCCTGGAAGAGGTCACACCATCTACTCAACTAAGCCAGAACCCATACTGGCTTGCGGCTGCACATGGAAGCTTATAGACATGAAATTAAGATTTATCCCTTCGAGCCTGGGTGGACGGACCACTAGTGTGCACTCCCATGGATTCCCATGAATGCTCCCACTGTACTTTGCCACCATACCAACAAATTTCCAACCGGGTAGTTCATTAGAGTTGGTCCTAGTTACTACTTTGTCACTCACATCTCAAGGTGATAACACTCCCCAATCCATGTCTACTTTGGCAAGGCATTGTAACATAACACGGTGGCGACAAAGTTGGTACGGTTCAGACCTACCTCAAATGAACTACTGGGTGATAGTAAAACCAACAAGTGTAAACTCCTACCATGCACTCCTACATCAAAGGACTATGTGCAAAATAAAACATACGTAAAAACTGATATGATCAAAATGCAACTTGCCTTCATGCTGGGAGTGAAGTTCTAGGGAATGGTAGTACTCTGCTTCGCACTCCGAACAATCTATCGCAAAGTAAATAAACACACTTAAACAAGCATTCATACCATTCAAAGAAAACATGCAACAAAATATTTGCAAAATCCAAATAAAATCCAACACAAGTCATTAACAAGAAAATTTTCAAAGTATAAATAATGTTCAAAATTCGTGACATGCACTAGTGTTCCTACAAGGCATTCTAGAAAAATTATGCTGAACAGAAAATATTGTGTAGAATATATAGTGGAAAAATTTCATGGCAAAGGATTTAGTTCGTGTGACGTGGTGCAAAAAGAATCAGTTCAAACGGGTATACTGTTTGAAAGATATGACCTAATGAAATTTAAATTCAAATCTGAAATAATTTCAAATTTGAACTTGCAAAAATCTACAACTATGGGTTTTCTGGTTATGGCTATTCGAGGTGAAAATTTAGCCTCTTGTTTCAACCCGTTTCGACCTACGGTTAAAACGTTAAGGCCGTTTGAAGTTTTGAATTAAATCTGGAAAAAAAACTGCTACAGGAACATTTCTGAAAACCTTAATGTGTGAACATTCACGGCTAGAGCACGAAGTGGATGGCTCTGGTTGGCTCGCTGCGTTCGTCGCGGCACCTACGCGGTGAACATTCTTGAAATACGTAAAATCCTCCGGTTAGCTAGACTAAAAAGAAAAAAACGACGTTTGGTTTAAATAAACCGCACGGTTTATATTAAAACGCAGTTAACCACATACCTCTTCGATCTAATAAAAAAACTAATATAATCTACACTACGTACGAACAAAGGAGGGACGAACGCTCACAGAGACGAGCACGACGTCGGCAGGGAGCTCGGTGGTGATGGGGCGGCTGCTCCGGCGGGTTCCGGCATGGGCAAGGTGGTCGGGCGGGTGCAGCTCGGGGAGGGCCTCCAGGCGGTGGTGACGGCGGTCGACGGCGATGACCGGAGGGAGTGGAGCAAGGGGCGGAGCTCCGGTGAACTTCGGCGACGCTGGTCATCGGGGCGGCGGCTCCGTCGAACCTAGGGGCACAAAAAGATGTCAAGGGGATGCGGGATGATAAGGTGTCCGATTTCTCAAGGAACAAAGGGTCATGGAGGCTCACCGGCATCGGAATCTTTGTCGGAAAGCTCCGGCTCCGGTGAGATGCAAATGGACGGGGCGACGGCTACGAGCGGCGAGAGGTGGTGCGGCTTGGCTGAAAGGAAAGAGGGCATCGAGGGCTACTTATAGGCGCGACTAGGAGGGCCGGGGCTGCAGGATAAGCTCTATCCCTAGAGCTTCGACCGGCGGTTGCAGGAGCTGCGAGCGCTGGCTTATCCCATGCGCGTCGCTGGAGGTTGGAAATGACCTGGGGTCGGGCCCCACCTGCGAGGTGCGTGAGAGAGAGATCGTGGGGAGAAAAAGAGAACATGAGGAGAAAGGACTCACGTGAGTACCAGCCTCGTTGGCTCCTGGCGGCTGAGCGTGAGCGAGCGCTACAACCTCGCTAGGTTTGGGGCATTAGGCTTCTGGCCCGATGGCTGGCTGGGCCGGCCGGTGCGCCGGGCTAGCCACAGATCCGATTTTTTATAAAATATTCGTAGTTGTTTTCACTAGAAAAAACATATTATAGGGTATTATATACCGAAACTCTCAGAAAAATATATCCTAAGTGGTGAACATTTCTTTAGAGTCAAAATAAAACCTTTATAAAAACATTATTTAAAGAAAATCCAAATAAAACCAAATTTGACTTTCAAATAAATTGGCACTATTTTCTTTTGACTTTTGGGGTGTCATGTTACCTCCTCTCATACTTTTTTTGTATCAAAGTATTATGTGAGGTAATTGAGTACACTCAAATGCGAGTTGAAAAGTAGTCAAATAAAGAAGATGGAAATATAATTGCCACATTCATTGCAATCATAATGCATAGATGCTTAACTAATAATTGTAAAACATTCCAAATTGAAAATTTGGGATGTTACACATCAGAACACCTCCTACCCCGATTCTCGATGCATCACAATATATCACAAACTCCTTGTGAATATCGGGGGCAGACAAAATTGGGGTTGTGGTCAATCTCTTGTTAAGCTCCTGGAAGCATTCCCCGCACTTAGTTGTCCACTCAAACTTCTTGTCCTTCTTCAAAAGCTAAGTCATGGGTCGGGTAATGCTCAAGAATCCTTCCACGAACTTGCGGTAATACCCTGCGAGTCCGAGGAAGCTCCTGCCTTCCTTCACGGTGGTTGGGGATTGCCAATCAGTCACAGCTTCAATCTTGTCATGATCCACCGACAATCCTTCTACAGTCAACACATGACCCAAGAATCCAACTTCGTGCAGCCAGAATTCACAATTGCTGAATTTAGGGTAAAGCTGGTGCTCACGAAGCTTGTCTAGGTCCAATCTCAAGTGTTTCTCATGCTCTTCTTCAGACTTGGAGAAGACGAGTATGTCATCAATGAAGATGACAACAAACTAGTCCAAGTACTCCATGAAGACCTTGTTCATTAGGTACATGAAGTAGGAAGGGGCATTAGTTAACCCAAATGACATGACCGTGTATTCATACAAGCCATACTGGGTTACAAATGCCGTCTTTGGAATGTCTTGGGGTCTAATCTTCAGCTGATAGTACCCAAACCTGAGGTCGATCTTGGAAAATAGCTTGGCTCCATTCAACTGATCGAACAGGTCCTCAATCTTGGGGAGTGGGTACTTATTATTTATTGTGAGTTCATTGAGAGAACGGTAATCGACACAAAGTCTGATAGTTCTGTCCCTCTTTGACACAAATAGAACAGGTGATCCCTAAGGAGAGGCACTAGGGCGAATGAATCCTTTTCTAAGCTTCTCTACCAGTTGCCTCTTCAATTCAGCCAACTCTTCGGATCCCATCCTGTAGGGCTTCTTATAGAAGGGACTTGATCCGAGTATTAGCTCAATGATGAACTCAATGTCACGGTGAGGAGGCATTCCAGGTAGCTCATCTAGAAATAAATCTGGGTATCCACATACCAATGGCACTTGATCCAGCTCAATTCTCGACAAACAGTTAGCCCAAGGGGCTTGAGTGGAGACAAGGTTGGGAACATACTTTACTTCCACTCCTTGGCTATTGGTCATGGTAACAATCCTCTTGGCACAATCTAGCAAGCCTTGCTGCTTGGTAAACCAGTCCATGCCTAGGATCACATCCAAGCCTTCTAACTTCAGGATGATAAGGTATGCAAGGAAATCTACCCCATTTATGTTAATCTCAAATCCCTTACAACCTATCCTAGACTTCATAATTGATCCCGGGGTTTGTATCAACATACGACTACCCAGGGGTGTAGGCTTCATGCCACTCTTTAGAGAAAACTTTTGGGTGACAAAAGAATGCGAAGCTCCACAATCAAACAATACTGTTGCTGGGGTTGAGTTGACGAGGAACGTACCCAGTATGACGTCAGGGTCTTCATGGGATTCCTCAGTGGTGATGTGATTAACACGACCCTTGTTGGGACACAGCCTAGAGATGTATCCTGGCTGACCACATCCAAAGCAAGCGACTTGCCTAGGGTTGTTGTTGTAGTTCTTGCCGCCGTTGTTGTTATTGGGTTTCTTGTAAATTGGCCAGGGATTGGCATATTGCCGAGGCTGGTAGCTCGGACGAGGCACAGGAGGTCTAGCCTGCCGCGGCTGATAGGTTGGCTTGGCTCGGATTGGCTGCCAGGGGCGAGGCTTCTGGTTGTTGGACGTACCCTGGCTGATCATCTTGCGCTTGCGAGTGTCGTCTATGGCATGACGCTTGTCTTCCAGCATGAGGGCCTTCTTCACCAGGTCGAAGAAGGTACGATAGTCGCAGACAATGAGCTAATACTGCAGGGTCTACTGAAGTCCTTCCATGAAGCGTTCCTTCTTAGCAGCCTCTGTGCTGACATCTTCGGTTGCATAGCTTTACAGGAGATTAAACTATTGCAGGTACTCATTGACAGAGCCACTTGCTTGCTTTAGCGCTTGGAATTCTCTCTTCTTGATAGCCTGGATCCTAGAAGGAATGTGGGTGGTGCGGAATCCTTCCTTGAAGTCATCCCAAGTGATTACACGATCGCCTTGCATGACCTTAAATCCATCCCACCATGCTCTGGCAGTACCTCCGAGGCAATGAGAGGCATAAAGCACCTTCTCACGATCCTCATTGCAATTGACAAGTGCAAGGAGATCCTCGATGGTGCGTATCCAGTCGTCGGCATCCAAGGTTTTGGCAGTCTCGGTGAAGGTTGGGGGCAAATACCACATGAACTCAAACAGAGTGGTGCAGCCCTTGCCATTCCTGCCTTGCTGCTGGTTGTTCATGAGGACCTGAGCCATCTGCTAAATAGCAGCATTCATGGATTGGCGTTCCTCCGGAGAACTTGGAGCAAATAAGCTATGGTCATGTTCTCTGGTGGAGGTGGTGGCGGGGGAATGTCGCCTTGTGGCTTCTCCTGGTGTCCTCCAGCCTAAGCAGTCCTACCAGCTCCCTGTTGCTAGCTGGAGTTGCCGGCTTCAGGGTTGGCGAAGGAGCTATTGTGGGTTGGAGTCACCATCCTATTTGGACCAGCCAAGTCAAACAACTTGGATAGACGAGGGGAAAAGCAACAATGGAAAAGCGTGCCTAAGGGGGTTGGTCGAGTGCAAGTGTGGTAAAACAAAGATCGAAAGACCAACACATATATTAAGGTAAGATAGACGATGGAGTCGCTTACATATTGCCTAAGGCAAAAGCGCGACTTGCATCAGAACACAAATAGCAAAACAATCAACAAGCACACATGGTTTCATATAAACCATTACATGGACTCGACTTCGGATGAGGGGTACATGAAAAATCCTACCCTAGGGGTTCTCGCACTCACGTGGTGGAGTGCTCGGTTTCTTAGTCACTCTCCTCTAGGTCTTCCTCCTGTTCATCATCCGAACAGGCATCGTTTCTGGTTGAAGGAGTCGAGGAACAAGGAGGTCCATCCCGACGATGCTTCATCGGCGGGTCTGTGAAGAGCTCACGGTACCCTTTCGCACTCATGCGATGATGATGTGTGGGTGCATCTCTAGTTGGGGGTGGTCCTCCTCTGTAAGCGACAACTCGTCGTCCCTCGGGGGCTCCATCCTTCTTGATCCTGTCTGGCTTCGTCTTCGCTTGCCGATGTATCTCCCGGGTGTGGTGAAGTTCCTCGCGGAGCTTTACACACTCCTTAATCAACTCGTGTGCCAGACTGTTGGCGGAGAGGCTGAAGTAGGTCTGGAATCTGAGTGGTGTCCATCCTCCTTGGATGGAACCAACATCCAACAATCGCCAATACGATCCCTCCTGGATGGTAGATAGCGAGTAGCTGGTTCATCAACCATCTCTGGGATGATCCCTCGAAGGTGGATGAGTGCCTTTTGTTCAACTGTCTCGATTGCGAGTGCTAGGGTCTCCATCTGTGGTCCTTCAAAGAACCAACTAGTCGGGGAGTCGTTTGCCTTCACGACCAGATCAACGTGGTACTCCTCCGTGACGGTATCGACCCAGTGCTCGTTATAGAGGAAAACGGGTGGCCGGCGAAACTCGCACTTCTCCAGGCTATCCCCAACGAGTAAGGAAAAGTTGGATGCTAGGAGGGATTCGGGTTCGACGGCCATCTACAAAGGTTTGAAGGGAGGAGAGTCAACAGAGTGTTGTGTGAAGAATATAAGAGGTAAATAGTGCAGAATTCCTAAGTATAGGTGCTAGGAGTAGTTTTCAAAATGGTTTATCCTAACTAACGTCCAGGCTAACTAAGGGCTTCCTACAGTCAGGATGGCTCTGATACCAGCTCTGTGGGGACCCCGACTCATTAGTCATGATCACCGAATGCACGTGTACAGTGATCCCAGAGATCAATGCTCACTAGACACACAGAAGCTGAATAACAAGAGTCTTACATCCACATTTAGTGTCTTACACAAATAAAGACCACGAAGATCTAGTCTTACATAGATAGGTCCACAATGGCCAAACACTTCAACATAACAAAGAGCAGAAAATCTTGGTCGAAAGCGTGAACCCATGCCATCTGCCTTAAACCTATAGACATTCTGACTGGGAAGCGTCCTAGTTCACATGTTTGTCACCAATGAACTCTTCACCGTACTCATGTTCTTCCATGCTTGGCCAATTAAATAACGAGTGGCAAGCCAATGAGTACTTTGAATGTACTCGCAAGCAACCCAAGTTGTGGAACAAGGTATAATAATGCATGGTATAGCACTAAGTAGGTAGTTTGCAGAAAGTTAATTTTGTATGCAATGACTTGATCAAGTAACCTTGAGTAAGCATGGATCAACTATTAATAGGTACTCATGTGAACAAGATTCAGCTATCATAATAAATGGGGGTGTACATCCCATTTTCACCATCATGCCAAGTCATTGGACTTAGCTCAAGTATCACCTTTGTCACCATCACACACACACCAAGTTTGCGAAAACATCTAGACGTAGTTTAAGCAGGACCTACAACTGTCCATGACCGTGGACACGACTATTCTAATAGTTCTACACTCTATAGAGGTTGCACACTTTACCCACAAGACTCTGGGAACGTCCATGTCATCCACGACTCACAGTAGTTAACATACCCGAGGTAATCACCCGAACAATGCCTTTGCCCTGGCGATACTAAACAAAGAGTGCACTCGACTGGTACATAACCCACATGATCTACATCACACATCGCATCCATGTAGGGACCAACGATGTGCCTGGTGCCTGTGAAGACACTGCATGATCGTCATACCGGCACGACCCTGTATCGAGAGTGACCATGCCATTCCTGACACTAGTAATGCGGGCTCCTTGCTAGTACCCACCAGAGTAATCAACGGAGCCCGATCCCATAAGGGGTATCGTGGTTGCACATGAAAGGTTGGGACAGTCAGCAGACCTTAAATCTAATCCGTTTTCAAAAATACACTCACTCACTTGCGCCGGTACGCCACTTCGTCCTCAAGTGGATACCCAACTCATCATCATCTCCCTCAGGCATTAGTGGCACCCGACGGGGTTTTCGAAAAGACTTTGAAATCAACCCTTTGTTTCCATCACCATGCATAAACCCGATCCAACTTGTGTAGCATCTACTAGCATCCTATCTACTCCCACCCGCACAACCCTCATAAGGATGGTAGGGTCATGCACAATGCAAGTATCAACGGCAAAAGTATTGTAAGCAACCCACCGAAGTTGTCACTACTCCACTTGGTCAAATATAACGAAAGTAAAGTGCTATATGGCATGCAATAAAAATGGTTTCTTAACATGGTCAAATGGTTGCTTGCCTGACTCAACAAAGTCTTCAGGATCTTCAAAGTCTTCGGGTCCAACTCCCTCATCAACAACGCAATCTATCGTCACGATAAATAACGATAATAATAAGCATCACACAAAAACACGACACACAAATCTACTACTAAAATGTTGCTCTACTCTCATGAATACTACAAATTATTCTACAAATATTATTCTAAGGTTTTGGTATGGAAAAAGGTTTTCAAAACTATTTTTAATAGTTGCTAAAAATGCCAAAAGGGGTTTTAAAATAAGATAGTACATAAAATATTTTACAAATCGCACTATACAATTCTACAGAATATTCCAGGATTTATGGTGGAAAAATATTTGTCATATGATTTT